>CM059437.1:60221953-61421953 GCA_030390025.1 Squalus acanthias
AAGTTCTGCCACAGTAGTCTGGCGCAGGATGAATGCATCGTGGCAGCTGCAAGGATAGTGGGCATTGACAGCGAGTATCAGCTGTCTGTGGTCACAGACCGAATCAGAACGTTCAAGGAATGGAACCCTTTCTGTTCCGGAAATCCTCAGCATTCTCATGCGGAGCACGCAAAGCCACAATGCGTGCAGTCAATGGCGCCCTGCACTCATGGGGAAGCTCCGCTATCCTCGCAAAGCCCATAGCGCGTTCATTGCTGCTTGTCAGGGGGTCATGGGGAAAGAGATGTACTCTCATCTCCTTTTAAAGAGGGCATTTGTGACTGACGGATGCAGCAATGCACCGCGAACTGGGAGATATTGGCGATGTCCCCAGTAGCAGATTGAAATGAGCCAGTGGCATAAAGTTCAGAGCCACTGTGATCTTCACTGCCACCGACAGAGACGTCCTGGACCCTCAGTTGAGGCTGCAGATCTGGCTGCAGCAGGTGGCAGAGCTCAGTGACCACCTCCTTGCTGAAGCGCAGCCTTCGCAAACACTGCTCCTCAGACATATGAAATGTAGGAGAGCTGTTGACGATATACCCTGGGAGGGTAAGGTCTCCTGTACAGAGGCCTGTTGGTCCTCCTCCATCTGGCCATGATTGCCACTCTCTCTCTGCGTCTCTGTGTCCTCCGATTCTGGTGGCGCTGGACGACGCCCCCAATCAGTGCAGCCCCCATAGTCTCTTAGCAATCAAAGTTATGAAGGCCAAAAACCAAAGTACCTGCCAAGTTATGATCAGTAGCCAAAACTACCTGACACAGCGTTGACTCAATGCAGAAGTCTCTCTTTCTCTCTCTCCGAATCTCTCTCTCTCTCTCTCTCTCAGAACAAGTGGTGCAAAAATATCAACCACAGAGAAAGACAGGAAGAGGCCCCCTTTAAATAGCGCCCCCCCCATCCCCACAGCGACTGGTAGCGTTCCAGTCCTTCGGTCGTTGGTTGCGCCAGGGCGGAAAGGATGGGGGCGCCACTCAATTTCCGCTCCGGGGCGCCACAAGGGCGTTGCACCCTCGTATGACGTCAAGATCTGCGTGCGCAGGAGATCACTGCGGTAAAGTTTAGCGCCGCCGCAAAATGTCTAGTTAAGTTCGCGAGCGGCGCAAACATCACTGCGCCCAGGCGCTCGTTGCTTTGCGCCCCATTAGCGCCCTCTTAAGGCGCTAACGGGAGGCGCAACCAACTGAATTTTTCCCCCTGTGTTTCTTGTACTAGGACACCTAAATCTCCCTGACAACCAACATTCTATAGTTACTCACCATTTAAAAAATATTCTGTTTTTCTATTCTTCCTACCAAAGTGAATAACTTCTCATTTCCCCACATTATACTCCATCTTCCACCTTATTGCCCACTCACTTAATCTGTCTATATCCCTTTGCAGGCTCTCTGCATCCTCCTCACACCTTACTTTTCCACCTAGCTTTGTATCATCAGCAAACTTGGATACATTGCACTCGGTCCCTTCATCTAAGCTATTAATATAGATTGTAAATAGCTGAGGCCCAAGCACTGATCCTTGCGGCACCCCCACTAGTTACAGCCTGCCAAGCTGAAAATGACCCGTTTCTCCCAACTCTCTGTTTTCTGTCCATTAACCAACCCTTTAACTATGCTAATACATTACCCCTAACTCCATGTGCCCTTATCTTGCTTAACAACCTTTTATGTGGCACCTTATCGAATGCCTTTTGGAAATCCAAATTTTCTACTTCCACTGGTTCCCCTTTATCAACCCCTGCCAGTTACATCCTCAAAAATCTCTGATAGATTTTGTTAAACATGATTTCCCTTTCATAATACCATGTTGACTCTGCCTAATCAATTTATGATTTTCTAAGTACCCTGTTACCACTTTCCTGATGACTGATGTCAGGCTAACTGTTCCCTGTTTTCTCTCTCCCTCCTTTCTTGAATAGCGGGGTTATATTTGCTACCTTCCAATCCGCTGGGACCATTCCTGAATCTAGGGAACTTTGGAAGATCACAACCAATGCATCCAATATCTCTGCAGCCACCCTCTTTAGAACCCTAGGAAGTAGGCCATCAGGTCCAGGGGATTTATTGGCTTTTAGTCCCATTATTTTCTCAAGTACTTTTTCTCTATTGATATTAATTACTTTAAGTTCCTCGCTCTCATTAGCCCCTTGATTCCCCACTATTTTTGGTATACTTTTTGTGTCTTCTACTGTGAAGGAATATGTACAGAATATTTCTTTAAAGTCTCTGCCATTTCCTTGTTCCCCAATATAATTTCTCCTGTCTCACGCTCTAAAGGACCAATGCTTGCTTTTGCTACTCCCTTCCTTTTTACATACTCTAGAAGCTCTTACAATCTGTTTTTATATTTCTTGCTAATTTCACAGAATCACAGAATCCCCACAGTGCAGATAGAGGCCATTTCGGCCCATCGAGCCTGCACCGACACATATCCCACCCTATCCCCGTAACCCCACATATTTAATCTCCCTAACACTAAGGGTCAATTTATCATAGCCAAATCAACCTCACCCACACATGTTTGGACTGTGGGAGGAAACCAGAGCACCCGGAGGAAACCCACGCAGACACGGGGAGAATGTGCAAACTCCACACAGACAGTCACCCGAGGCCGGAGTCGAACCCGGGTCCCTGGCGCTTTGAAGCAACAGTGCTAACCACTATGCCACCATTTACTCTCATATCCTATTTACTCCCTTTTTATCAATTTTTTGGTCATCCTTTGCCTGTTTCTAAAGCTCTCCCAATCCTCAGGCTTACTAATATTCTTTGCAACATTATATCCTTAACTTGTTTAGTTAGCCACAGATGGATCACTTTTCCCGTGGAGTTTTCATTTCTCAATGGAATGTATAATCATTGGGAATTTTGGAATTTTCTTTAAATGATTGCCCTGCTTATCTACTGTCAGACCTTTTAAATCTAATTTCCCAATCTACCTTAGCCAACTCGCCATTCATACCTACGTAATTGGCTTTGTTTAAGTTTAAGATTCGTGTCGGACTTAAGAATGTCACTTTCAAACTCAATGTGAAATTCTATCATATTATGATCAGTCTTCCCTAGAGGATCCTTTAGTATAAGTTTGCTTATTAACCCTGTGTCATTACACAAAACAAGATCTAAAAATAACCTGTTCCCCTGGTTAGTTCCATGACGTATTTTTCTAGAAAACTGTCTCAAATACATTCCATCAACTCATCCTCCAGACTACCTTTGCCAATTTGATTTGCCCAATCTATATGCAGATTAACGTCCCCCACAATTGCACTGCCATAACTTAATAACCTTGTTTTAATTACTCAGTTAATTAAAGTTTATGTATTTAATTAACTTAGCTTAGTGTTTAGTTTTTAAACTAATTGCCAGATCTAGTTTACGTGGTAGGTAGATGAAATTAAATATTTACCTGTAGCACAAAGCACTCCAAGTATTGGAGGCAAAAAGAAACACCTCCTTCCCCCTCTGCAGAGAATTCCCACTCTCTCCAAATTCCCAAGTACTACAGTCTGTTTCAGTGCACGCCGTTTAAGACACTCTGTGCAGAGCACTCTTGCTCTTAGTGTTTAATTCATTGCCACTTCTCTTCTAGAAATGCCCACCATGACGAAGTTCTGGTTTTCTCTCCGATGGGAATTCCGTTCATCTCTTTTAACTTGTTCATCTTCATTGCTTTCTGTTTCCCTTCTCGTGTTTGATCAGGTATCTGCCAAAGCTCAGTTTCACAGCCACATTGCTTTCCTTAGCCACTGTGTCAGGCTCTGACTTATTCCAGCTGGATTTCAACTGAAATTCCACCCTTCATGTTTCGGATCCACACAGGATTACAGATATTCAGCATTCCTTGAACCACAGCTCTCGCCACATACTGAGTTCCACGCTTAAAGCCATGCGCCACCACATGCACGTTCTCGACCACTCTCTTCAGCAGCACTGACTCACTCTATCTGAAAGCTGTCCTGGTCCACAGTTCCATTTCATCCTTCACTTCATCTGATGCTTTAATAAAAATCTTTTTTCTTCCTTTCAGGTGTCAAGCATCGCAAGCTTCAACAACTCTTGGACACCAATGCCCCTCCGGAACCTCCTTCCCCATCACTTTCCTCTGACCTCATCCCTTCTTCCAATCTCACCTCCTGCCATGTTTTCACTATCCCTTCTGACCTTCCCCTCTCTGACCCCAAAAGATCTGTCCTCAGCAAAGGCCTGAGCTTCGTCCCCTTATGCCCCACCTCAATTAATTTCAAGCTCGGCATGACATTGAGCTCTTTTTCGTCGCCTTCATCTCCGTGCCCACTTCTTTGGCCAGGAGTCCTCCCCACTTTCTCCCATTTTCAGAATTCTCATTATACCTGGACCCCTCCCTCTGACCTCTTACCCTCTCTAGATCTTTTCATTGCGAACTGATGGCGTGACATGGGCCGTCTCAATTTCTCTGCTCCACAAACTCACTCAAACCTACCTCCCTCTGAACTTGCAGCACTCCGTTCTCTCAGATCCACCCCAACATTGTCATTAAAGCTGCTGATGAGGGTGGCACTGTTGTTGGTTGGTGATCCGACCTCTACCTTGTGGAGGCTGCACGCCAACTCTCTGACACCTCCTCCTACCTCCCCCTGGACAATAAGCCCACTACTGAACATCAAGCCATCAGTTCCAAGACTGTCACTCACCTCATCTCCTCTCAAGAGCTTCCCTCCATGGCTGCCAACCTCATAGTCCCCCATCCCCACAAAGCCTGCTTCTACCTCCTTCCCAAGATCCACAAACAGGACTGCCCTGGTAGACACATCGTTTCAGCCTGTTTTTGCCCCACAGAACTGATTTCTTCTTATCTCGACACCCTGGTCCACTGCTCAATCACCACCAACACTCCCTCCCCTTCCCAGGGCACATTCCCGTGCAAGTGCAGGAGATGCAACACCTGCCCTTTTACCTCCTCGCTTCCCACTGTCCAGCGCCCAAAAAACTCTTTCCATGTGAAACAGTGATTTACTTATACTTCTTGCAATTTAGTATCCTGTATTCACTGCTCACGATGCGGTCTCCTCTACACTGGGGAGACCAGACGCAGACTCGGTGATCGCTTTGCGGAACATCTCCGTGATCCCCAAGCTTCCAGTCACATGTCACTTTAATTCACCGCTCCACACCCACTCTGACCTCTCTGTCCTCGGCCTCTTACACTGCTCCAATGAAGCTCAACGTAAGCTCGAGGAACAGCACCCCATCTTTCGATTCGGCACTTTAGAGCCTTCTGGACTCAACATCGAGTTCAACAATTTCAGACCATAACCTCTGCCCCTATTTTGTCATATGGCAGCTGTTGATGATTCTGCCATTCACATTTTCACCTCTTCTAGAACCATCTTTTCTTTCTTTACTTGTTCCATTACCATCTCCTTTTGCCTTGTATAATCATATCATTTAATCACTCCTGCCTTCCAGCCTATCACAGACCTTCCTTTTTATTCTTTCCTCCCCTCCCCCATTTTCCTGCTTTACTTGCTTAAAATCTGTTACATCTCTAACTTTTTCGTGTTCTGACGAAAGGTCATCGACCTGAAACTTTAACTCTGTTTCTCTCTCCACTGATGCTGCCTGACCTGCTGAGTATCCAGCATTTTCTGTTTTTATTTAAATACATCCCATAATGTTCCTCCGGAGTAAATGCAAACGTTATCTTAGTATTTCTGTTGCCAAACAATGACAATATCCGGTAAAGCACTGGGCAGGTTTGGTGAGACGGATGGGTTACACTACAGGATGGCAGCAATTGAATGTGAAATTTCAGAAACTGAGTGAACACACCACGTTATAAAGTGATTACATTCCTCGTCCATTATAAGATCCCAAGATTATCCTGTAAATCGTGCTCGCTTCGGCAGCACATATACTAAAATTGGAACGATACAGAGAAGATTAGCATGGCCCCCGCGCAAGGATGACACGAAAATTCGTGAAGCGTTCCATATTTTACACTTTTAAAACATTTCACCTTCTGCAAAACTTTCATATTTACTCCTGCTTTAAACACAAGTCATGACACAAACTCAACTTCTTCATTCACCTCCTCCTCTCTAGTTCACTCATTTCAACCTTCTTCTGACTCCACAAAATGGGGAAGCTTCCTTATTTTGAAATTTGTAAGCATACAATTTTCTGTAACACTTTCATATTTACAAAAAGAAAAATACCGCAGTTGCTGCAAATCTGGAAGAAAAACAGAAAATGCTGATAACACTCAGCAGGTCAGATCGGTCAGATGGAGAAAACAGACAAGTCGAAGTTTCGGTCACCTGGTGGAAGAGAAAAGCAGGCTGACACCAAGACTGGACAAATCACCAGCATGGTGTTCCGCTGAAAGATTATTTTCAAATGTATTCACTCCTGGCCATGAAAAGGAGAAATGGATGCACTGAAAAGGAGAAATGGATGGTAATACAGTGCAAAGTGATTATTTGCGCGGCGATCTTTTGACACCCTCTGCGCATGCACTCCGTTTGTTACTGCGCACGCGCAGTCGACCAGACCGCGCATGCGCGATATAATATGTGCGGAAACCGGAAGTAGGGCGGAACCACGTTGCCTGAGCCTGAGGCTGCTACTCGGGCTTTTGGGTGATATTTCGAAAATCAATGACTATTAAAGGAGGTTCCAGGACTTTTGCCTAGAATCTCGCTGTGATTATCCATACGAATATTTTCGCGGTTTTCTGAGAGAGAGGAAATCGGAGGGGACAGAGAGAGAGAGAGAGATTGGAGCAGAGAGGGAGAGAGTGGGGCAGAGAGAGAGAGTGGGGCAGAGGGAGAGAGTGGGGCAGAGAGAGAGTGGGACAGAGAGAGAGTGGGGCAGAGAGAGAGAGAGAGAGTGGGGCAGAGAGAGAGAGTGGGACAGAGAGAGAGTGGGGCAGAGAGAGAGAGAGAGAGTGGGGCAGAGAGAGAGAGAGAGTGGGGGCAGAGAGAGAGAGAGAGTGGGGCAGAAAGGGAGAGGGTGGGGCAGAGAGGGAGATGGTGGTGCAGAGAGGGAGAGGGTGGGGCAGAGAGAAAGAGTGGGGCAGAGGGAGAGAGTGGGGCAGAGAGGGAGAGAGTGGGACAGTGAGAGTGGCACAGGGAGAGAGAGTGGGGCATGGGGCAGAGAGAGAGAGTGGGGCAGAGAGGGAAAGATTGGCGCATAGAGGGAGAGAGTGGGGCAGAGAGAGAGAGTGGGGCATGGGGCAGAGAGGGAGAGAGTAGGGCAGAGAGAGAGAGAGTGGGGCAGAGAGAGAGAGAGAGAGAGTGGGGCAGGGGGAGGAACTTGGGCAGGGGGAGAAGGTCAGGAAGCCGGGGTAGGAGGGAGAGGTCAGGAACTCATCCAGGGGGGGGAGTAGGTCAGGAACTTGGGTGGGGGTGGAGGAGGTTAGGAACTTGGGTGGTGGGGGCAGGAACTTGTTTGTGGGGGGGGGGGGTGCGAGGTCTTAACCCGCAAAGGTGAGCCCTGTCCGAGATGAACTCTGTTCTGTCTGGAGTTGGCAATCAGAATGGCTCGAATTACACTTTGCAAAGTAACAGATTACGTAGGCAGGGAGGTTCTAATTACACATTCCAGAGAAACTGCTGGGTGTGTCTTGTACTCCAAGGAGACCAATCAGCAATCAGGACTTGTCCTCCAAGGGGACCAATCAGAGCTTTAGGTGTTGCAAATAAACATGTCCAATAAAGTGGCAGAAGCTGTTAACTCCTTTGGGGAAAGAGGTGAAGAGCTGGTATTGCCACTTTGGCCAACTAGAATGGAACAAGAATACCAGCATTAGAAGAGGAGAACATAAGATATAGGAGCAGGAGTAGGCCATTCGGCCCCTCGAGCCTGCTCTGCCATTCAATAAGATCATGGCTGATCTGATCTTGGCCTCAACTCCACTTTCCTGCCCGCTCCCCATAACCCTTGATTCCCCTGTTTTTAAAAAATCTGTCTATCTCCGCCTTGAATATATTCAATGACTCAGCCTCCACAGCTCTCTGGGTAGAGAATTCCAAAGATTCAGGATCGTCTGAGAGAAGAAATTCCTTCTCAACTCCATTTTAAATGGGCGACCCCTTATTCTGAAACTATGCCCCTAGTTCTAGATTCCCCCACGAGGAGAAACATCCTCCCTGCATCTACCCTGTCAAGCCCCCTCAGAATCTTATATGTTTCAATAAGATCACCTCTCATTCTTCTAAACTCCAATGAGTATAGGCTCAACCTTTCCTCCTAAGACAACCCCTTCAACTCAGTAATCCACCTAGTTAACCTTCTCTGAACTGTCTCCATTGCAAGTATATCCTTCCTTAAATAAGGAGACCAAAACTGTACGCAGTGCTCCAGGTGTGGTCTCTCCAATGCCCTGTACAGTTGTAGCAAGACTTCACTACTTTTATAGTCCATCCCCTTTGCAATAAAGGCCAATATGCCATTTGCCTTCCTAATTACTTGCTGTGCCTGCATGCTAACTTTTTGTGTTTCATGTACGAGCACACCCTGATCCCGCTGCACCGCTGCATTCTGTAGTCTCTCTCCATTTAAATAATATTTTGCTTTTTTATTCTTCCTACCAAAGTGGATAACCTCACATTTTCCCACATTATACTCCATCTCCCAAATTTTTGCCCACTCACTTACCCTATCTGTCTTCTTCTTCTTCTAAGGCAGTCCCTCAGAACCGAGGATGACTTGCTTCCACACTAAAAATGAGTTCTCAGGTGACTGATGAGTCCAATGCGGGACCTACAGTCTCTGTCACAGGTGCGGCAGACGGTGGTTGTAGGGGCGGATGGGTGGGGTGCTTGGGTTGACGTGCGCTCCTTCCGCTGTTTGCGCTTGGCTTCCGCTTGCTCCCGGCAAAGAGACTTGAGGTGTTCGGCGCCTTCCCGGATGCTTCTCCTCCACTTTGTGCGGTCTTGGGCCAGGGATTCCCAGGTGTCGGTGGGGATGTTGCACTTTTTCAAGGAGGCTTTGAGGGTGTCCTTGAAGTGTTTCCTCTGCCCACCATGGGCTCTCTTGCCGTGTCGGAGCTCCGAGTAGAGCGCTTGTTTTGGGAGTCTCGTATTGGGCATGCGGACGATGTGGCCCGTCCATTGGAGCTGATCGAGCGTGGTCAAAGCTTCGATGTTGGGGATCTTGGCCTGAGCGAGAACACTGACATTGGTGCACCTGTCCTGCTGAAGGATTTGCTGGATCTTGCGGAGGCAGCGTTGGTGGTACCCCTCCAGTGCTTTGAGGTGCCTGCTGTACATGGTCCACGTCTCTGAAGCATACAGGAGGGCAGGTATCACTACTGCTCTGTAGACCATGAGCTTGGTGCTAGGTTTGAGGTCCTGGTCTTCAAACATTCTCTTCCTCAGGTGACCAAAGGCTGCACTGGCACACTGAAGACGGTGTTGGACTTTTTCATCGACGTCTGCCCTTGTTGACAGTAGGCTCCCGAGGTATGGAAAGTGGTCCACATTGTCCAAGGCTTCGTCATGGACTTTGATAATCGGGGAGCAGTACTGTGTGGTGGGGGCAGGTTGGTAGAGGACCTTTGTCTTACAGATGTTTAATGTAAGGCCCATGCTCTCGTACGCTTCGATGAAGGTGTTGACGATGGTTTGGAGTTTGGCCTCAGAGTGTGCACAGACACAAGCGTCATCTGCATACTGTAATTCGATGACAGAGGATGGTACGACCTTGGATCTGGACTGGAGGCGATGGAGGTTGAACAGTTTCCCGTTTGTTCTGTAGATTAGCTCCACTCGAGCAGGGAGCTTACTGAGGGTGAGATGGAGCCTTGCAGCCAGGAAGATCAAGAAGAATGTTGGTGCAATGACATAGTCTTGCTTGACCCCGGTCTGTACGTGAATTGGGTCTGTGGTGGATCCATTGGTCAGGATCACGGCTTGCATGTTGTCGTGAAGCCGGTGGAGGATGGTGACAAACTTTTGAGGGCATCCGAATTTGAGGAGGACACTCCATAATCCCTCACGGTTGATGGTGTTGAAGGCCTTTGTGAGGTCAAAGAAGGCCATGTACAGCGGTTGGTGCTGTTCCCTGTATTTCTCTTGTAGTTGACGCGCGGTGAAGATCATGTCCATTGTGCCCCTTAGTGGGCGGAATCCGCATTGTGGCTCTGGGAGGAGCTCTTCAGACACTGGGTGAAGGCGATTGAGGAGGATTCTTGCGATGACTTTCCCTGTGGCAGACAGCAGGGAGACTCCTCTGTAATTACCGCAATCGGACTTGTCACCTTTCTGAGATCCCCTGGCATGCTCTCCTCCTTCCAAATAAGAGAAATTAGTTCATGTATTCGTGCCAATAGTGCTTCTCCGCCATGTTTTTGTGCCTCGGTGGGGATTCCATCTGCTCCTGAGGCCTTGTTGTTCTTCAGTTGTCGGATGGCCTTTTCATCCTCATGCCGGGCTGGGGTTGTGCTGAGGTGGTGGCGGGTAGCATGCTGCGGGATGGAGTTGAGGACACTCGCGTCGAAGACAGAGTCTCGGTTAAGGAGATCTTCGAAGTGCTCCTTCCAGTGGGCACTGACTGACTCACTGTCCTTGATGAGTACCTCTCCGTTCTTGGCCCGCAGAGGGGTAGGACCTTGGGTGCTTGGGCCGTAGGTGGTCTTGACTGTGCTAAAGAATCCATGCACGTCATGGTTGTCGGCTAGCTGCTGGATCTCCTGCGCTTTCTCCACCCACCATCTGTTCTTTAGGTCGAGAGTTTTTTGTTGGACCTCGGCCTTCAGGCGTCTGTAGAGCTGCTTTCTTGTTCTTGAGTTCTGTTGCTGTTTCCAGATTAGGAATGCCTTGCGCTTGCGCCTTATTAGCTCCTGGATCTCCTGGTCATTCTCGTCAAACCAATCTTGGTATTTCCTGGTCGAGTGACCGAGGGTCTCTTCACAAGTGCTGATTATGGAGGCCTTGAATGCAGACCAGGCGCTGTGGACACTCTGTGTCTCTGAATCACTGGGAGTCATCAGGTTGGCTGTGAGGCGTAGGCTGAATAGGGCTTTCTTAGGTCTTTGAGTGCTCCAGCGTTGATTTTCCTGCGGCATTGCTTCTGTTGTCACCTCTGTTTTGGAGCTATGCTGATGGAGATGACAGAATGGATTAGGTGGTGGTCTGTCCAGCAGTCGTCAGCTCCTGTCATGGCGCGGGTGATGCTGACGTCCTTGCGGTTCCTCGTTCGGACGATGACGTAGTCCAGCAGATGCCGACGCTTGGAGCGAGGGTGTTGCCATGAAGCCTTGTACTTGTCTCTCTGATGGAACAAGGTGTTGGTTATGACAAGGCCATGTTCTAAGCATTTTGTCAGGAGGAGGGTACCGTTGGAGTTGGCTTTCCCTACCCCCTCTCTCCCCAGAGGTCTGTGTCCTTTCCAACTCTGGCGTTGAAGTCGCCAAGGAGGATCAGCTTGTCGCCCGTTGGGACTCGGGGCAGGGATTGTTCGAGGCTGGAGTAGAATCCCTCTTTGGTCTCCTCTGTGGCTTCCAGTGTTGGGGCGTATGCACTGATGACCGTAGCACACTGATTCCGGGCTAGGGTGAGCCGCAGAGTCATGAGGCATTCCTTTATTCCACAAGGGGAGTCTCTGAGATGTTCAACTAGCTCATTTTTTATGGCGAAGCCTACCCCATGGAGGCGGCATTCTTCTTCAGGTTTGCCTTTCCAGAAGAAGGTGTAACCACCGCCTTGCGCCTTAAGCTGGCTTTCCCCTGCCCACCGGGTCTCGCTTAGGGCGGCGATGTCTATGTCGAAACGTCTGAGCTCCCGGGCAACAATAGCAGTACGGCATTCCGGTCTGTCACTGTTGGGGTTGTCCATGAGGGTCCTGATGTTCAAGGTCCCGAACTTCATTTTAAAGGTGAGAAGTCGCACAACACCAGGTTATAGTCCAACAGTTTTATTTGAAATCACAAGCTTTCGGAGCGCTGCTCCTTCGTCACCTGACGAAGCAGTGCTCCGAAAGCTTGTGATTTCAAATAAAACTGTTGGACTATAACCTGGTACGATAGCAAAATACTGCAGATGCTGGAAATCCGAAATAACAACAGAAAACGCTGGAAAAACTCAGCAGGCCAGGCAGCATCCGTGGAGAGAGAAAGAGAGTTGACGTTTCAGGTCGATGACCTTTCATCAGAACTGGGAAGAGCTGGAAATCAAATAGATTTAAGGCCAGGGTAAAGCTGGGAAAAGGGGGAGGGGATAAAGGAACAAAGGAGGAGATGAAGAGACATTAAGAGACATTAAGAGATATGCAAGGCTAGAGGTGGTGTTAATGTGACAGATTAAGGCTGAATGAAGTGTGAAATCTACTGGCAGAATGAAGGACAGCTGCCAGCTTCTAGGAGGAAAAAAAAAAGGTGGGGGGGACAAATAAAAGGGTGGATAAAATAAAATATAAATGTGATTGGAGCTGAGGTTATGATCTAAAATTGTTGAACTCGATATTGAGTCCAGAGGGCTGTAGCGTGCCTAAACGAAAGATGAGGTGCTGTTCCTCGAGCTTACGCTGAGCTTCCGTGGAACAGTGTATTAGGCCGAGGACGGTGAGGTCAGAGTGGGAGTGAAGCGGTGAATTAAAGTGACAGGCCACCGGGAGCTCGGGGTCCCCCTTACGGACTGAACGGAGGTGTTCCGCAAAGCGGTCACCCAATCTGCGTTTGGTCTCCCCAATGTAGAGGAGTCCACATCGTGAGCAGCGAATACAGTATACTAAATTGCAGGAAGTACAAGTAAATCGCTGTTTCACCTGGAAGGGGTGTTTGGGGCCCTGGACAGTGGGAAGTGGGGAGGTATAAGGGCATGTGTTGCATCTCCTGCGCGTGCACGGGAAGGTGCCGGGCGAAGGGGAAGGGGTGCTGGGGGTGGTAGAGGAGTGGACTAGGGTGTCGCGGAGGGAGCGGTCCCTGCGGAATGCTGAAAGGGGAGGTGAGGGGAAGATGTGTTTGGTGGTGGGATCACGCTGGAGGTGGCGGAAATGGCGGAGGATGATCCGTTGAATGTGGAGGCTGGTGGGGTGGAAGGTGAGGACAAGGGGAACCCTATCGTGGTTCCGGGAGGGAGGGGCAGGGGTGAGGGCAGATGTGCGGGAGATAGAACGGACACGGTCGAGGGCCGTGTCGACCACGGTAGAGGGGAATCCTCGGTTGAGGAAAAAGGAAGACATGTCGGAAGCACTGGTATGGAAGGTGGCATCATCAGAGCAGATGCGGCGGAGACGGAGAAACTGGGAGAATGGAATAGAGTCCTTACAGGAGGCGGGGTGGGAGGAAGTGTAGTCCAGGTAGCTGTGGGAGTCGGTGGGCTTGTAGTGAATGTTAGTCAATAACCTATCCCCAGAGATGGAGATGGAGAAGTCGAGGAAGGGAAGAGAAGAGTCGGAGATGGACCATGTGAAGGTGAGGGAAGGGTGGAAATTGGAAGCATAGTGAATGAAATGTTCTAGTTCAGGGCGAGAGCAGGAGACGGCACCGATACAGTCATCAATGTACCGGAAAAAGAGGTGAGGGAGGGGACCCGAGTAGGACTGGAACAAAGAGTGTTCCACATATCCCACGAAAAGGCAGGCATAGCTAGGACCCATGCGGGTACCCATAGCAACACCTTTAATTTGGAGGAAATGGGTAGAGTCAAAGGAGAAGTTGTTCAATGTGAGAACAAGTTCAGCCAGGCGGAGGAGGGTGGTGGTGGATGGGGACTGGTTGGGCCTCTGTTCAAGGAAGAAGCGGAGCGCCCTCAGGCCATCCTGGTGGGGAATGGAGGTGTAGAGGGATTGTACGTCCATAGTGAAGAGGAGACGGTTGGGGCCGGGAAACTGGAAACTGTTAAAATGGCGGAGGGCATCGGAAGAGTCGCGGATGTAGGTGGGAAGAGACTGGACAAGGGGAGAAAAAATAGAGTCGAGATAGGAAGAGATAAGTTCCGTGGGGCAAGAACAGGCTGAAACGATGGGTCTACCGGGGCAGTCCTGTTTGTGGATCTTGGGAAGGAGGTAGAAGCGGGCTGTGCGGGGTTGGGGAACTATGAGGTTGGCGGCCGTGGGGGGAAGATCTCCAGAGGAGATGAGGTCAGTGACAGTCTTGGACACGGTGGCTTGATGTTCGGTAGTGGGGTCATGGTCCAGGTGGAGGTAGGAGGAGGTGTCAGAGAGTTGGCGTTCAACTTCCGCTAGGTAGAGGTCGGTTCGCCAAACAACAACAGCGCCACCCTTGTCAGCAGGTTTAATGACAATGTCAGGGTTGGATCGGAGAGAATGGAGTGCTGCAAGTTCAGAGGGAGGTAGGTTGGAGTGAGTGAGGGGAGCAGAGAAATTGAGCTGGCCGATGTCACGGCGGCAGTTAGCAATGAAAAGATCAAGAGAGGGTAAGAGGCCAGAGGGAGGGGTCCAGGTGGAACGAGAATTCTGAAAGCGGGAGAAAGGGTCAGCCGTGCGGGGGGAAGACTCCTGGCCAGAGAAGTGGGCACGGAGACGGAGGCGGCGGAAAAAGAGCTCAGCATCGTGCCGAGCTCGAAATTCATTGAGATGGGGGCGTAAGGGGATGAAGCTCAGGCCTTTGCTGAGGACTGATCGTTCGGAGTCAGAGAGGGGAAGGTCAGAGGGGATAGTGAAAACGCGGCAGGGGGTGAGATTGGGAGAAGGGGGGTCAGAGGAAAGTGAAGGGGAAGAAGGTTCCGGAGGGGCTTTAGTGTCCAAGAGTTGTTGAAGCTTGCGATCCTTGACATCGGAAAGGAAGAAGAAAAGTTTTTTGTTGAAGCGTCGGATGAGTCTAAGGATGAAATGGAACTGTGGACCCGGACAGCTTTGAGATAGAGTGCGTCGGTGCTGCTGAAGAGAGATGTCGAGAGTGTTCATGTGGCGCCGCATGGCATTGAGCGTGGATCTCAAGATGCGGCGAGAGCAGTAGTTCGAGGAACGATGAATATCTTGGAGATATTTGTAATCCTGGGTGGATCCGAAACACGAAGGGTGGAAGTTTAGTTGGAATCCACGTGGGACTATAACCTGGTGTTGTGCGACTTCTCACATTTGTCCACCCCAGTCCAACACTGGCATCTCCACATCATTTTAAAGAGTGGAAGATGCCTGTGCTTGAATTCTTTTAACGTGGGTTGGCCATTGCACACCAGCTACCACACGGGCTTGACAGAGCAAGGTCTTGGTCCAATGGCAAGGGGAACCAAGACGATTGGAGACCAGGCTCTGCCTACCTATATCCCTTTGCAGACTCTTTGTGTACTCCTCACAACTTGCTTTTCCACCTATCTTTGTATCATTAGCAAAGTTGGCAAGAGAGTTTCTCTGTGAAACGGTTAGGGGGTTGGATGAGATACAGTGTTTCTGTGAACTGAGCCAGTGAGTGTGGACTGTCTTTGTAAATTGGTGTTGTGGGGGATCAGATGTGCTTACGTGACTGTTTGAGGTAAATTGTGGGTAAGTGATGGTCTTTTGAAATTCCAAAATATCACTTTATTTTTCATTTTTTAAATAAAAATCTATCAATTGTGAAGTATCAAAGCGCTAATAGTTAACCAGAATGTATCATGAATGTTATTTCTTTAATGCACAAATCCAAAATTTTCCAGGGAGCATTCTCCCAGAGCCCCTTGAGAAATGGAATATTGATTTTGTACTTTGCTCCAATACCAGTCAATGTTTTAGTGCATTCCCACAGTTAAAGTTACAAAGCCCGTGTAAACCACTTGTTTTCATGTGTCAGGGATGTTCCTGAGTTGTCAGCTTTTTGAAGGGCTGTGTTAGTTTTTTTTAAGCTGTTGCTTACCTTTTGTTCACACTTTTCCGTTGGTATGAATGAATTCTCTGACTTTCAGAATTCTTCGCTGATTGTTGCACCCATTTGGACGTTTCCAGAGTGGTGCTGTTCTGTTGATGAATGACATGGGACACTGCATTGTTGCTAATGGCAACGTGGGTGCAGTCAATAACACCCGTGGGCTACCCGGGAAATGCCACATCCTTCAACAAACCTTGTTCGTCTGTTTTGCAGCAACCTCAAACTGAATGTAGTGCAGTAACCAGCATGTCCTGATAGGTTATCTGTGACCTCTGGAACCTACTGCCCATAATCCTCCGCACGGAAATCTACTTACCTTCAATATTTATGTTACGAAGTCATAAATTATGAAAGTAAAAACGGTAATTATAGTACAACATTGTTTTGTGCAATATCTTGTGGCACAAAGTTCATTCAAAATTCGACGAGAATAAAACCCGAACTCAGTGTCACCAAAATGCGTTTACCAACATTGAGGCTTCATAAGGCGCTGGACCTCATTATCCATTCGTGGTCGCTTCGGCAGCACATATACTAAAATTGGAACGATACAGAGAAGATTAGTACTGGCCCCTGCGCAAGGATGACACGCAAATTCGTGAAGCGTTCCATATTTTACACTTTGAAAACATTTCACCTTCTGCAAAACATCCCTATTTACTCCTGCTTTAAACACAAAATCAATTCGTGAAGGGTAAGTCTTGCCTAACAAATTTGATTGAATTCTTTGAGGAGGTAACTAAGTGTGTAGATGAAGGTAGAGCAGTTGATGTCGTATACATGGATTTTAGTAAGGCGTTTGATAAGGTTCCCCATGGTCGGCTCATGAAGAAAGTAAGGAGTTGTGGGATAGAGGGAAATTTGGCTGATTGGATAAGTAACTGGCTATCTCATAGAAGGCAGAGGGTGGTGGTGGATGGAAAATTTTTGGACTGGAGACCAGTTACCAGCGGTGTGCCACAGGGGTCGGTGCTGGGTCCTCTGCTGTTTGTGATTTTTATCAATGACTTGGAGGAGGGGACTGAAGGGTGGATCAGTAAATTTGCTGATGACACCAAGATTGGTGGAGTAGTGGATGAGGTGGAGGGCTGTTGTAGGCTGCAAAGAGACATTGATAGGATGCAGAGCTGGGCCGAAAAATGGCAGATGGAATTTAACCCTGATAAGTGCGAGGTGATTCATTTTGGTAGGGCAAATTTGAATAAGGATTACAGGGTCAACGGCAGGGTTCTGAGGAATGTGGAGGAACAGAGGGATCTGGGGGTTCATATCCACAGATCTCTGAAGGTTGTCACTCAAGTGGATAGAGCAGTAAAGAAGGCCTATAGTGTGTTAGCGTTTATTAACAAGGGGTTTGAGTTTAAGAACCGTGAGGTTATGCTGCAACTGTACAGGACCTTGGTGAGACCACATTTGGAATATTGTGTGCAGTTCTGGTCACCTCACTATAGGAAGGACGTGGAAGCATTGGAAAGAGTGCAAAGGAGATTTACCAGGATGCTGCCTGGTTTGGGGGGGAGGTCTTATGAGGAAAGATTGAGGGAGCTAGGGCTTTTCTCTTTAGAGCGGAGGAGGATGAGAGGCGACTTAATAGAGGTTTATAAGATGATGAGGGGGATAGTTAGAGTGGATGTTCAGAGACTATTTCCTCGGGTGGATGTAGCTGTTACAAGGGGGCATAACTATAAGGTGCATGGGGGGAGATATAGAAGGGATGTCCGAGGTAGATTCTTTACTCAGAGAGTGGTTGGGGTGTGGAATGGACTGCCTGCTGTGATAGTGGAGTCGGACACTTTAGGAACTTTCAAGCGGTTATTGGATAAGCACATGGAGCACACCAGAATGATAGGGAGTGGGATAGCTTGATCTTGGTTTCGGACAATGCTCGGCACAACATCGAGGGCCGAAGGGCATGTACTGTGCTGTACTGTTCTATGTTCTATGTTCTAACTTCTTCATTCACCTGCTCCTCTAATTCACTCATTTGAACTTTCTGTTAACTTCCCAAATTGGTGAAGCTTGCATATTTTGCACTTTTAAAACATACAATTTTCTGTAACACAATCATATTTACAAAAAGAAAAATACCGCAGTTGCTGCAAATCTGGAACAAAAAGAGAAAATGCTGATAACACTCAGCAGGTCCGATCGGTCAGATGGAGAACAGACAAGTCGACGTTTCGGGCACCTGGTGGAAGAGAAAAGCAGGCTGACACCAAGACTGTGGACAAATCGCCAGCATGGTGTTCCACTGAAACATTATTTTCAAATGTATTCACTCCTGGCCATGAAAGGGGGAAATGGATGCACTAAAAAAGAGAAATGGATGGTAATAAAGTGCAAAGTGATTATTTGCGCGGTGTTCCATTGACACCCTCTGCGTACGCGCACCTGTTTGTTACTGCGCACGCGCACTCGATCAGGTCGCGCACGCGCAATATGATATATGAGGAAGCCGGAAGTAGGGCCGAAGCACGTTTCCGAGCCTGAGCCTGAGCCTGCGACTCGGGCTTTTGGGTGATCTTTCGAAAATCAATGACTATACCAAAGGAGCTTCCAGGACTTTTGCTTAGAATATCTACACGAACATTTTCGCGGTCTTCTGAGAGAGAGAGGATATCGGAGGGGGCAAAGAGAGAGAGTGGGGCAGAGAGAGAGAGAGAGAGTGGGGCAGAGAGAGGGAGAGTGGGGCAGAGAGAGAGAGAGAGAGTGCGGCAGTGAGAGAGAGAGAGAGTGGGGCAAAGAGGGAGAGAGTGGGGCAGAGAGAGAGAGAGAGTAGGGCAGAGAGAGAGAGAGAGTGGGGCAGAGGGAGAGAGTGGGGCAGGGATAGAGAGAGAGAGTGGGGAAGAGAGAGAGTGGGACAGAGAGAGAGTGAGTGGGGAAAAGAGAGAATGGGGAAGAGAGAGAGTGGGGCAGAGAGAGGAAATCGGAGGGGGCAGAGAGAGAGAGAGTGGGGCAAAGAGGGAGAGAGTGGGGCAGAGAGAGAGAGAGAGTGGGGCAGAGAGAGAGAGAGAGTGGGGCAGAGGGAGAGTGAGGCAGGGAGAGAGAGAGAGAGTGGGGCAGAGAGAGAGTGAGTGGGGAAGAGAAAGAGTGGGGCAGAGAGAGAGTGAGTGGGGAAGAGAGAGAATGGGGAAGAGAGAGATGGGGCAGAGAGAGAGGAAATCGGAGGGGGCAGAGAGAGAGAGTGGGGCAAAGAGGGAGAGAGTGGGACAGAGAGAGAGAGTGGGGCAGGGGAGGAACTTGGGCAGAGGGGAAAGGTCAGGAAGCCCGGGTGGGAGGGAGAAGGTCAGGAACTCGGGTAGGGGGGGAGAAGGACAGGAACTGGGGTGGGGGGGGCGGAGTAGGTCAGAAACTTCAGTGGGGGGGAGAAGGTCAGAAACTTGGGTGGGGGGAGGTTATGAACTTGGGCCGGGTGGCGTCAGGGGTAGGTCAGGCACTTGGGCGGGGAGAGAAGGTCAGAAACTTGGCTGGTAGGAGAAGGAGGTCAGGAACTTGGGCAGGGTTTGGGGGGGGGGGGAATGTCAGGAACTGTGGTGGGGAGTAGGTCAGGAACTTGAGCGGGGGTGGAGGAGGTAAGGAACTTGGGCAGGGAGGGGTGAGGCGGTCAGGAAGTTGGGTGGTGGGGGCAGGAACTTGTTTGCGGGGGTGGGAGGTCTTAACCCACAAGGGTGAACCCTGTCTGTTCGAGATGAGCTCTGTTCTGTCTGGAGTCGGCAATCAGAATGGCTCGAATTACACTTTGCAAAGTAACAGCTTACGTAGGCAGGGAGGATCTAATTACACATTCCAGAGAAACTGCTGGGTGTGTCTTGTCCTTCAAGGGGACCAATCAGTTGCAAATAAACATGTCCAATAAAGTGGCAGAAGCTGTTAACTGCTTTGGGGAAAGAGGTGAAGTGCGGGTATTGCCACTTTGGCCAACTAGAATGGAACAAGAATACCAGCTTAACTGCATTAGAAGGGAAGAACATAAGAACATAAGAAATAGGAGCAGGAGTAGGCCATTCGGCCCCTCGAGCCTGCTCCGCCATTCAATAAGATCATGGCTAATCTGATCTTGGCTTCAACTCCACTTTCCTGCCCGCTCCCCATAAACCTTGATTCCCTGTTTTTCAAAAATCTGTCTATCTCTGCCTTGAATATATTCAATGACTCAGCCTCCACAGCTCTCTGGGATAGAGAATTCCAAAGATTCACGACCCTCTTGAGAGAAGAAATTCCTCCTCATCTCCGTTTTAAATGGGCGGCCCCTTATTCTGAAACTATGCCCCTAGTTCTAGATTCCCCCACGAAGGGAAACATCCTCCCTGCATCTACTCTTTCAAACCCCCTCAGAATCTTATATGTTTCAATAAGATCACCTCTCATTATCTAAATTCCAATGAGTATAGGCCCAACCTGCTCAACCTTTCCTCATAAGACAACCCCTTCAACTCAGGAATCAACCTAGTGAACCTTCTCTGAACTGCCTCCATTGCAAGTATATCCTTCCTTAAATAAGGAGACCAAAACTGTACGTAGTGCTCCAGGTGTGGTCTCACCAACGCCCTGTACAGTTGTAGCAAGACTTCACTACTTTTATACTCCATCCTCCTTGCAATAAAGGCCAATATTCCATTTGCCTTCCTGATTACTTGCAGTACCTGCATGCTAACTTTTTGTGTTTCATATACGAGGACACCCAGATCCCTCTACCGTAGCATTCTGTAGTCTCTCTCCATTTAAATAATATTTTGCTTTTTTATTCTTCCTACCAAAGTGGATAACCTCACATTTTCCCTCATTATACTCCATCTGCCAAATTTTTGCCCACTCACTTAACCTTTCCCTTTGCAGACTCTTTGTGTACTCCTCACAACTTGCTTTCACACCTATCTTTGTATCGTCAGCAAAGTTGGCAAGAGAGTTTCTCTGTGAAAGGGTTAGGGGGTTGGATGGGATACAGTGTGACTGTCAACTGAGCCAGAGAGTGTGGACAGACTTTGTAAATTGGTGTTGTGTGGGATCAGATGTGTTTATGTGACTGTTTGAGGTAAATTATGGGTAAGTGATGGTCTTTTGAAATTCCAAAATGCCACTTTATTTTTCCCATTTTAAATAAAAATCTATCAATTCTGAAGTATGAAAGTGCTTAAAGTTAACCAGAATGTATCATTATATTTTTTCTTTAATGCACAAATCCAAAATTTTCCAGGGAGCATTCTCCCAGAGCCCCTTGAGAAATGGAATATCGATTTTGTACTTTGCTCCAATACCAGTCATTGTTTTAGCGCATACCTACAGCTAAAGTTACAAAGCCCTTGTAAACCACTTGTTTTCATGAGTCAGTGCTGTTCTTGAGTTGTTAGATTTTTGAAGGGCTGTGTTAGTTTTTTTTTAAGCCGTTGCTTACCCTTTGCTCGCTGTTTTCCGTTGGTATGAATGAATTCTCTGACATTCAGAATTATTCGCTGATTGTTGCACCCATTTGGACGTTTCCAGAGTGGTGCTGTTCTGTTGATGAATAACATGGGACACTGCATTGTTGCTAATTACAACGTGGTGCAGTCAATAGCACCCGTGAGCTACCCGGGAAATGCCACATCCTTCAACAAACCTTGTTCGCCTCTTTTGCAGCATCCTCATACTGAATGTAAGAAGTCGCACAACACCAGGTTATAGTCCAACAGTTTTATTTGAAATCACAAGCTTTCGGAGCGCTGCTCCTTCACCTGACGAAGGAGCAGCGCTCCGAAAGCTTGCGATTTCAAATAAAACTGTTGGACTATAACCTGGTGTTGTGCGACTTCTCACATTTGTCCACCCCAGACCAACACCGGCATCTCCACATCATGGATACTGAATGTAGTGCAGTAACCAGCATGTCCTGACAGGGTATCTGTGACCTCTGGAACCTACTGCCCATAATCCTCTGCACGGAAATCTACTTACCCTTCAATATTTATGTTATGAAGTCATAAATTGTGAAAGTAAAAACGGTAATTATAGTACAACGTTGTTTTGTGCAATATGCTGTGGCACAAAGGTAATTCAAAATTCGACTAGAAACCTCCCGCCCACCCCCCAACTCAGTGTCACCAAAATGTGTTTACCAACATTGAGGCTTCATAAGGCGCTGGACCTCATTACACATTCGTGCTCGCTTCGGCAGCACATATAATAATTGGAACGATACAGAGAAGATTAGACATGGCCCCTGCGCAAGGATGACATGCAAATTCGTGAAGCGTTCCATATTTTACACTTTGAAAACATTTCACCTTCTGCAAAACATCCCTATTTACTCCTGCTTTAAACACAAAATCAACTTCTTCAATCACCTGCTCCTCTAGTTCACTCATTTCAAACTTGTTTTGCCTCCACAAATTGGTGAAACTTTCATATTTTGCACTTTTAAAATATACAAATTTCAGTAAAACTTTCATACTCGCAAAAAGAAAAATACCGCAGATGCTGGAAATCTGGAGCAAAAACAGAAAATGCTGATAACACTCACCAGGTCCGATCGGTCAGATGGAGAGAACAGACAAGTCGACGTTTCGGGCACCTGGTGGAAGAGAAAAGCAGGCTGACACCAAGACTGTGGACAAATCGCCAGCATGGTGTTCCACTGAAACATTATTTGCCAATGTATTCACTCCTGGCCACGAAAGGGGGAGATGGATGGTAATAAATTGTCGGAAGCTGTTAATTGTGCTTTGGGGGAGGCGGTGAGGAGCTGGGAGTGGCACTTTGGACAACTAGAATGGAACAAGAATACCAGCTTAACTGCATTAGAAGGGGAGAAGAGAGTTTCTCAGTGAAAGGGTTTGGCGGTTGGATGGGATACAATGTGTCTGTGAAATGAGCCAGAGAGTGTGGACTGACTTTGAGGTAAATTGTGGGTAAGTGATGGTCTGTTGAAAATCCAAAATGTCACATCATTTTCCTTTTTGGAGTAATGTTTCTGTGCATACCTACAGCTGAAGTTACAAAGCCCGTGTAAACCACTTATTTTCATGTGTCAGGGCTGTTCTTGAGTTTTTAGCTTTTTGAAGGGCTGTTAGTTTTATTTTGAAGCTGTTGCTTACCTTTTGCTCGCTCTTTTACGTTCACATGTATGAATTCTCTGACATGCAGAATTCTTTGCTGATTGTTGCACCCATTTGGACGTTTCCAGAGTGGTGCTGTTCTGTTGATGAATGTCATGGGTCACTACATAGTTGCAAATGGCAACGTGGTGCAGTTAATAACACCCATAAGCTACCCTGGAAATGCCACACCCTTCACCAAAAACCATGTTCGCCTGTTTTGCTGCATCCTCATACTGAATGTAGTGCAGTAACCAGCATGTCCTGACAGTGTATCTGTGACCTCTGGAACTGCAAAGTGGCTGATGCTTTCCAACTCTCCTGCTGTTGCCTGGGAGGAACCTGTTTCAAAAATTCAAGCACTGTAATTATCAGGTGATACTGCCAGACTTCTGAACATGGAGGTGAGGTATTGTAAGAAAGACCGTGACTGTATGTCCAACCTACACTACACCAGACCTGGGAGCTGGTTGGTCATAAAAAGTGAATTGTTCCATTCTCCTGCTTCCAATTTTCCTTTAATTTCTGCATACTGTTTATTTCCATTGCATCAAAAACAGCTTGCATTTATATACTGATCCTTATATGCAGCAAGATGTTTTGGAATACTTTACAAAATGGAGGACAAGGATACGACAGACACCAAATAAATGGAAACAAAAGAAAGGTTCAGATGGGGAGGAAAGCCATGGTCAATGAAAAGGGTTTGAAGAAAGTTCTTGAAAGAGGGAACTGAGTAGAGAATTATAGTGGAAGCAGAAATGTAGTGAAAGAGAAGGATGAGATTACAATTGGACAACACATATTAAACCAAGTGGCACTGAGACATGGGTGGTTGTACCAGTCCCAATTATAATATCACCCTTAACTTGTTCTGACTGAAAAAAATAAAAACCGAGAAAACTGAGAGCGCATGGTAGGAATCCATGAACTAATTCGTGGTTTCAGTCTGAAAGTCACCTTTGATGATGTCATCATTGCTGCTGCATTGCAGGTCAGAGACTGCCTGGCCTTTGCTGTGAGAGGACCTGGATGCAAAATGAGCAGCAGCTCTAAGGAGAGAGAGAGAGAGAGAGAGAATGAATTTTTTTTTGCATCCAGGTCCTCTCTCACAGCAAAGGCCAAGACCTTCAATGCAGCAGCATCAGAGGTGACTTTCAGACATAATACTACTACGACCTTCATCACATCTCCATTGTAATAGTGGACCTGCAGCTGATAGTCAGCTTTCGAAATGTGCTCCCGCCAGGTTTCACAATCGTGGTTCAGAACAGGCGTGCTTCACGTAGAACAAGGGTTAAAATCACAAACGCCTTTCAAAATGGCATTATAGAGCCAATTTAGTGCTTGTTAAGGGCCTTAACAGCCTATCCCGCCTCTTAAAGGTGGGACGGAGTGGGGACCAGCAGACACGATTTAATGAAAATTGTGTGGAGGTGGGATGGAGGCGGACTTGTGCCCGCCCGCCAGTTTTCGCAATTTTAACCCCCCACACACCTTCAAACCCGCCTCCACGGGTCAATGAAAATCCAGCCCTCAATGTTTTCAAGGGGAGACTGGAAGGGCACTTGAGGGAAATAAACTTGCAGGGCTAGGGGATAGAGCGGGAGAATGGGACTGATTGGATTGCTCTACAGAGAGCCAGCAGGGACTTGATGGGCCGAATGGGCTCCTTCCGTGCAGTTATGGCTTTGTGACTATTTACTCCTGGCCATGAAAGGGGGAAATGGATGGACTGAAAAATAGAAATGGATGCTAATAAAGTGCAAGTGATTATTTGCGCGGCGTTGTTTTGACACCCTCTGCGCATGCGCGCCTGTTTGTCACTGCGCACGCGCACTCGATCAGGTCGCGTGTGCACATTATGATATACGAGGAAGCCGGAAGTAGGGCCAAACCACATTACTGAGCCTGAGCCTGAGCCTGAGCCTGCTACTCGGGCTTTCGGGTGATCTTTCGAAAATCAATGACTATACCAAAGGAGCTTCCAGGACTTTTGCCTAGAATCTCGCTGTGATTATCTACACGAATATTTTCACAGCCTTCTGAGAGAGAGAGGAAATCGGAGGGGGCAGAGAGAGAGAGAGCGAGAGTGGGGCAGTGAGAGAGAGAGAAAGAGTGGGCAGAGAGAGAGTGAGAGAGAGAGTAGGGCAGAGTGGGAGAGAGAGCAAGAGTGGGGCAGAGAGAGTGGGAGAGAGAGAGTGGGGCAGAGAGAGAGAGAGAGAGAGTGGGGCAGAGAGAGAGAGAGAGAGAATGGGGCAGAGAGAGAGAGAGAGAGAGTGGGGCAGAGAGAGAGTGGGAGAGAGAGAGTGGGGCAGAGAGAGAGAGAGAGAGTGGGGCAGAGAGAGAGTGGGAGAGAGAGAGTGGGGCAGAGAGAGAGAGAGAGAGACTGGGGCAGAGAGAGAGAGAGAGAGAGAGAATGGGGCAGAGAGAGAGAGAGAGAGAGAGAGTGGGGCAGAGAGAGAGAGAGTGGGGCAGAGAGTGGGGCAGAGAGAGAGAGAGAGAGAGGCAGAGAGAGAGAGTGGGGCAGAGAGAGAGAGTGGGGCAGAGAGAGAGAGTGGGGCAGAGAGAGAGGGCAGAGAGAGCGAGAGGGACAGAGTGAGATCGAGAGTGAGGCAGAGAGAGAGAGAGAGACGGGGCAGAGAGAAAGAGACGGGGCAGAGAGAGAGAGTAGGGCAGAGAGGGATAGAATGGGGCAGAGATGGAGAAAGTGAGGCAGAGAGAGGGGGTCGCAGGGGAGTGAGAGGGAGGAGGGGAGGCAATAGGAGGTCAGGAATTCGTTGATAAATTGTATGGAGAACACAGTGGGGATGGCGGAAGTTTGAGATCCAGGTCTAAAGGAGGGGTCTTGAGAGTGAGAACGATCCAAATGGTAAGACGGATCACGTTCTTCCAACCCCACTCCCTTTACACCCGCACCACGTTCTCCCTCTCCTCCCCCTACACCTGATTTCTTGGAAAGCTCGATGAGTGTATGGCAAGTGAGCTTATCGGATTGGACAAAATCTGGAAGTCACGACACTCACTTTTCACTTCATACCCAATAAACCTGTTAACAATCCGTGACCCACACACAATGCCCCATCTGTGGAGGGGGGTGGGAGAAGGTCCTGAATTCGTGGGGGAGGAACTTGGGCAGGACGAGAATGACAGGAACCCAGGGGGTGGGGGAGGGAAGGTCAGGAACTTGGGCAGGGGGCAAAGGACAGGAACTCGGTGGGAGGGGGGTGCGAGGTCTGAAACTTGGGTGGGGGGAGGCTAGGAACTTGGGACAGTTTGGCGGGGTGGGGGGAGAATGTAAGAAACTTGGGGGTAGGTCAGGAAATTGGGTGGGCGTGGAGGAGGAGGTCAGGAACTTGGACAGGGAGGGGGTGGAGGTCATGAATTTGGGCAGGAGGAAGGTGGTCAGGAACTTGGGCGGTGGGGGCAGGAACTTGTTTGGGGGGGTGGGAGGTCTTAACTCGCGAGGGTGAGCCCTTTCTGTTCGAGATGAGCTCTGTTCTGTTTGGAGTAGGCAGACACAATGGCTCGAATTACATTTTGCAAAGTATCAGATTACATTGGCAGGGAGCATCTAATTACACATTCCAGAGAAACTGCTGGGTGTGTCATGTCCTCCAAGGGCACCAATCAGAAATCAGGACTTGTCCGCCAAGGGGACCAATCAGAGCTTTAGGTGTTGCAAATAAACATGTCCAATGAAGTGGTGGAAGCTGTTAACTGCTTTGGGGGAAGAGCTGGTATTGCCACTTTGGTCAACGAGAATGGACCAAGACTACCAGCTTAACTGCATTAGAAGGGGATAAGAGAGTTTCTCAGTGAAAGCGTTAGGAGGTTGGATGGGATACAGTGTTTCTGTGAACTGAGCCAGAGAGTGTGGACTGACTTTTCAAATTGATGTTGTGGGGGATGAGATGTGCTTATTTGACTGTTTGAGGTAAATTGTGGGTAAGTGATGGTCTTTTGAAATTCCAAAATGTCACTTTATTTTTTGTTTATTTTATAAAAATCTATCAATTATGAAGTATGAAAGTGCTTAAAGTTAACCAGAATGTATCATTAATTTTAATGCATAAATCCAAAATTTTCCAGGGTGCATTCTCCCAGAGCCCCTTGAGAAATGAACCATTGATTTTGTACTTTGTTCCAATACCAGTCAATGTTTCTGTGCATACCTACAGCTAAAGTTACAAAGCCCATGTAAAGCACTTGTTTTCATGTGTCAGGGCTGTTCTGGAGTTGTTAGCTTTCTGAAGGGCTGTGTTAGTTTTATTTAAGCTGTTGCTCACCTTTTGCTCACTCTTTTCCGTTGGTATGAATGAATTCTCTGACATGCAGAATTCTTTGCTGATTGTTGCACCCATTTGGACGTTTCCAGAGTGGTGCTGTTCTGTTGATGAATGTCATGGGACACTGCATTGTTGCAAATGGCAACGTGGTGCAGTCAATAGCACCCGTGAGCTACCCTGGAAATGCCACATCCTTCAACAAAAACCATGTTCGCCTGTTTTGCTGCATCCTCATACTGAATGTAGTGCAGTAACCAGCATGTCCTGACAGTGTATCTGTGACCTCTGGAACTGCAAAGTGGCTAATGCTTTCCAACGCTCCTGCTGTTGTCTGGGAGGAACCTGTTTCAAAAATTTAAGCACTGTAATTATCAGGTGATACTGCCAGACTTCGGAACCTGGAGGTGAATTATTGTAGGAAAGACCGTGACTGTATGTCCAAGCTACACTACACCAGACCTGGGAGCTGGTTGGTCATAAAAAGTGAATTGTTCCATTCTCCTGCTTCCAATTTTCCTTTAATTTCTACATACTGTTTATTTTCATTACTTTAAAAACAGCTTGCATTTATATACCGCTCCTCATATGCAGCAAGATGTTTTAGAATACTTTACAATATGGAGGACAAAGATACGACAGACATCAAGTAAATGGAAACAAAGGAAAAGTTCAGATGTGGAGGAAATCCATGGTCAATGAAAAGGGTTTGGAGAAAGTTCTTGAAAGAGGGAACTGAGTAGAGAATTACAGTGGAAGCAGAAGTGCCGTGGAAGAGAAGGATGAGATTACAATTGGGCAACACATATTAAACCAAGTGGCACTGAGACATGGGTCTTAGTATGTGAGATATATGCTAAAGGCAGTACCTGTCGCAATTATATCACCCTTAAACAACTTGTTCCACTGTGGTGTTCAAATGGGTTTTGTTTTATGTGGAGTTAACTTTGAGATTTATTATTTTAAACCTAAAAAGTTGTGTGGTATTGTTTAAGGGTATTTGTACTGTAAACATTATTGATTATTTGTAAAATTAATCATTGCATTTATATTAACTATAAGGCTGTTTTTAAGGCTTTATTTTTTACTGTGATGGATGAATGTAATGGATTTACTATGCAATGGATTTACTATGTAATTGATGAGTTGTGTTTGAATAAAAATATTTAAACAACTTGTTCTGACTGAAAAAAATAAAAACAGAAAACTGGGAGCACATGGCAGGGCAGTCAGTTTTCAAAAGAAGAAAATTAACTTATCAGCCATGCCCCTTCCTATGTTCTGCTTAAAGACCCTCCCAAAATATTAGAATCATAGAATGGTTACAACACAGAAGGAGGCCATTCGGCCCGTTGAGCCCGTGCCGGCTCTCTGCAAGAGCACTTCAGCTAGTCTAACTCCACCGCCCTTCCCATTAAGCCCTGCATAAAAAAATTTCCTCAGGTACTTATCCAATTCCCCTTTGAAAGCCATGATTGAGTCTTCCTCCACCACCCTTTCAGGCACTGCATTCAGGCTCTGGTTCTCGACCCTTCCACCAATGGGAACAGTTTCTCTCTATCTTCTCTGTCTAGACCCCTCATGATTTTGAACACCTCTATCAACTCTCCTCTCAATCTTCTCTGCTCTAAGGAGAACAACACCAGCTTTTCCAATCTATCTACGTAACTGAAGTCCCTCATCCCTCATCCCTGGAGCCATTCTTGTAAATATTTTCTGCACCCTGTCTAACACTTTCACATCCTTCCTAAATTGTGATGCCCAGAATTGGACACAATACTCCAGTTGAGGCCGAACCAGTGTTTTATAAAGGTTCATCAGAACTTCCTCGCTTTTGTACTCTATGCCTCTATTTATAAAGGATATTGGTCCCAGCTCTGTTCAGGTGCAACCCTTCAATCTTGAACAGGTCCCTCCTGCCACAGAACTTTTCCCAATATCCCAGGAATCTGAAGCTCTCCCTCCTGCACCATGTCTCTGGCCACACGTTAACCTAGCATAATTTCATTTTTGTATTCTCACTAGCACATGGCACTGGGAATAATCCAGGGACTACCACCTTTTGAAGTCCTGAATTTTAACTTCCTCCCTAGCTCCTTAAACTCTGACTGCATGACCTCAACATTCTTCCTCCCTATGTCATTAATTCTGACATGGACCACAACCTCCAGCTCCTCCCCTTCCCCCCGCAGAAAGTTCTGCACCCTCTCAGTGATGTCACTTAGCCTGGCACCAGGGAGGCTGGCACCAGGGAGGCAACATACGGAGCATAAATAACATGAACCAACATCCCAATACACTTCAGAGGAAAGTACTCGGACAAATTTTGACATAAGGATGTATAAGCATTGGTGACCAAAAGTTTAGTAAAAGATATAAATTGTAAGGAGGGCCTCAACGGAAGAGAGAGGTGGAGGTTTAGGAACAGTGTTCCGCAGCTTGGGTCCCAGACAGCTGAAGGCACGGCGCCAATGGAGGAGCGAAAGGAGGGGAGGAGGGCCCGGGCCGGGTGATGTGTGTGGAAAGGCGGGCACGACCCCTGAATGCTGCCGGTCCTCAGCCACATTCTCCACACGGGGACTGAGAACGGCACCAGATAAACCCCGCCCACCGGGAAACCCAGCACAGCGACAGGCCCCGCCCCCTGCGTCGCTTAGGCCACGCCCGCTAACATCTTCAAGCCCCGCCCCTGAGACAAACAGGACCCGTCCCCTGAGACCAACAGGCCCCGCCCCGAGACCAACAGACCCCGCCCCTGAGTACAAAAGCCCCGCCCCAGAGTCAAACAGGCCCCGCCCCTGAGACCATCAGGTCACGCCCCTGGAGACCATCAGGTCACGCCCCAGGAAACCAACAGGCCCCGCCCCCTGAGTGCAACGATTGAAGCCCCGCACCCTGGGTGTAACAGGCCCCGCCCCTGAGTCCAACAGGCCCCGCCCGAGTACAACAGGCCCCGCCCCCTGATCCCAACGGTTAAGCCCCGCCCACCGCCCTTATTTACATTTGACACCTAGCACCCATAACCCTCTGAACGGTAATCTATTTTACTTTCAATAGTTATGGTAGGAAATCCTAAATGATGAAAGTAGATATATTTCCTTTTAGATCATCTCTGTGTATTTATATTCTGATGCGGAGATGCCGGTGTTGGACTGGGGTGGACAAAATTGAGAGGTCGCACAACACCAGGTTATAGTCCAACAGTTTTATTTGAAATCACAAGCTTTCGGAGCTATCGATTTGCTCCTTCCTCACCTGAGGAAGGAGCAAATCGATAGCTCCGAAATATTTATATTCTGCCAGAATTGTAATTAAAAACGTTACAACAAACAAAACAGCATCATGTAAAGATGCTTCAATTATTGAGGCTTTATATAGCGCTGGATTTTCCGCTATTATTGTGCTTGCCTCCGCAGCACATGAACTAAAGTTAGGAACGATACAGAGTAGATTAGCATGGCACCTGCCCAAGGACGACACGCAAATTCGTGAAACGTTCCCTTTTTGACACTTTTGAAACAATGTCACCTTCTATAAAACTTTCATATTTACTGCTGCTTCACATCGATGTGTGGGTTAGGTTGATTTGGCTATGATAAATTGACCCTTAGTGTTAGGGGGGATTAAATATGTGGGGTTATGGGGATAGGATGGGATATGTTAGGGGGAATTAAATATGTGGGGTTACGGGGGTAGGGTGGGATATGTGTACTGTGGGGATTAAAGCAGGGACAGGGTACTGGATTTGGATGATCAGCCATGATCATATTGAATGGCGGAGCAGGCTCGACGGGCCGAATGGCCTACTCCTGCTCCTAGATTCTATGTTTCTATGTTTCTATATTTCTATAAAACTTTCATATTTACTGCTGCTTCACATCGATTTTAAAACATTAGTTATGCCACAATCACAATCTCTTCATCAGCCTCACTGAGTTATATCGACTCAGTCATTCAAGTCGCACGCAATTTTATGATTAAACTATTGGAGTCTTACTAATATTTTTGGCTGCATATTCTCATAGAAGACAACTTGACAATCATTATTTTGGGGCCTGGACAATCTCACCATTTGCTAACAAAATCAGCATGGACCACACCCTCTCTCCTAAGTCCCTCTCCCACCCGAGTATGTTTCCTATTGTATTGGAAGAGGTCTCTCTGTTTAGCCCCATTTCCAGCCCTAATGTCACAGATTGAGTCCTCTGTAAACTGTAGGCAGGAGCTCTCATGAGAACAGCATTTGCTACAGACAGTACACAAAAGCTGCAATCCCTGCTATTAGTGTAAGTGTTGGTGCTGAAGGAGAGGGGCTGGGACCCCAGCTTTAGCAACCAGACTCAGGAGGAGCGCGAATGAGTGTGTGTGGGGGGCGGGGGGCACATAACTGCCAATGAGAAGAGGCCGATGGCGAAATATGAACAATGATGGATAGGAAAACACCCTCTGGTCCATCAAGACTGTCCCACACAAATGATACAATATATACAATCTCCACCCCACCCAAAAACCATGTGATCTCCGGGAGATGTCCATATCGGTATGAACAACATAGGCAGAAAGAGGGATGAGGTCCTGCAAGCAGACTATAGGGAGCTAGGAAAGAGATTAAAAAGCAGGACCTCAAAGGTAGTAATCTCCGAATTACTCCCGGTGCCATGTGCTAGTGAGTACAGGAATAGGAGGATGGAACAGATGAATGCGTGGCTGGAGAGATGGTGCAGGAGGGAGGGCTTTAGATTCCTGAGGCGTTGGGACCGTTTCTGGGGAAGGTGGGACCTGTACAAGCCGGACGGGTTACACCTCAACAGAGCCGGGACCAATATTCTCGTGGGGAGGTTTGCTAGTGCTGTTGGGGACGGTTTAAACTAGCTTGGCAGGGGGATGGGCACCAGCATATAGGAGTAGAAAAGAGGAATAAGGTGCATAAAAGAGGGAGTGTGTTGGATAGTACTAGAGCAGAAAGTAGTACTAGAGGCGGAATTAGAACCATATTAGATAGAAGCAGACTAAGAAAGACTACGAAAAATTCAAAAATGGGTTTAAAATGCATGTACATAAATGCACAAAGTGTGGTGAATAAGGTTGGTGAGCTACAAGCACAATTAGCCATGTGGCAATATGATGTTGTGGCAATAACGGAAACGTGGCTTAAAAATAGTGAGGACTGGGCACTTAATATTCAAGGGTACAAGGTGTTCAGAAAAGTTAGGGAAGTAAAAAAGGGAGGTGGGGGGCAGTGCTGATTAGGGAAGACATTGTTGTGTTGGAAAGGGAGGATGTTCTTGAGGGGACAAAGACAGAATCCATTTGGTTAGAGTTAAGGAGCAAAAGGGTATGATCACGCTATTGGGGGTATTCTACAGGCCTCCAAATAGTGAGAGGGAGCTAGACGAGCAAATCTGCAGGGAAATCACAGAGATATGCAAGAGCTACAGAGTGGTAATATTGGGAGACTTTAATTACCCAAATATCAATTGGGATAATGTAAGGGTAAAGGGAAAGGAGGGGGAGGAATTTCTGAAATATATTCAGGAGAATTTCCTTGACCAGTATATTCTTGGCCCAACTAGGAAGGAGGCATTGCTGGATCTGGTGCTGGGGAATGAGGTGGGTCAGGTTGACCAAGTGTCTGTGGGAGAACACTTGGGTACGAGTGATCATCGTATCATAAGATTTAGATTAGCAATGGAGAGGAGCAAGGAACAATCTGGAGTGGAACTTCTAAACTGGAATTGGGCTAACTTCAATGGGATGCAAAAGGATCTAGCCAGGGTAAAATGGAACCAAAGACTGACAGGAAAAATTGTAAAGGAACAATGGGTGATCTTTAAGGAGGAGATGTTCCAAGTATAGGCTAGGTACATTCCAACAAGAGGGAAGGATAAGGAAACCAAAGCAAGGGCACCTTGGATGATGAGGGAGATAGAGAAGATGATGAAACAAAAAAAGAGGGTGTATGATGCATGTCAGGTAAATTCTTCAAGGGAGAACAGACCAAATACAATAAGTTGAGAGGGGAAGTGAAGATGAAAATAAGATTGGCAAAGAGAGAATATGAGAGTAGAATGGCAGTTAACATAAAAGGGAACCCAAAAATCTTCTACTGGCATGTAAACAGCAAGCGAGTACTAAGAGGTGGGGCCTATTTGGGACAAAGAAGGTGATATATGCTTAGAGGCACAGGGCAAGGCTAGAATACTCAATGAGTACTTTGTATCGGTATTTCCTAAGGAGGTGGATGCTGACAAAATATCGGTAGAAGTGGAAAAGTTAGAAGCAATGGAAGGGGTGGAAATTTATAGACAGGATGTACTAGAAAGGCTGGGTATGCTTAGAGTGGACAAGCTGCCTGGTCCAGCTGGCTTGCATCCCAGGTTGCTAAGGGAATTGGGGGAGGAGATAGTGGAAGAGCTTGCCATAATTTTCCAATCTTCCCTAGATGCGGGGGAGGTGCCTGAGGATTGGAAAGTGGCAAATGTGACAACATTGTTCAAGAAAGGGTGTAAGGACAATCCTAGTAACTACAGGCCGGTCAGTTTAACATCAGTGGTGGGTAAAATTTTGGAAACAATAATCAAGGAAAAAATTAACGGGCTTCTGGAGAGGTTTAAGCTAATTAAGGGGAGCCAACATGGATTTGTAAAAGGCAGATCATGTTTGACTAATCGAATTGAATTGTTTGATGAAGGAACAGGGAGGATCGATGAAGGGAATGCAATGCATGTTGTCTACATGGATTTTAGGAACGCGTTTGACAAAGTACCACATCGAAGGCTGGTTAACAAAATTGAGACTCATGGAATAGGTGGGTCAGTGGCAGCTTGGATAAGGAATTGGCTTAAGGACAGAAAACAGTGAATTGTGGTAAATGGCTGTTTTTCAGACTGGAGGATGGTAGACTGTGGTGTTCCCCAAGGGTCAGTGCTGGGGCCACTGCTTTTCTTGATATATATAAATGACCTGGAATACAGAGTAGAATTTCTAAATTTGCCAATGACACCATACTTGAGGGTATGGCAAAGAGAAAGGATGATACCAATCGACTGCAATAGGACATAGAAAGACCAGCAGAATGGGCAGACAAGTGGCAGATGGAATTTAATACAGAGAAGTGTGAGGTGATGCATTTAGGCAGAAGGAACAGGCAATATACACTTAATGGCACAGTTTTAAAGAGTGTGCAGGGACAGAGGGACCTGGGAGTTAATGTGCATTGGTCCTTGAAGGTGGCGGGACATATTGAGAGAGTGGTTAGCAAAGCATATGGGATCTAGGGCTTCATAAATAGAGGTATTGAGTACAAAAGTAGAGAAGTTATGCTGAACCTTTATAAAGCTCTGGTTAGGCCACAACTGGAGTATTGTGTCTAATTCTGGTCACCACACTTTAGGAAGGATGTGAAGGCACTTGAGAGGGTGCAGAGGAGATTTACCAGAATGGTTCCGGGGATGGGGGATCTTAGCTACAAGGACAGGTTGGAGAAGCTGGATTTGTTTTCATTAAAGCAAAGGAGGTTGAGGGGTGATTTGATAGAGGTGTACAAGATTATGACGGGTTTGGTTAGGCTAGACGGGGAAAGGCTGTTCCCACTAGTTGATGGTACAAGGACTAGATTTAAGGTTTTGGAGAAGAGATACAGGGGGGACGTGAGGAAATTTTTTTTTACGCAGCGTGTGGTGAGGACCTGGAACTCGCTGCTGAAGGAAGTGGTGGAAGTGGAGACACTCAATGTTTTCAAGGGGAGACTGGATAGGCACTTGAGGGAAATAAACTTGCAGGGCCAAGGAGATAGAGCGGGGGAATGGGACTGACTGGATTGCTCTACAGAGAGCCAGTATGGACTTGATGGACTGAATGACCTCCTTCTGTGCCGTTATAACTTTATGACTCTATGAGAAGCCAAAAACCAGGTAAAACCCTCAAGCCAATATGGGGGAAAGATTGGGGAAATTCCATTCTGATCCCCCTAGAAGATTAAAACCAGTCCAGGAGCTCGCTCTGGCCCTGATAATTCCTTGTGGTAGCTGTCTTTTGTAAGTGGTGATCTCCACCCCATCCAGAAACAGGTCCAGCTCAAATGGATGGCAATGAACCACAACAACAACCACTTGCATTTATAAAGTGCCTTTAACATAGTGAAACATCCCAAGGAGCTTCACAGGAACATTATCAATTTTTTTTGACACCAAGCCACATTGATAGGACAGATGGCCAACTACCTGGTCAAACAGGTCGGTTTTAGGAAGCATCTTAAAAGGAGGAGAGAAAGGTAGAGAGGTTTAGGAAGGGAATTCCACAGCTTAGGGTCCAGACAACCGAAGGCACTGCCGCCAATGGTGGAGCGATTACTGAAGGGGGAGAATGGCTGGTGAGGCTATAACACAGTAAGTACAGGACACATAAGGCCCAGTGTCTGAACTGCAGTCTGCCACCAGTCACACAGCCCTCACTCATTGCTCATTGACTTTTCAGATCAGAACCCCTAGTCTGACCTTCCTGAGCTGCCCTGTTGTGTGACAGACCCTCCTTCTCCCATTGCTGGGGACTGAGCCTGTGTGAACACCAGAGGGGCCACGTTACTCTGACCCACAGCCCACAGTGACTGTGAACTACCAGATAGCGGAACAACTCCCAACCCCATCGCACCGCTGCCATCCCCACACCCCCGGTAAAACTCAACGAAACAACCCGTGCAGGTACAAACACGAGCAAAATGCCACGCCCGCTTCTCCATCGCACGCCCATAGTTTACCAGCCAGAAACAAAACCCCGCCCAACTCATGCTCATTGAGATTCAGCACCAAATAATACATCCCCTTCCCTTTCAGCATTCCAAAGGGACCGCTCCCTCCACGACACCCTGATCAAGTTCAACAATTTCAGACCATAACCTCCACCTGAAACGTTAACTCTGTTTCTCTCTCCACAGATGCTGCCTGACCTGCTGAGTATTTCCCGCATTTTCTGTTGTTATTTCAGATTTCCAGCATCCTCAGTATAAGAATATAAGAACATAAGAACGTAAGAATTAGGAGCAGGAATAAGCCAACGGCTCCTCGAACCTGCTCCGCCATTCAATAAGATCATGGCTGATCTTCGACCTCAACTCCAGTTTCCTGCCCTATCCCCATATCCCTTGATTCCTCAGAAGTCCAAAAATCTATTTATCTCAGCCTTGAATATACTCAATGACTGAGCATCCACAGCACTTTGGGGCAGATAATTCCAAATATTCACAACCCCGAGTGAAGAAATTCCTCGTCATCTCAGTCTTAAAAGGCCAGCCCCTTATCCTGAGACTATGCCTCCTATTTCTAGACTCCCCAGCCAGGGGAAACAATCTCTCAATATTTATCCTGTCAATCCCCCTCAGGATCTTATGGGCCGAAAATTGATCCCGGGACGCGAGAGTACGCACTGCGTACTCGCGCGTATTCCCACTCCAATTGCCGGTTTTCTGCATGCCCTGCGCATGCGCTGAAAACCGGCAATTGCTCTTCTGAAAAGGGGGCGGGTCCTGGGTGCATCGCGTGCGCGCTACAGGCTGCGCGCACGCTGTGCACTTCATGCTTTGGACGCGCAGGTAAGTAGGGAAGATTTTGGAAATGTAAAAAGGAGGAGTAACACCCGCTTTTAAGAAGGTAAGTAGTGAATTAAGTATTTTTTTGAATTTTTTTTTACAGGTATATCTTTTTTAGAGACTTTAAAGACAGGTAAGTTTATTTTTGTAACTTTTTAAAAGATTTTAAATTTTTTCAAAAATTTAATTTTTTATTTAAAATGGTTAATTTAATTAACTATACTTATTTTATTAATGTGATGGTTTTTTTAAAAAAATTTAATTGAGGTTTAGCTGTTATTTTGGGGGGGTGTAAGATTCATAGATTTCACTGGGTGCTGTGAAACTTATGAATGGAAGATGGTGTGCTGCCATTGGCTCTAACTGAGTCACGTGATCCCACAGCTCGCACGAATTCACTACGCCGCTGGGATACGCAAGCACTGCCCAGCTGATCTCTAGAACATGAAGTTCGTGCGAGCTGGATCTGAAAAAGCACAAGCGAGGTGAGAGATCGCGGGAAAGCCTTACCCCCGCGGGAACAGAGCGAGATCAATTTCTGGGCCTATATGTTTCAATGAGATCACCTCTCATTCTTCTAAACTCCAGAGAGTATAGTCCCAATCTACTCAATCTCTCCTCATAGGACAACCCTCTCATCCCTGTATTCAATCTGGTGAACCTTCGTTGCATCACCACTAAGGCAAGTATATCTTTTCTTTAAATAAGAAGAGCAAAACTGTGCACAGTACTCCAGGTGTGGTCCCACCAGAGCCCTGTGCAATTGTAGCAAAACTTCCTTACTCTTGTACTCCAACCCTCTAGCGATAAAGGCCAACATGCCATTTGCCTTCCTAATTGCTTGCTGTACCCGCATGCTAACTCTGTGGGGGAGAAATTCAGTATCGCCCCATTTGGGGCGCAATTATCGGCCGGGCGCAAAGATTAGCGCCTGGCACTAATTATCGCCACCGACTGCAAACTTGACTTTTATCGCCCCTGGAGGTGATTGGAGCGCTAAATCAGGCGCTACACACCTGTCTTAAGGCGCAAAGGCCGAGGAGCGAGGCGCTAACTCAGAGCGCGGGCGCAGCGCAGGTGCTGTCAGTTAGCGATGGAACACAGACACACTGGCGCCAGACAGTTCTTAAAGGGGAGGGTCGATCTTGCACTCCAGCCACACCCTGCTCATTGGAGCCTTGAATCTCGGCCTGGAGAGACCTGTGCCTAAATCTTCCAGCCAAGGACTATGGAGAGGGTGAGAGAACGAGCTCAGCGCTTCAGCGAGCGGGCCTTGGATGCTCTGGTTGGCACGGTGGAGCGCAGAAGATCTATACTCTTCCCTGAGAGTGGCAGGAGGCCTTTGCCGCGCGAGTACAGAAGAGTGTGGAGGGAGGTGGCTCAGAGCATCTCCTGCAGGAGCATAGTGCCCAGGACCCATGTACAATGTCGAAAAAAGTTCAACGACCTCACTCGGATCGTCAGGGTGAGTGGCTTTTTTTCAATACCTCTCCATCCCTCCATCTCAACCTCACTCTATGGCCAGAGGGTCTTAAAACCCCAATGCACAACACTCATCCAACACCTATGGTCCTCTCATGAAACACACATGCACATTCCACACTTTGCATACAGTAAGGGCTATTCACCTATGGGAGGCACATCAGGCAAGACCATGGCTGCATACAGTAAGGGCTATTCACCTATGGGAGGTACTTCAGGGAAGACCATGGCTGCATACAGTAAGGGCTATTCACCTATGGGAGGCACATCAGGCAAGACCATGGCTGCATACAGTAAGGGCTAATCACCTATGGGAGGCACATCAGGCAAGAACATGGCTGCATACAGTAAGGGCTATTCAGCTATGGGAGGCACATCAGGCAAGACCATGGCTGCATACAGTAAGGGCTATTCACCTATGGGAGGCACATCAGGCAAGACCATGGCTGTATATTTACTCAGACGCCGTCCTTTTTCTTGCAGGCCAAGCTATCTCATAATAGGTGACAGCAGCAACGGACGGGTGGAGGGCGGCCTCAGCTGCAACCCCTCAGCGATCTTGAGGCGCGCGTCCAGAGGATTGTGGGAAGCCGGGTGATCGGTCCCGTCGCCACTGGAGACGCCGACCCCGTTCTGGACAGCAATGGTAAGGTCAGCACCTTTTTGTCCTCTGTCCTTCCACTTGTCCCTCACAACACCAGCCTTTGACACTTTCAATCCAACTTACTAAATCGCTGCACTTATTCCTCCCTTACTGCCACCCTGTCCTCACGCTAAAGCCACTCTTGTACCTCCCTGCTTTCAGATGGTGATTCACCAGCTGAGGAGACGGGCCTTCAAGCTGCCAGTGGGAGTGAAGCTGCAGGCGAGGAGGAAGATGAAGGCGGAGCATCAGTGCCACTCTCTCCCGAGGAAGCCCATGCCCACACTGGGAACACGCCTTCCCTGGAGGGGAGCAGGGGGGAAGGGTCTGATGAGGGTGAAGCTCCAGGACCCAGCGGGCTGCAGCAACGCCATGGGGGTAGGGAAGAACGGGGGCCTTCTCCCCGGAGGGAGAGTATGCCAGCAACTCCTACTGCACTGGACGCAGAGGAGGAGCGGCTCATCGCTGAAATGAACACCCAGGCGGTGGACATGCACACTAAGCTCATGGGTGCAGTGGGAAGGGTGCCCGAATGCATTGAATCACTGGCAAGGAGTGTGGAGCACTTCGCTGCAGCATAGGCGGATGCCACACTAAAGCTTAGTGCTGCAATTCAGTCTCAGACTGCTCTCATGCAGACTCAGATTGAGGTCACGCGAGCACTGACTGCTGCCATCCTCGATGGTTCATACACATTTCCCCGGGGCTGTCACTGCGCCGCAGCAGGCCAGCAATCTGTGCTGCAGCAGATTGCTCCGGATGCTGAAGTGCTGCCCCGTGGGAGTGCCAGTGTGTCGGTCGAGCAGGGAGTTGCTGTCCTCTCTCAAGATGAGAAGTCGCACAACACCAGGTTATAGTCCAACAGATTTATTTAATTTTACAAGCTTTCGGAGCTGTCGCTCCTTCGTCAGGTAAGTTAGCAATGAGAGAATCTCCCAGAATTCACAATTTAAACCCAGACAAAATCTATTCACATTATTCGCTACAACAAAGAGCACAGCCAAGACAATGAGATGTGTCCCAGGGGGTCCAACGTGTCAAACCACCTGCTGGCTGCATATCCTGTCAATTTGTGTTCTTGTGTTAGCCTTTTTAAAAAAAAAACCAAAAAAAACACCTGGGAAGACCGGCCATGATGTCAAGTCACGTTCTGTATCGTGACATGAACCCGATATCGCGATTCTCCACATCATGACTCTCTCAAGATGACAGCATTCCTGCTGCCACCACTGTCACTTCTCCACTGCACTTGCCACTGCCTGTAGGACAGACTGCTGCCGCCCATGCAGAGTTGGTGCAGTCTGTAGCTGGGCCCTTCAGGCCCAGAGCTGGTCGAGGCCGTCCTTCAAGGGCATCTGCAGTCTCAGGTTCTGACAATCAGCAGCCTTCCACCAGCCTTGCTGCAGCCTCTGAGGTCCCATTACGGAGGAGCAGTAGGGTGGGAAGGGGGGAAGTGCGCAAGGGAAGGAGATCACCGTCGAAGGGCAAAAAGTAGGAGGTGTGACAAAATGTTGGTCATTTTTTTATTAAAGGCTAAGGTTCGTGGTCAAACTTTTGAACATTATCTCCAGGTTATGAGAACCAGTTCTGTTAATGACTGTGTTTTTGTGTTTCTTTCTATTAGTTTGTCATGAGGAAATGACACACACAGAGTTTGTGAAATAAATAAGTTTTTGTATTCAAAATATACATGTTTGGTCTTTGGAATCATTGGTGCCTTGGCCGGCTTAGGGGTTGCAGGTTGGTTTCATTCATGTTGTTCTCAATGGCAGAAGCCATTTCCTCAGCAGGGGCCAAGAAGCGGCTTGCTATCAGCCGTTGACGGACGGCCCTTGCAGTTTCAACATTGTGGGCCGCCCTCCCGCCTTGGTGCTGCTGATGATCATCCTCCTCCTCCTCTTCCTCCTCCTCCTCTGGTGGCGCTCCAAGGCCTGGTGGCATTGGCTGGGTCCTGAGGATTGCCATGTTATGCAGCATGCAGCACACAACTACGAAGTGGGAAACTCGCTCAGGCGAGTACTGCAGGGCTCCTCCAGAATGGTCCAGACAGCGGAACCGTTGCTTGAGCACGCCGATTGTGTGCTCAACGATGTTCCTGGTAGCTTGATGGCTCTCGTTGTACCGCAGCTCAGCAGGGGTGTTGGGCGTACGGAGCGGTGTCATCAGCCAGGTGCTCAGTGGATACCCCTTGTCCCCGAGAAGCCAACCAACTGGCTGATGTGGTGCCTCGAAAAGTTCTGCCACAGTAGTCTGGTGCAGGATGTGGGCATTGACAGCGAGTATCAGCTGTCTGTGGTCACAGACCAACTGAACGTTCAAGGAATGGAACCCCTTTCTGTTCCGGAAATCCTCAGCATTCTCATGCGGAGCACGCAAAGCCACATGCGTGCAGTCAATGGCGCCCTGCACCATGGGGAAGCCCGCTATCCTCGCAAAGCCCATAGCGCGTTCATGCTGCTTGTCTGGGGTCATGGGGAAAGAGATGTACTCTCGTCTCCTTTTAAAGAGGGCATTTGTGACCTGACGGATGCAGCAATGCACCGCGAACTGGGAGATATTGGCGATGTCCCCAGTAGCAGATTGAAATGAGCCAGTGGCATAAAAGTTCAGAGCCACTGTGATCTTCACTGCCACCGACAGAGACGTCCTGGACCTCAGTTGAGGCTGCAGATCTGGCTGCAGTAGGTGGCAGAGCTCAGTGACCACCTCCTTGCTGAAGCGCAACCTTCGCAAACACTGCTCCTCAGACATATGAATGTAGGAGAGCTGTTGACGATATACCCTGGGAGGGTAAGGTCTCCTGTACAGAGGCCTGTTGGCCCTCCTCCATCTGGCCATGATTGCCACTCTCTCTCTGCGTCTCTGTGTCCTCCGATTCTGGTGGCGCAGGACGACGCCCCCAATCAGTGCAGCCCCCAAAGTCTCTTAGCAATCAAAGTTATGAAGGCCAAAAACCAAAGTACATGCCAAGTTATGATCAGTAGCCAAAACTACCTCACACAGCGTTGACTCAATGCAGAAGTCTATCTTTCTCTCTCTCCAAATCTCTCTCTCTCTCTCTCAGAACGAGTGGTGCAAAAATGTCAACCACAGAGAAAGACAGGAAGAGGCCCCCTTTAAATAGCGCCCCCCCAGCCCCACAGCGACTGGTAGCGTTCCAGTCTTCCGGTCGTTGGTTGCGCCAGGCGGAAAGGATGGGGGCGCCACTCAATTTCCGCTCCGGGGCGCCACAAGGGCGTTGCACCCTCGTATGACGTCAAGATCTGCGTGCGCAGGAGATCACGGCGGTAAAGTTTAGCGCCGCCGCAAAATGTCTAGTTAAGTTCGCGAGCGGCGCAAACATCGCTGCGCCCAGGCGCTAGTTGCTTTGCGCCCCATTAGCGCCCTCTTAAGGCGCTAACGGGAGGCGCAACCAACTGAATTTTTCCCCCTGTGTTTCTTGTACTAGGACACCTAAATCTCCCTGACAACCAACATTCTATAGTTACTCACCATTTAAAAAATATTCTGTTTTTCTATTCTTCCTACCAAAGTGAATAACTTCTCATTTCCCCACATTATACTCCATCTTCCACCTTATTGCCCACTCACTTAATCTGTCTATATCCCTTTGCAGGCTCTCTGCATCCTCCTCACACCTTACTTTTCCACCTAGCTTTGTATCATCAGCAAACTTGGATACATTGCACTCGGTCCCTTCATCTAAGCCATTAATATAGATTGTAAATAGCTGAGGCCCAAGCACTGATCCTTGCGGCACCCCACTAGTTACAGCCTGCCAATCTGAAAATGACCCGTTTCTCCCAACTCTCTGTTTTCTGTCCATTAACCAACCCTTTAACTATGCTAATACATTACCCCTAACTCCATGTGCCCTTATCTTGCTTAACAACCTTTTATGTGGCACCTTATCGAATGCCTTTTGGAAATCCAAATTTTCTACTTCCACTGGTTCCCCTTTATCTACCCCTGCCAGTTACATCCTCAAAAATCTCTGATAGATTTGTTAAACATGATTTCCCTTTCATAATACCATGTTGACTCTGCCTAATCAATTTATGATTTTCTAAGTACCCTGTTACCACTTTCCTGATGACTGATGTCAGGCTAACTGTTCCCTGTTTTCTCTCTCCCTCCTTTCTTGAATAGCGGAGTTATATTTGGTACCTTCCAATCCGCTGGGACCATTCCTGAATCTAGGGAACTTTGGAAGATCACAACCAATGCATCCAATATCTCTGCAGCCACCTCTTTTAGAACCCTAGGAAGTAGGCCATCAGGTCCAGGGGATTTATTGGCTTTTAGTCCCATTATTTTCTCAAGTACTTTTTCTCTATTGATATTAATTACTTTAAGTTCCTTGCTCTCATTAGCCCCTTGATTCCCCACTATTTTTGGTATACTTTTTGTGTCTTCTACTGTGAAGGAATATGTACAGAATATTTGTTTAAAGTCTCCGCCATTTCCTTGTTCCCCAATATAATTTCTCCTGTCTCACGCTCTAAAGGACCAATGCTTGCTTTTGCTACTCCCTTCCTTTTTACATACTCTAGAAGCTCTTACAATCTGTTTTTATATTTCTTGCTAATTTCAAAGAATCACAGAATCCCCACAGTGCAGATAGAGGCCATTTCGGCCCATCGAGCCTGCACCGACACATATCCCACCCTATCCCCGTAACCCCACGTATTTAATCCCCCTAACACTAAGGGTCAATTTATCATAGCCAAATCAACCTCACCCACACATGTTTGGACTGTGGGAGGAAACCGGAGCACCCGGAGGAAACCCACGCAGACACGGGGAGAATGTGCAAACTCCACACAGACAGTCACCCGAGGCCGGAGTTGAACCCGGGTCCCTGGCGCTGTGAAGCAACAGTGCTAACCACTATGCCACCATTTACTCTCATATTCTATTTACTCCCTTTTTATCAATTTTATGGTCATCCTTTGCCTGTTTCTAAAGCTCTCCCAATCCTCAGGCTTACTAATATTCTTTGCAACATTATATCCTTAACTTGTTTAGTTAGCCACAGATGGATCACTTTTCCCGTGGAGTTTTCATTTCTCAATGGAATGTATAATCATTGGGAATTTTGGAATTTTCTTTAAATGATTGCCCTGCTTATCTACTGTCAGACCTTTTAAATCTAATTTCCCAATCTACCTTAGCCAACTCGCCATTCATACCTACGTAATTGGCTTTGTTTAAGTTTAAGATTCGTGTCGGACTTAAGAATGTCACTTTCAAACTCAATGTGAAATTCTATCATATTATGATCAGTCTTCCCTAGAGGATCCTTTAGTATAAGTTTGCTTATTAACCCTGTGTCATTACACAAAACAAGATCTAAAATAACCTGTTCCCTGGTTAGTTCCATGACGTATTTTTCTAGAAAACTGTCTCAAATACATTCCATCAACTCATCCTCCAGACTACCTTTGCCAATTTGATTTGCCCAATCTATATGCAGAGTAACGTCCCCCACAATTGCACTGCCACAACTTAATAACCTTGTTTTAATTACTCAGTTAATTAAAGTTTATGTATTTAATTAACTTAGCTTAGTGTTTAGTTTTTAAACTAATTGCCAGATCTAGTTTACGTGGTAGGTAGATGAAATTAAATATTTACCTGTAGCACAAAGCACTCCAAGTATTGGAGGCAAAAAGAAACACCTTCTTCCCCCTCTGCAGAGAATTCCCACTCTCTCCAAATTCCCCAGTACTACAGTCTGTTTAAGTGCACACCGTTTAAGACACTCTGTGCAGAGCACTCTTGCTCTTAGTGTTTCATTCATTGCCACTTCTCTTCTAGGAATGCCCACCATGAAGAAGTTCTGGTTTTCTCTCCGATGGGATTTCCGTTCATCTCTTTTAACTTGTTCATCTTCATTGCTTTCTGTTTCCCTTCTCGTGTTTGATCAGGTATCTGCCAAAGCTCAGTTTCACAGCCACATTGCTTTCCTTAGCCACTGTGTCAGGCTCTGACTTATTCCAGCTGGATTTCAACTGAAATTCCAACCTTCATGTTTTGGATCCACACAGGATTACAGATGTTCAGCATTCCTTGAACCACAGCTCTCGCCACATACTGAGTTCCACGCTTAAAGCCATGCGCCACCACATGCACGTTCTCGACCACTCTCTTCAGCAGCACTGACTCACTCTATCTGAAAGCTGTCCTGGTCCACAGTTCCATTTCATCCTTCACCTCATCTGATGCTTTAATTAAAAAAAAATGTCTTCCTTTCAGGTGTCAAGCATCGCAAGCTTCAACAACTCTTGGACACCAATGCCCCTCCGGAACCTCCTTTCCCATCACTTTCCTCTGACCTCATCCCTTCTTCCAATCTCACCTCCTGCCATGTTTTCACTATCCCTTCTGACCTTCCCCTCTCTGACCCCAAAAGATCTGTCCTCAGCAAAGGCCTGAGCTTCGTCCCCTTATGCCCCACCTCAATGAATTTCAAGCTCGGCATGACATTGAGCTCTTTTTCGTCGCCTTCATCTCCGTGCCCACTTCTTTGGCCAGGAGTCCTCCCCACTTTCTCCCATTTTCAGAATTCTCATTATACCTGGACCCCTCCCTCTGGCCTCTTACCCTCTCTAGATCTTTTCATTGCGAACTGATGGCGTGACATGGGCCGTCTCAATTTCTCTGCTCCACAAACTCACTCAAACCTACCTCCCTCTGAACTTGCAGCACTCCGTTCTCTCAGATCCACCCCAACATTGTCATTAAAGCTGCTGATGAGGGTGGCACTGTTGTTGGTTGGTGATCCGACCTCTACCTTGTGGAGGCTGCACGCCAACTCTCTGACACCTCCTCCTACCTCCCCCTGGACAATAAGCCCACTACTGAACATCAAGCCATCAGTTCCAAGACTGTCACTCACCTCATCTCCTCTCAAGAGCTTCCCTCCATGGCTGCCAACCTCATAGTCCCCCATCCCCACAAAGCCTGCTTCTACCTCCTTCCCAAGATCCACAAACAGGACTGCCCTGGTAGACACATCGTTTCAGCCTGTTTTTGCCCCACAGAACTGATTTCTTCTTATCGCGACACCCTGGTCCACTGCTCAATCACCACCAACACTCCCTCCCCTTCCCAAGGCACCTTCCCGTGCAAGTGCAGGAGATGCAACACCTGCCCTTTTACCTCCTCGCTTCCCACTGTCCAGGGCCCAAAAAACTCTTTCCATGTGAAACAGCGATTTACTTATACTTCTTGCAATTTAGTATCCTGTATTCACTGCTCACGATGCGGTCTCCTCTACACTGGGGAGAACAGACGCAGACTCGGTGATCGCTTTGCGGAACATCTCCGTGACCCCCAAGCTTCCAGTCACATGTCACTTTAATTCACCGCTCCACACCCACTCTGACCTCTCTGTCCTCGGCCTCTTACACTGCTCCAATGAAGCTCAACGTAAGCTCGAGGAACAGCACCTCATCTTTCGATTAGGCACTTTAGAGCCTTCTGGACTCAACATCGAGTTCAACAATTTCAGACCATAACCTCTGCCCCTATTTTGTCAGATGGCAGCTGTTGATGATTCTGCCATTCACATTTTCACCTCTTCTAGAACCATCTTTTCTTTCTTTACTTGTTCCATTACCATCTCCTTTTGCCTTGTATAATCATATCATTTAATCACTCCTGCCTTCCAGCCTATCACAAACCTTCCTTTTTATTCTTTCCTCCCCTCCCCCATTTTCCTGCTTTACTTGCTTAAAATCTGTTACATCTCTAACTTTTTCGTGTTCTGACGAAAGGTCATCGACCTGAAACTTTAACTCTGTTTCTCTCTCCACTGATGCTGCCTGACCTGCTGAGTATCCAGCATTTTCTGTTTTTATTTAAATACATCCCATAATGTTCCTCCGGAGTAAATGCAAACGTTATCTTAGTATTTCTGTTGCCAAACAATGACAATATCCGGTAAAGCACTGGGCAGGTTTGGTTAGACGGATGGGTTACACTACAGGATGGCAGCAATTGAATGTGAAATTTCAGAAACTGAGTGAACACACCACATTATAAAAGTGATTACATTCCTCGTCCATTATAAGATCCCAAGATTATCCTGTAAATCGTGCTCGCTTCGGCAGCACATATACTAAAATTGGAACGATACAGAGAAGATTAGCATGGCCCCCGCGCAAGGATGACACGCAAATTCGTGAAGCGTTCCATATTTTACACTTTTAAAACATTTCACCTTCTGCAAAACTTTCATATTTACTCCTGCTTTAAACACAAGTCATGACACAAACTCAACTTCTTCATTCACTTCCTCCTCTGTAGTTCACTCATTTCAACCTTCTTCTGACTCCACAAAATGGTGAAGCTTCCTTATTTTGAAATTTGTAAGCATACAATTTTCTGTAACACTTTCATATTTACAAAAAGAAAAATACCGCAGTTGCTGCAAATCTGGAAGAAAAACAGAAAATGCTGATAACACTCAGCAGGTCAGATCGGTCAGATGGAGAAAGCAGACAAGTCGAAGTTCCGGTCACCTGGTGGAAGAGAAAAGCAGGCTGACACCAAGACTGGACAAATCACCAGCATGGTGTTCCGCTGAAACATTATTTTCAAATGTATTCACTCCTGGCCATGAAAAGGAGAAATGGATGCACTAAAAAGGAGAAATGGATGGTAATACAGTGCAAAGTGATTATTTGCGCGGCGATCTTTTGACACCCTCTGCGCATGCACTCCGTTTGTTACTGCGCACGCGCAGTCGACCAGACTGCGCATGCGCGATATATAGTGAGGAAACCGGAAGTAGGGCGGAACCACGTTGCCTGAGCCTGAGGCTGCTACTCGGGCTTTTGGGTGATATTTCGAAAATCAATCACTATATTAAAGGAGGTTCCACGACTTTTGCCTAGAATCTCGCTGTGATTATCTATACGAATATTTTCGCGGTTTTCTGAGAGAGAGGAAATCGGAGGGGAAAGAGAGAGAGAGAGAGTGGGGCCGAGAGAGAGGATTGGAGCAGAGAGGGAGAGAGTGGGGCAGAGAGAGAGAGTGGGGCAGAGGGAGAGAGTGGGGCAGAGAGAGAGAGAGAGAGTGGGGCAGAAAGGGAGAGGGAGGTTCTAATTACACATTCCAGAGAAACTGCTGGGTGTGTCTTGTACTCCAAGGGGACCAATCAGCAATCAGGACTTGTCCTCCAAGGGGACCAATCAGAGCCTTAGGTGTTGCAAATAAACATGTCCAATAAAGTGTCAGAAGCTGTTAACTCCTTTGGGGAAAGAGGTGAAGAGCTGGTATTGCCACTTTGGCCAACTAGAATGGAACAAGAATACCAGCTTAACTGCATTAGAAGAGGAGAACATAAGATATAGGAGCAGGAGTAGGCCATTCGGCCCCTCGAGCCTGCTCTGCCATTCAATAAGATCATGGCTGATCTGATCTTGGCCTCAACTCCACTTTCCTGCCCGCTCCCCATAACCCTTGATTCCCCTGTTTTTAAAAAATCTGTCTATCTCCGCCTTGAATATATTCAATGACTCAGCCTCCACAGCTCTCTGGGATAGAGAATTCCAAAGATTCAGGATCGTCTGAGAGAAGAAATTCCTTCTCAACTCCATTTTAAATGGGCGACCCCTTATTCTGAAACTATGCCCCTAGTTCTAGATTCCCCCACGAGGAGAAACATCCTCCCTGCATCTACCCTGTCAAGCCCCCTCAGAATCTTATATGTTTCAATAAGATCACCTCTCATTCTTCTAAACTCCAATGAGTATAGGCTCAACCTTTCCTCCTAAGACAACCCCTTCAACTCAGTAATCCACCTAGTTAACCTTCTCTGAACTGTCTCCATTGCAAGTATATCCTTCCTTAAATAAGGAGACCAAAACTGTATGCAGTGCTCCAGGTGTGGTCTCTCCAATGCCCTGTACAGTTGTAGCAAGACTTCACTACTTTTATAGTCCATCCCCTTTGCAATAAAGGCCAATATGCCATTTGCCTTCCTAATTACTTGCTGTGCCTGCATGCTAACTTTTTGTGTTTCATGTACGAGCACACCCTGATCCCGCTGCACCGCTGCATTCTGTAGTCTCTCTCCATTTAAATAATATTTTGCTTTTTTATTCTTCCTACCAAAGTGGATAACCTCACATTTTCCCACATTATACTCCATCTCCCAAATTTTTGCCCACTCACTTACCCTATCTGTCTTCTTCTTCTAAGGCAGTCCCTCAGAACCGAGGATGACTTGCTTCCACACTAAAAATGAGTTCTCAGGTGACTGATGAGTCCAATGCGGGACCTACAGTCTCTGTCACAGGTGCGGCAGACGGTGGTTGTAGGGGCGGATGGGTGGGGTGCTTGGGTTGACGTGCGCTCCTTCCGCTGTTTGTGCTTGGCTTCCGCTTGCTCCCGGCAAAGAGACTTGAGGTGTTCGGCGCCTTCCCGGATGCTTCTCCTCCACTTTGTGCGGTCTTGGGCCAGGGATTCCCAGGTGTCGGTGGGGATGTTGCACTTTTTCAAGGAGGCTTTGAGGGTGTCCTTGAAGTGTTTCCTCTGCCCACCATGGGCTCTCTTGCCGTGTCGGAGCTCCGAGTAGAGCGCTTGTTTTGGGAGTCTCGTATTGGGCATGCGGACGATGTGGCCCGTCCATTGGAGCTGATTGAGCGTGGTCAAAGCTTCGATGTTGGGGATCTTGGCCTGAGCGAGAACACTGACATTGGTGCACCTGTCCTGCCGAAGGATTTGCTGGATCTTGCAGAGGCAGCGTTGGTGGTACCTCTCCAGTGCTTTGAGGTGCCTGCTGTACATGGTCCACGTCTCTGAAGCATACAGGAGGGCAGGTATCACTACTGCTCTGTAGACCATGAGCTTGGTGCTAGGTTTGAGGTCCTGGTCTTCAAACATTCTCTTCCTCAGGTGACCAAAGGCTGCACTGGCACACTGAAGACGGTGTTGGACTTTTTCATCGACGTCTGCCCTTGTTGACAGTAGGCTCCCGAGGTATGGAAAGTGGTCCACATTGTCCAAGGCTTCGTCATGGACTTTGATAATCGGGGAGCAGTACTGTGTCGTGGGGGCAGGTTGGTAGAGGACCTTTGTCTTACAGATGTTTAATGTAAGGCCCATGCTCTCGTACACTTCGATGAAGGTGTTGACGATGGTTTGGAGTTTGGCCTCAGAGTGTGCACAGACGCAAACATTGTCTGCATACTGTAATTCGATGACAGAGGATGGTACGACCTTGGATCTGGACTGGAGGCGATGGAGGTTGAACAGTTTCCCGTTTGTTCTGTAGATTAGCTCCACTCGAGCAGGGAGCTTACTGAGGGTGAGATGGAGCATTGCAGCCAGGAAGATCAAGAAGAACGTTGGTGCAATGACATAGTCTTGCTTGACCCCGGTCTGTACGTGAATTGGGTCTGTGGTGGATCCATTGGTCAGGATCACGGCTTGCATGTTGTCGTGAAGCCGGTGGAGGATGGTGACAAACTTTTGAGGGCATCCGAATTTGAGGAGGACACTCCATAATCCCTCACGGTTGATGGTGTTGAAGGCCTTTGTGAGGTCAAAGAAGGCCATGTACAGCGGTTGGTGCTGTTCCCTGTATTTCTCTTGTAGTTGACGCGCGGTGAAGATCATGTCCATTGTGCCCCTTAGTGGGCGGAATCCGCATTGTGGCTCTGGGAGGAGCTCTTCAGACACTGGGTGAAGGCGATTGAGGAGGATTCTTGCGATGACTTTCCCTGTGGCAGACAGCAGGGAGACTCCTCTGTAATTACCGCAATCGGACTTGTCACCTTTCTGAGATCCCCTGGCATGCTCTCCTCCTTCCAAATAAGAGAAATGAGTTCATGTATTCGTGCCAATAGTGCTTCTCCGCCATGTTTTTGTGCCTCGGTGGGGGATTCCATCTGCTCCTGAGGCCTTGTTGTTCTTCAGTTGTCGGATGGCCTTTTCATCCTCATGCCGGGCTGGGGTTGTGCTGAGGTGGTGGCGGGTAGCATGCTGCGGGATGGAGTTGAGGACACTCGCGTCGAAGACAGAGTCTCGGTTAAGGAGATCTTCGAAGTGCTCCTTCCAGTGGGCACTGACTGACTCACTGTCCTTGATGAGTACCTCTCCGTTCTTGGCCCGCAGAGGGGTAGGACCTTGGGTGCTTGGGCCGTAGGTGGTCTTGACTGTGCTAAAGAATCCATGCACGTCATGGTTGTCGGCTAGCTGCTGGATCTCCTGCGCTTTCTCCACCCACCATCTGTTCTTTAGGTCGAGAGTTTTTTGTTGGACCTCGGCCTTCAGGCGTCTGTAGAGCTGCTTTCTTGTTCTTGAGTTCTGTTGCTGTTTCCAGATTAGGAATGCCTTGCGCTTGCGCCTTATTAGCTCCTGGATCTCCTGGTCATTCTCGTCAAACCAATCTTGGTATTTCCTGGTCGAGTGACCGAGGGTCTCTTCACAAGTGCTGATTATGGAGGCCTTGAATGCAGACCAGGCGCTGTGGACACTCTGTGTCTCTGAATCACTGGGAGTCATCAGGTTGGCTGTGAGGCGTAGGCTGAATAGGGCTTTCTTAGGTCTTTGAGTGCTCCAGCGTTGATTTTCCTGCGGCATTGCTTCTGTTGTCACCTCTGTTTTGGAGCTATGCTGATGGAGATGACAGATTGGATTAGGTGGTGGTCTGTCCAGCAGTCGTCAGCTCCTGTCATGGCGCGGGTGATGCTGACGTCCTTGCGGTTCCTCGCTCGGACGATGACGTAGTCCAGCAGATGCCGACGCTTGGAGCGAGGGTGTTGCCATGAAGCCTTGTACTTGTCTCTCTGATGGAACAAGGTGTTGGTTATGACAAGGCCATGTTCTAAGCATTTTGTCAGGAGGAGGGTACCGTTGGAGTTGGCTTTCCCTACCCCCTCTCTCCCCAGAGGTCTGTGTCCTTTCCAACTCTGGCGTTGAAGTCGCCAAGGAGGATCAGCTTGTCGCCCGTTGGGACTCGGGGCAGGGATTGTTCGAGGCTGGAGTAGAATCCCTCTTTGGTCTCCTCTGTGGCTTCCAGTGTTGGGGCGTATGCACTGATGACCGTAGCACACTGATTCCGGGCTAGGGTGAGCTGCAGAGTCATGAGGCATTCCTTTATTCCACAAGGGGAGTCTCTGAGATGTTCAACTAGCTCATTTTTTATGGCGAAGCCTACCCCATGGAGGCGGCATTCTTCTTCAGGTTTGCCTTTCCAGAAGAAGGTGTAACCACCGCCTTGCGCCTTAAGCTGGCTTTCCCCTGCCCACCGGGTCTCGCTTAGGGCGGCGATGTCTATGTCGAAACGTCTGAGCTCCCGGGCAACAATAGCAGTACGGCATTCCGGTCTGTCACTGTTGGGGTTGTCCATGAGGGTCCTGATGTTCAAGATCCCGAACTTCATTTTAAAGGTGAGGAGTCGCACAACACCAGGCTTTAGTCCAACAGTTTTATTTGAAATCACAAGCTTTCGGAGCGCTGCTCCTTCTTCACCTGATGAAGCAGCGCTCCGAAAGCTCGTGATTTCAAATAAAACTATTGGACTATAACCTGGTGTTGTGCGACTTCTCACATTTGTCCACCCCAGTCCAACACCGGCATCTCCACATCATTTTAAAGAGTGGAAGATGCCTGTGCTTGAATTCTTTTAACGTGGGTTGGCCATTGCACACCAGCTACCACACGGGCTTGACAGAGCAAGGTCTTGGTCCAATGGCAAGGGGAACCAAGACGATTGGAGACCAGGCTCTGCCTACCTATATCCCTTTGCAGACTCTTTGTGTACTCCTCACAACTTGCTTTTCAACCTATCTTTGTATCATTAGCAAAGTTGGCAAGAGAGTTTCTCTGTGAAACGGTTAGGGGGTTGGATGAGATACAGTGTTTCTGTGAACTGAGCCAGTGAGTGTGGACTGTCTTTGTAAATTGGTGTTGTGGGGGATCAGATGTGCTTACGTGACTGTTTGAGGTAAATTGTGGGTAAGTGATGGTCTTTTGAAATTCCAAAATGTCACTTTATTTTTCATTTTTTAAATAAAAATCTATCAATTGTGAAGTATCAAAGCGCTAATAGTTAACCAGAATGTATCATGAATGTTATTTCTTTAATGCACAAATCCAAAATTTTCCAGGGAGCATTCTCCCAGAGCCCCTTGAGAAATGGAATATTGATTTTGTACTTTGCTCCAATACCAGTCAATGTTTTAGTGCATACCCACAGTTAAAGTTACAAAGCCCGTGTAAACCACTTGTTTTCATGTGTCAGGGATGTTCCTGAGTTGTCAGCTTTTTGAAGAGCTGTGTTAGTTTTTTTTAAGCTGTTGCTTACCTTTTGTTCACACTTTTCCGTTGGTATGAATGAATTCTCTGACATTCAGAATTCTTCGCTGATTGTTGCACCCATTTGGACGTTTCCAGAGTGGTGCTGTTCTGTTGATGAATGACATGGGACACTGCATTGTTGCTAATGGCAACGTAGGTGCAGTCAATAACACCCGTGGGCTACCCGGGAAATGCCACATCCTTCAACAAACCTTGTTCGTCTGTTTTGCAGCAACCTCAAACTGAATGTAGTGCAGTAACCAGCATGTCCTGATAGGTTATCTGTGACCTCTGGAACCTACTGCCCATAATCCTCCGCACGGAAATCTACTTACCTTCAATATTTATGTTACGAAGTCATAAATTATGAAAGTAAAAACGGTAATTATAGTACAACATTGTTTTGTGCAATATCTTGTGGCACAAAGTTCATTCAAAATTCGACGAGAATAAAACCCGAACTCAGTGTCACCAAAATGCGTTTACCAACATTGAGGCTTCATAAGGCGCTGGACCTCATTATCCAATCGTGCTCGCTTCGGCAGCACATATACTAAAATTGGAACGATACAGAGAAGATTAGCACTGGCCCCTGCGTAAGGATGACACGCAAATTCGTGAAGCGTTCCATATTTTACACTTTGAAAACATTTCACCTTCTGCAAAACATCCCTATTTACTCCTGCTTTGAACACAAAATCAATTCGTGAAGGGTAAGTCTTGCCTAACAAATTTGATTGAATTCTTTGAGGAGGTAACTAAGTGTGTAGATGAAGGTAGAGCAGTTGATGTCGTATACATGGATTTTAGTAAGGCGTTTGATAAGGTTCCCCATGGTCGGCTCATGAAGAAAGTAAGGAGTTGTGGGATAGAGGGAAATTTGGCTGATTGGATAAGTAACTGGCTATCTCATAGAAGGCAGAGGGTGGTGGTGGATGGAAAATTTTCGGACTGGAGACCAGTTACCAGCGGTGTGCCACAGGGGTCGGTGCTGGGTCCTCTGCTGTTTGTGATTTTTATCAATGACTTGGAGGAGGGGACTGAAGGGTGGATCAGTAAATTTGCTGATGACACCAAGATTGGTGGAGTAGTGGATGAGGTGGAGGGCTGTTGTAGGCTGCAAAGAGACATTGATAGGATGCAGAGCTGGGCCGAAAAATGGCAGATGGAATTTAACCCTGATAAGTGCGAGGTGATTCATTTTGGTAGGGCAAATTTGAATAAGGATTACAGGGTCAACGGCAGGGTTCTGAGGAATGTAGAGGAACAGAGGGATCTGGGGGTTCATATCCACAGATCTCTGAAGGTTGCCACTCAAGTGGATAGAGCAGTAAAGAAGGCCTATAGTGTGTTAGCGTTTATTAACAAGGGGTTTGAGTTTAAGAACCGTGAGGTTATGCTGCAACTGTACAGGACCTTGGTGAGACCACATTTGGAATATTGTGTGCAGTTCTGGTCACCTCACTATAGGAAGGACGTGGAAGCATTGGAAAGAGTGCAAAGGAGATTTACCAGGATGCTGCCTGGTTTGGGGGGGAGGTCTTATGAGGAAAGATTGAGGGAGCTAGGGCTTTTCTCTTTAGAGCGGAGGAGGATGAGAGGCGACTTAATAGAGGTTTATAAGATGATGAGGGGGATAGTTAGAGTGGATGTTCAGAGACTATTTCCTCGGGTGGATGTAGCTGTTACAAGGGGCATAACTATAAGGTGCATGGGGGGAGATATAGAAGGGATGTCCGAGGTAGATTCTTTACTCAGAGAGTGGTTGGGGTGTGGAATGGACTGCCTGCTGTGATAGTGGAGTCGGACACTTTAGGAACTTTCAAGCGGTTATTGGATAAGCACATGGAGCACACCAGAATGATAGGGAGTGGGATAGCTTGATCTTGGTTTCGGACAATGCTCGGCACAACATCGATGGCCGAAGGGCATGTACTGTGCTGTACTGTTCTATGTTCTAACTTCTTCATTCACCTGCTCCTCTAATTCACTCATTTGAACTTTCTGTTAACTTCCCAAATTGGTGAAGCTTGCATATTTTGCACTTTTAAAACATACAATTTTCTGTAACACAATCATATTTACAAAAAGAAAAATACCGCAGTTGCTGCAAATCTGGAACAAAAAGAGAAAATGCTGATAACACTCAGCAGGTCAGATCGGTCAGATGGAGAGAACAGACAAGTCGACGTTTCGGGCACCTGGTGGAAGAGAAAAGCAGGCTGACACCAAGACTGGACAAATCACCAGCATGGTGTTCCGCTGAATTATTATTTTCAAATGTATTCACTCCTGGCAATGAAAGAAGGAAATGGATGCACTAAAAAAGAGAAATGGATGGTAATAAAGTGCAAAATGATTATTTGCGCGGCGTTATAGTGACATCTTCTGCGCATGCGCGCCTGTTTGGTGTTGCGCACTGATCAGGTCGTGCACGCGCAATATGATATATGAGGAAGACGGAAGTAGGGCCGAAGCACGTTGGCTGAGCTTGAGTCTGAGCCTGAGCCTGCTCCTCGGGCTTTTGGGTGATCTTTCGAAAATCAATGACTATACCAAAGGAGCTTCCAGGACTTTTGCCCAGAATCTCGCTGTGATTATCTACACGAATATTTTCGCGGTCATCTGAGAGAGAGAGGAAATCGGAGGGGGCAGAGAGAGAGAGAGCGAGAGTGGGGCAGAGAGAGAGAGAGAGTGGGACAGAGAGAGAGAGAGAGAGTGGGGCACAGAGAGAGAGAGCGAGTAGGGCAGAGAGAGAGAGAGAGTGGGACAGAGAGAGAGAGAGAGTGGGGCACAGAGAGAGAGAGAGTGGGGCAGAGAGAGAGTGAGAGTAGGGCAGAGAGTGGGACAGAGAGAGAGAGAGTGGGGCAGAGAGAGAGAGTGGGGACAGAGAGAGAGAGAGAGAGTGGGGCACAGAGAGAGAGAGCGAGTAGGGCAGAGAGTGGGACAGAGAGAGAGAGAGAGTGGGACAGAGAGAGAGAGAGAGTGGGGCACAGAGAGAGAGAGTGGGGCAGAGAGAGAGTGAGAGTAGGGCAGAGAGTGGGACAGAGAGAGATAGTGGGGCAAAGAGAGAGAGTGGGGCAGAGAGAGAGAGAGTAGGGCAGAGAGTGGGACAGAGATAGAGAGAGTGGGGCAGAGAGAGAGTGCGAAGAGAGAGAGAGTGGGGACTGAGAGAGAGAGAGTGGGGCACAGAGAGAGAGAGAGTGGGGAGAGAGAGAGAGTGGGGCAGAGGGAGAGAGAGAGTGGGGCAGAGAGAGAGTGGGGCAGAGAGAGAGTGGTGCAGAGAGAGAGAGAGAGAGAGGCGGAGAGAGAGAGTGGAGCAGAGAGGGAGAGAGAGTGGCAGAGAGAGAGAAAGAGAGTGGGGCAGAGAGAGAGTGGAGAGAGAGGGGCAGGGTGGGAGAGAGAGTGGGGCAGAGAGAGAGAGAGAGAGTGGGGCAGAGAGAGAGAAAGAGTGGGGTACAGAGAGAGAGAGTGAGTGGGGCAGAGAGAGAGAGAGCGAGAGTTGGGCAGAGAGAGAGAGAGAGGAAATCGGAGGGGGCAGGAGAGAGAGTGGGGCAGAGAGAGAGAGAGGGGCAGAGAGAGAGGGAGAGAGAGTGGGGCAGAGAGAAACTGAGAGTGAGAGATGGAGAGAGTGGGGCAAAGAGGGAGAGAGTAGGGCAGAGAGAGAGAGGGGCAGGGGAGGAACTTAGGCAAGGGGAGAGGGTCAGGAAGCCGGGGTGCGAGGGAGAAGGTCAGGTACTAGGGCAGGGGGGGAGAAGGACAGGAACTGGGGTGGGGGGGGAACGTAGGTCAGAAACTTTGGTGGGGGAGAGGAAGTCAGAAACTTAGGTGGGGGGAGGTTAGGAACTTGGGCCGGGTGGGGTCGGGGGAAGGTCAGGCACTTGGGTGGGGAGAGAAGGTCAGAAACTTGGCTGGGGAGGACAAGGAGGTCGGTAACTTGGGTGGGTGGTGGGGGTGGGGGAATGTCAGGAACTGTGGTGGGAATAGGTCAGGAACTTGGGCGGGGGTAGAGGAGGTAAGGAACTTGGGCGGGGAGGCGTGAGGAGGTCAGGAATTTGGGTGGTGGAGGCAGGAACTTGTTTGGGGGGTGGGAGGTCTTAACCCGCAAGGGTGAGCCCTGTCTGTTCGAGATGAACTCTGTTCTGTCTGGAGTCGGCTATCAGAATGGCTCGAATTACACTTTGCAAAGTAACAAATTACGTAGGCAGGGAGGATCTAATTACATATTCCATAGAAACTGCTGGGTGTGTCTTGTCCTCCAAGGGGACCAATCAGCAATCAGGACTTGTCCTCCAAGGGGACCAATCAGAGCTTTAGGTGTTGCAAATAAACATGTCCAATAAAGTGGCAGAAGCTGTTAACTGCTTTGGGGAAAGAGGTGAAAAGCTGGTATTGCAACTTTGGCCAACTAGAATGGAACAAGAATACCAGCTTAACTGCATTAGAAGGGGAGATCTTAAGAAATAGGAGCAGGTGTAGGCCATTCGGCGCCTTGAACCTGCTCCGCCATTCAATAAGATCTTGACAGATCTGATCTTGGCCTCAACTCCACTTTCCTGCCCGCTCCCCATAACCCTTGATTCCCCTGTTTTTCAAAAATCTGTCTATCTCCGCCTTGAATATATTCAATGACTCAGCCGCCACAGCTCTCTGGGGTAGAGAATTCCAAAGATTCACGATCATCTGAGAGAAGAAATTCCTCCTCATCTCCGTTTTAAATGGGCGACCCCTATGCCCCCTAGTTCTAGATTCCCCCACGAGGGGAAACATCCTCCCTGCATCTACCCTGTCAAGCCCCCTCAGAATCTTCTATGTTTCAATAAGATAACCTCTCTGTTGTGGTTAAAAGGAATCAGCGGAGACTTTCGTACGCTAAAAAGATCGATTTATTCAAGTGCACAGGGAGAAATCTCTGTTCCACCAAGGGTCAAGAGGATTTCTAATTTTACAGCAAGATGTGAGCTTCTTTTATGCTCGAAAGCCACAAACATCAACATGCCGTGTCGCACGTACACATAAAAACCGCAGGCATATGCTTTGACTGTGGTTTCTGCTTGTCACAGTCACTTGTCTATCACCTGGGCTGTCTGAACTATAGTTCAGACACTTATCTGCCCACTTTGTCGTTTCTGTTATCTGGGTCACAATTGTTATATTTGTTTTTCAGCATTTTAACAGGTTTTAAGAGAAGCTTCCCAGCACACTCTACATTTAATTATGTTGGCCTGTGATACCCTAACACTCTCATTCTACTAAACTCCATTGAGTATAGGCCCAACCTGCTCAACTTTTCCTCATAAGACAACCCCTTCAACTGAGGAATCAACCTAGTGAACCTTCTCTGAACTGCCTCCATTGCAAATATATCCTTCCTTAAATAAGGAGACCAAAACTGTACGCAGTGCTCCAGGTGTGGTCTCACCAACGCCCTGTACAGCTGTATCAAGACTTCACTACTTTTATACTCCATCCTCCTTGCAATAAAGGCCAATATTCCATTTGCCTTCCTAATTACTTGCTGTGCCTGCATGCTAACTTTTTCTGTTTCATGTACGAGGACACCCAGATCCCTCTACCGCAGCATTCTGTAGTCTTTCTCCATTTAAATAATATTTTGCTTTTTTATTCTTCCTACCAAAGTGGATAACCTCACACTTTTCCCACATTATACTCCATCTGCCAATTATTTGGCCATTCGCTTAACCTATCCATATCCTTTTGCAGACTCTTTGTGTACTCCTCACAACTTGCTTTTCCACCTATCTTTGTATCGTCAGCAAAGTTGGCAAGAGAGTTTCTCTGTGAAAGGGTTAGGGGGTTGGATGGGATACAGTGTTTCTGTGAACTGAGCCAGTGAGTGTGGACTGTCTTTGTAAATTGGTGTTGTGGGGGATCAGATGTGCTTATGTGACTGTTTGAGGCAAATTGTGGGTAAGTGATGGTCTTTTGAAATTCCAAAATGTCACCTTATTTTTCATTTTTTAAATAAAAATCTATCAATTCTGAATTATGAAAGTGCTTAAAGTTAACCAGAATGTATCATGAACTTTTTTTCTTTAATGCACAAATCCAACATTTCCCGGGGAGCATTCTCCCAGAGCCTCTTGAGAAATGGAATATCGATTTTGTACTTTGCTCCAATACCAGTCAATGTTTTAGTGCATACCCACAGCTAAAGTTACAAAGCCCGTGTAAACCACTTGTTTTCATGTGTCAGGGATGTTCCTGAGTTGTGAGATTTTTGAAGGGCTGTGTTAGTTTTTTTTAAGCTGTTGCTTCCGTTTTGTTCGCTGTTTTCCATTGGTATGAATGAATTCTCTGACATTCAGAATTATTCGCTGATTGTTGCACCCATTTGGACGTTTCCAGAGTGGTGCTGTTCTGTTGATGAATGACATGGGACACTGCATTGTTGCTAATGGCAACGTGGGTGCAGTCAATAACACCCGTGGGCTACCCGGGAAATGCCACATCCTTCAATAAACCTTGTTCGCCTATTTGCTGCATCCTCACACTAAATGTAGTGCAGTAACCAGCATGTCCTGACAGGGTATCTGTGATCTCGGGAACCTACTGCCCATAATCCTCCGCACAGAAATCTACTTTCCCTTCAATATTCATGTGACGAAGTCATAAATTATGAAAGTAAAAGCGGTAATTATAGCACAACATTGTTTTGTGCAATATGTTGTGGCACAAAGTTCATTCAAAATTCGACGAGAAAAACCCCCCAACTCAGTGTCACCAAAATGTATTTACCACATTGAGGTTTTATATATCACTTAACTTCATTATATATTCGTGCTCGCTTCGGCAGCACATATACGAAAATTGGAACGATACAGAGAAGATTAGCATGGCCCCTGCGCAAGGATGACACGCAAATTCGTGAAGCGTTTCATATTTTACACTTTTAAAACATTTCACCTTCTGCAAAACATCCCTATTTACTCCTGCTTTAAACACAAAATATACTTCTTCATTCACCTGCTCCTCCAGTTCACTCATTTCAACCTTGTTTTGCCTCCACAAATTGGCGAAGCTTCCATATTTTGCACTTTTAAAATATACAATTTTCTGTAAAACTTTCATACTAGCAAAAAGAAAAATACCGCAGATGCTGGAAATCTGGAGCAAAAAGAGAAAATGCTGATAACACTCAGCAGGTCCGATCGGTCAGATGGAGAGAACAGACAAGTCGACGTTTCGGGCACCTGGTGGAAGAGAAAAGCAGGCTGACACCAAGACTGTGGACAAATCGCCAGCATGGTGTTCCACTGAAACATTATTTTCAAATGTATTCACTCCTGGCCATGAAAGGGGGAAATGGATGCACTAAAAAAGAGAAATGGATGGTAATAAAGTGCAAAGTGATTATTTGCGCGGTGTTCCATTGACACCCTCTGCGTACGCGCACCTGTTTGTTACTGCGCACGCGCACTCGATCAGGTCGCGCACGCGCAATATGATATATGAGGAAGCCGGAAGTCGGGCCGAAGCACGTTGCCGAGCCTGAGCCTGAGCCTGCTCCTCGGGCTTTTGGGTGATCTTTCGAAAATCAATGACGATACCAAAGGAGCTTCTAGGACTTTTGCCTAGAATATCTACACGAACATTTTCGCGGTCTTCTGAGAGAGAGAGGATATCGGAGGGGGCAAAGAGAGAGAGTGGGGCCGAGAGAGAGAGAGAGTGGGGCAGAGAGAGGGAGAGTGGGGCAGAGAGAGAGAGAGAGTGGGGCAGAGAGAGAGAGAGTGGGGCAGAGGGAGAGAGTGGGGCAGGGAGAGAGAGAGAGAGTGGGGAAGAGAGAGAGTGGGACAGAGAGAGAGTGAGTGGGGAAAAGAGAGAATGGGGAAGAGAGAGGGGGCAGAGAGAGAGGAAATCGGAGGGGGCAGAGAGAGAGAGAGTGGGGCAAAGAGGGAGAGAGTGGGGCAGAGAGAGAGAGTGGGGCAGAGAGAGAGAGAGTGGGGCAGAGGGAGAGAGTGAGGCAGGGAGAGAGAGAGTGGGGCAGAGAGAGTGAGTGGGGAAGAGAGAGAGTGGGGCAGAGAGAGATTGAGTGGGGAAGAGAGAGAATGGGGAAGAGAGAGAGTGGGGCAGAGAGAGAGGAAATCGGAGGGGGCAGAGAGAGAGAGTGGGGCAAAGAGGGAGAGAGTGGGGCAGGGGAGGAACTTGGGCAGAGGGAAAAGTTCAGGAAGCCCGGGTGGGAGGGAGAAGGTCAGGAACTCGGGTAGGGGGGGAGAAGGACAGAACTGGGGTGGGGGGGGCGGAGTAGGTCAGAAACTTCAGTGGGGGGGAGGAGGTCAGAAATTTGGGTGGGGGGAGGTTATGAACTTGGGCCGGGTGGGGTCAGGGGTAGGTCAGGCACTTGGGCGGGGAGAGAAGGTCAGAAACTTGGCTGGTAGGAGAAGGAGGTCAGGAACTTGGGCGGGGTTTGGGGGGGGGGGAATGTCAGGAACTGTGGTGGGGAGTAGGTCAGGAACTTGAGCGGGGGTGGAGGAGGTAAGGAACTTGGGCAGGGAGGGGTGAGGCAGTCAGGAAGTTGGGTGGTGGGGGCAGGAATTTGTTTGCGGGGGTGGGAGGTCTTAACCCACAAGGGTGAACCCTGTCTGTTCGAGATGAGCTCTGTTCTGTCTGGAGTCGGCAATCAGAATGGCTCGAATTACACTTTGCAAAGTAACAGCTTACGTAGGCAGTGAGGATCTAATTACACATTCCAGAGAAACTGCTGGGTGTGTCTTGTCCTTCAAGGGGACCAATCAGTTGCAAATAAACATGTCCAATAAAGTGGCAGAAGCTGTTAACTGCTTTGGGGAAAGAGGTGAAGAGCGGGTATTGCCACTTTGGCCAACTAGAATGGTACAAGAATACCAGCTTAACTGCATTAGAAGGGAAGAACATAAGAACATAAGAAATAGGAGCAGGAGTAGGCCATTCGGCCCCTCGAGCCTGCTCCGCCATTCAATAAGATCATGGCTAATCTGATCTTGGCTTCAACTCCACTTTCCTGCCCGCTCCCCATAAACCTTGATTCCCTGTTTTTCAAAAATCTGTCTATCTCTGCCTTGAATATATTCAATGACTCAGCCTCCACAGCTCTCTGGGATAGAGAATTCCAAAGATTCACGACCCTCTTGAGAGAAGAAATTCCTCCTCATCTCCGTTTTAAATGGGCGGCCCCTTATTCTGAAACTATGCCCCTAGTTCTAGATTCCCCCACGAAGGGAAACATCCTCCCTGCATCTACTCTTTCAAACCCCCTCAGAATCTTATATGTTTCAATAAGATCACCTCTCATTATCTAAATTCCAATGAGTATAGGCCCAACCTGCTCAACCTTTCCTTATAAGACAACCCCTTCAACTCAGGAATCAACCTAGTGAACCTTCTCTGAACTGCCTCCATTGCAAGTATATCCTTCCTTAAATAAGGAGACCAAAACTGTACGTAGTGCTCCAGGTGTGGTCTCACCAACGCCCTGTACAGTTGTAGCAAGACTTCACTACTTTTATACTCCATCCTCCTTGCAATAAAGGCCAATATTCCATTTGCCTTCCTGATTACTTGCAGTACCTGCATGCTAACTTTTTGTGTTTCATATACGAGGACACCCAGATCCCTCTACCGCAGCATTCTGTAGTCTCTCTCCATTTAAATAATATTTTGCTTTTTTATTCTTCCTACCAAAGTGGATAACCTCACATTTTCCCTCATTATACTCCATCTGCCAAATTTTTGCCCACTCACTTAACCTTTCCCTTTGCAGACTCTTTGTGTACTCCTCACAACTTGCTTTCACACCTATCTTTGTATCGTCAGTAAAGTTGGCAAGAGAGTTTCTCTGTGAAAGGGTTAGGGGGTTGGATGGGATACAGCGTGACTGTCAACTGAGCCAGAGAGTGTGGACAGACTTTGTAAATTGGTGTTGTGGGGGATCAGATGTGCTTATGTGACTGTTTGAGGTAAATTTTGGGTAAGTGATGGTCTTTTGAAATTCCAAAATGCCACTTTATTTTTCCCATTTTAAATAAAAATCTATCAATTCTGAAGTATGAAAGTGCTTAAAGTTAACCAGAATGTATCATTATATTTTTTCTTCAATGCACAAATCCAAAATTTTCCGGGGAGCATTCTCCCAGAGCCCCTTGAGAAATGGAATATCGATTTTGTACTTTGCTCCAATACCAGTCATTGTTTTAGCGCATACCTACAGCTAAATTTACAAAGCCCTTGTAAACCACTTGTTTTCATGAGTCAGTGCTGTTCTTGAGTTGTTCGATTTTTGAAGGGCTGTGTTAGTTTTTTTTTAAGCTGTTGCTTACCCTTTGCTCGCTGTTTTCCGTTGGTATGAATGAATTCTCTGACATTCAGAATTATTCGCTGATTGTTGCACCCATTTGGACGTTTCCAGAGTGGTGCTGTTGATGAATAACATGGGACACTGCATTGTTGCTAATTACAACGTGGTGCAGTCAATAGCACCCGTGAGCTACCCGGGAAATGCCACATCCTTCAACAAACCTTGTTCGCCTCTTTTGCAGCATCCTCATACTGAATGTAAGAAGTCGCACAACACCAGGTTATAGTCCAACAGTTTTATTTGAAATCACAAGCTTTCGGAGTGCTGCTCCTTCACCTGACAAAGGAGCAGCGCTCCGAAAGCTTGCGATTTCAAATAAAACTGTTGGACTATAACCTGGTGTTGTGCGACTTCTCACATTTGTCCACCCCAGACCAACACCGGCATCTCCACATCATGGATACTGAATGTAGTGCAGTAACCAGCATGTCCTGACAGGGTATCTGTGATCTCTGGAACCTACTGCCCATAATCCTCTGCACGGAAATCTACTTACCCTTCAATATTTATGTTATGAAGTCATAAATTGTGAAAGTAAAAACGGTAATTATAGTACAACGTTGTTTTGTGCAATATGCTGTGGCACAAAGGTAATTCAAAATTCGACTAGAAACCTCCCCCCCCCCCCGCCCCAACTCAGTGTCACCAAAATGTGTTTACCAACATTGAGGCTTCGTAAGGCGCTGGACCTCATTACACATTCGTGCTCGCTTCGGCAGCACATATAATGGCCCAGAAATTGATCTCGCTCTGTTCCCGCGGGGGTACGGTTTCCCCGCGATCTCTCACTCCGCGTTGGCTTTTTCAGATCCAGCTCGCACGAACTTGATGTTCCAGACATCAGCTGGGCAGTGCTTGCGTATCCCACCGGCGTAGTGAATTCGTGCGAGCTGTGGGATCACGTGACTCAGTTAGAGCCAATGGCAGCACACCATCTTCCATTCATAAGTTTCACATACGTGCTGTGAAATCTATGAATCTTACACCACCCCAAAATAACAGCTAAACCTCAATTAATTTTTTTTTAAAAACCATCACATTAATAAAATAAGTATAGTTAAATAAATTAACCATTTTAAATAAAAAATTAAATTTTTGAAAAAATTTAAAATCTTTTAAAAAGTGATAAAAATAAACTTACCTGTCTTTAAAGTCTCTAAAAAAGATATACCTGTTAAAAAAATTCAAAAAAATACTTAATTCACAACTTACCTTGTTAAAAGTGGGTCTTACTCCTCCTTTTTCCATTTCTAAAATCATCCGTCCTTACCTGCGCGTCCAAAGCACGAAGTGCACAGCGTGCGCGCAGCCTGTAGCGTGCACGCGATGCACCGAGGAACCGCCCCCTTTTCAAAAGACCAAGTGCCGGTTTTCAGCGCATGCGCAGGGCATGCAGAAAACTAGCAATTGCAGAGAGAATACGCGAGAGTACGCACTGCGTACTCTCGCGCAGCGGGATGAATTTTTGGCCCAATAATTGGAACGATACAGAGAAGATTAGACATGGCCCCTGCGCAAGGATGACATGCAAATTCGTGAAGCGTTCCATATTTTACACTTTGAAAACATTTCACCTTCTGCAAAACATCCCTATTTACTCCTGCTTTAAACACAAAATATACTTCTTCATTCACCTGCTCCTCTAGTTCACTCATTTCAAACTTGTTTTGCCTCCACAAATTGGTGAAACTTTCATATTTTGCACTTTTAAAATATACAATTTTCAGTAAAACTTTCATACTAGCAAAAAGAAAAGTACCGCAGATGCTGGAAATCTGGAGCAAAAACAGAAAATGCTGATAACACTCAGCAGGTCCGATCGGTCAGATGGAGAACAGACAAGTCGACGTTTCGGGCACCTGGTGGAAGAGAAAAGCAGGCTGACACCAAGGCTGTGGACAAATCGCCAGCATGGTGTTCCGCTGAAACATTATTTGCCAATGTATTCACTCCTGGCCATGAAAGGGGGAGATGGATGGTAATAAATTGTCGGAAGCTGTTAATTGTGCTTTGGGGGAGGCGGTGAGGAGCTGGGAGTGGCACTTTGGACAACTAGAATGGAACAAGAATACCAGCTTAACTGCATTAGAAGGGGAGAAGAGAGTTTCTCAGTGAAAGGGTTTGGCGGTTGGATGGGATACAATGTGTCTGTGAAATGAGCCAGAGAGTGTGGACTGACTTTGAGGTAAATTGTGGGTAAGTGATGGTCTGTTGAAAATCCAAAATGTCACATCATTTTCCTTTTTGGAGTAAAATCTATCATGTGAAGTATGAAAGTGCTTAAAGTTAACCAGCATGTATCATTAATTTTATTGCAAACATGCAAAATTTTCCGGGGAGCATTCTCCCAGACCCCCTTGAGAAATGGACCATTGATTTTTTACTTTGCTCCAATACCAGTCAATGTTTTTGTGCATACTTACAGCTGAAGTTACAAAGCCCGTGTAAACCACTTATTTTCATGTGTCAGGGCTGTTCTTGAGTTTTTAGCTTTTTGAAGGGCTGTTAGTTTTATTTTGAAGCTGTTGCTTACCTTTTGCTCGCTCTTTTACGTTCACATGTATGAATTCTCTGACATGCAGAATTCTTTGCTGATTGTTGCACCCATTTGGACGTTTCCAGAGTGGTGCTGTTCTGTTGATGAATGTCATGGGTCACTACATAGTTGCAAATGGCAACGTGGTGCAGTTAATAACACCCATAAGCTACCCTGGAAATGCCACATCCTTCACCAAAAACCATGTTCGCCTGTTTTGCTGCATCCTCATACTGAATGTAGTGCAGTAACCAGCATGTCCTGACAGTGTATCTGTGACCTCTGGAACTGCAAAGTGGCTGATGCTTTCCAACTCTCCTGCTGTTGCCTGGGAGGAACCTGTTTCAAAAATTTAAGCATTGTAATTATCAGGTGATACTGCCAGACTTCTGAACATGGAGGTGAGGTATTGTAAGAAAGACCGTGACTGTATGTCCAACCTACACTACACCAGACCTGGGAGCTGGTTGGTCATAAAAAGTGAATTGTTCCATTCTCCTGCTCCAATTTTCCTTTAATTTCTGCATACTGTTTATTTCCATTGCATCAAAAACAGCTTGCATTTATATACTGATTCTTATATGCAGCAAGATGTTTTGGAATACTTTACAAAATGGAGGACAAGGATACGACAGACACCAAATAAATGGAAACAAAAGAAAGGTTCAGATGGGGAGGAAAGCCATGGTCAATGAAAAGGGTTTGGAGAAAGTTCTTGAAAGAGGGAACTGAGTAGAGAATTGTAGTGGAAGCAGAAATGTAGTGAAAGAGAAGGATGAGATTACAATTGGACAACACATATTAAACCAAGTGGCACTGAGACATGGGTGGTTGTACCAGTCCCAATTATAATATCACCCTTAACTTGTTCTGACTGAAAAAAATAAAAACCGAGAAAACTGAGAGCGCATGGCAGGGCAGTTATTGTTCGAAAGAAGAAAATGAACCTATCAGCCATGCTCCTTCCTATGTTCTGCTTAAAGACCCTCTCAAAACATTAGAATCATAGAACCATTACAGCACAGAAGGAGGCCATTCGGCCCGTCGAGCCCGTGCGGGATCTCTGCAAGAGCACTTCAGCTACTCCCACTCCCCCCGCCCTTTCCATTAAGCTCTGCAAAAAAAATTCCTTCAGCTACTTATCCAATTCCCTTTTGAAAGCCACATTTGAGTCTGCCTCCAGCACCCTTTGAGGCACTGCATTCCAGAACCTAACCACTCGCTGCATTAAAAAGTTTTTCCTCATGTCGTCTTTGGTTCTTTTGCCAATCACCTTAAATCCGTATCCTCTGGTTCTCGACCCTTCCATCAATGGGAATATTTTCTCACTATCTTCTCTGTCTAGACCCTTCATGATTTTGAACACCTCGATCAAATCTCCTTCACATCCTTCTTAAATTGCGATGCCAAGAATTGGACACAATACTCCAGTTAAGGCCGAACCAGTGTTTTATAAAGGTTCATCATAACTTCCTTACTTTTGTTCTCTATGCCTCTATTTATAAAGCCCTTCATCCTGTCTGTTTTTTTAACCACTTTCTCAACCTGCCTTGCCACATACACCCCCAGGTCTCTCTGTTTCTGCACCCACATTAGAATTGTATCCTATTGTTTATATTGCCTCTCCTCGTTCTTCCTACTAAAATGTATCACTTCGCACTTTTCTATGTTAAATTTCATCTGTCATGTCACCACCCATTCCACCAGCCTGTCTATGCCGACTTGAAGTCTATCACTATCCTCTTCACTGTTCACAATACTTCCAAGTTTTGTGTCATCTGCAAATTTTGAAATTGTGCCCTGTACACCCAAGTCCAAGTCATTAATATATATCAAGAAAAGTCGTGTTCCTAGTACCGACCCCTGGGGAACACCACTGTATACCTTCCTCCAGTCCGAAAAACAACCATTCACCACTACTCTCTGTTTCCTGTCTGTTAGCCAATTTCATATTCATGCTGCCACTGTCCATTTTATTCCATGGGCTCCAACTTTGCTGGGAAGCCTGTTACGTGTAACTTTATCAAACACCTTTTGAAAGTCCATGTACACCAAATCAACCGCACTGCCCTCATCAACCCTCTCTGTTACCTCACCAAAAAACCCAATCAAGTTAGTTAAACACGATTTGCCTTTAAGAAATCCGTGCTGGCTTTCCTTAATTAATTCACACTTGGTCCAAGTAACTGTTAATTTTGTCCTGGATTATCATTTCTAAAAGCTTCCCCACCACCGAGGTTAAACTGACTGGCCTGCAGTTGCTGGGTTTATAGATACACACTTTTTTGAACAAGGGTGTAACATTTGCAATTCTCCAGTCCTCTGGCACCACCCCTGTATCTAAGGAGGATTGGAAGATTATGGCCAGTACCTCCGCAATTTCCACCTTTACTTCCCTCCGCATCCTAGGATGCATCCCACCTGGTCCTGGTGACTAATCTACTTTAAGTACTGCCAGCCTTTCTAGTACCTCCTCTTTATTAATTTTTAGTCCATCCAGTATCTCAACTGCCTCTTCTTTCACTGTGATATTGGCAACATCTTCTTCCTCAGTAAAGACAGTTGCAAAGTAGAGTTGCTACAAGGACAGGTTGGAGAAGCTGGATTTGTTTTCATCAGAGCAAAGGAGGTTGAGGGGTGATTTGATAGAGGTGTACAAGATTATGACGGGTTTGGATAGGCTAGCCGGGGAAAGGCTGTCCGCACTAGTTGATGGTACAAGGAATAGGGGCAAAGATTTAAGGTTTTGGGCAAGAGATACAGGGGGTTGTGAGGAAAATCTTTTTTATGCAGCGAGTGGTGAGGACCTGGAACTCACTGCCGAAGGAAGTGGTGGAAGCGGAGACACAGACACTCAGTACCATATGCAGATTTCAGTGATTCCTCATGGAAAGTAAGATTCTTCAGGTCAACAACTGAGCACAAGTTCCAACTTGGGAGGGGAGAGAATTCACAAAGAAACTCATTGGGCTGGATTTTGATACTGGGACGGGTTGAGGTCGTGTCATTCGCATTCCGTGTTATCCACTCGACTGCAATTAGATGTGGGAGATTGATGCAATTTTAACTTAATTGGGCAATTGAGTTCCAGCATGTGGGAATCCATGAACTAATTAGTGGTTTCAGTCTGAAAGTCACCTTTGATGATGTCATCATTGCTGCTGCATTGCAGGTCAGAGACTGCCTGGCCTTTGCTGTGAGAGGACCTGGATGCAAAATGAGCAGCAGCTCTAAGGAGAGAGAGAGAGAGAGAGAGAGAATGAATTTTTTTTTGCATCCAGGTCCTCTCTCACAGCAAAGGCCAAGACCTTCAATGCAGCAGCATCAGAGGTGACTTTCAGACATAATACTACTACGACCTTCATCACATCTCCATTGTAATAGTGGACCTGCAGCTGATAGTCAGCTTTCGAAATGTGCTCCCGCCAGGTTTCACAATCGTGGTTCAGAACAGGCGTGCTTCACGTAGAACAAGGGTTAAAATCACAAACGCCTTTCAAAATGGCATTATAGAGCCAATTTAGTGCTTGTTAAGGGCCTTAACAGCCTATCCCGCCTCTTAAAGGTGGGACGGAGTGGGGACCAGCAGACACGATTTAATGAAAATTGTGTGGAGGTGGGATGGAGGCGGACTTGTGCCCGCCCGCCAGTTTTCGCAATTTTAACCCCCCACACACCTTCAAACCCGCCTCCACGGGTCAATGAAAATCCAGCCCTCAATGTTTTCAAGGGGAGACTGGAAGGGCACTTGAGGGAAATAAACTTGCAGGGCTAGGGGATAGAGCGGGAGAATGGGACTGATTGGATTGCTCTACAGAGAGCCAGCAGGGACTTGATGGGCCGAATGGGCTCCTTCCGTGCAGTTATGGCTTTGTGACTATTTACTCCTGGCCATGAAAGGGGGAAATGGATGGACTGAAAAATAGAAATGGATGCTAATAAAGTGCAAGTGATTATTTGCGCGGCGTTGTTTTGACACCCTCTGCGCATGCGCGCCTGTTTGTCACTGCGCACGCGCACTCGATCAGGTCGCGTGTGCACATTATGATATACGAGGAAGCCGGAAGTAGGGCCAAACCACATTACTGAGCCTGAGCCTGAGCCTGAGCCTGCTACTCGGGCTTTCGGGTGATCTTTCGAAAATCAATGACTATACCAAAGGAGCTTCCAGGACTTTTGCCTAGAATCTCGCTGTGATTATCGACACGAATATTTTCACAGCCTTCTGAGAGAGAGAGGAAATCGGAGGGAGCAGAGAGAGAGAGAGCAAGAGTGGGGCAGAGAGAGAGAGAGAAAGAGTGGGCAGAGAGAGAGTGAGAGAGAGAGTAGGGCAGAGTGGGAGAGAGAGAGCAAGAGTGGGGGAGAGAGAGAGTGGGGCAGAGAGAGAGAGAGAAAGAGTGGGCAGAGAGAGAGTGAGAGAGAGAGTAGGGCAGAGTGGGAGAGAGAGAGCAAGAGTGGGGCAGAGAGAGAGAGAGAGAGAGAGAGTGGGGCAGAGAGAGAGAGAGTGGGGCAGAGAGAGAGAGAGAGTGGGGCAGAGAGAGAGAGAGTGGGGCAGAGAGTGGGGCAGAGAGAGAGAGAGAGAGGCAGAGAGAGAGAGTGGGGCAGAGAGAGAGAGTGGGGCAGAGAGAGAGAGTGGGGCAGAGAGAGAGGGCAGAGAGAGCGAGAGGGACAGAGTGAGATCGAGAGTGGGGCAGAGTGAGAGAGTAGGGCAGAGAGGGATAGAATGGGGCAGAGATGGAGAAAGTGAGGCAGAGAGAGGGGGTTGCAGGGGAGTGAGAGGGAGGAGGGGAGGCAATAGGAGGTCAGGAATTCGTTGATAAATTGTATGGAGAACACAGTGGGGATGGCGGAAGTTTGAGATCCAGGTCTAAAGGAGGGGTCTTGAGAGTGAGAATGATCCAAATGGTAAGACGGATCACGTTCTTCCAACCCCACTCCCTTTACACCCGCACCACGTTCTCCCTCTCCTCCCCCTACACCTGATTTCTTGGAAAGCTCGATGAGTGTATGGCAAGTGACCTTATTGGATTGGACAAAATCCGGAAGTCACGACACTCACTTTTCACTTCATACCCAATAAACCTGTTAACAATCCGTGACCCACACACAATGCCCCATCTATGGAGGGGGGTGGGAGAAGGTCCTGAATTCGTGGGGGAGGAACTTGGGCAGGACGAGAATGACAGGAACCCAGGGGGTGGGGGAGGGAAGGTCAGGAACTTGGGCAGGGGGCAAAGGACAGGAACTCGGTGCGGGGGGTGGGGGGGGCGAGGTCTGAAACTTGGGTGGGGGGAGGCTAGGAACTTGGGACAGTTTGGCGGGGTGGGGGGAGAATGTAAGAAACTTGCGGGTAGGTCAGGAAATTGGGTGGGCGTGGAGGAGGAGGTCATGAACTTGGACAGGGAGGGGGTGGAGGTCATGAATTTGGGCAGGAGGAAGGTGGTCAGGAACTTGGGCGGTGGGGGCAGGAACTTGTTTGGGGGTGTGGGAGGTCTTAACCCGCGAGGGTGAGCCCTTTCTGTTCGAGATGAGCTCTGTTCTGTTTGGAGTAGGCAGACACAATGGCTCGAATTACATTTTGCAAAGTATCAGATTACATTGGCAGGGAGCATCTAATTACACATTCCAGAGAAACTGCTGGGTGTGTCATGTCCTCCAAGGGCACCAATCAGCAATCAGGACTTGTCCGCCAAGGGGACCAATCAGAGCTTTAGGTGTTGCAAATAAACATGTCCAATGAAGTGGTGGAAGCTGTTAACTGCTTTGGGGGAAGAGCTGGTATTGCCACTTTGGTCAACGAGAATGGACCAAGACTACCAGCTTAACTGCATTAGAAGGGGATAAGAGAGTTTCTCAGTGAAAGCGTTAGGAGGTTGGATGGGATACAGTGTTTCTGTGAACTGTGCCAGAGAGTGTGGACTGACTTTTCAAATTGATGTTGTGGGGGATGAGATGTGCTTATTTGACTGTTTGAGGTAAATTGTGGGTAAGTGATGGTCTTTTGAAATTCCAAAATGTCACTTTATTTTTTGTTTATTTTATAAAAATCTATCAATTATGAAGTATGAAAGTGCTTAAAGTTAACCAGAATGTATCATTAATTTTAATGCATAAATCCAAAATTTCCCAGGGTGCATTCTCCCAGAGCCCCTTGAGAAATGAACCATTGATTTTGTACTTTGTTCCAATACCAGTCAATGTTTCTGTGCATACCTACAGCTAAAGTTACAAAGCCCATGTAAAGCACTTGTTTTCATGTGTCAGGGCTGTTCTGGAGTTGTTAGCTTTCTGAAGGGCTGTGTTAGTTTTATTTAAGCTGTTGCTCACCTTTTGCTCACTCTTTTCCGTTGGTATGAATGAATTCTCTGACATGCAGAATTCTTTGCTGATTGTTGCACCCATTTGGACGTTTCCAGAGTGGTGCTGTTCTGTTGATGAATGTCATGGGACACTGCATTGTTGCAAATGGCAACGTGGTGCAGTCAATAGCACCAGTGAGCTACCCTGGAAATGCCACAGCCTTCAACAAAAACCATGTTCGCCTGTTTTGCTGCATCCTCATACTGAATGTAGTGCAGTAACCAGCATGTCCTGACAGTGTATCTGTGACCTCTGGAACTGCAAAGTGGCTAATGCTTTCCAACGCTCCTGCTGTTGCCTGGGAGGAACCTGTTTCAAAAATTTAAGCACTGTAATTATCAGGTGATACTGCCAGACTTCTGAACCTGGAGGTGAATTATTGTAGGAAAGACCGTGACTGTATGTCCAAGCTGCACTCCACCAAACCTGGGAGCTGGTTGGTCATAAAAAGTGAATTGTTCCATTCTCCTGCTTCCAATTTTCCTTTAATTTCTACATACTGTTTATTTTCATTACTTTAAAAACAGCTTGCATTTATATACCGCTCCTCATATGCAGCAAGATGTTTTAGAATACTTTACAATATGGAGGACAAGGATACGACAGACATCAAGTAAATGGAAACAAAGGAAAAGTTCAGATGTGGAGGAAATCCATGGTCAATGAAAAGGGTTTGGAGAAAGTTCTTGAAAGAGGGAACTGAGTAGAGAATTACAGTGGAAGCAGAAGTGTCGTGGAAGAGAAGGACGAGATTACAATTGGGCAACACATATTAAACCAAGTGACACTGAGACATGGGACTTAGTATGTGAGATATATGCTAAAGGCAGTACCTGTCGCAATTATATCACCCTTAAACAACTTGTTCCACTGTGGTGTTGAAATGGGTTTTGTTTTATGTGGAGTTAACTTTGAGATTTATTATTTTAAATCTAAAAAGTTGTGTGGTATTGTTTAAGGGTATTTGTACTGTAAACATTATTGATTATTTGTAAAATTAATCATTGCATTTATATTAACTATAAGGCTGTTTTTAAGGCTTTATTTTTTACTGTGATGGATGAATGTAATGGATTTACTATGTAATGGATTTACTATTTAATTGATGAGTTGTATTTGAATAAAAATATTTAAACAACTTGTTCTGACTGAAAAAAATAAAAACAGAAAACTGGGAGCACATGGCAGGGCAGTCAGTTTTCAAAAGAAGAAAATTAACTTATCAGCCATGCCCCTTCCTATGTTCTGCTTAAAGACCCTCCCAAAATATTAGAATCATAGAATGGTTACAACACAGAAGGAGGCCATTCGGCCCGTTGAGCCCGTGCCGGCTCTCTGCAAGAGCACTTCAGCTAGTCTAACTCCCCGCCCTTCCCATTAAGCCCTGCATAAAAAAATGTCCTCAGGTACTTATCCAATTCCCTTTTGAAAGCCATGATTGAGTCTGCCTCCACCACCCTTTGAGGCACTGCATTCAGGCTCTGGTTCTCGACCCTTCCACCAATGGGAACAGTTTCTCTCTATCTTCTCTGTCGAGACCCCTCATGATTTTGAACACCTCTATCAAATCTCCTCTCAATCTTCTCTGCTCTAAGGCGAACAACACCAGCTTTTCCAATCTATCTACGTAACTGAAGTCCCTCATCCCTCATCCCTGGAGCCATTCTTGTAAATATTTTCTGCACCCTGTCTAACACTTTCACATCCTTCCTAAATTGTGATGCCCAGAATTGGACACAATACTCCAGTTGAGGCCGAACCAGTGTTTTATAAAGTTTCATCAGAACTTCCTTGCTTTTGTACTCTATGCCTCTATTTATAAAGGATATTGGTCCCAGCTCTGTTCAGGTGCAACCCTTCAATCTTGAACAGGTCCCTCCTGCCACAGAACTGTTCCCAATATCCCAGGAATCTGAAGCTCTCCCTCCTGCACCATGTCTCTGGCCACACGTTAACCTAGCATAACTTCATTTTTGTATTCTCACTAGCACATGGCACTGGGAATAATCCAGGGACTACCACCTTTTGAAGTCCTGAATTTTAACTTCCTCCCTAGCTCCTTAAACTCTGACTGCATGACCTCAACATTCTTCCTCCCTATGTCATTGGTTCTGACATGGACCACAACCTCTAGCTCCTCCCCTTCCCCCCGCAGAAAGTTCTGCACCCTCTCAGTGATGTCCCTTACCCTGGCACCAGGGAGGCTGGCACCAGGGAGGCAACATACGGAGCATAAATAACATGAACCAACATCCCAATACACTTCAGAGGAAAGTACTCGGACAAATTTTGACATAAGGATGTATAAGCATTGGTGACCAAAAGTTTAGTAAAAGATACAAATTGTAAGGAGGGCCTCAACGGAAGAGAGAGGTGGAGGTTTAGGAACAGTGTTCCGCAGCTTGGGGCCCAGACAGCTGAAGGCACGGCGCCAATGGAGGAGCGAAAGGAGGGGAGGAGGGCACGGGCCCGGGTGATGTGTGTGGAAAGGCGGGCACGGGCACGGGCACGACCCCTGAATGCTGCCGGTCCTCAGCCACACTCTCCACACGGGGACTGAGAACGGCACCGGGTAAACCCCGCCAACCGGGAAACCCAGCACAGCGACAGACTCCGCCCCCTGCGTCGCTTAGGCCACGCCCCTGAGACAAACAGGACCCGTCCCCTTCGACCAACAGGCCCCGCCCCGAGACCAACAGACCCCGCCCCTGAGTACAAAAGCCCCGCCCCTGAGTCAAACTGGCCCGCCCCTGAGACCATCAGGTCACGCCCCTGGAGACCATCAGGTCACGCCCCTGGAGACCAACAGGCCCCGCCCCCTGAGTGCAACGATTGAAGCCCCGCACCCTGGGTGTAACAGGCCCCGCCCCTGAGTCCAACAGGCCCCGCCCGAGTACAACAGGCCCCGCCCCCTGATCCCAACGGTTAAGCCCCGCCCACCGCCCTTATTTACATTTGATACCTAGCACCCATAACCCTCTGAACGGTAATCTATTTTACTTTCAATATTTATGGTCGGAAATCATAAATGATGAAAGTAGATATATTTCCTTTTAGATCATCTCTGTGTATTTATATTCTGCCAGAATTGTAATTGAAAACGTTACAACAAAGAAAACAGCATCTTGTAAAGGTGCTTCAATTATTGAGGCTTTAAATAGCGCTGGTTTTGCAGGTATTATTGTGCTTGCATTCGCAGCACATGAACTAAAGTTAGGAACGATACAGAGTAGATTAGCATGGCACCTGCACAAGGACGACACGCAAATTCGTGAAACGTTCCCTTTTTGACACTTTTAAAACAATGTCACCTTCTATAAAACTTTCATATTTACTGCTGCTTCACATCGATTTTAAAACACTAGTTATGCCACAATCACAATCGCTTCATCAGCCTCACTGAGTTATATTAACTCAGTCATTCAAGTCGCACGCAATTTTATGATTAAACTATTGGAGTCTTACTAATATTTTTGGCTCCATATTCTCATAGAAGATAACCTGACAATCATTATTTTGGAGCCTGGACAATCTCACCATTTGCTAACAAAATCAGCATGGACCACACCCTCTCTCCTAAATCCCTCTCCCACCCGAGTATGTTTCCTATTGTGTTCCGAGGAAGGGTTTCGACCTGAAACGTTAACTCTCTTTCTCTCTCCACGGATGTTGCCTGGCCTGCTGAGTTTTTCCAGCGTTTTCTGTTGTTATTTCTGATTTCCAGCATCCGCAGTATTTTGTTATCGTATATATGTTTCCTATTGTATTGGAAGAGGTCTCTCTGTTTAGCCCCATTTCCAGCCCTAATGTCACAGATTGAGTCCTCTGTAAACTGTCGGCAGGAGCTCTCATGAGAACAGCATTTGCTACAGACAGTACACAAAAGCTGCAATCCCTGCTATTAGTGTAAGTGTTGGTGCTGAAGGAGAGGGGCTGGGACCCCAGCTTTAGCAACCAGACTCAGGAGGAGCGCGAATGAGTGTGTGTGTGGGGGGCGGGGGGCACATAGCTGCCAATGAGAAGAAGCCGATGGGGAAATACGAACAATGATGGACAGGAAAACACCCGGTCCATCAAGCCTGTCCCACACAAATGATACAATATATACAATCTCCACCCCACCCAAAAACCATGTGATCTCCGGGAGATGTCCATATCGGTATGAACAACATAGGCAGAAAGAGGGATGAGGTCCTGCAAGCAGACTATAGGGAGCTAGGAAAGAGATTAAAAAGCAGGACCTCAAAGGTAGGAATCTCCGAATTACTCCCGGTGCCATGTGCTAGTGAGTACAGGAATAGGAGGATAGAACAGATGAATGCGTGGCTGGAGAGATGGTGCAGGAGGGAGGGCTTTAGATTCCTGAGGCGTTGGGACCGTTTCTGGGGAAGGTGGGACCTGTACAAGCCGGACGGGTTACACCTCAAAAGAGCCGGGACCAATATTCTCGCGGGGAGGTTTGCTAGTGCTATTGGGGACGGTTTAAACTAGCTTGGCAGGGGGATGGGCACCAGCATATAGGAGTAGAAAAGAGGAATAAGGTGCATAAAAGAGGGAGTGTGTTGGATAGTACTAGAGCAGAAAGTAGTACTAGAGGCGGAATTAGAACCATATTAGATAGAAGCAGACTAAGAAAGACTACGAAAAATTCAAAAATGGGTTTAAAATGCATGTACATAAATGCACAAAGTGTGGTGAATAAGGTTGGTGAGCTACAAGCACAATTAGCCATGTGGCAATATGATGTTGTGGCAATAACAGAAACGTGGCTTAAAAATAGTGAGGACTGGGCACTTCATATTCAAGGGTTAAAGGTGTTCAGAAAAGTTAGGGAGGTAAAAAAGGGAGGTGGGGGGGGGCAGTGCTGATTAGGGAAGACATTGTTGTGTTGGAAAGGGAGGATGTTCTTGAGGGGACAAAGACAGAATCCATTTGGTTAGAGTTAAGGAGCAAAAAGTGTATGATCACGCTATTGGGTGTATTCTACAGGCCTCCAAATAGTGAGAGGGAGGTAGAGGAGCAAATCTGCAGGGAAATCACAGAGATATGCAAGAGCTACAGAGTGGTAATATTGGGAGACTTTAATTACCCAAATATCAATTGGGATAATGCTAGGGTAAAGGGAAAGGAGGGGGAGGAATTTCTGAAATATATTCAGGAGAATTTCCTTGACCAGTATATTCTTGGCCCAACTAGAAAGGAGGCTTTGCTGGATCTGGTGCTGGGGAATGAGGTGGGTCAGGTTGACCAAGTGTCTGTGGGAGAACACTTGGGTACGAGTGATCATTGTATCATAAGATTTAGATTAGCAATGGAGAGGAGCAAGGAACAATCTAGAGTGGAACTTCTAAACTGGAATTGGGCTAACTTCAACGGGATGCAAAAGGATCTAGCCAGGGTAAAATGGAACCAAAGACTGACAGGAAAAATTGTAAAGGAACAATGGGTGATCTTTAAGGAGGAGATGTTCCAAGTATAGGCTAGGTACATTCCAACAAGAGGGAAGGATAAGGAAACCAAAGCAAGGGCACCTTGGATGATGAGGGAGATAGAGAAGATGATGAAACAAAAAAAGAGGGTGTATGATGCATGTCAGGTAAATTCTTCAAGGGAGAACAGACCAAATACAATAAGTTGAGAGGGGAAGTGAAGATGAAAATAAGATTGGCAAAGAGAGAATATGAGAGTAGAATGGCAGTTAACATAAAAGGGAACCCAAAAATCTTCTACTGGCATGTAAACAGCAAGCGAGTAGTAAGAGGTGGGGTGGGGCCTATTAGGGACAAAGAAGGTGATATATGCTTAGAGGCACAGGGCAAGGCTAGAATACTCAATGAGTACTTTGTATCGGTGTTTCCTAAGGAGGTGGATGCTGACAAAATATCGGTAGAAGTGGAAAAGTTAGAAGCAATGGAAGGGGTGGAAATTTATAGACAGGATGTACTAGAAAGGCTGGGTATGCTTAGAGTGGACAAGTTGCCTGGTCCAGCTGGCTTGCATCCCAGGTTGCTAAGGGAATTGGGGGAGGAGATAGTGGAAGAGCTTGCCATAATTTTCCAATCTTCCCTAGATGCGGGGGAGGTGCCTGAGGATTGGAAAGTGGCAAATGTGACAACATTGTTCAAGAAAGGGTGTAAGGACAATCCTAGTAACTACAGGCCGGTCAGTTTAACATCAGTGGTGGGCAGAGTTTTAGAAACAATAATCAAGGAAAAAATTAACGGGCTTCTGGAGAGGTTTAAGCTAATTAAGGGGAGCCAACATGGATTTGTAAAAGGCAGATCATGTTTGACTAATCGAATTGAATTTTTTGATGAAGGAACAGGGAGGATCGATGAAGGGAATGCAATGTATGTTGTCTACATGGATTTTAGGAACACGTTTGACAAAGTACCACATCGAAGGCTGGTTAACAAAATTGAGACTCATGGAATAGGTGGGTCAGTGGCAGCTTGGATAAGGAATTGGCTTAAGGACAGAAAACAGTGAATTGTGGTAAATGGCTGTTTTTCAGACTGGAGGATGGTAGACTGTGTTGTTCCCCAAGGGTCAGTGCTGGGGCCACTGCTTATCTTGATATATATAAATGACCTGGAATACAGAGTAGAATTTCTAAATTTGCCAATGACACCATATTTGAGGGTGTGGCAAAGAGAAAGGATGATACCAATCGACTGCAATAGGACATAGAAAGACCAGCAGAATGGGCAGACAAGTGGCAGATGGAATTTAATACAGAGAAGTGTGAGGTGATGCATTTAGGCAGAAGGAACAGGCAATATACACTTAATGGCACAGTTTTAAAGAGTGTGCAGGGACAGAGGGACCTGGGAGTTAATGTGCATAGGTCCTTGAAGGTGGCGGGACATATTGAGAGAGTGGTTAGCAAAGCATATGGGATCTAGGGCTTCATAAATAGAGGTATTGAGTACAAAATTAGAGAAGTTATACTGAACCTTTCTAAAGCTCTGGTTAGGCCACAACTGGAGTATTGTGTCTAATTCTGGTCACCACACTTTAGGAAGGATGTGAAGGCACTTGAGAGGGTGCAGAGGAGATTTGCCAGAATGGTTCTGGAGATGGGGGATCTTAGCTACAAGGACAGGTTGGAGAAGCTGGATTTGTTTTCATTAAAGCAAAGGAGGTTGAGGGGTGATTTGATAGAGGTGTACAAGATTATGACGGGTTTGGATAGGCTAGACGGGGAATGGCTGTTCCCACTAGTTGATGGTACAAAGACTAGATTTAAGGTTTTGGACAAGAGATACAGGGGGGACGTGAGGAAAAAATTTTTTACGCAGTGTGTGGTGAGGACCTGGAACTCGCTGCTGAAGGAAGTGGTGGAAGTGGAGACACTCAATGTTTTCAAGGGGAGACTGGATAGGCACTTGAGGGAAATAAACTTGCAGGGCCAAGGAGATAGAGCAGGGGAATGGGACTGACTGGATTGCTCTACAGAGAGCCAGTATGGACTTGATGGGCTGAATGACCTCCTTCTGTGCCGTTATAACTTTATGACTCTATGAGAAGCCAAAAACCAGGTAAAACCCTCAAGCCAATATGGGGGAAAGATTGGGGAAATTCCATTCTGATCCCCCTAGAAGATTAAAACCAGTCCAGGAGCTCGCTCTGGCCCTGATAATTGCTTGTGGTAGCTGTCTTTTGTAAGTGGTGATCTCCACCCCATCCAGAAACAGGTCCAGCTCAAATGGATGGCAATGATCCACAACAACAACCACTTGCATTTATAAAGTGCCTTTAACGTAGTGAAACATCCCAAGGAGCTTCACAGGAACATTATCAATTTTTTTTGACACCAAGCCACATTGATAGGACAGATGGCCAACTACCTGGTCAAACAGGTCGGTTTTAGGAAGCATCTTAAAGGAGGAGAGAAAGGTAGAGAGGTTTAGGAAGGGAATTCCACAGCTTAGGGTCCAGACAACCGAAGGCACTGCCGCCAATGGTGGAGCGATTACTGAAAGGGGAGAATGGCTGGTGAGGCTATAACACAGTAAGTACAGGACACATAAGGCCCAGTGTCTGAACTGCAGTCTGCCACCAGTCACACAGCCCTCACTCATTGCTCATTGACCTTTCAGATCAGAACCCCTAGTCTGACCTTCCTGAGCTGCCCTGTTGTGTGACAGACCCTCCTTCTCCCATTGCTGGGCGCTGAGCCTGTGTGAACACCAGAGGGGCCGCGTTACTCTGACCCACAGCCCACAGTGACTGTGAACTACCAGATAGCGGAACAACTCCCAACCCCATCGCACCGCTGCCATCCCCACACCCCCGGTAAAACTCAACGAAACAACCCGTGCAGGTACAAACACGAGCAAAATGCCACGCCCGCTTCTCCATCGCACGCCCATAGTTTACCAGCCAGAAACAGAACCCCGCCCAACTCATGCTCATTGAGATTCAGCACCAAATAATACATCCCCTTCCCTTTCAGCATTCCAAAGGGACCGCTCCCTCCACGACACCCTGATCAAGTTCAACAATTTCAGACCATAACCTCCACCTGAAACGTTAACTCTGTTTCTCTCTCCACAGATGCTGCCTGACCTGCTGAGTATTTCCCGCATTTTCTGTTGTTATTTCAGATTTCCAGCATCCTCAGTATAAGAATATAAGAACATAAGAACATAAGAATTAGGAGCAGGAATAAGCCAACGGCTCCTCGAACCTGCTCCGCCATTCAATAAGATCATGGCTGATCTTCGACCTCAACTCCAGTTTCCTGCCCTATCCCCATATCCCTTGATTCCTCAGAAGTCCAAAAATCTATTTATCTCAGCCTTGAATATACTCAACGACTGAGCATCCACAGCACTTTGGGGCAGATAATTCCAAATATTCACAACCCCGAGTGAAGAAATTCCTCGTCATCTCAGTCTTAAAAGGCCAGCCCCTTATCCTGAGACTATGCCTCCTAGTTCTAGACTCCCCAGCCAGGGGAAACAATCTCTCAATATTTATCCTGTCAATCCCCCTCAGGATCTTATGGGCCGAAAATTGATCCCGGGACGCGAGAGTACGCACTGCGTACTCTCGCGTATTCCCACTCCAATTGCCGGTTTTCTGCATGCCCTGCGCATGCGCTGAAAACCGGCAATTGCTCTTCTGAAAAGGGGGCGGGTCCTGGGTGCATCGCGTGTGCGCTGCAGGCTGCGCGCACGCTGTGCACTTCATGCTTTGGACGCGCAGGTAAGTAGGGAAGATTTTGGAAATGTAAAAAGGAGGAGTAAGACCCGCTTTTAAGAAGGTAAGTAGTGAATTAAGTATTTTTTTCAATTTTTTTTTACAGGTATATCTTTTTTAGAGACTTTAAAGACAGGTAAGTTTATTTTTATAACTTTTTAAAAGATTTTAAATTTTTTCAAAAATTTAATTTTTTATTTAAAATGGTTAATTTAATTAACTATACTTATTTTATTAATGTGATGGTTTTTTTTTTAATTTAATTGAGGTTTAGCTGTTATTTTGGGGGGGTGTAAGATTCATAGATTTCACTGGGTGCTGTGAAACTTATGAATGGAAGATGGTGTGCTGCCATTGGCTCTAACTGAGTCACGTGATCCCACAGCTCGCACGAATTCACTACGCCGCTGGGATACGCAAGCACTGCCCAGCTGATCTCTAGAACATGAAGTTCGTGCGAGCTGGATCTGAAAAAGCACAAGCGAGGTGAGAGATCGCGGGAAAGCCTTACCCCCGCGGGAACAGAGCGAGATCAATTTCTGGGCCTATATGTTTCAATGAGATCACCTCTCATTCTTCTAAACTCCAGAGAGTATAGTCCCAATCTACTCAATCTCTCCTCATAGGACAACCCTCTCATCCCTGTATTCAATCTGGTGAACCTTCGTTGCATCACCACTAAGGCAAGTATATCTTTTCTTTAAATAAGAAGAGCAAAACTGTGCACAGTACTCCAGGTGTGGTCCCACCAGAGCCCTGTGCAATTGTAGCAAAACTTCCTTACTCTTGTACTCCAACCCTCTAGCGATAAAGGCCAACATGCCATTTGCCTTCCTAATTGCTTGCTGTACCCGCATGCTAACTCTGTGGGGGAGAAATTCAGTATCGCCCCATTTGGGGCGCAATTATCGGCCGGGCGCAAAGATTAGCGCCTGGCACTAATTATCGCCACCGACTGCAAACTTGACTTTTATCGCCCCTGGAGGTGATTGGAGCGCTAAATCAGGCGCTACACACCTGTCTTAAGGCGCAAAGGCCGAGGAGCGAGGCGCTAACTCAGAGCGCGGGCGCAGCGCAGGTGCTGTCAGTTAGCGATGGAACACAGACACACTGGCGCCAGACAGTTCTTAAAGGGGAGGGTCGATCTTGCACTCCAGCCACACCCTGCTCATTGGAGCCTTGAATCTCGGCCTGGAGAGACCTGTGCCTAAATCTTCCAGCCAAGGACTATGGAGAGGGTGAGAGAACGAGCTCAGCGCTTCAGCGAGCGGGCCTTGGATGCTCTGGTTGGCACGGTGGAGCGCAGAAGATCTATACTCTTCCTTGAGAGTGGCAGGAGGCCTTTGCCGCGCGAGTACAGAAGAGTGTGGAGGGAGGTGGCTCAGAGCATCTCCTGCAGGAGCATGGTGCCCAGGACCCATGTACAATGTCGAAAAAAGTTCAACGACCTCACTCGGATCGTCAGGGTGAGTGGCTTTTTTTCAATACCTCTCCATCCCTCCATCTCAACCTCACTCTATGGCCAGAGGGTCTTAAAACCCCAATGCACAACACTCATCCAACACCTATGGTCCTCTCATGAAACACACACGCACATTCCACACTTTGCATACAGTAAGGGCTATTCACCTATGGGAGGCACATCAGGCAAGACCATGGCTGCATACAGTAAGGGCTATTCACCTATGGGAGGTACTTCAGGGAAGACCATGGCTGCATACAGTAAGGGCTATTCACCTATGGGAGGCACATCAGGCAAGACCATGGCTGCATACAGTAAGGGCTATTCACCTATGGGAGGCACATCAGGCAAGACCATGGCTGTATATTTACTCAGACGCCGTCCTTTTTCTTGCAGGCCAAGCTATCTCATAATAGGTGACAGCAGCAACGGACGGGTGGAGGGCGGCCTCAGCTGCAACCCCTCAGCGATCTTGAGGCGCGCGTCCAGAGGATTGTGGGAAGCTGGGTGATCGGTCCCGCCGCCACTGGAGACGCCGACCCCGTTCTGGACAGCAATGGTAAGGTCAGCACCTTTTTGTCCTCTGTCCTTCCACTTGTCCCTCACAACACCAGCCTTTGACACTTTCAATCCAACTTACTAAATCGCTGCACTTATTCCTCCCTTACTGCCACCCTGTCCTCATGCTAAAGCCACTCTTGTACCTCCCTGCTTTCAGATGGTGATTCACCAGCTGAGGAGACGGGCCTTCAAGCTGCCAGTGGGAGTGAAGCTGCAGGCGAGGAGGAAGATGAAGGCGGAGCATCAGTGCCACTCTCTCCCGAGGAAGCCCATGCCCACACTGGGAACACGCCTTCCCTGGAGGGGAGCAGGGGGGAAGGGTCTGATGAGGGTGAAGCTCCAGGACCCAGCGGGCTGCAGCAACGCCATGGGGGTAGGGAAGCTCGGGGGCCTTCTCCCCGGAGGGAGAGTATGCCAGCGACTCCTACTGCACTGGACGCAGAGGAGGAGCGGCTCATCGCTGAAATGAACACCCAGGCGGTGGACATGCACACTGAGCTCATGGGTGCAGTGGGAAGGGTGCCCGAATGCATTGAATCACTGGCAAGGAGTGTGGAGCACTTCGCTGTAGCACAGGCGGATGCCACACTAAAGCTTAGTGCTGCAATTCAGTCTCAGACTGCTCTCATGCAGACTCAGATTGAGGCCATGCGAGCACTGACTGCTGCCATCCCCGATGGTTCGTACACATTTCCCCGGGGCTGTCACCGCGCCGCAGCAGGCCAGCAATCTGTGCTCCAGCAGATTGCTCCGGATGCTGAAGTGCTGCCCCGTGGGAGTGCCAGTGTGTCGGTCGAGCAGGGAGTTGCTGTCCTCTCTCAAGATGACAGCATTCCTGCTGCCACCACTGTCACTTCTCCACTGCACTTGCCACTGCCTGTAGGACAGACTGCTGCCGCCCATGCAGAGTTGGTGCAGTCTGTAGCCGGGCCCTCCAGGCCCAGAGCTGGTCGAGGCCGTCCTTCAAGGGCATCTGCAGTCTCAGGTTCTGACAATCAGCAGCCTTCCACCAGCCTTGCTGCAGCCTCTGAGGTCCCATTACGGAGGAGCAGTAGGGTGGGAAGGGGGGAAGTGCGCAAGGGAAGGAGATCACCCTCGAAGGGCAAAAAGTAGGAGGTGTGACAAAATGTTGGTCATTTTTTTATTAAAGGCTAAGGTTCGTGGTCAAACTTTTGAACATTATCTCCAGGTTATGAGAACCAGTTCTGTTAATGACTGTGTTTTTGTGTTTCTTTCTATTAGTTTGTCATGAGGAAATGACACACACAGAGTTTGTGAAATAAATAAGTTTTTGTATTCAAAATATACATGTTTGGTCTTTGGAATCATTGGTGCCTTGGCCGGCTTAGGGGTTGCGGGTTGGTTTCATTCATGTTGTTCTCAATGGCAGAAGCCATTTCCTCAGCAGGGGCCGAGAAGCGGCTTGCTATCAGCCGTTGACGGACGGCCCTTGCAGTTTCAACATTGTGGGCCGCCCTCCCGCCTTGGTGCTGCTGATGATCATCCTCCTCCTCCTCTTCCTCCTCCTCCTCTGGTGGTGCTCCAAGGCCTGGTGGCATTGGCTGGGTCCTGAGGATTGCCATGTTATGCAGCATGCAGCACACAACTACGAAGTGGGAAACTCGCTCAGGCGAGTACTGCAGGGCTCCTCCAGAATGGTCCAGACAGCGGAACCGTTGCTTGAGCACGCCGATTGTGTGCTCAACGATGTTCCTGGTAGCTTGATGGCTCTCGTTGTACCGCAGCTCAGCAGGGGTGTTGGGCGTACGGAGCGGTGTCATCAGCCAGGTGCTCAGTGGATACCCCTTGTCCCCGAGAAGCCAACCAACTGGCTGATGCGGTGCCTCGAAAAGTTCTGCCACAGTAGTCTGGCGCAGGATGAATGCATCGTGGCAGCTGCAGGATAGTGGGCATTGACAGCGAGTATCAGCTGTCTGTGGTCACAGACCAACTGAACGTTCAAGGAATGGAACCCCTTTCTGTTCCGGAAATCCTCAGCATTCTCATGCAGAGCACGCAAAGCCACATGCGTGCAGTCAATGGCGCCCTGCACCATGGGGAAGCCCGCTATCCTCGCAAAGCCCATAGCGCGTTCATGCTGCTTGTCTGGGGTCATGGGGAAAGAGATGTACTCTCATCTCCTTTTAAAGAGGGCATTTGTGACCTGACGGATGCAGCAATGCACCGCGAACTGGGAGATATTGGCGATGTCCCCAGTAGCAGATTGAAATGAGCCAGTGGCATAAAAGTTCAGAGCCACTGTGATCTTCACTGCCACCGACAGAGACGTCCTGGACCTCAGTTGAGGCTGCAGATCTGGCTGCAGCAGGTGGCAGAGCTCAGTGACCACCTTCTTGCTGAAGCGCAGCCTTCGCAAACACTGCTCCTCAGACATATGAATGTAGGAGAGCTGTTGACGCTATACCCTGGGAGGGTAAGGTCTCCTGTACAGAGGCCTGTTGGCCCTCCTCCGTCTGGCCATGATTGCCACTCTCTCTCTGCGTCTCTGTGTCCTCCAATTCTGGTGGCGCAGGATGATGCCCCCAATCAGTGCAGCCCCCATAGTCTCTTAGCAATCAAAGTTATGAAGGCCAAAAACCAAAGTACCTGCCAAGTTATGATCAGTAGCCAAAACTACCTCACACAGCGTTGACTCAATGCAGAAGTCTATCTTTCTCTCTCTCCAAATCTCTCTCTCTCTCTCTCAGAACGAGTGGTGCAAAAATGTCAACCACAGAGAAAGACAGGAAGAGGCCCCCTTTAAATAGCGCCCCCCCAGCCCCACAGCGACTGGTAGCGTTCCAGTCTTCCGGTCGTTGGTTGCGCCAGGCGGAAAGGATGGGGGCGCCACTCAATTTCCGCTCCGGGGCGCCACAAGGGCGTTGCACCCTCGTATGACGTCAAGATCTGCGTGCGCAGGAGATCACGGCGGTAAAGTTTAGCGCCGCCGCAAAATGTCTAGTTAAGTTCGCGAGCGGCGCAAACATCGCTGCGCCCAGGCGCTAGTTGCTTTGCGCCCCATTAGCGCCCTCTTAAGGCGCTAACGGGAGGCGCAACCAACTGAATTTTTCCCCCTGTGTTTCTTGTACTAGGACACCTAAATCTCCCTGACAACCAACATTCTATAGTTACTCACCATTTAAAAAATATTCTGTTTTTCTATTCTTCCTACCAAAGTGAATAACTTCTCATTTCCCCACATTATACTCCATCTTCCACCTTATTGCCCACTCACTTAATCTGTCTATATCCCTTTGCAGGCTCTCTGCATCCTCCTCACACCTTACTTTTCCACCTAGCTTTGTATCATCAGCAAACTTGGATACATTGCACTCGGTCCCTTCATCTAAGCCATTAATATAGATTGTAAATAGCTGAGGCCCAAGCACTGATCCTTGCGGCACCCCACTAGTTACAGCCTGCCAATCTGAAAATGACCCGTTTCTCCCAACTCTCTGTTTTCTGTCCATTAACCAACCCTTTAACTATGCTAATACATTACCCCTAACTCCATGTGCCCTTATCTTGCTTAACAACCTTTTATGTGGCACCTTATCGAATGCCTTTTGGAAATCCAAATTTTCTACTTCCACTGGTTCCCCTTTATCTACCCCTGCCAGTTACATCCTCAAAAATCTCTGATAGATTTGTTAAACATGATTTCCCTTTCATAATACCATGTTGACTCTGCCTAATCAATTTATGATTTTCTAAGTACCCTGTTACCACTTTCCTGATGACTGATGTCAGGCTAACTGTTCCCTGTTTTCTCTCTCCCTCCTTTCTTGAATAGCGGAGTTATATTTGGTACCTTCCAATCCGCTGGGACCATTCCTGAATCTAGGGAACTTTGGAAGATCACAACCAATGCATCCAATATCTCTGCAGCCACCTCTTTTAGAACCCTAGGAAGTAGGCCATCAGGTCCAGGGGATTTATTGGCTTTTAGTCCCATTATTTTCTCAAGTACTTTTTCTCTATTGATATTAATTACTTTAAGTTCCTCGCTCTCATTAGCCCCTTGATTCCCCACTATTTTTGGTATACTTTTTGTGTCTTCTACTGTGAAGGAATATGTACAGAATATTTGTTTAAAGTCTCCGCCATTTCCTTGTTCCCCAATATAATTTCTCCTGTCTCACGCTCTAAAGGACCAATGCTTGCTTTTGCTACTCCCTTCCTTTTTACATACTCTAGAAGCTCTTACAATCTGTTTTTATATTTCTTGCTAATTTCAAAGAATCACAGAATCCCCACAGTGCAGATAGAGGCCATTTCGGCCCATCGAGCCTGCACCGACACATATCCCACCCTATCCCCGTAACCCCACGTATTTAATCCCCCTAACACTAAGGGTCAATTTATCATAGCCAAATCAACCTCACCCACACATGTTTGGACTGTGGGAGGAAACCGGAGCACCCGGAGGAAACCCACGCAGACACGGGGAGAATGTGCAAACTCCACACAGACAGTCACCCGAGGCCGGAGTCGAACCCGGGTTCCTGGCGCTGTGAAGCAACAGTGCTAACCACTATGCCACCATTTACTCTCATATTCTATTTACTCCCTTTTTATCAATTTTTTGGTCATCCTTTGCCTGTTTCTAAAGCTCTCCCAATCCTCAGGTTTACTAATATTCTTTGCAACATTATATCCTTAACTTGTTTAGTTAGCCACAGATGGATCACTTTTCCCGTGGAGTTTTCATTTCTCAATGGAATGTATAATCATTGGGAATTTTGGAATTTTCTTTAAATGATTGCCCTGCTTATCTACTGTCAGACCTTTTAAATCTAATTTCCCAATCTACCTTAGCCAACTCGCCATTCATACCTACGTAATTGGCTTTGTTTAAGTTTAAGATTCGTGTCGGACTTAAGAATGTCACTTTCAAACTCAATGTGAAATTCTATCATATTATGATCAGTCTTCCCTAGAGGATCCTTTAGTATAAGTTTGCTTATTAACCCTGTGTCATTACACAAAACAAGATCTAAAATAACCTGTTCCCTGGTTAGTTCCATGACGTATTTTTCTAGAAAACTGTCTCAAATACATTCCATCAACTCATCCTCCAGACTACCTTTGCCAATTTGATTTGCCCAATCTATATGCAGATTAACGTCCCCCACAATTGCACTGCCATAACTTAATAACCTTGTTTTAATTACTCAGTTAATTAAAGTTTATGTATTTAATTAACTTAGCTTAGTGTTTAGTTTTTAAACTAATTGCCAGATCTAGTTTACGTGGTAGGTAGATGAAATTAAATATTTACCTGTAGCACAAAGCACTCCAAGTATTGGAGGCAAAAAGAAACACCTTCTTCCCCCTCTGCAGAGAATTCCCACTCGCTCCAAATTCCCCAGTACTACAGTCTGTTTCAGTGCACGCCGTTTAAGACACTCTGTGCAGAGCACTCTTGCTCTTAGTGTTTCATTCATTGCCACTTCTCTTCGAGGAATGCCCACCATGAAGAAGTTCTGGTTTTCTCTCCGATGGGATTTCCGTTCATCTCTTTTAACTTGTTCATCTTCATTGCTTTCTGTTTCCCTTCTCGTGTTTGATCAGGTATCTGCCAAAGCTCAGTTTCACAGCCACATTGCTTTCCTTAGCCACTGTGTCAGGCTCTGACTTATTCCAGCTGGATTTCAACTGAAATTCCACCCTTCATGTTTCGGATCCACACAGGATTACAGATATTCAGCATTCCTTGAACCACAGCTCTCGCCACATACTGAGTTCCACGCTTAAAGCCATGCGCCACCACATGCACGTTCTCGACCACTCTCTTCAGCAGCACTGACTCACTCTATCTGAAAGCTGTCCTGGTCCACAGTTCCATTTCATCCTTCACCTCATCTGATGCTTTAATAAAAAAAAAATGTCTTCCTTTCAGGTGTCAAGCATCGCAAGCTTCAACAACTCTTGGACACCAATGCCCCTCCGGAACCTCCTTTCCCATCACTTTCCTCTGACCTCATCCCTTCTTCCAATCTCACCTCCTGCCATGTTTTCACTATCCCTTCTGACCTTCCCCTCTCTGACCCCAAAAGATCTGTCCTCAGCAAAGGCCTGAGCTTCGTCCCCTTATGCCCCACCTCAATTAATTTCAAGCTCGGCATGACATTGAGCTCTTTTTCGTCGCCTTCATCTCCATGCCCACTTCTTTGGCCAGGAGTCCTCCCCCCTTTCTCCCATTTTCAGAATTCTCATTATACCTGGACCCCTCCCTCTGGCCTCTTACCCTCTCTAGATCTTTTCATTGCGAACTGATGGCGTGACATGGGCCGTCTCAATTTCTCTGCTCCACAAACTCACTCAAACCTACCTCCCTCTGAACTTGCAGCACTCCGTTCTCTCAGATCCACCCCAACATTGTCATTAAAGCTGCTGATGAGGGTGGCACTGTTGTTGGTTGGTGATCCGACCTCTACCTTGTGGAGGCTGCACGCCAACTCTCTGACATCTCCTCCTACCTCCCCCTGGACAATAAGCCCACTACTGAACATCAAGCCATCAGTTCCAAGACTGTCACTCACCTCATCTCCTCTCAAGAGCTTCCCTCCATGGCTGCCAACCTCATAGTCCCCCATCCCCACAAAGCCTGCTTCTACCTCCTTCCCAAGATCCACAAACAGGACTGCCCTGGTAGACACATCGTTTCAGCCTGTTTTTGCCCCACAGAACTGATTTCTTCTTATCTCGACACCCTGGTCCACTGCTCAATCACCACCAACACTCCCTCCCTTCCCAGGGCACGTTCCCGTGCAAGTGCAGGAGATGCAACACCTGCCCTTTTACCTCCTCGCTTCCCACTGTCCAGGGCCCAAAAAACTCTTTCCATGTAAAACAGCGATTTACTTATACTTCTTGCAATTTAGTATCCTGTATTCACTGCTCACGATGCGGTCTCCTCTACACTGGGGAGACCAGACGCAGACTCGGTGATCGCTTTGCGGAACATCTCCGTGACCCCCAAGCTTCCAGTCACATGTCACTTTAATTCAACGCTCCACACCCACTCTGACCTCTCTGTCCTTGGCCTCTTACACTGTTCCAATGAAGCTCAACGTAAGCTCGAGGAACAGCACCTCATCTTTCGATTAGGCACTTTAGAGCCTTCTGGACTCAACATCGAGTTCAACAATTTCAGACCATAACCTCTGCCCCTATTTTTTCAGATGGCAGCTGTTGATGATTCTGCCATTCACATTTTCACCTCTTCTAGAACCATCTTTTCTTTCTTTACTTGTTCCATTACCATCTCCTTTTGCCTTGTATAATCATATCATTTAATCACTCCTGCCTTCCAGCCTATCACAGACCTTCCTTTTTATTCTTTCCTCCCCTCCCCCATTTTCCTGCTTTACTTGCTTAAAATCTGTTACATCTCTAACTTTTTCGTGTTCTGACGAAAGGTCATCGACCTGAAACTTTAACTCTGTTTCTCTCTCCACTGATGCTGCCTGACCTGCTGAGTATCCAGCATTTTCTGTTTTTATTTAAATACATCCCATAATGTTCCTCCGGAGTAAATGCAAACGTTGGGCCGAAAATTGATCCCGGGACGCGAGAGTACGCACTGCATACTCTCGCGTATTCCCACTCCAATTGCCGGTTTTCTGCATGCCCTGCGCATGTGCTGAAAACCGGCAATTGCTCTTCCGAAAAGGGGGCGGGGCCGGAGTGCATCGCGTGCGTGCTACAGGCTGCGCGCACACTGTGCACTTCATGCTTTGGACGCGCAGGTAAGTACTGAAGATTTTGGAAATGTAAAAAGGAGGAGTAAGACCCGCTTTTAAGAAGGTAAGTAGTGAATTAAGTATTTTTTTGAATTTTTTTTTACAGGTATATCTTTTTTATAGACTTTAAAGACAGGTAAGTTTATTTTTATAACTTTTTAAAAGATTTTAAATTTTTTCAAAAATTTAATTTTTTATTTAAAATGGTTAATTTAATTAACTATACTTATTTTATTAATGTGATGGCTTTTTTTTAAATTTAATTGAGGTTTAGCTGTTATTTTGGGGGGGTGTAAGATTCATAAGTCTCTCAGCCATGCTGTGAGACTTGTGAATGGAAGATGGTGTGCTGCCATTGGCTCTAACTGAGTCACGTGATCCCACAGCTCGCACGAATTAACTACGCCGCTGGGATACGCAAGCCCAGCACAGCTGATGTCTGGAACATCAATTTCGTGCGAGCTGGATCAGAAAAAGCATAAGCGAGGTGAGACATCGCGGGAAAGGCTTACCCCCGCGGGAACAGAGCGAGATCAATTTCTGGGCCGTTATCTTAGTATTTCTGTTGCCAAACAATGACAATATCCGGTAAAGCACTGGGCAGGTTTGGTTAGACGGATGGGTTACACTACAGGATGGCAGCAATTGAATGTGAAATTTCAGAAACTGAGTGAACACCACATTATAAAAGTGATTACATTCCTCGTCCATTATAAGAGCCTGAGATTATCCTGTAAATCGTGCTCGCTTCGGCAGCACATATACTAAAATTGGAACGATACAGAGAAGATTAGCATGGCCCCTGCGCAAGCATGTCCGGTCAGTTATACGCCGTTTGCGTGGAGCCTTTCCTGCGCCTCTTGCGGAAGAGGTTGACGGGACTGGCTCTGCAAGGGCCGGGCGTGGAGGTGGTCCTCTCGGCTTACGCCGATGACGTGCTCCTCGCGGTCATGGATCCCGTCGACTTGCGGAGGATGCGAGAATGCCAGCAGATTTACTCGGACGCATCCTCCGCCAAGATCAACTGGGAGAAATGTTCTGGACTCCTGGTGGGCCCATGGCAGGTGGACTCCCTGCCGGAGGAGTTCGGGCCTTTCGCCTGGAGCACCACGCACCTCCTCTACCTGGGAGTCTACCTCAGCCCGGCCGAGGACGCCTGGCCGGCGAACTGGCAAGAGCTGAAGGCCAAAGTCACCACTCGCCTAGGGTGCTGGACAGGACTGCTCCAAGTGTTGTCCTACAGGGGTCGAGCGCTGGTCATAAACCAGCTGGTGGCCGCCATGTTGTGGTACCGGTTGGTCACTTTGATCCCTCCCCCTGCGTTTGTCGCCAAGATGCAGAAGAAGCTCGTCGACTTCTTCTGGGACAAAAGGAAGCACTGGGTCTCTGCCGCGGTTTTGAGTCTCCCGCTTAGGGAGGGCGGTCAGGCGCTGGTGTGCCTTCGCACCCAGGCGGCGACTTTCCGTCTTCAGACGCTGCAGAGATACCTGTACGTGGAGAATCCTCCTAGGTGGCGTGCGCTGGCGACGTATTTCTTCCGCCAGCTGCACGGCCTCAATTACGACACGCAGCTCCTGTTTGTGAGAGTGGGTGGCACGCGTGCCAGCCTGCGGGAGCTGCCTGTCTTCTACCAGGAACTGCTATGGGTTTGGAACAGCGTCGCCTCCGAGCGCAGTTCTCCCCCGTCAGGAGCGGCGGCCGTCCTTCGGGAGCCGCTGTTCAGGAATCCGCACCTCCACGACCGCGGGTTCGGCTGGCTGCCGGAGGGCAGGGCTGTGCCCGGTAAGGTGACCAGAGTCGGGGACCTGCTCGATGGCGGAGGAGCGGGCTGGATGGCGCCGGAGGAGTTGGCGAGGCGCATGTCCTGGGTCAACGTCCGGCTCGCGGTCAAAGCCATCGAGTCGCTAAAAGTGGCACTGGGCCCCGTCTCCACTAGGTGTGTCGAGGAGGCTCAAGCACGTGGGACGATCCCGTCCGAACTGACCCCCGTTCGGACGGAATTCCTTATCGGCGCCTGGCCCCGAATCCTCCCTCGGGAGCCGCCGCCTCACCACTTGAGCCTTCTCGGAGAAATGCCCTCCGTGCCCTTTCAATCCGCACGGAGGCGTTTCCTGTACGGGCTGCTCCTACACACTCTCCACTTTGCCATCTTCGTCTGCCGTCCGGACACGCCTTGGCGCACCATCCTGCCGTCCGGCGGAGGCGAAGGTCCCCATTGGAGGGCTCTCTACGCGGGAGTCTTCCCTTGTTCTATTGGGGACTTGGCCTGGAGGGTGTTGCACGGAGCAGTCCCGTGCAATAGGCTTTTAAATAGGTTTACGGACTCCCAGGCTGCTTGCCATTTCTGCGGCCTGGAGGAGTCCGTCTTTCACATTTATATTGAGTGTGAGAGGTTGCAGCCCCTCTTTCATTATTTGAAGGGGCTGCTCCTCAATTTCTGGTTGCACTTCAGCCCCACGCTCCTGATCTACGGTCACCCGGTGCGGAGGGGAGCGGGTAGGTCGGAGGACCTCCTCGTAGGACTGCTCCTGGGCCTGGCCAAGAAAGCCATTAATTGGTCCAGGCAGCGGGCGGTCGAGGGGGTCGTTCGGCCCGATTGCCTGCCTCTCTTCCGCGGCCATGTTCGCGCCCGGGTGGCCCTGGAGATGGAGCACGCGGTGTCCGCCGGCACGCTTGAGTTTTTCCGCGACCAGTGGGCGCCGCGGGGGCTGGAGTGCATCGTCACCCCGGACTTCCAAATTTTGATTTGATTTGTTAAGTTTCATTTAAAGTTTTAATTGATTTACAGTAAATTTGGGTTTGTCCAACCAAAAAGAGGAACACCAGGTTATAGTCCAACAGTTTTATTTGAAATCACAAGCTTTCGGAGCGCTGCTCCTTCGTCAGGTGAAGTCATGACGAAGGAGCAGCGCTCCGAAAGCTTGTGATTTCAAATAAAGCTGTTGGACTATAACCTGGTGTTGTGCGATTTCTCACATTTGTCCACCCCAGTCCAACACCGGCATCTCCACATCATGTATATTAAAGGAGGTTCCAGGACTTTTACCTAGAATTTCGCTGTGATTATCTACACGAACATTTTCGCGGTTTTCTGAGAGATAGAGGAAATCGGAGGGGACAGAGAGAGAGATAGTGGGGCAGAGAGATAGAGAGAGAGAGTAGGGCAGAGGGAGAGAGTGGGGCAGAGAGAGAGAGTGGGGCAGAGAGACAGACGGGTGTGGGGCAGAGAGACAGACGGGCGTGGGGCAGAGAGAGTGGGACAGAGAGAGAGTGGGGCAGTGAGAGTGGCAGAGGGAGAGAGAGTGGGGCATGGGGCAGAGAGAGGGGCAGAGAGGGAGAGAATGGGGCAGAGAGGGAGAGATTGGAGCAGAGAGCGAGAGAGTGGGGCAGAGAGAGAGAGTGGGGCAGAGAGAGAGTGGGGCAGAGAGAGAGTGGGGCAGAGAGAGTGAGTGGGGTAGAGGGAGAGTGTGGGGCAGAGGGAGAGAGTGGGGCAGAGGGAGAGAGAATGGGTCAGAGAGAGAGTGGGGCAGAGAGAGTGGGACAGAGAGTGGGGCAGAGAGGGAGAGAGTGGGGCAGTGAGAGTGGCAGAGGGAGAGAGAGTGGGGCATGGGGCAGAGAGGGAGAGAGTGGGGCAGAGAGGGAGAGATTGGAACACAGAGGGAGAGAGTGGGGCAGAGAGAGAGAGGGGGCAGAGAGAGAGAGAGAGTGGGGCAGAGAGAGAGAGAGAGTGGGGCAGAGAGAGAGAGAGTGGGGCAGAGAGGGAGAATGGGGCAGAGAGGGAGAGAGTGGGGCAGAGAAAGGGAGTGTGGCAGAGAGAGAGAGTGGGGCAGAGAGAGAGAGTGGGGCATGGGGTAGAGAGAGAGAGTGGGGCAGGGGGAGAAGGTCAGGAAGCCGGGTGGGAGGGAGAAGGTCAGGAACTCGACCAGTGGGGGAGAATGACAGGAACTGGGGTGTGGGGGGGAGTAGGTCAGAAACTTCGGTGGGGTGGAAGATGTCAGAATTTTGGGTGAGGAGAGGTTAGGAACTTGGGCCAGGTGGGGTTGGGGGAAGGTCAGGCACTTGGGCGGGGAGAGAAGGTCAGGAACTTGGCTGGTAGGAGACGGAGGTCAGGAACTTGGGTGGTGGGGGCAGGAACTTGTTTCGGGGGGGTGGGTGGGAGGTCTTAACACGCAAGGGTGAGCCCTGTCTGTTTGAGATGAACTCTGTTCTGTCTGGAGTCGGCAATCAGAATGGCTCACATTTCACTTTGCAAAGCAACAGATTACGTAGGCAGGGAGGATCTAATTCCACATTCCAGAGAAACTGCTGGGTGTGTCTTGTTCTCCAAGGGGACCAATCAGCAATCAGGACTTGTCCTCCAAGGTGCCCAATCAGAGCTTTAGGTGTTGCAAATAAACATGTCCAATAAAGTGGCAGAAGCTGTTAACTGCTTTGGGGAAAGAGGTGAAGAGCTGGTATTGTCACTTTGGCCAACTAGAATGGAACAAGAATACCAGCTTAACTGCATTAGAAGGGGAGAACATAAGAAATAGGAGCAGGAGTAGGCCATTCGGCCCATCGAGCCTGCTCTGCCATTCAATAAGACCATGGCTGATCTGATCTTGGCCTCAACACCACTTTCCTGCCCGCTCCCCATAACCCTTGATTCCCCTGTTTTTCAAAAATCTGTGTATCTCCGCCTTGAATATATTCAATGACTCAGCCTCCACAGCTCTCTGGGGTTGAGAATTCCAAAGATTCACAATCATCTGAGAGAAGAAATTCCTCCTCATCTCCGTTTTAAATGGGCGACCCCTATGCCCCTAGTTCTAGATTCCCCCACGAGGAGAAACATCCTCCCTGCATCTACCCTGTCAAGCCCCCTCAGAATCTTATATGTTTCAATAAGATCACTTCTCATTCTTCTAAACTCCAATGAGTACAGGCCCAACCTGCTCAACCTTTCCTCCAAAGACAATCCCTTCAACTCAGGAATTCACATAGTGAACCTTCTCTGAACTGCCTCCATTGCAAGTATATCCTTCCTTAAATAAGGAGACCAAAACTGTACGCAGTGCTCCAATGCCCTGTACAGTTGTAGCAGGACTTCACTACTTTTATAGTCCATCCCCCTTGCAATAAAGGCCAATATTCCATTTACCTTCCTAATTACTTGCTGTGCCTGCAGGCTAACTTTTTGTGTTTCATGTACGAGGACACCCTGATCCCTCTGTACCGCTGCATTCTGTAGTCTCTCTCCATTTAAATAATATTTTGCTTTTTTATTCTTCCTACCAAAGTGGATAACCTCACATTTTCCCACATTATACTTCATCTCCCAAATTTTTGCCCACTATCATAACCTATCTGTCTTCTTCTTCTTCTTAGGCAGTCCCTCAGAACCGAGGATGACTTGCTTCCACACTAAAAATGAGTTCTCAGGTGACTGATGAGTCCAATGCGGGACCTACAGTCTCTGTCACAGGTGGGGCAGATGGTGGTTGACGGGACGGGTGGGTGGGGTGCTTGGGTTGACGTGCGCTCCATCCGCTGTTTGCGCTTGGCTTCCGCTTGCTCCCGGTGAAGAGACTCGAGGTGTTCGGCGCCTTCCCGGATGCTTCTCCTCCACTTTGTGCGGTCTTGGGCCAGGGATTCCCAGGTGTCGGTGAGGATGTTGCACTTTTTCAAGGAGGCTTTGAGGGTGTCCTTGAAGCGTTTCCTCTGCCCACCTGGGGCTCTCTTGCCGTGTCGGAGCTCCGAGTAGAGCGCTTGTTTTGGGAGTCTCGTATTGGGCATGCGGACGATGTGGCCCGTCCATTGGAGCTGATCGAGCGTGGTCAAAGCTTCGATGTTGGGGATGTTGGCCTGAGCGAGAAAACTGACGTTGGTCCACCTGTCCTGCTGAAGGATTTGCTGGATCTTGCAGAGGCAGCATTGGTGGTACTTCTCCAGTGCTTTGAGGTGCCTGCTGTACATGGTCCATGTCTCTGAAGCATACAGGAGGGCGGGTATCACTACTGCTCTGTAGACCATGAGCTTGGTGCTGGGTTTGAGGTCCTGGTCTTCAAACACTCTCTTCCTCAGGCGACCAAAGGCTGCACTGGCACACTGAAGGCGGTGTTGGACATTGTCATCGACGTCTGCCCTTGTTGACAGTAGGCTCCTGAGGTATGGAAAGTGGTCCACATTGTCCAAGGCCTCGTCATGGACTTTGATAATCGGGGAGCAGTACTGTGTGGCGGGGGCAGGTTGGTAGAGGACTTTGTCTTCCAGATGTGTAATGTAAGGTCCATGCTCTCGTACACTTCAATGAAGGTGTTGACGATGGTTTGGAGTTTGGCCTCAGAGTGTGCACAGACACAAGCATCGTCTGCATACTGTAATTCGATGACAGAGGATGGGATAACCTTGGATCTGGACTAGAGGCGATGGAGGTTGAACAGTTTCCCGTTTGTTCTGTAGATTAGCTCCACTCCAGCGGGGAGCTTACTGAGGGTAAGATGGAGCATTGCAGCCAGGAAGATCGAGAAGAGCGTTGGTGCAATGACATAGCCTTGCTTGACCCCGGTCCGTACGTGAATTGGGTCTGTGGTGGATCCATTGGTCAGGATCACGGCTTGCATGTCATCGTGAAGCAGGCGGAGGATGGTGACAAACTTTTGAGGGCATCCGAATTTGAGGAGGACACTCCATAATCCCTCACGGTTGATGGTGTTGAAGGCCTTTGTGAGGTCAAAGAAGGCCATATACAGCAGTTGGTGCTGTTCCCTGCATTTCTCTTGTAGTTGACGTGTGGTGAAGATCATGTGCATTGTGCTCCTTAGTGGGTGGAGTCCGCATTGCGGCTCTGGGAGGAGCTCTTCAGCCACTGGGTGAAGGCAATTGAGGAGGATTCTTGCGATGACTTTCCCTGTGGCAGACAGCAGGGAGACTCCTCTGTAATTTCCGCAATCAGACTTGTCACCTTTCTGAGATCCCCTGGCATGCTCGCCTCCTTCCAAATAAGAGAAATGAGTTCATGTATTCGCGCCAATAGTGCTTCTCCGCCATGTTTTTGTGCCTCGGCGGGGATTCCATCTGCTCCTGAGGCCTTGTTGTTCTTCAGTTGTCGGATGGCCTTTTCAACCTCATGCCGGGCTGGGGTTGTGCTGAGGTGGTAGCGGGTAGCATGCTGCGGGATGGAGTTGAGGACACTCGTGTTGAAGACAGAGTCTCGGTTAAGGAGATCCTTGAAGTGCTCCTTCCAGCAGGCACTGACTGCCTCACTGTCCTTGATGAGTACCTCTCCATTCTTGGCCCGCAGTGAAGTAGGACCTTGGGTGCTTGGGCCGTAGGTGGTCTTGACTGTGCAAAAGAATCCATGCATGTCGTGGTTGTCAGCTAGCTGCTGGATCTCCTGCACTTTCTCCACCCACCATCTGTTCTTTAGGTCACGAGTTTTTTGTTGGACCTCAGCCTTCAGGCGTCTGTAGAGCTGCTTTCTTGTTCTTGAGTTCTGTTGCTGTTTCCAGATCAGGAATGCCTTGCGCTTGCGCCTTATTAGCTCCTGGATCTCCTGGTCATTCTCGTCAAACCAATCTTGGTGTTTCCTGGTCGAGTGACCGAGGGTCTCTTCACAGGTGCTGATTATGGAGGCCTTGAATGTAGACCAGGCGCTGTGGACACTCTGTGTCTCTGAATCACTGGGAGTCGTCCGGTTGGCTGTGAGGCGTAGGCTGAATAGGGCTTTCTTAGGTCTTTGAGTGCTCCAGCGTTGATTTTCCTGCGGCATTGCTTCTGTTGCCACCTCTGTTTTGGGGCTACGTTGATGGAGATGACAGAACGGATTAGGTGGTGGTCTGTCCAGCAGTCATCAGCTCCTGTCATGGCGCGGGTGATGCGGATGTCCTTGTGGTCCCTCGCTCGGACGATGACGTAGTCCAGCAGATGCCAGCGCTTGGAGCGAGGGCGTTGCCATGAAGCCTTGTACTTGTCTCTCTGATGGAACAAGGTGTTGGTTATGACAAGGCCATGTTCTAAGCATTTTGTCAGGAGGAGGGTACCGTTGGAGTTGGCTTTCCCTACCCCCTCTCTCCCCAGAGGTCTGTGTCCTTTCCAACTCTGGCATTGAAGTCGCCAAGGAGGATCAACTTGTCGCCCGTTGGGACTCGGGACAGGGATTGTTTGAGGCTGGAGTAGAATTCCTCTTTAGTCTCCTCTGTGGCTTCCAGTGTTGGGGCGTACGCACTGATGACTGTAGCTCACTGGTTCTGGGCTAGTTTGAGCCGTAGAGTCATGAGGCGTTCGTTTATTCCACAAGGGTAGTCTCTGAGACGTTCAACTAGCTCATTTTTTATGGTGAAGCCTACCCCATGGAGGCGGCGTTCTTCTTAAGGTTTGCCTTTCCAGAAGAAGGTGTAACCATCGCCTTGCTCCTTAAGCTGGCCTTCCCCTGCCCACCGGGTCTCGCTTACGGCGGCGATGTCTGTGTTGAAACGTCTGAGCTCCCGGGCAACGATAGCAGTACGGCATTCCGGTCTGTCACTGTTGGGATTGTCCATGAGGGTCCTGACGTTCCAGGTCCCGAACTTCATTTTAAAGGTGAGAAGTTGCACAACACCAGGTTGTAGTCCAACAGCTTTATTTGAAATCACAAGCTTTCGGAGCGCTGCTCCTTCGTCACCTGACGGAGCAGCGCTCCGAAAGCTTGTGATTTCAAATAAAACTGTTGGACTATAACCTGGTGTTGTGCGACTTCTCACATTTGTCCACCCCAGTCCAACACCGGCATCTCCACATCATTTTAAAGGGTGGAAGATGCCTGTGCTTGAATTCTTTTAACGTGGGTTGGCCATTGCACACCAGCTACCACACGGGCTTCACAGAGCAAGGTCTTGGTCCAATGGCAAGGGGAACCAAGACGATTGGAGACCAGGCTCTGCCTACCTATATCCCTTTGCAGACTCTTTGTGTACTCCTCACAACTTGCTTTTCCACCTATCTTTGTATCATCAGCAAAGTTGGCAAGAGAGTTTCTCTGTGAAAGGGTTAGGGAGTTGGATGGGATACAGTGTTTCTGTGAACTGAGCCAGTGAGTGAGGACTGTCTTTGTAAATTGGTGTTGTGAGGGATCAGATGTGCTTATGTGACTGTTTGAGGCAAATTGTGGGTAAGTGATGGTCTTTTGAAATTCCAAAATGTCACTTTATTTCTCATTTTTTAAATAAAGATCTATCAATTGTGAAGTCTGAAAGTGCTAAAAGTTAAGCAGAATGTATCATGAACGTTTTTTCTTCAATGCACAAATCCAAAATTTTCCAGGGAGCATTCTCCCAGAGCCCCTTGAGAAATGGAATATCGATTTTGTACTTTGCTCCAATACCAGTCAGTGCATACCCACAGCTAAAGTTACAAAGCCCGTGTAAACCACTTGTTTTCATGTGTCAGGGATGTTCCTGAGTTGTCAACTTTTTGAAGGGCTGTGTTAGTTTTTTTTAAGCTGTTGCTTACCTTTTGCTCGCACTTTTCCATTGGTATGAATGAATTCTCTGACATTCAGAATTCTTCGCTGATTGTTGCACCCATTTGGCCGTTTCCAGAGTGGTGCTGTTCTGTTGATGAATGACATGGGACACTGCATTGTTGCTAATGGCAACGTGGGTGCAGTCAATAGCACCCGTGAGCTACCCGGGAAATGCCACATCCTTCAACAAAACTTGTTCGTCTGTTTTGCAGCATCCTCATAATGAATGTCGTGCAGTAACCAGCATGTCCTGACAGGGTATCTGTGACCGCTGGAACCTACTGCCCATAATCCTCTGCACGGAAATCTACTTACCTTCAATATATATGTTACGAAGTCACAAATTATGGAAGTAAAAACGGTAATTAGAGTACAACACTGTTTTGTGCAATATGTTGTGGCACAAAGTTCATTCAAAATTCGACGAGAAAAAACCCCAACTCAGTGTCACCAAAATGTGTTTATCAACATTGAGGTTTCATAAGGCACTGGACCTCTTTGCACATTCGTGCTCGATTCGGCAGCACATATACTAAAATTAATGAAGCGATACGGAGAAGATTAGCATGGCCGATAGCAAAATACTGCAGATGCTGGAAATCCGAAATAACAACAGAAAACGCTGGAAAAACTCAGCAGGCCAGGCAGCATCCGTGGAGAGAGAAAGAGAGTTGACGTTTCAGGTCGATGACCTTTCATCAGAACTGGGAAGAGCTGGAAATCAAATAGATTTAAGGCCAGGGTAAAGCTGGGAAAAGGGGGAGGGGATAAAGGAACAAAAGAGGAGATGAAGAGACATTAAGAGACATTAAGAGATATGCAAGGCTAGAGGTGGTGTTAATGTGACAGATTAAGGCTGAATGAAGTGTGAAATCTACTGGCAGAATGAAGGACAGCTGCCAGCTTCTAGGAGGAAAAAAAAGGGTGGGGGGGACAAATAAAAGGGTGGATTAAATAAAATATAAATGTGATTGGAGCTGAGGTTATGATCTAAAATTGTTGAACTCGATATTGAGTCCAGAGGGCTGTAGCGTGCCTAAACGAAAGATGAGGTGCTGTTCCTCGAGCTTACGCTGAGCTTCCGTGGAACAGTGTATTAGGCCGAGGACGGTGAGGTCAGAGTGGGAGTGAAGCGGTGAATTAAAGTGACAGGCCACCGGGAGCTCGGGGTCCCCCTTACGGACTGAACGGAGGTGTTCCGCAAAGCGTTCACCCAATCTGCGTTTGGTCTCCCCAATGTAGAGGAGTCCACATCGTGAGCAGCGAATACAGTATACTAAATTGCAGGAAGTACAAGTAAATCGCTGTTTCACCTGGAAGGGGTGTTTGGGGCCCTGGACAGTGGGAAGAGGGGAGGTATAAGGGCATGTGTTGCATCTCCTGCGCGTGCACGGGAAGGTGCCGGGCGAAGGGGAAGGGGTGCTGGGGGTGGTAGAGGAGTGGACTAGGGTGTCGCGGAGGGAGCGGTCCCTGCGGAATGCTGAAAGGGGAGGTGAGGGGAAGATGTGTTTGGTGGTGGGATCACGCTGGAGGTGGCGGAAATGGCGGAGGATGATCCGTTGAATGTGGAGGCTGGTGGGGTGAAAGGTGAGGACAAGGGGAACCCTATCGTGGTTCCGGGAGGGAGGGGCAGGGGTGAGGGCAGATGTGCGGGAGATAGAACGGACACGGTCGAGGGCCGTGTCGACCACGGTAGAGGGGAATCCTCGGTTGAGGAAAAAGGAAGACATGTCGGAAGCACTGGTATGGAAGGTGGCATCATCAGAGCAGATGCGGCGGAGACGGAGAAACTGGGAGAATGGAATAGAGTCCTTACAGGAGGCGGGGTGGGAGGAAGTGTAGTCCAGGTAGCTGTGGGAGTCGGTGGGCTTGTAGTGAATGTTAGTCAATAACCTATCCCCAGAGATGGAGATGGAGAAGTCGAGGAAGGGAAGAGAAGAGTCGGAGATGGACCATGTGAAGGTGAGGGAAGGGTGGAAATTGGAAGCATAGTGAATGAAATGTTCTAGTTCAGGGCGAGAGCAGGAGACGGCACCGATACAGTCATCAATGTACCGGAAAAAGAGGTGAGGGAGGGGACCCGAGTAGGACTGGAACAAAGAGTGTTCCACATATCCCACGAAAAGGCAGGCATAGCTAGGACCCATGCGGGTACCCATAGCAACACCTTTAATTTGGAGGAAATGGGTAGAGTCAAAGGAGAAGTTGTTCAATGTGAGAACAAGTTCAGCCAGGCGGAGGAGGGTGGTGGTGGATGGGGACTGGTTGGGCCTCTGTTCAAGGAAGAAGCGGAGCGCCCTCAGGCCATCCTGGTGGGGAATGGAGGTGTAGAGGGATTGTACGTCCATAGTGAAGAGGAGACGGTTGGGGCCGGGAAACTGGAAACTGTTAAAATGGCGGAGGGCATCGGAAGAGTCGCGGATGTAGGTGGGAAGAGACTGGACAAGGGGAGAAAAAATAGAGTCGAGATAGGAAGAGATAAGTTCCGTGGGGCAAGAACAGGCTGAAACGATGGGTCTACCGGGGCAGTCCTGTTTGTGGATCTTGGGAAGGAGGTAGAAGCGGGCTGTGCGGGGTTGGGGAACTATGAGGTTGGCGGCCGTGGGGGGAAGATCTCCAGAGGAGATGAGGTCAGTGACAGTCTTGGACACGGTGGCTTGATGTTCGGTAGTGGGGTCATGGTCCAGGTGGAGGTAGGAGGAGGTGTCAGAGAGTTGGCGTTCAACTTCCGCTAGGTAGAGGTCGGTTCGCCAAACAACAACAGCGCCACCCTTGTCAGCAGGTTTAATGACAATGTCAGGGTTGGATCGGAGAGAATGGAGTGCTGCAAGTTCAGAGGGAGGTAGGTTGGAGTGAGTGAGGGGAGCAGAGAAATTGAGCTGGCCGATGTCACGGCGGCAGTTAGCAATGAAAAGATCAAGAGAGGGTAAGAGGCCAGAGGGAGGGGTCCAGGTGGAACGAGAATTCTGAAAGTGGGAGAAAGGGTCAGCCGTGCGGGGGGAAGACTCCTGGCCAGAGAAGTGGGCACGGAGACGGAGGCGGCGGAAAAAGAGCTCAGCATCGTGCCGAGCTCGAAATTCATTGAGATGGGGGCGTAAGGGGATGAAGCTCAGGCCTTTGCTGAGGACTGATCGTTCGGAGTCAGAGAGGGGAAGGTCAGAGGGGATAGTGAAAACGCGGCAGGGGGTGAGATTGGGAGAAGGGGGGTCAGAGGAAAGTGAAGGGGAAGAAGGTTCCGGAGGGGCTTTAGTGTCCAAGAGTTGTTGAAGCTTGCGATCCTTGACATCGGAAAGGAAGAAGAAAAGTTTTTTGTTGAAGCGTCGGATGAGTCTAAGGATGAAATGGAACTGTGGACCCGGACAGCTTTGAGATAGAGTGCGTCGGTGCTGCTGAAGAGAGATGTCGAGAGTGTTCATGTGGCGCCGCATGGCATTGAGCGTGGATCTCAAGATGCGGCGAGAGCAGTAGTTCGAGGAATGATGAATATCTTGGAGATATTTGTAATCCTGGGTGGATCCGAAAGACGAAGGGTGGAAGTTTAGTTGGAATCCACGTGGGATAAGTCGGAACCGGAGACAGTTGCTGAGGAAAGTAATGTGGCTGTGAAACCGAGTCTTGGCAGATACCTGATCAAACACGAGAAGGGAAACTGAAATCAATGAAGATGAACAAGGTTGAAGAGCCAAACGGAAATCCCGTCGAAGAGAAGAGCAGAACTTCTTCAAGGTAGGCATTCCAAGAAGAGAGGTGGCAGTGAACCAAACACTAATACGATAGCAAAATACTGCAGATGCTGGAAATCCGAAATAACAACAGAAAACGCTGGAAAAACTCAGCAGGCCAGGCAGCATCCGTGGAGAGAGAAAGAGAGTTGACGTTTCAGGTCGATGACCTTTCATCAGAACTGGGAAGAGCTGGAAATCAAATAGATTTAAGGCCAGGGTAAAGCTGGGAAAAGGGGGAGGGGATAAAGGAACAAAAGAGGAGATGAAGAGACATTAAGAGACATTAAGAGATATGCAAGGCTAGAGGTGGTGTTAATGTGACAGATTAAGGCTGAATGAAGTGTGAAATCTACTGGCAGAATGAAGGACAGCTGCCAGCTTCTAGGAGGAAAAAAAAGGGTGGGGGGGACAAATAAAAGGGTGGATTAAATAAAATATAAATGTGATTGGAGCTGAGGTTATGATCTAAAATTGTTGAACTCGATATTGAGTCCAGAGGGCTGTAGCGTGCCTAAACGAAAGATGAGGTGCTGTTCCTCGAGCTTACGCTGAGCTTCCGTGGAACAGTGTATTAGGCCGAGGACGGTGAGGTCAGAGTGGGAGTGAAGCGGTGAATTAAAGTGACAGGCCACCGGGAGCTCGGGGTCCCCCTTACGGACTGAACGGAGGTGTTCCGCAAAGCGGTCACCCAATCTGCGTTTGGTCTCCCCAATGTAGAGGAGTCCACATCGTGAGCAGCGAATACAGTATACTAAATTGCAGGAAGTACAAGTAAATCGCTGTTTCACCTGGAAGGGGTGTTTGGGGCCCTGGACAGTGGGAAGAGGGGAGGTATAAGGGCATGTGTTGCATCTCCTGCGCGTGCACGGGAAGGTGCCGGGCGAAGGGGAAGGGGTGCTGGGGGTGGTAGAGGAGTGGACTAGGGTGTCGCGGAGGGAGCGGTCCCTGCGGAATGCTGAAAGGGGAGGTGAGGGGAAGATGTGTTTGGTGGTGGGATCACGCTGGAGGTGGCGGAAATGGCGGAGGATGATCCGTTGAATGTGGAGGCTGGTGGGGTGAAAGGTGAGGACAAGGGGAACCCTATCGTGGTTCCGGGAGGGAGGGGCAGGGGTGAGGGCAGATGTGCGGGAGATAGAACGGACACGGTCGAGGGCCGTGTCGACCACGGTAGAGGGGAATCCTCGGTTGAGGAAAAAGGAAGACATGTCGGAAGCACTGGTATGGAAGGTGGCATCATCAGAGCAGATGCGGCGGAGACGGAGAAACTGGGAGAATGGAATAGAGTCCTTACAGGAGGCGGGGTGGGAGGAAGTGTAGTCCAGGTAGCTGTGGGAGTCGGTGGGCTTGTAGTGAATGTTAGTCAATAACCTATCCCCAGAGATGGAGATGGAGAAGTCGAGGAAGGGAAGAGAAGAGTCGGAGATGGACCATGTGAAGGTGAGGGAAGGGTGGAAATTGGAAGCATAGTGAATGAAATGTTCTAGTTCAGGGCGAGAGCAGGAGACGGCACCGATACAGTCATCAATGTACCGGAAAAAGAGGTGAGGGAGGGGACCCGAGTAGGACTGGAACAAAGAGTGTTCCACATATCCCACGAAAAGGCAGGCATAGCTAGGACCCATGCGGGTACCCATAGCAACACCTTTAATTTGGAGGAAATGGGTAGAGTCAAAGGAGAAGTTGTTCAATGTGAGAACAAGTTCAGCCAGGCGGAGGAGGGTGGTGGTGGATGGGGACTGGTTGGGCCTCTGTTCAAGGAAGAAGCGGAGCGCCCTCAGGCCATCCTGATTAGCATGGCCCCTGCGCAAGGGTGATATGCAAATTCGTAAAGCGTTTCATATTTTACTCTTTTAAAACATTTCTCCTTCTGCAAAACATCCCTATTTACTCCTGCTTTAAACACAAAATCAACTTCTTCATTCACCTGCTCCTCCGGTTCATTCATTTCAACCTTGTTTTGCCTCCACAAATTGGCGAAGCTTCCATATTTTGCACTTTTAAAACATACAATTTTCTGTAAAACTTTCATACTAGCAAAAAGAAAAATACCGCAGATGCTCGAAATCTGGAACAAAAAGAGAAAATGCTGATAACACTCAGCAAGGTCCGATCGGTCAGATGGAGAGAACAGACAAGTCGACGTTTCGGGAACGTGGTGGAAGAGAAAAGCAGGCTGACACCAAGACTGTGGACAAATCGCCAGCATGGTGTTCCACTGAAACATTATTTTCAAATGTATTCACTCCTGGCCACGAAAGAGAGAAATGGATGCACTAAAAAGGAGAAATGGATGGTAATAAAGTGCAAAGTGATTATTTGCACGGTGTTCCATTGACACCCTCTACGCATGCGCAGCTGTTTGTTACTGCGCACGCGCACTCGATCAGGTCGCGCACGCGCAATATGATATTTGAGGAAAGTTCTGACGAAAAGTCATCGACCTGAAACGTTAACTCTGTTTCTCTCTTCACAGATGCTGCCTGACCTGTTGAGTATCTCCAGCATTTTCTGTTTTTATTTCAGATTTCCAGCATCTGCAGCATTTTATTTTTGTATGATATATGAGGAAGCCGGAATAGGGCCGAAGCACGTTGCCGAGCCTGAGCCTGATACTCGGGCTTTTGGGTGATCTTTCGAAAATCAATGACTACACCAAAGGAGCTTCCAGGATTTTTGCCTAGAATATCTACACGAACATTTTCGCGGTATCTGTGAGAGAAAGGATATCGGAGGGGGCAAAGAGAGAGAGTGCGGCAGTGAGAGAGAGAGAGAGAGGATATCGGAGGGGGCAAAGAGAGAGAGAGAGAGTAGGGCAGAGAGAGAGAGTGGGGCAGAGAGGGAGAGAGTGGGGCAGAGAGGGAGAGTGGGGCAGAGAGTGAGAGAGAGAGTGGGGCAGTGAGAGAGAGAGTGGGACAGAGAGGGAGAGAGAGAGAGTGCGGCAGTGAGAGAGAGAGTGGGGCAGAGAGAGAGGAAATCCGAGGGGGCAGAGAGAGAGAGTGGGGCAGAGAGAGAGAGTGGGGCAGGGGAGGAACTTGGGCAGAGGGGAAAGGTCAGGAAGCCCGGGTGGGAGGGGGAAGGTCAGGAACTCGGGTAGGGGAGGAGAAGGACAGGAACTGGGGTGGGGGGGGGGGCGGAGTAGGTCAGAAACTTCGGTGGGGGGGAGGAGGTCAGAAACTTAGGTGAGGGGAGGTTATGAACTTGGGCCGGGTGGGGTCGGGGGTAGGTCAGGCACTTGGGCGGGGAGAGAAGGTCAGAAACTTGGCTGGTAGGAGAAGGAGGTTAGGAACTTGGGCGGGGGGGGGGGGAATGTCAGGAACTGTGGTGGGGAGTAGGTCAGGAACTTGAGCGGGGATGGAGGAGGTAAGGAACTTGGGCAGGGAGGGGTGAGGCGGTCAGGAAGTTGGGTGGTGGGGGCAGGAACTTGTTTGGGGGGGTGGGAGGTCTTCACCCGCGAGGGTGAACCCTGTCTGTCCGAGATGAGCTCTGTTCTGTCTGGAGTCGGCAATCAGAATGGCTCGAATTACACTTTGCAAAGTAACAGCTTACGTAGGCAGGGAGGATCTAATTACACATTCCAGAGAAACTGCTGGGTGTGTCTTGTCCTCCAAGGGGACCAATCAGCAATCAGGACTTGTCCTCCAAGGGGACCAATCAGAGCTTTAGGCTGTTGCAAATAAACATGTCCAATAAAGTGGCAGAAGCTGTTAACTGCTTTGGGGAAAGAGGTGAAGAGCGGGTATTGCCACTTTGGCCAACTAGAATGGAACAAGAATACCAGCTTAACTGCATTAGAAGGAAAGAACATAAGAACATAAGAAATAGGAGCAGGAGTAGGCCATTCGGCCCCTCGAGTCTGCTCCGCCATTCAATAAGATCATGGCTGATCTAATCTTGGCCTCAAGTCCATTTTCCTGCCCGCTCCCCATAACCCTTGATTCCCCTGTTTTTAAAAAATCTGTCTATCTCCGCCTTGAATATATTCAATGACTCAGCCTCCACAGCTCTCTGGGGTAGAGAATTCCAAAGATTCACGATCATCTGAGAGAAGAAATTCCTCATCATCTCCGTTTTAAATGGGCGAGCCCTATGCCCCCTAGTTCTAGATTCCCGCACGAGGGGAAACATCCTCCCTGCATCTACCCTGTCAAGCCCCCTCAGAATCTTATATGTTTCAGTAAGACAACCTCTCATTCTTCTAAACTCCATTGAATATAGGCCCAACCTGCTCAAGCTTTCCTCATAAGACAACCCCTTCAACTCAGGAATCAACCTAGTGAACCTTCTCTGAACTGCCTGGATTGCAAGTATATCCTTCCTTAAATAAGGAGATCAAAACTGTACGCAGTGCTTCAGCTGTGGTCTCACCAACGCCCTGTACAGTTGCAGCAAGACTTCACTACTTTTATACTCCATCCCCCTTGCAATAAAGGCCAATATTCCATTTACCTTCCTAATTACTTGCTGTACCTGCATGCTAGCTTTTTGTGTTTCATGTACGAGGACACCCAGATCCCTCTACTACAGCATTCTGTAGTCTCTCTCCATTTAAATAATATTTTCCCACATTATACTCCATCTGCCAATTTTTTGGCCATTCACTGAACCTATCTATATCCCTTTGCAGACTCTTTGTGTACTCCTCACAACTTGCTTTTCCACCTATCTTTGTATCGTCAGCAAAGTTGGCAAGAGAGTTTCTCTGTGAAAGGGTTAGGGGGTTGGATGGGATACAGTGTTTCTGTGAACTGAGCCAGTGAGTGTGGACTGTCTTTGTAAATTGGTGTTGTGGGCGATCAGATGTGCTTATGTGACTGTTCGAGGTAAATTGTGGGTAAGTGATGGTCTTTTGAAATTCCAAAATGTCACTTTATTTTTCATTTTTTAAATAAAAATCTATCAATTGTGAATTATGAAAGTGCTTAAAGCTAACCAGAATGTATCATGAACTTTTTTCTTTAATGCACAAATCCAAAATTTTCCGGGGAGCATTCTCCCAGAGCCTCTTGAGAAATGGAATATCGATTTTGTACTTTGCTCCAATACCAGTCAATGTTTTAGTGCATACCCACAGCTAAAGTTACAAAGCCCGTGTAAACCACTTGTTTCCATGTGTCAGTGCTGTTCTTGAGTTGTGAGATTTTTGAAGGGCTGTGTTAGTTTTTTTTAAGCTGTTGCTTACCATTTGCTTGCTGTTTTCCGTTGGTATGAATGAATTCTCTGACATTCAGAATTCTTCGCTGATTGTTGCACCCATTTGGACGTTTCCAGAGTGGTGCTGTTCTGTTGATGAATGACATGGGACACTGCATTGTTGCTAATGGCAACGTGGGTGCAGTCAATAGCACCCGTGAGCTACCCGGGAAATGCCACATCCTTCAACAAACCTTGTTCGCCTGTTTTGCAGCATCCTCATACTGAATGTAGTGCAGTAACCAGCATGTCCTGACCTCTGGAACCTACTGCCCATAATCCTCTGCACGGAAAACTACTTCCCCTACAATATTTATGTTACGAAGTCATAAATTATGAAAGTAAAAACGGTAATTAGAGTACAACGTTGTTTTGTGCAATATGTTGTGGCACAAAGTTCATTCAAAATTCCGACTAGAAAAGAACCCAACTCACCGTCACCAAAATGTATTTACGAGATTGAGGCTTTATATAGCACTTCTCTTCACTACATATTCGTGCTCGCTTCGGCAGCACATATACTAAAATTGGAACGATACAGAGAAGATTAGCATGGCCCCTGCGCAAGGATGACACGCAAATTCGTGAAGCGTTCCATATTTTACACTTTTAAAATATTTCACCTTCTGCAAAACATCCCTATTTACTCCTGCTTTAAACACAAAATCAACTTCTTCATTCGCCTGCTCCTCTAGTTCACTCATTTCAACCTTGTTTTGCCTCCACAAATTGGTGAAGCTTCCACATTTTGCACTTTTAAAACATACAATTTTCTGTAAAACTTTCATACTGGCAAAAAAAAATATACCGCAGATGCTGGAAATCTGGAACAAAAACAGAAAATGCTGATAACACTCAGCAGGTCCGATCGGTCAGATGGAGAGAACAGACAAGTCGACGTTTCGGGAACGTGGTGGAAGAGAAAAGCAGGCTGACACCAAGACTGTGGACAAATCGCCAGCATGGTGTTCCACTGAAACATTATTTTCAAATGTATTCACTCCTGGCCATGAAAGGGGGAAATGGATGCACTAAATAGGAGAAATGGATGGTAATAAACTGGCGGAAGTTGTTAACTGTGTTTTGGGGGAGGCGGTGAGGAGCTGGGAGTGGCACTTTGCCCAACTAGAATGGAACAAGAATACCAGCTTAACTGCTTTAGAAGGGGAGAAGAGAGTTTCTCAGTGAAAGGGTTCGGCGGGATACAGTGTGTCTGTGACCTGAGAGTGTGGACTGACTTTGGGGTAAATTGTGGGTAAGTGATGGTCTGTTGAAAATTCAAAATGTCACATCATTTTCCTTTTTGAGTAAAATTCTATCATGTGAAGTATGAAAGTGCTTAAAGTTAACCAGAATGTATCATTAATTTTATTGCAAACATCCAAAATTTTCCGAGAGCATTCTCCCAGAGCCCCTGGAGAAATGAACAATCGATTTTGTACTTTGCTCCAATACCAGTCAATGTTTTAGTGCATACCTACAGCTAAAGTTACAAAGCCCGTGTAAACCACTTGTTTTCATGTGTCAGGGCTGTTCTTGAGTTGTGAGATTTTTGAAGGGCTGTTAGGTTTTCTTTTCGAGCTGTTGGTTACTTTTTACTCACTCTTTTACGTTCGCATGATAACTAATCTAAACCTTATGATCACTATTCCCAAGAGGCTCCCCAACTCTGACGTTCTCCACTTGACCCACTTCATTCCTCAGGACTAGATCCCGCAATGCCTCCTTCCTCATTGGGCAGGACACATACTGATCAATAAAATTCTCCTGAACACACTTCAGAAATTTCTCCCCTTCTCTGCCCTTAATACAATCACTACCCCATTCAATATTGGGGTAGTTAAAGTCTCCATATATCACTACTCTATAGTTCTTGCACTTCTCAGTAATTTCTTTGCAAATCTGCTCCTCTATCTCCTTCCCACTATTTGGTGGCCGATAAAATACACCAAGTACTGTAATCACTCCTCTATTGTTGCTCAACTCCAACCAAATAGATTCTGTCTTTGATTCCTCAAGGACATTCTTTCTACCACTGTAATATTTTCCTTAATCAAAACTGCTACCCCTCGGGGTAATATTTGCTAAAGCAGTTCGGGAGGATTTAAACTAATATGGCAGGGGAATGGGAACCTATGTAGTGAAACAGGGGGAAGTAATATGCAGTCAGAAACAAATGTTAGAAGGGTGAGAAACAATAGGGGAAGGCCGAGTAAACAAAGGCAAGAAACACAAAGGGCCATACTAAATCATAAGTCTAAAAGGACAAAGGATGTTAATAAAATAAGCCTAAAGGCTCTGTGTCTTAATGCAAGGAGTATCCGTAATAAGGTGGATGAATTGACTGTGCAAATAGATGTTAACGGATACGATGTGATTGGGATTACAGAGACGTGGCTCCAGAACAATCAAGGCTGGGAACTGAACATCCAGGGGTATTCAACATTCAGAAAGGATAGAATAAAAGGAAAAGGGGGTGGGGTAGCATTGCTGGTTAAAGAGGAGATTAATGCAATAGCTAGGAAGGACATCAGCTTGGAGGATGTGGAATCAATATGGGTTGAGCTGCAGAACATCAAAGGGCAGAAAACGTTAGTGGGAGTTGTGTACAGACCTCCAAACAGCAGTAGTGAGGTGGGGGAGGGTATGAAACAGGAAATCAGAGGTGCGTGCAAAAAAGGCACGGCAGTTATCATGGGTGACTTTAATATGCATATAGATTGGGCTACTCAAACTGGAAGCAATACGGTGGAGGAGGATTTCCTGGAGTGTTTAAGGGATGGTTTCCTAAACCAATATGTTGAGGAACCAACTCGAGGGGAGGCCATCCTGGACTGGGTGTTGTGTAATGAGGAAGGACTAATCAGCAATCTTGTGGTACGAGGCCCCCTGGGGAAGAGTGACCATAGTATGGTGGAGTTCTACATTAGGATGGAGAAGGAAATGGGCAACACGGTGGCATAGTGGTTAGCACTGGTGCCTCACAGCGCCAGAGACCCGGGTTCGAATCTGACCTCGGGTGACTGTCTGTGTGGAGTTTGCACATTCTCCCCGTGTCTGCGTGGGTTTCCTCCGGGTGCTCCGGTTTCCTCCCACAGTCCAAAAATGTGTGGGTTAGGTTGATTTGGCTATGATAAATTGACCCTTAGTGTTAGGGGGGATTAAATATGTGGGGTTATGGGGATAGGATGGGATATGTTAGGGGGAATTAAATACGTGGGGTTACGGGGGTAGGGTGGGATATGTGTGTACTGTGGGGATTAAAGCAGGGACAGGGTACTGGATTTGGATGATCAGCCATGATCGTATTGAATGGCGGAGCAGGCTCGACGGGCCGAATGGCCTACTCCTGCTCCTAGATTCTATGTTTCTATGAAACAGTTAAGTCAGAGACCATGGTCCAGAACTTAAATAAGGGCAACTTTGAGGGTATGAGGTGTGAATTGGCGAGGTTAAATTGGCAAGCGATATTTAAGGGGCTATCAGTGGAAGGGCAATGGCAGACATTTAGAGATCGCATGGATGAACTATAACAATTGTACATCCCGGTCTGGCGTAAAAATAAAAAAGGGAAGATGGCTAACAAGGGAAATCAGGGATAGTATTAAAACCAAGGAAGTTGCATACAAATTGGCCAGAAGTAGCAGCAAACCCGGGGACTGGGAGAACTTCAAAACTCAGCAGAGGAGGACGAAGGGTTTGATTAGGGCAGGGAAAATAAAATATGAAAGGAAGCTTGCAGAGAACATTAAAATGGACTGCAAAAGCTTCTATAAATATGTAAAAAGAAAGAGGTTAGTAAAAACAAACGTAGGTCCCCTGCAGTCGGAAACAGGGGAAGTCGTAATGGGGAACAAGGAAATGGCAGATCAATTGAACAAGTACTTTGGTTCGGTGTTTACTGTGGAGGACACACACAACCTGCCGGAAATAAAAGGGGTCAGAGGATCTGGTAAGAGGGAGGAGCTGAGGGAAATCCTTATTAGTCGGGAAAAGGTATTGGGGAAATTGATGGGACTGAAGGCTGAAAAATCCCCGGGGCCTGATGGTCTGCATCCCAGAGTACTTAAGGAGGTGGCCTTGGAAATAGTGGATGCATTGATGATCATTTTCCAACATTCCTTAGACTCTGGATCAGTTCCGATGGAGTGGAGGGTGGCCAATGTAACCCCTCTTTTTAAAAAAGGAGGGAGGGAGAAAGCAGGGAATTATAGACCGGTCAGCCTGACATCGGTTGTGGGTAAAATGATGGAAGCAATTATTAAAGATGTCATAACAGACCATTTGGAAAGTGGTGACATGATAGGTCCAAGTCAGCATGGATTTGTGAAAGGGAAATCATGCTTGACAAATCTTCTGGAATTTTTTGAGGATGTTTCCAATAGGGTGGACAGGGGGGATCTAGTAGATGTGGTGTATTTGGACTTTCAGAAGGCCTTCGACAAGGTCCCACACAAGAGATTGGTGAGCAAAGTTAAAGCACATGGGATTGGGGGTAATGTGTTGACGTGGATTGAGAACTGGTTGGCACACAGGAAACAAAGAGTAGGAGTAAATGGGTACTTTTCAGAATGGCAGGCAGTGACCAGCGGGGTACCGCAGGGTTCGGTGCTGGGACCCCAGCTGTTTACATTATATATTAATGATTTGGACGAAGGGATTAAATGTAATATCTCCAAATTTGCGGATGACACTAAATTGGGAGGCAGTGTGAACAATGAGGAGGATGCTAGGAGGCTACAGAGTGACTTGGACAGGTTGGGTGAATGGGCAAATGTATGGCAGATGAAGTACAATGTGGATAAATGTGAGGTTATCCACTTTGGTGGTAAAAATAGAGAGGCGGACTATTACCTGAATGGTGGCAGATTAGGGAAAGGGGAGGTGCAACGAGACCTGGGCGTCATGGTACATCAGTCACTGAAGGTGGGAATGCAAGTGCAGCAGGCAGTCAAGAAAGCAAACGGAATGATGGCCTTCATAGTAAGGGGATTTGAGTACAGGAGTAGGGAGGTGATGCTGTAGTTGTACAGGGCCTTGGTGAGGCCACACCTAGAGTATTGTGCGCAGTTTTGGTCTCCTAACTTAAGGAAGGACATTCTTGCTATTGAGGGAGTGCAGCGAAGGTTCACTAGATTGATTCCTGGGATGGCCGGACTGACATATCAAGAAAGATTGGGTCAACTGAACTTGTATCCTCTGGAGTTTAGAAGAATGAGGGGGAATCTTATAGAGACATTTAAAATCCTGACTGGTTTAGACAAATTAGATGCGGGCAGAATGTTCCCAATGTTAGGGAAAACTAGAACCAGGGGTCACAGTCTAAGGATTAAGGGGAAGCCATTTAAGACTGAGCTGAGGAGGAACTTCTTCACCTAGAGAGTGGTGAATCTATGGAATTCTCTTCCACAGAAGGTTGTTGAGGCCAGTTCGCTAAATATATTCAAAAGGGAGTTAGATATAACACTCACAACTAGGGGGATCAAGGGGTATGGCGAGAAAGCAGGAATGGGGTACTGAGGTAGCATGTTCAGCCATGAACGCATTGAATGGCGGTGCAGGCTCGAAGGACCGAATGGTCTACTCCTGTACCTATTTTCTATGTTTCTATGTTTCTATGTTTCCTCTTTTTTTTCCTTCCCTATCTTTTCTGAATAACTTGTACCCAGGAATATTCAGCATTCAATTCTCCCTTTTTTGAGCCAGGTCTCAGTTATCGCCACTACATCATATTCCCATGTGGCTAGTTGCGCCTGCAGCTCACCAACCTCATTAACTATATTTTGTGCATTTACAGACATGCACACCGAACCTAACTTAGAAATTAGATGCAACACCTGCCCTTTTACCTCTTCCCTTCCCACCGTCCAGGGCCCCAAACGCTCCTTCCAGGTGAAACAGCAATTTACTTGTACTTCTTGCAATTCAGTATACTGTAATTGCTGCTCACGATGCAGTCTCCTATACATTGAGGAGACCAAATGCAGATTGGGTGACCACTTTGTGGAACACCTCCATTCGGCCCACAAGCATGATCCCAAGCTTCCATTCGCCTGTCACTTTAATTCTCCACTCCATTCCCACTCTGTCCTCTCTGACTCAGCCTCTTACACTGTTCCAACGAAGCTCAAAGTAACCGTGAGGAACAGAAATTTTAGACCATAATCTCTGCCCCTATTTTATCTGATGGCAGCTGTTGATGCTTCTGCTATACACATTTACACCTCTTCTAGACCCATCTTTTGTTTCTTTACTTGTCCCATTACCATCTCCTTTTGCTTTTTACTATCATCCTTTTTATCATTTAATCACTCCTGCCTTCCACCCTATCACAGACCTCTCCTTTTGTTCTTTCCTCCCCTCCACCTTTCCCTGCCCTGCACTTGCTTAAAATCTATTACATCTCTAACTTCTTCCAGTACTGACAAAAGGTCAATAACCTGAAATTTTAAGTTTGTTTCTCTCTCCACAGATGCTGCCTGACCTGCTGAGTATTTCCAGCATTTTCTGTTTTTATTTCTAAATTAGAGGTCTTTGTATTTTCTATGATCCCACCTAATTCTGTATTATTTCTAACTCTAACTGTATCTCCCAGTCCTCTGTGCACCTTGTTTCTACTTTTTGATGCTACATTTTGGTGCACAACCCCCTGCCGAATTAATTTAAACCCTCCCCACAGGACTCATTAACCTGCCCACAAGCTTGGCAGGGGGATGGGCACCAGCATATAGGAGTAGAAAAGAGGAATAAGTTGCATAAAAGAGTGAGTGTGTTGGATAGTACTAGAAAAGTACTAGAGGCGGATGTAGTACCATATTAGATAGGTGCAGACTTAGAAAGACTAAGAAAAATTCAAAAATGGGTTCAGAATGCATGTACGTAAACGCACAAAGTGTGGATAATAAGGTTGGTCAGCCACAAGCACAATTAGCTGTGTGGCAATATGATGTTGTGGCAATAACGGAAACGAGGCTTAAAAATGGTAAGGACTGAGCACTTAATATTCAAGGGTACAAGGTGTTCAGAAAAGATAGGGAAGGAAAAAAGGGAGGTTGGGTGGCAGTGCTGATTAAGGGAGACATTGTAGTGTTGGAAAGGGAGGATGCTCTTGAGGGGACAAGGACAGAATCCATTTGGTTTGAGTTGAGGGGCAAAAAGGGTATGATCACGCTATTGGGGGTATTCTACAGGCCTTCAAATAGTGAGAGGGAGGTAGAGGAGCAAATCTGCAGGGAAATCGCAGAGATATGCAAGAGCTATAGAGTGGTGATATTGGGGGACTTTAATTACCCAAATATCGATTGGGATAATGCTAGGGTAAAGGGAAAGGAGGGGGAGGAATTTCTGAAATGTGTTCAGGAGAATTTCCTTGACCAATATGTTCTTGGACCAACTAGGAGGGAGGCATTGCTGGATCTGATGCTGGGGAATGAGGTGGGCCAGGTCGACCAAGTGTCTGTGGGAGAACACTTGGGTACGAGTGATCATCGTATCATAAGATTTAGATTAGCAATGGAGAGGAGCAAGGAGCAATCTAGAGTGGAACTTCTAAAGTGGAATAGGGTTAACTTCAATGGGATGCGAAAGGATCTAGCCAGGGTAGAATGGAACCAAAGACTGACAGGAAAAACTGTAACGGTACAATGGGTGATCTTTAAGGAGGCGATGTTCCAAGTACAGGTTAGGTACATTCCAACAAGAAGGAAGGATGAGGGAACCAAAGCAAGGGCTCCTTGGATGACGAGGGAGATAGAGAAGATGATGAAACAAAAAAAGAGGGTGTATGATGCATGCCAGGTGAATTCTTCAAGGGAGAACCAGACCAAATACAATAAGTTGAGAGGGGATGTGAAGATGAAAATAAGATTGGCAAAGAGAGAATATGACAGTAGAATGGCGGTTAACATAAAAGGGAACCCAAAAATCCATTACCGGCATGCAAGTAAGCGGGTAGTAAGAGGCGGGGTGGGGCATATTAGAGACAAAGAAGGTGATATATGCTTAGAGGCGCAGGGCAAGGCTGGAATACTCAATGAGTATTTTTTATTGGTGTTTACTAAGGAGGTGGATGCTGACAAAATATTGGAAGAAGTGGAATAGGTAGAAGCAATGGAAGGGGTGAAAATTGATAGACAGGATGTACTAGAAAGGCTAGGTATGCTTAGAGTGGACAAGTCGACTGGTCCAGATGGCTTGCATCCCAGGTTGCTAAGGGAATTGGGGGAGGAGATAGCGGAAGGGCTTGCCATAATTTTCCAATCTTCCCTAGATGTGGGGGAGGTGCCTGAGGATTGCAAAGTGGCGCAAATGTGACAGAATTGTTCAAGAAAGTGAGTAAGGACAACCCCAGTAACTACAGGCTGGTCAGTTTAACATCAGTGGTGGGTAAAGTTTTAGAAACAATAATCAAGGAAAAAATTAACGGGCACTTGGAGAGGTTTAAGCTAATTAAGGAGAGCCAACATGGATTTGTAAAAGACAGACCGTGTTTGATTAATCTAATTGAATTTTTTGATGAAGTAACAGGGAGGATTGATGAAGGGAATGCAATGGATGTTGTCTACATGGATTTCGGAAGGCAGTTGACAAAGTACCACATAGAAGGCTGGTTAAAAAAATTGAGGCTAATGGAATAGATGGGTCAGTGGCAGATTAGATAAGGAATTGGCTTAAGGACAGAAAACAACGAGTTGTGATAAATGGCTGTTTTTCAGACTGGAGGATGGTAGACAGTGGTGTTCACCAGGGTCAGTGCTGGGGCCACTGCTTTTTTTGATATATATAAATGACCTGGATATTGGAATACAGAGTAGAATTTCTAAATTTACCGATGACACCAAATTTGGGGTTGTGGCAAACATTGAGGATGATACCAATCGACTGCAACAGGACATAGAAAGGCTAGCAGAATGGACAGACAAGTGGCAGATGGAATTTAATACAGAGAAGTGTGAGGTGATGCATTTTGGCAGAAGGAACAGGGAGAGGCAATATACACTTAATGGCACAGTTATAAAGAGTGTGCAGGGACAGAGGGACTTGGGAGTTAATGTGCATAGGTCCCTGAAGGTGGCGGGACATATTGAGAGAGTGGTTAACAAAGCATATGGGGTTTGGGCTTCATAAATAGAGGTATTGAGTATAAAAGTAGAGAAGTTGTGCTGAACTTTTATAAAGCGCTGGTTAGACCACAACTGGAGTATTGCATCCAGTTCTGGTCACCACACTTTAGGAAGGATGTACAGGCCCTTGAGAAGGTGCAGAGATGATTTACCAGAATGGTCCGGGGATTGGGGATCTTAGCTACAAGACAGTTTGGAGAAGACGGATTTGTTTTCATTAGAGCAAAGGAGGTTGAGTGGTGATTTGATAGAGGTATACAAGATTATGACGGGTTTGGTTAGGCTAGACGGGGAAAGGCTGTTCCCAATAGTTGATAGTACAAGGACTAGGGGACACAGATTTAAGGTTTTGGGCAAGAGATACAGGGGGGACGTGAGGAAAAACTTTTTCATGCGAGTGGTGAGGATCCGGAACTCTCTGCCGACAGAAGTGGTGGAAGCGGAGACACTCAATGTTTTCAAGGGGAGACTGGATAGGTACTTGTGGGAAACAACCTTGCAGGGCTACGGGAATGGGACTGACTTGATTGCTCTACAGAGAGCTGGCACGGACTTGATGGGCCGAATGGCCTGCTTCTGTGCCGTTATGACTCTATGACTATGACTCTATGACTAGGTCCCTCCTGCCACAGAACTGGTCCCAATGTCCTAGGAATGTGAAGCTCTCCCTCCTGCACCATGTCTCTAGCCACACTTTAACCTACCATAACTTCCTATTTGTAGTCTCACTAGCACATGGCACGGGGAATAATCCAGGGATGACCACCTTTGAGATCCTGCTTTTTAACTTCCTCCCTAGCTCCTTAAACTCTGACTGCATGACCTCAAACCTCTTCCTCCCTATGTCATTGGTTCTGACATGGACAACAGCCTCTGGCTCTTCCCCTTCCCCCTGCAGAAAGTTCTGCACCCTCTCAGTGATGTCCCTTACCTTGGCACCAGGGAGACAACATACCATACGGAGCATAAGTAACATGATCCTGACAACTTGCATTTATATAGCACCTTTAGCACAGTAAAACGTCCCAATACGCTTCAGAGGTAAGTACCCAAACAAAATTTGACAGAAGAATGTATTAGCATAGGTGACCAAAAGTTTAAAGAGGTAAATTGTAAGGAGGGCCTCAATGGAAGAGAGCGAGGTGGAGGTTTAGGAACAGTGTTCCGCAGCTTGGGGCCCAGCCAGCTGAAGGCACGGCGCCAATGGAGGAGCGAAGTGAGGGGAGGAGGGCCCGGGCCGGGTGATGTGTGTGGAAAGGCGGGCACGGCCCCTGAATGCTGCTGGTCCTCAGCCACATTCTCCACACGGGGACTGAGAACGGCACCGGATAAACCCCGCCCACCGGGAAACTCAGCACAGCGACAGGCCCCGCCCCCAGCGCCCTACAGGCCCCGCCCCCTGAGCCCAACGTTTCAGACTCGCCCACCGCCCTCATTTACATTTAGACACTGTCGCCCATAATCCTTTGCGCAAAAATCTATTTTACTTTCAATTTTGATGTTATTAGAACATAAGTGATTAAAGGAGACGTTCTTAATTTCAGATCAGCTGCGTCTCGTGTTGTGGGAGAATTTCAAGTCAAAATATAACAAAAAAGGAAGCACCATCACGTAAAGGTTTTTAATTTAACTATGCTTTATATAGCACTTAGTTTCACTACATATTCGTGCTCGCTTCGGCAGCACATATACTAAAATTGGAACGATACAGAGAAGATTAGCATGGCCCCTGCGCAAGGATGACACGCAAATTCGTGAAGCGTTCCATATTTTACACTTTTAAAACATTTCACCTTCTGCAAAACTTTCATATTTACTCCTGCTTTAAACACAAGTCATGACACAAACTTAACTTCTTCATTCTCCTCTAGTTCACTCATTTCAACCTCCTGACTCCACAAATTGGTGAAGCTTCCATATTTTGCACTTTTAAAATATACAATTTTCTGTGACACTTTCATACGAGCTAAAAGAAAAATACCGCAGTTGCTCGAAATCTGGAACAAAAAGAGAAAATGCTGATAACACTCAGCAGGTCAGATCGGTCAGATGGAGAGAACAGACAAGTCGACGTTTCGGGAACGTGGTGGAAGAGAAAAGCAGGCTGACACCAAGACTGTGGACAAATCGCCAGCATGGTGTTCCGCTGAAATATTATTTGCCAATGTATTCACTCCTGGCCACGAAAGGGGGAAATGGATGCTCTTAAAAGGAGAAATGGATGGTAATAAAGTGGCGGAAGCTGTTAACTGTGTTTTGGGAGAGGCGGTGAGGAGCTGGGAGTAGCACTTTGCCCAACTAGAATGGAACAAGAATACCAGCTTAACTGCATTAGAAGGTGAGAAGAGAGTTTCTTAGTGAAAGGGTTAGGGGATTGGATGTGACTGTGAACTGAGCCAGAGGGTGTGGACTGACTTTGTAAATTCGGGGTGTAGGGGACTTGATGTGCTTATGTGACTGAGGTAAAGTTTGGGTACCTGATGGTCTGCTGAAAATCCAATATATCACTTTATTTTTCCTTTTTTGAATAAAATCTATTTGAGTGACTTACCCTTTCCAAGTGTCCTGCTGTTGCCTGGGAGGAACCTTTGGCAAAAATTCAAGCGCTGTAATTATCAGGTGAGATTGCCAAACTTCTGAACCTGGAGGTGAAATATTCAGTGGCTTCTCTTCCCGCTCCTGTATTGTTACCTCTGGTGTCCCCCAAGGATCTATCCTTGACTCCCTCCTATTTCTCATCTACATGCTGCCCCTTGGCGACATCATCCAAAAACACAGCGTCAGTTTCCACATATATGCTGACGACACCCAGCTCTACGTCACCACCACTTCTCTCGACTGCTCCACGGTTTCTAAATTGTCAGTCTGCTTGTCCGACATCCAGTTCTGGATGAGCAGAAATTTTCTCCAATTAAATATTGGGAAGACCGAAGCCATTGTTTTCGGTCCCCACCACAAACTCCGTTCCCTAGACACTGACTCCATCCCTCTCCCTAACATCTGTCTGAGGCTGAACCACAGTGTTCGCAACCTTGGTGTCATATTTGACCCTGAAATGAGCTTCCGACCACATATCCACGGCATAACTAAGACCGCCTATTTCCACCACCATAACATTGCCTGTCTCCGCCCTTGCCTCAGCTCATCCGCTACTTAAACCCTCATCCATGCCTTTGTTACCTCTAGACTTGACTATTCCAATACACTCCTGGCTGGCCTCCCACATTCTACCCTACGTAAACCTGAGGCCATCCAAAACTCGGCCGCCCGTGTCCTAACTCGCAACAAGTCCCGTTCGCCCATCTCCCCTGTGCTCGCTGACCTACATTGGCTCCCGGTTAAGCAACGCCTCGATTTCAAAATTCTCATCCTTGTTTTCAAATCCCTCCATGGCCTCGTCCCTGCCTATCTCTGTAATCTCCTTCAGCCCCACACACCCCAGATATCTGCGCTCCTCTAATTCTGCCCTCTTGAGCATCCCTGAATCTAATCGCTCAACCATTGGTGGCTGTGCCTTCTGTTGCCTAGGCCCTAAGCTCTGGAATTCCCTGCAGAGTGTGACAGGAAGGGACAAAGAGTTTAACGGTAATAGTGCATCGGCGAATAAGGTGAAAGCAGGGAATAATACTCCTGCTCCTAATTCTTATGTTCTTATATGTGCTGCCCAATTGTAATCTCATCCTTCTCTTCCTCCACTACACTTCTGCTTACACTGCAATTCTCTACTCAGTCCCCTCATTCAAGCACTTTCTCCAAACCTTTATCTTTGACCATGCCTTTCCTCCCCATCTTAACATTTCTGTTATTTCCATTTACCCAGGCTTGGTGTCTATCATATTCTCTGCCTCTCTACCTCGCTTTCCTCCTTTAAGACACTCCTCAAAACCTACTTCTTAAACCAAGCTTTTGGTCACCTGCCCTAATTTTCTCCTTATGTGGCTTGGTGTCAAATTTTTTGTCTTATAATACTCCTGTGAAGCACCTTGAGACATTTTACTGCATTAAAGGTACTACATAAATACAAGTTGTTGTTGTTCATATTGTAAGAAAGACTTTGACTTTATGTCCAACCTATACTATATCAGACCTGGGGGGCTAATAGGTGAATTGTTCCATTCTTCTGCTTCCAATCTTCCTTTAATTTCAGCACACTATTTATTTCCATTACATCAAAAACAGCTTGCATATGTTTTAGACTACTTTACAATATGGAGAACAAGAATATGATAGACACCAAGCCTGGGTAAATGGAAATAACAGAAATGTTAAGGTGGGGAGGAAAGGCATGGTCAAAGATAAAGGTTTGGAGAAAGTTCTTGAATGAGGGGACTGAGTAGAGAATTGCAGTGTAAGCAGAAGTGTAGTGGAGGAAGAGAAGGATGAGATTACAATTGGGCAGCATATATAAGAACATAAGAATTAGGAGCAGGAGTATTATTCCCTGCTTTCACCTTATTCGCCGATGCACTATTACCGTTAAACTCTTTGTCCCTTCCTGTCACACTCTGCTTATCTTTAGCCACATTGCTACACTGCTCCATTGTCTTGATTTTTCTCTTTAGATTTCTAAATTTCCCCTTACCTGACACCTCTCCCCCCTTTTTAGTTTAAAGCCCTATCTACAGCCTTAGTTATTCGATTCGCCAGGACACTGGCCCCAGCCCAGTTTGAGTGGAGCCCATCACAACAGAACAGTTCCCTCTTTCCCCAGTACTGATGCCAGTGCCCCATGATTCAAAACCCCTTCCTCCCACACCACAATCTTAACTCTCTGATCTGCTTGTCCCTATGCCAATTTGCACGTAGCTCAGCTAACAACCCAGAGATTATTACCTTTCAGGTTTGGCATTTTAATTTGGACCCTAGCTCCTGAAACTCTCCCAGCAGAACCTCATTCCTAGTTTTACCTATGTCATTGGTTCCTACATGGACCACGACATCTGGATCACTCCAAATTCTTCTCCAGCCATAAGGAGATATCCTTAACCTGGGAACCGGGCAGGTAACACAGCCTTCGGAGCTCCCAGTCACAGCTGAAGAGAACAGTGCTTATCCCCCCAACTATACTGTCCTCTATCACTACAACATTCCTTTTATCTCCACCCCACTTGAATGGCCTCCTTTACCATGCTGCCATGGTCAGTTTGCTCAACCATCCAGCAGACTTTGCCCTCATCTACACAGGCAGCTAGAACCTCATACCTGTTGGATAAGGGCAAAGGCTGAGACTCCTCCAGCTCTGCACCTGGGGATCCTTTACCTGCCTGAGTCGCAGTCACACCCTATCTGTCCCTGATCACTAATTAGACCTGTACCACTACCTAACCTGGATCAAAGTGCCCAGGTAACTCTCCCTTCCCTGATTCCCAGCAGATACTGTTTCCTTTCATACACCTTTGAGCCATACCCAAGTTATAAGTGCTGACTCAGCTTCTTGCTCACGGTAGTTAGCAACTATTCAGACAAACACTTACACCTGATTGACAGTTAATGGCCACTGACAGGCAGTTTCTGTTAACTACAATTTATTTTAGTTTTTAAAGTTCTAAATTAAATTCTAAATATTAAACTAAATTTCACTTTTTATACCTAGTACTCATCCAGTACATACCAGAGACTTCCACTCTCTCCAAATTCCCAACTTAAACACCTTGTTTACGTGCACTCTGCTTACGATCACTCAGTGCAGACCACTCTGTGAGCCAGCAGATACTATATCAAACCCAAGTGGAACTGAGACATGAGTGGTTGTATATGGTAAAGGCTGTAGCTGTCCCAATTATGATATAACCCTTAACCAAGTTGTTTTGATTGAAACATTAAAACATAGAGTACTGAGAGCACATGGCAGGGCAGTCAGTGTTTGAAAGAAGAAAATTAACCTTTCAGCCATGGCCCTTCCTATGATCTGCTGAAAGACCCTCCCAACACATTAACCATGACTTTCTCCTTTAGATACTAAGCAGGCTGTTGTACATTCCAGTTACCTTTTTGTTCTGACTTAAATGGTATTACTGTGTATTTAACCTCCATCACCAGTGTTTAGTGATATTAAATGCAAGCACTGTACAAAGGTGGGTAGCTCCAACTCACACTTTACATCTGTGTAGTTTGTAAACAGTTCCAAATTTAGCACTTTGGCTAAACCCTCTTACTCTAACCAGTTATATGCCAGTTCTGATGAAAGGTCATCGACCTGAAATGTTAACTCTGTTTCTCTCTCTACAGATGCTGCCTGACCTGCTGAGTATTTCCAGCATTTTCTGTTTTTATTTCAGATTTCCAGCATCCACAGTATTTTGCTTTTGTTTTCCTCTTTCTCTAAGCTGTGCTGCAATTTATTGAGGCAAAATTAATACTCCTTTAGAGTTGAATTCAATGCACAAATGAAAATGTATTGCTCAAATATATACTCACACACAAGTCTATAAATGTATGTTTTAGTTTTGATCACAAGTGTGTGTTTGAGGGGATGAGAGGGTGCATCTTACACATGGGTCACATCCTCTCAGTTTAGTAAATTCTCCAAAGACAGTGCATCCAATACAAGCACCAATACATTCCTATCAGCTACAGTGCTCTGACACTTTAATGGCAGCTTACCCTCCTGAATCACAGCATTATTCCAGGGTCCCACTGCAGATTTAAAATCAATAACTGCCCAGTAGCATAGCGACAGGAAGAGCAGATTCAAGTCAGCATCAGCAGCCAGGACTGACTGCAAAAGGGAGATATCATAGCACTGGTCGATTAGAACAAGAGTGGATGGGCATGGGATGGTTGAAATGAGTGTGGCAGAAAGAAGACATTTGTGGAACCCAGACATTATAAAGAACAGAATTTTGGTGTAGAGGAGCTTTCTAATGTTGACCCTTGTCTTACATGAGTCATGGATATTTGGGGAATTGTATTGTGTGGTATTAAAGGAAAGGTCATCTTATCCACAGCTGCCTTTATAGGCAAATATATACAGCAGTAACATAACACAAACATACCTAGACAAAATAAACATTGTGAGTCGGGTGTACAATATTAAAAAGGAATCATTCCTCTCGTTTCTTCTTCATAAATGTCTGGTATGACTCCCAGAGGTGACATCACCATTTTGATGCTGGTTTTTCCAAAGATTCTGTCTTCGTACTCAATCAGCTGCTTCCAGAATCCACTGTTTGGCCTAATTATAGGCCTGCGGGCCCTCAACCAGGCGTGAGCCTCAACCAGAGACATGTGGTGGTATTTCATGAGGTAAGCAAGGCACAAAGTGGTGGATCTACTGATTCCTGCAACACAGTGCAGCAGTGTTCGTCCACGCAATTTTTCAACATGGTGGATTTTGTCCGCCACCATGTCGAAGTACTCACTTAACTGTGAACCAGGAGAATCTGCAATAGGAATATTAATATACTCAGCGCCTGGAAACACAGAACTCATCACCTCTGGGAGCACACTGATTATACAAGTGACTCCACTGGCCAGCAAGAGACTCTGGTTATGCGAAGCAATAGCATTGCTTAAATATAAACTGCATGTGATCTGAGACAGTCCCGAGAGCCTTGGTGTGGACCGCACAGAGGGAAGTGATGAAATGCTCTGCTGTGTTGAGTTGGGTCTTAAATCCATTACAAACAGAACATCCGGTTTCTTCACTTCTTTGGCACAACATTCAAGTTGCCTAAAAAAGAAAAAGAGTTGAAGTACCGATTAGAGGAGGAACAATGATAGATTCTGACAAGTAAGTAACATTAACTTGAATGATCCTGACACTGTAGAAGAGAACTACTTGCATTTATATAGCGTCTTTAGCATAGTAAAACGTCCCAAGACGCTTCACAGGAGTATTATCAGACAAAATTTGACGTAAGGTGATGTTAGTACAGGTGACCAAAAGCTTGGTCAAAGAGGTAGATTTTAAAGAGCGTCTTAAAGGAGGTCAGAGAGGTAGACAAGAGGTGAGGTTTAGGCGGGCGGGGGGGGGGGGGGGGGCGGGAAATCCACTGCTTGGGGCCTAAGCAACTGAAGGCAGGGCTGCCAATGATGGGGTGAAGGAAATCAGGGATGCCGAAGCCAGAATTTGAGGAACGTAGAGTTCTGTGACAGTTGTAGGAGTGATAGGAAGAGTCGAAGCCATGGAGCGATTTGAACACAAGGATGAGATAGCAACTAGAAGATGATTGACCAATATGATTTAGGATTCAACACTGCCCATGACCAGCACCTATGTACAATTTTAAAAAGGTCAACTGCAAGAAAGTAAGGGAAGAACTAAAATGGATTGATTTGATTTGTTGACAGAAAATGGAATACATTCCATGCCCTAATGGAGAACATGCAGGACAATTTCAAATCCAGGATTAGTAAGCATAAACTGAAAAACGTGACCCTCAGTGGAGTAAGAAAAGAATCCAGAATAAAGTAAGAAAAATAAGCTTCATAAAGATGGTGGAAAGAAAGGCAAGGTGATCCACTAGGACGAATACAAGAAACTTCAAAAGCTTGTGCAGTTGTACAGGGCCTTGGTGAGACCACATCTTGAGTATTGTGTGCAGTTTTGGTCGCCTTATCTGAGGAAGGATGTTCTTGCCATGGAGGGAGTGCAGCGAAGATTCACCAGGCTGATACCCGGGATGGCAGGAATGGCGTATGAGGAGAGATTGGGTCGATTGGGCTTATACTCACTGGAGTTTAGAAGAATGAGAGGGGATCTCATTGAAACTTATAAAATTCTAACAGGACTAGACAGACTAGATGCGGGAAGGATGTTCCCGATGGCCGGGGAGTCCAGAACCAGGGGTCACAGTCTAAGGATAAGGGGTAAGCCATTTAGAACTGAGATGAGGAGGAATTTCTTCACCCAGAGAGTGGTGAACCTGTGGAATTCTCTACCACAGAAGGCAGTAGAGGCCAATTCATTAAATATATTCAAGAAGGAGTTAGATATATTTCTTAAAACTAAAGGGATCAAGGGATATGGAGAGAAGGCAGGGACAGGGTACTGAATTTGGATGATCAGCCATGATCTCATTGAATGGCGGAGCAGGCTCGAGGGGCTGAATGGCCTACTCCTGCTCCTATCTTCTATGTTTCTATGTTTCTATGTTGTGAAAAGGGTGTCAGGAGGCCAGGGAGGGAATATTTTCAAGATTATAACAACAGGGAAGATGTAAGAACATTAATGGATGCCAAGAAAATAGTTAACAGTTGTTTGAAGTATTCATTGAGTTTATTAACTATTATTTGCTCAACCTTGTTCATTGCAATGGGCTTTCACATTCCACGCTTGTGAGCACTGCAGCTTTATTAGAAGTGTGAAATGCTCACTTGACGCAAAATTATTGTGTACTTTACGCCATTGTTAACTGTACAATACAAATGGTCTTTAAACTGTGTAAAAATATTAAATTGAATAAACGATGCCCATCAGTTTCCAAGAGGTTCTGAGAGATGAGAATGATCAATAATATCCTTTGCGACTCCTTCAAAAAAGACAATTTGCATTTATAAAGTGCCTTTAACGCAGAAAAACATCTCCATGTGTTTCACAGACGTGTAATCACACAGAAACCACACCAATAAAAAGGAGATATTAGGAGGCATGAGAAAAAGTGTATTTTAAGAGGTAAATTGTTAGGAGGGCCTTAATGGAACAGAGAGGTGGAGGTTTGAGACAGTGTTCCAGAGCTTAGGGCCGAGACAACACAAGGCACATTTCCAATAGAGGAGCGAAGGGAGGAGAGAAGAGGGCAGGAGCGCTGAGGGGAAGGGGAGGAGCGCTGAGGGGAAGGGGAGGAGGGCCCGGGCCGGGTGATGTGTGTGGAAAGGCGGGCACGGGCCCTGAATACTTCCGGTCCTCAGCCACACTCTCCACACGGGGACTGAGAACGGCACCAGATAAACCCCACCCACCGGGAAACTCAGCGCAGCAACAGGCCCCGCCCCCTGAGCACAACAGGCCCCGCCCCTGAGCATCACAGGCCCCGCCCCTGAGCATCACAGGCCCCGCCCCTGAGCCCAACAGGCCCCGCCCCGAGCCCAACAGACTCCACTCCCTGAGCACAACAGGCCCCGCCCCTGGCCCAACAGACCCGCCCCCTGAGCACAACAGACCCCGCCCCCAGGCCCAACAGACCCCGCCCCCTGAGCACAACAGGCCCCGCCCCTGGCCCAACAGACCCGCCCCCTGAGCACAACAGACCCCGCCCCCAGGCCCAACAGACCCCGCCCCCTGAGCACAACAGGCCCCGCCCCTGGCCCAACAGACCCCGCACCCTGAGCACAATAGGCCCCGCCCCTGAGCACATCAAGCCCCGCCCCTGGCCCAATAGGCTCGCCCCCCAGAGCTCAACAGGCCCCGCCCCTTGGCCCAATAGGCCCGCCCCTGAGCCCAAGAGACTGCACACCCTGAGCACAACAGACCCCGCCCCCTGAGCCCAACAGACCCCGCCCCCCCGAGCCCGACAGGCCCCGCCCCCAGGGCCCAACAGGCCCCGCCTCCAGAGCCCAACAGGCCCCGCCCCCAGAGCTCAAACGACGCCGCCCCTGAGCCCCAGGCCCCGCCCCTTGAGCCCCAGGCCCCGCCCCGTGAGCCCAACGGTTGAAGCCCCGCCCACCGTCCTCATTTCCATTTGAAATCTGGCGCCCATAACGCTCAGCGCGTAATTCCATTTTACTTTCAATATTTATGGTAGGAAATCAGAAATTATGGAAGTGGATATATTTCTTTTTAGATCATCTGTGTGTATTATATTCCGGCAGAACTATAATTCAAAACATTACAACAAACAAAACAGCATCATATAAAGGTACTTCAATTATTGAGGCTTTATATAGCGCTGGATTTTCCGTTATTATTGTGCTTGCCTCCGCCGCACATGAACTAAAGTTAGGAACGATACAGAGTAGATTAGCATGGCACCTGCACAAGGACGACACGCAAATTCGTGAAACGTTCCCTTTTTGACACTTTTAAAACAATGTCACCTTCTATAAAACTTTTATATTTACTGCTGCTTCACATCGATTTTAAAACATTAGTTATGCCACAATCACAATCTCTTCATTTACTAATATATCAGCCTCACTGAGTTATATCGACTCAGTCATTCAAGTCGCACGCAATTTTATGATTAAACTGGAGTCTTACTAATATTTTTGGCTGCAAATTCTCATAGATGACAACCTAACAATCATTGTTTTGGGGCCTGGACAATCTCACCATTTGCTAACGAAATCAGCATGGACCACACCCTCTCTCCTCTGTCCCTCTCCCACCCGAGTATGTTTCCTATTGTATTGGAAGAGGTCTCTCTGTTTAGCCCCATTTCCAGCCCTAATGTCACAGATTGAGTCCTCTATAAACTGGAGGCAGGAGCTCTCATGAGAACAGCATTTGCTACAGACAGTACACAAAAGCTGCAATCCCTGCTATTAGTGTAAGTGTTGGTGCTGAAGGAGGGGGCCTGCGACCCCAGCTTTAGCAACCAGACTCAGGAGGAGCGCGAATGAGTATGTGTGTGGGGAGCGGGGGGCACACAGCTGCCAATGAGAAGAGGCCGATGGGGAAACACGAATAATGATGGACAGGAAAACACCCTCTGGTCCATCAAGCCTGTCCCACACAAATGATACAATATATACACTCTCCACCCCACCCTAAAACCATGTGATCTCTGGGAGAAGCCAAAAAACAGGTAAAACCCTCAAGCCAATATGAGGAAAAGATCGGGGAAATTCATCTCTGATTCCCCCTAGGCGATCAAAACTAGTCCAGGAGATCACTCTGGCCCTGATAATTCCTTGCGGTAGCTGTCTTTTGGAAGAGGCGATCTCCACCCCAGCCAGAAACAGGTCTAGCTCAAATGGATGGCAATGAACCACAACAACAACCACTTGCATTTATAAAGTGCCTTTAACATAGTGAAACATCCCAAGGCGCTTCACAGGAATGTTATCAATTTTTTTGACACCAAGCCACATTGATAGGACAGATGGCCAACTACTTGGTCAAAGAGGTAGGTTTTAAGGAGCGTCTTAAAGGAGTAGAGAAAAGTAGAGGTTTAGGGAAGATATTCCACAGCTTAGGGTCCAGACAACCGAAGGCACTGCCGCCAATGGTGGAGCGATTACTGAAGGGGGAGAATGGCTGGTGAGGCTATAACACAGTAAGTACAGGACACATAAGGCCCAGTGTCTGAACTGCAGTCTGCCACCAGTCACACAGCCCTCACTCATTGCTCATTGACTTTTCAGATCAGAGACCCTAGTCTGACCTTCCTGAGCTGCCCTGTTGTGTGACAGACCCTCCTTCTCCCATTGCTGGGGGCTGAGCCTGTGTGAACACCAGAGGGGCCACGTTACTCTGACCCACAGCCCACAGTGACTGTGAACTACCAGATAGCGGAACAACTCCCAACCCCATCACACCACTGCCATCCCCACGCCTCCATATAAAACTCAATGCAACAACCCGTCCAGGTAGAACCGCGAGCAAAATGCCACACCCGCTACTGCATCTCACACCCATAGTTTACCAGCCAGAAACAAAACCCCGCCCAACTCATGCTCATTGAGATTCAGCACCAAATAATACATCCCCTCCCCTTCCAGCATTCCTAAGGGACTGCTTCCTCCACGACACCCTGATCAAGTTCAACAATTTCAGACCATAACCTCCACCTAAAAGGTTAACTTGGTTTCTCTCGCTACAGGTGCTGCCTGACCTGCTGAGTATTTCCAGCATTTTCTCTTTTTATTTCAGATTTCCAGCATCTGAAGTATAAGAACATAAGAACATAACAATTAGGAGCAGGAGTAGGCCATATGGCCACTCGAACCTGGTCCGATAAGATCATTCAATAAGATCATGGCTGATCTTCGACCTCAGCTCCACTTTCCTGCCCTATCCCCATATCCCTTGATTCCTCTGGAGTCCAAAAATCTATCGATCTCAGCCTTGAATATACTCAACGACTGATGACTGAGCATCCACAGCAATTTGGGGCAGCAAATTCCAAAGATTCACAACCCTCTGAGTGAAGAAATTCCTCCTCATCTCAGTCTTAAAAAGCATTTATCCTGTCAACCCACCTCAGAATCTTATTTGTTTCAATGAGATCACCTCTCATTCTTCTAAACTCCAAAGAGTATAGATCCAATCTACTCAATGTCTCCTCATAGGACAACCCTCTCATCCCAGGAATCAATCGAGTGAACCTTTGTTGCATCGCAAGTATATCCTTCCTTAAATAAGGATACCAAAACTGTGCACAGTACTCCAGGTATGGTCTCACCAGAGCCCTGTACAATTCCTTACTCTTGTACTCCAACCCTCTAGCAATATTTGCCTTCCTAATTGCTTGCTGTACCTGCATGCTAACTCTCTGTGTTTCTTGTACTAGGACACCTAATTCTCTCTGAACACCAACATTTAATAGTTTCTCACCATTTAAAAAATATTCTTTTTTCGTATTCTTCTTATCAAGGTGACTAACCTCACATTTCCCCACATTATACCCCATCAGCCAATTTATTGCCCACTCACTTAATCTGTCTATATCCCTTTGCAGGCTCTTTGCGTCCTCCTCACATCTTACTTTTCCACCTAGCTTTGTATCATCAGCAAACTTGGATACATTGCACTCGGTCCCTTCATCAAAGTCATTGATATAGATTGTAAATAGCTGAGGCCCCAGCACCCCACTAGTTAGAGCCTGCCAATCTGAAAATGAACCATTTCTCCCTACTCTCTGTTTTCTGTCCATTAACCAATCCTTTAACTGTGCTAATACATTACCCCCAACCCTATGTGCCCTTATCTTGATTAACAACCTTTTATGTGGCACCTTATCGAATGCCTTTTGGAAATCCAAATATTCTACTTCCACTGTTTCCCCTTTATCTACCCTGCTAATTATAGTCTTAAAAAACACTAATAAATTTGTTAAACATGATTTCCCGTTCATAAAACCATGCTGACTGTGTCTAATCATATGATTTTCTAAGTACCCGGTTATCACTTTCATAATAATGGATTCCAGCATTTTCCCGATGACTGATGTCAGGCTAACTGGCCTGTAGTTCCCTGTTTTCTCTCTCCCTCCTTTCTTGAATAGTGGGGTTACATTTGCTACCTTCCAATCCACTGGGACCGTTCCTGAATCTAGGTAATTTTGGAAGATCACAATCAATGCATCCACTATCTCTGCAGCCATCTCTTTTAGAACCCTAGGATGTAGGCCGTTAGTCCGATTCATTTCTCTAATACTTTTTCTCTACTTATATTAATTATGTTAAGCTCCTCACCCTCATTAGACCCTTGGTTCCCAACCATTTTTGGTATGCTTTTTGTGTCTTCTACTGTGAAAACAGAAACAAATTATTTGTTTAATGTTTCTGCCATTTCCTTATTCCCCATAATAATTTCTCCTGTCTCAGCCTCTAAGTGACCAACATTTACTTTTGCTACCCGCTTCCTTTTTACATACTTGTAGAAGCTCTTACAATCTGCTTTTGTATTTCTTGCTAGTTTTCTCTCATATTCTATTTTTTCCCTTTCTATCAATTTTTTGGTCATCCTTTGCTGGTTTCTGAAACTTTCCCAATCCTCAGGCTTACTACTATTCTTCGCAACATTATAAGCTTCTTCTTTCAATCTAATGCTATCCTTAACTTCTTTAGTTAGCCACAGATGGATTACTTTTCCCGTGGAGTTTTTGTTTCTCAATGGAATTTATTTTTGTTGAGAATTATGAAATATTTCTTTAAATGTTAGTCACTGCATATCTACCACCATACCTTTTAATCTATTTTTCCAATATACCTTAGCCAACTCGCCCCTCATACCTATATAATTGGCTTTATTTAAGTTTAAGACTCTAGTTTCGGACTTAGGCAAGTCACTCTCAAACTTAACATGAAATTCTATCATATTATGATCACTCTGCCCCAGAGGATCCTTTACTATGAGATTGTTAATTAACTCTTTCTCATTACACAATACAAGATCTAAAATAGCTTTTTCCCTGGTTGGTTCCATGATGTATTGTTCTAGGAAACTGTCCTGAATGCATTCCATGAACTCATCCTCCAGACTACCTTTGCCAATTTGATTTGTCCAGTCTATATGAAGATTAAAGTCCCCCACGATTATTGCATTACCTTTGTTACAAGCTCCTACTATTTCTTGATTAATATTCTGTCCAACGGTATAGCTACTGTTAGGGGGCCTATATAGTACTCCCACCAGTGTTTTCTGCCCCTTGTTATTCCTTATCTCCACCCATACTGATTCTACTTCTTGATCTTCTGAGCCAAGATCCTTTCTCTCTGTCCTTATGTCATCCTTTATTATCAGGGCTACACCTCCTCCTTTTCCATTCTGCCTGTCTTTTCAAAATGTCAAGTACCCTGGAACATTTAGTTCCCAACCTTGGTCACCTTGCAACCACGTCTCTGTAATGGCCATTAGATCAAACCATTTATCTCTATTTGTGCCACTAGTTTGTCTATCTTGTTACGAATGCTTCGTGCATTCAGATAAAGAGCCTTTAATTTAAATTTTTTACCATTATTCCATGCTTTGACCTTATTCTCTGTTGCACTGCTACCATTAAACTCTCTGTCCCTTCCTGTCACACTCTGCTTATTTTTACCCAAATTGCTACACTGCTCTATTGCCTTGACCTTTCTCTTTAGATTTCAAAATTTCCCCTCACCTGACCCCTCCCCACCCTTTTTAGTTATAGCCCTATCTACAGCCCTAGTTATTTGATTTGCCAGGATGCTGGTCCCAGCCCAGTTTAAGTGGAGCCCACCCCGACGGAACATCTCCCTCTTTCCCCACTACTGGTGCCAGTGGCCCATGATTTGAAACCCCTTCTTCCCACACCACTCTTTGAACCACGCATTTAACTCTCTGATCTGCTTGACCCTATGCCAATTTGCGCGTGGCTCAGGTAGTAATCTAGATATTATTACCCTTGAGGTTCTGCTTATTAATTTAGATGAATTAATTAATTCTATTAAGGCCCTCCTAACAATTTACCTCTTTTACCAAACATTTACTCATGACTCCTAAAATCTCCTTTTGTTTGTTCGTTTCTGGGATGTGGGCGTCGCTGGCAAGGCCAGCATTTATTGCTCATCCCTAATTGCCCTTGAGAAGGTGTTGGTGAGCCGCCTTCCTGAACCGCTGCAGTCCGCATGTTGAAGGCACTCCCATAGTGCTGTTAGGGAGGGAGTTCCAGGATTTTGACCCAGTGACTGAAGGAACGGTGATATACTTCCAAGTCAGGATGGTGTGTAACTTAGAGGGGAACTTGGGGGTAGTGGTGTTCCCATGCATCTGCTGCCCTTGTACTACTAGATGGTAGAGGTCGCTGGTTTGGGAGGTGCTGTCGAAGAAGTCTTGGCAAGTTGCTGCACTGCATCTTGTAGATGGTACACACTGCAGCCACGGTGCGCCGGTGGTGGAGGGAGTGAATGTTTAATGTGGTGGATGGGGTGCCAATCAAGCCGGCTGCTTTGTCCTGGATGGTGTTGAGCATCTTAAGTGTAGTTGGAGCTGCATGCATCCAGGCAAGTGGAGAGTATTCCATCAAACTCCTGACTTGTGCCTTGTAGATGGTGGATAGGCTTTGGGGAGTCAGGAGCTGAGCCACTCGCCGCAGAATAGCTAACCTCTGACCTGCTCATTTAGCCACAGTATTTAAGTGGCTGGTCCAGTTAAGTTTCTGGTCAATGGTGAACCCCAGGATGTTGATGTTGGGGGATTCAGCGATGGTAATGCAGTTGAATGTCAAGGGGTGGTGGTTAGACACTCTCTTGTTGGAGATAATCATTGCCTGCCACTTGTGTGGCATGAATGTTACTTGCCACTTATCAGCCCAAGCCTGAATATCGTCCAAATCTTGCTGCATGCAGGTATAGACTGCTTCATTGTCTGAGGAGTTGCTAATGGAACTGAACACTGTGCAATCATCAGTGAACATCCCCATTTCTGACCTTATGAAGGAGGGAAGGTCATTGATGAAGCAGCTGAAGATGGTTTGGCAGAGGACACTGCCCTGAGGAACTCCTGCAGCGATGTCCTGGGGCTGAGATGATTGGCCTCCAACAACCACAACTATCTTCCTTTGTGCTAGGTATGACTCCAGCTAGTAGAGAGTTTTTCCCCTGATTCCCATTGACTTCAGTTTTACTAGGGCTCCTTTTAGCCACACTTGGTCAAATGCTGCCTTGATGTCAAGGGCAGTCACTCTCAGCTTACATCTGGAATTCAGCTCTTTTTTCCATGTTTGAACCAATGCTGTAATGAGGTCGGGAGCCGAGTGGTCCTGGCGAAACCCAAACTAAGCATCAGTGAGCAGGTTATTAGTGAGTAAGTGCCGCTTGATTGCACTGTTGACGACACCTTCCATCACTTTGCTGATGATTGAGAGTAGACTGATGGAGCCGTAATTGGTTGGACTGGATTTGTCCTGCTTTTTGTGGACAGGACATACCTGGGCAGTTTTCCACATTGACGGGAAGATGCCTGTGTTATAGCTGTACTGGAACAGCTTGGCTAGAGGCACGGCTAGTTCTGGAGCACAAGTTTTAAGCACGACAGCCGGGATATTGTCGGGGCCCATAGCCTTTGCTGTATTTAGTGCATTCAGCCGTTTCTTGATATCGTGTGGGGTGAATCGAATTGGCTGAAGACTGGCTTCTGTGATGGTGGGGCCTCAGGAGGAGGCCGAGATGGACCATCCACTCGACACTTCTGGCTGAAGATGGTTGCAAACGCTTCAGCCTTGTCATTTGCACTCGTGTGCTGGGCTCCTCATTGAGGATGGGGATGTTCATGGAGCCTCCTCCTCTCGTCAGTTGTTTAATGGTCCACCACCATTCACGACTGGATGTGGCAGGACTGCAGAGCTTTAATCTGATTCATTGGTTGTGGGATTGCTTAGCTCTGTCTATAGCATGCTGCCTCCTTTGTTCAGCATGCATGTAGTCCTGTGTTGCAGCTTCCCCAGGTTGACACCTCATTTTTAGGTACACCTGGTGCTGCTTCTGGCATACTCTTCTGCACTCCTCATTGAACCAGGGTTGGTCGCCTGGCTTGATGTTAATGGTAGAGTGAGGGATATGCCGGGCCATGAGGTTACAGATTGTGGTGGAATACAATTCTGCTGTTGCTGATGGCCCACAGCGCCTCATGGATGCCCAGTTTTGAGCTGCTAGATCTGTTCTGAATCTATCCCATTTAGCAAGATGGTAGTGCCACACAACACGATGGAGGTGTCCTCAGTGTGAAGATGGGACTTCGTCTCCACAACGAATGTGCGGTGGTCACTGCTACCAATACTGTCATGGACAGATGCATCTGCGACAGGTAGATTGGTGAGGATGAGGTCGAGTAGGTTTTTCCCTCGTGTTGGTTCTCTCACCACCTACTGCAGGCCCAGTCTGGCAGCTATGTCCTTCAGGACTTGGCCAGCTCATTCAGTAGTGGTGCAGCAGGTGAAATGTTTTAAAAGTTTAAAATATGGAACGCTTCATGAATTTGCGTGTCATCCTTGCGCAGGGGCCATGCTAATCTTCTCTGTATCGTTCCAATTTTAGTATATGTGCTGCCGAAGCGAGCACGATTTACAGGATAATCTCAGGATCTTCTAATGGATGAGGAATGTAATCACTTTCATAATGTGGTGTGTTCACTTAGTTTCTGAAATCTCACATTCAATTGCTGCCATCCTGTAGTGTAACCCATCCCTCTAACCAAACCTGCCCAGTGCTTTCCTGATATTGTCAATGTTTGCCAGCAGCAATACTGAGATAACGTTTGCATTTACTCCGGAGGAACATTATGGGATGTATTATTTGGTGCTGAATCTCAATGAGCACCAGTTGGGTGGGGATTTGTTTCTGGGTTGTAAGCTATCGGCGTGAGATGGAGAAGTGGGCGTGGCCTTTTCTCGGTTGCACCTGGACGGGTTGTTTCGTTGAGTTTTATACAGGGGCGTGGGGATGGCAGCGGTGCGATGGGGTTGGGAGTTGTTCCGCTATCTGGTAGTTCACAGTCACTGTGGGCTGTGGGTCAGAGTAACGTGGCCCCTCTGGTGTTCACACAGGCTCAGCGCCCAGCAATGGGAGAAGGAGGGTCTGTCACACAACAGGGCAGCTCAGGAATGTCAGACTAGGGGTTCTGATCTGAAAAGTCAATGAGCAATGAGTGAGGGCTGTGTAACTGATGGCAGACTGCAGTTCAGGCACTGGGCCTTATGTGTCCTTCGTCTCCATAAGGACTGTGCGATGATCACTGCTACCAATACTGTCATGGACAGATGCATCTGCGACAGGTAGATTGGTGAGGATGAGGTTGACATGAATCTTGTCATTCATGTATGAAGTAATACTGGGCGGCCTGCTGGTGGCGCTGTCCAGGGAGAGTATAAATACTCGGGCATGGGCCCAGCTTGCTTAGGACATTCCTCAACAGGAACTAATGAAGACACAACTAGACCTCCATGTTGAAAAACATTTGATTAAAGCTTTGTTTAACACTTAGACCAAGTGCCTAGTAGTTTTCTTATGTCAGAGGTCGAGTAGGTTTTTCCCCTCATGTTGGTTCTCTCACCACCTGCTGCAGGCCCAGTCTGGCAGCTATGTCCTTCAGGACCCGGCCAGCTTGGTCAGAAGTGGTGCTACCGAGCCACTCTTGGTGATGGACATTGAAGTCCCCCACCCAGAGTACATTCTGTGCCCTTGCTACTCTCAGCGCTTGTTCCAAGTGGTGTTCAATGTGGAGGAGTACTGGTTCATCAGCTGAGGGAGGGCAGTAGGTGGCAATCAGCAGGAAGTTTCCTTGCCCATGTTTGACCTGATGCTATGAGACTTCATGGGTCCGGAATCAATGTTGAGGACTCGCAGGGCCACTCCCTCCCGACTGTATACCACTGTGCCGCCACCTCTGGTGGGTCTGTCCTGTCGGTGGGACAGGACATACTCAGAGATGGTGATGGAGGAGTCTGGGACATTGGTTGATTCTGTGAGTATGACTATGTCAGTCTGTTGCTTTACTAGTCTGTGGGACAGATCTCCCAATTTTGGCACAGGTCCCCAGATGTTAGCGAGGAGGACTTTGCAGGGTCGACTGGGCTGGGTGTCCCGTTGTTGTGTCCGAAGCCGAGTGGTCCGTCCGGTTTTATTCTTACTATTGTTTCTTGTAGCGGTTTGTTGCAACTGAGTGGCTTGCTAGGCCATTAGGGCAGTTAAGGGTCAACCACATTGCTGTGGGCCTGGAGTCACATATAGGCCAGACCAGGTAAGGACGGCAGATTTCCTTCCCTAAAGGACATTAGTCAACCAGATGGGTTTTTACGATAATCCGGTAGTTTCATGGTTTGATACTAGCTTTTTATTTCAGATTTTTACTTAATTAACTGAATTTAACTTCCACAGCTGCTGTGTTGGGATTTGAGCTCACCGGATTACTAGTCCAGTAACATAATCACTATGCTACCGTTCCCAGTGTTCTCATGAGAGCTCCTGGCTACAGTTTACAATCTGTGACATTAGGGCTGGAAATGGGGCTAAACAGAGAGACCTCTTCCAATACAATAGCAAAAAAATACTCGGGTGGAAGAGGGACAGAGGAGAGAGGGTGTGGTCCATGCTGATTTTGTTAGCAAATGGTGAGATTGTCCAGGCCTCAAAACAATGATTGTCAGGTTGTCATCTATGAGAATTTGCAGCCAAAAATATTAGTAACACTGCAATAGTTTAATGATAAAATTGCGTGCGACTTGAATGACTGAGTCGATATAAATCAGTAAACCTGATATATTAGTAAATGAAGAGATTGTGATTGTGGCATAACTAGTGCTTTAAAATCGATGTGAAGCAGCAGTAAATATGAAAGTTTTGTAGAAGGTGACATGTTTTAAAAGTGTCAGAAAGGGAACGTTCCACGAATTTGTGTGTCGTCCTGCCTGCTTCTCCCCTCCCCCTCAGCACTCCTGCCCCATCTCCCCGCAGGCTGCACTTGAACCGAGCTGGGACCAACATCTTTGCGGGTAGTTTAACTAGTGTTGTGGGGGAGTGTTTCAACTAATTCGGCAAGGGTTTGGGCACCAAAATGTAGTATCAAAAAGTAGAAACAAGGTGCACAGAGGACTGGGAGATACAGTTCGAGTTAGCAATAATACAGAATTAGGTCGGATCATAGAAAATACAAAGAGGTCTAAGTTAGGTTTGGAATGCAAGTGTGTAAATGTTCAAAATATAGTTAATGAGGTTGGTGAGCTGCAGGCACAACTAGCCACATGGGAATATGATGATGTGGCGATAACTGAGACCTGGCTCAAAAAAGGGGAGGATTGGATACTTAGGGCTGGATTTTGTCTTGGGGTCGGGTTGGGGTCGTGTAATCCGCATTTCGTGTTCCCCCCCGACTCCAGATTAATGTGGATGCCTGATGCAATTTTCACTTAATTGGGCAATTGAGTTGGAGCATGTGGGAACCCATGAACTAATTAGTGTTTTCAGTCTGAAAGTCGCCTCTGGACTGCCTAGTCTCAGAGACTGTTGGTGAGAGAGAGAGGACCTGCCTGGCTTCTGATGTGAGTGGACCTGGATGCAAAAATGGGGGGGAGGAGAGAGAGAGAGAGAGAGAGAGAGAGGAGAGAGAATTTTTTTGCCAAGCAAGTCCTCCCAGCCAGTCTCTGAAGACATTCAATGCAACAGCATCAGAGGTGACGTTCAGACCTAATACTACTACTACTACCTTCATCACATCTCCGTTGTAATAGTGGACCTGCAGCCGATAGTCAGCTATCCACTTGTGTTCCCGCCAGGTTTCACTGGAGTGTTTCACATCAGGCGTGCTTCACGTCAGAAGAGGGTTAAACAAGCTACAACGTTTCAAAATGGCATTACAGAGCCAATTTAGAGCTTGTTAAGGGCTTTAATGGCCTCTCCCACCTCTTGAAGGCGGGACGGAGTTGGGAACCCCGCGACTGATTCTGTCAAAATTGCGTGGAGGCGGGATGGAGTCGGGATGGGGTCGGAAACCCCGACCACACAAATTTAACCCCCCACACGCCTCCAAACCCGACTCCATGGGTCATTCAAAATCCAGCCCTTAATATTCCTGGGTGTAAGGTATTCAGGAAAGATAGTGAAGGAAAAAAAGGAGGAGGGATAGCAGTTTTGATTAAGGAAAATATTACAGTGCTAGAAAGAGAGAATGTCCTTGAGGAATCAAAGACAGAATCTATTTGGTTGAAGTTGAGAAACAATAGAGGAGCGATTACACTACTTGGTGTATTTTATAGGCCACCAAATAGTGGGAAGGAGATAGAGGAGCAGATTTGCAACTAAATTACTGAGAAGTGCAAGATCTATAGAGTAGTGATAATGGGAGACTTTAACTACCCCAATATTGAATGGGCAGTGATTGTGTTCACGGCAGAGAAAGGAGGAATTTCCGAAGTGTGTGCAGGAGAATTTTCTTGATCAGTATATTTCCTGCTCAACGAGGAAGGAGGCATTGCTGGATCTAGTCCTGATTAATGAAGTGGGTCAAGTGGAGAATGTCAGAGTTGGGGAGCCTCTTGGGAATAGTGATCACAGTATCGTAAGGTTTAGATTAGTTATGGAGAAGGACAAGGAGAAATCTAGAACAAAAATACTTAACTGGAGAGGGCTAACTTAAGAGAATTGAGGAGGGATCTGGCCCGGGTAAATTGGAGTCAAAGACTAGCAGGCAGAAATGTAATGGAGCAATGGATGGCATTTAAAGAGGAGATGGTTCGGGTACAGTCTAGGTACATTCCTACAAGGGGGAAAGGGAGGGCAACCAAAGCCAGAGCTCCCTGAATGACCAGGGAGTTAGAGAGTAGGGGGAAGCAAAAAAGAGGGCGTATGACAGACGTCAGCTTGATAATACAAGGGAGAATAAGGCTGAATATAAAAAGTACAGAGGAGAAGTGAAGAAGAAAATAAGAGGTGCAAAGAGACTGTACGAGAATAGATTCTATAGGCGTATTAACAGTAAAAGGGTTGTCAGAGGAGCGGTGGGCATGATTAGGGACCGAAATGGAGAACTATTGGTGGAGACAGAAGGCATGGCTGAGGTACTAAATGAGTACTTTGCATCCGTGTTTACCAAGGGAGAGGACATTGCCAAAGCTATGCTAAATGAGGAGGTTGCTGGGATACTGGATAAGATAAAATAAAGAGGAGGTACTAGACAGGCTCGCGGTACTTAAAGAGGAGAAGTCCAGATGGGATGCATCCTAGGTTGCTGACGAAAGTAAGGGTGGAAATTGCTGAGGTGTTGGCCACAATCTTCCAATCCTCCTTAGATATGGGGTGGTGTCAAAGGATTGGAGGATTGCAAATGTTACACCCTTGTTCAAAAAAGGGGAGAAGGATAAACCTGGCCAGTTAGTTTAACGTCGCTGGTGGGGAAGTTTGTAGAAACAATAATTCAGGAGAAAATTAACATCCACTTGGACAAGCATGGATTAATAAAGGAGAGACAGCAGTTGAGATGCAGTTGATGTTGTGTATATAGACTTCCAAAAGGTGTTTGATAAAGTACCACATATTAGGCTTGTTACCAAAATTGAAGCCCATGGGATAAAAGGGCAATAAAAGCATGGATATAAAATTGGCTAAAGGATAGAAAACGGAGAGTTGTGGTGAATGGCTGTTTTTCGGACTGGAGGAAGGTGTACAGTGGCATTTCCCAAGGTTCAGTACTAGGACCACTACTGTTTTTGATAAACATTAATGACTTGGACTTGGGGGTACAGGGCACAATTTCAGAATTTGCAGATGACACGAAACTTGGAAGTGTAGTAAACAGAGAGAAAGATAGTTATTGACTTCAAAAGGACATAGGCAGGCTGGTCGATTGGGCGGACACATGGCAGATGAAATTCAGTGCAGAAAAGTGTGAGGTTGTGGCGGATCGCCACCTAAACGAGCATAATCCACTCTTCCGTCCGTGGACAAAATTCCAGCACCTTCCCTTTAAGACACCTTACCTTTAAGGCAGGAGTGGGCGGGGCCTCAAAGTTTGCCCAGAGAATTCTGGGAGCTTTCGGTGCAGCCATTTTTGTGCCATGCAGTTGAATTAAAGTTTCTTGTTTTCCACATATGGATTCAGCCTCCATTCGTGTTTCGCGGCAGCCTCAACATTGGTGACCCCGACGCTCAGAACGTATTCCGAGCACTGCAATGGCGGACACGAACGCAGTTTCCGTGAAACTGCCGGAGTTTTGGGAAAACCAGCCCGAAGCCTGGTTTCTCCAAGCTGAATCCTGCTTCCGGCTGCGAAATATCACCACAGATGGGACGAAGTACGACTATCTCGTCACATCACTCGGTAGCGCCGCAGTTTCCAAGGTTTGGACAACGCAGCAGAACCCACCAGAGGAAGGCAAGTACGCACATCTCAGGACAGCGCTCCTTAAAAAATTTACGGCCTCGGCATATCAGCGAAACTGCCACCTCCTCGACCTTCCAGGCCTCGGTGATGCCTCACCGTCAGACCTCCTCTCCCACATGCTCTCCCTCACCGACGAGAGCCCACTCGGATCCCTCTTCCGCACGCTGTTCATCCGCCAGCTCCCTCTCAGCATCCGCCCAGCGATCGTGGCGTCCGGCCTCACGAACCTGGAAGCCCTGGCTGATGAGGCCGACAAGCTGCTGTCCGCTCACTCCAGCCGCGACGTCACTCCGGACCTGGCAGCCAATGCCTGGGCGCGCCCCTCACCGGCCAGCACGCGGCCACAAGGGCCTGCCACCAGGCCCACGGGGCCTTCGCGCCCCACTAACCCGGGCCACTGTTACTACCACGCACGGTTCGGCGCCAGGGCACAACGGTGCACACCTCCCTGCTCTTTCAAGTCCGCCCCCGTACCAGCCCTCGCGATGGCCGTGGGCCACGCGGGCTCCCTGCTGTTCGTTACGGATGACAAAACCGGCCGCCGGTTCCTGTGCGACACTGGGGCTCAGCCACAGCATCATCCCGGCCTCCTCCCTCGACATCCAAAAGGGCGAACGAGGACCGGCGCTGGCTGCTGCTAACGGCTCAGAAATCCGGACGTATGGTACCCGGACAGTCACCCTCGACCTCGCTGGTCGCCGCTACCGATGGGAGTTCATCACGGCCAAGGTGCTCTTCCCTCTCATCGGCGCGGATTTCCTGTGCGCCCACGGCCTACTGGTAGACATCCCTCGACACCGCCTCGTGGACATGAACACCATGTCCCCCATCCTGGGCGTCATGGCCCCCCGTCAACCCGCTGACATGGCGTCACAGTGCCACGCCCGGGCCACGGATGACTACTCGGCACTCCTGGCCGAATTCCCGGCCCTTACCAATCCGACCTTCTCCGCGGAGGCCGCCAAACATGGGGTGGAACACTTCATCCCCACCACAGGCCCCCCAGTGTACGCCCACGCCTGCAGGCTGGACCCGACCAAACTGGAGATCGCGCGGACCGAGTTTACCACCATGGAACAGCTCGGCATCATCCGCCGCCCCAACAGTCCCTGGGCCTCCCCACTCCACATCGCCCCCAAACCAGGCGGAGGTTGGCGCCCCTGCGGGGATTACCGCCGCCTCAACGACGCCACCACCCCTGATCGGTACCCCGTGCCGCACATTCAGGACTTCTCAGCTAGACTGGCCGGCCGCTCAGTCTTTTCCAAGGTCGACCTGGTGCGCGGCTACCACCAAGTCCCCGTCCACCCCGCGGACGTCCCCAAGACGGCCGTAATCACCCCCTTCGGCCTGTTCGAGTTCCTGCGGATGCCCTTCAGCCTCAAAAACGCGGCCCAGGCATTCCAACGGCTCATGGACTCGGTCCTTCGGGACCTGAAGTTCCTGTTCGTCTACCTGGACGACATCCTGGTAGCCAGTTCCTCCAAGCAGGAACACCTCGAACACCTTCGCATCCTGTTCGGGCGCCTCAGCGACCACGGGCTCATCCTCAGCCCAGCCAAATGCCAGTTCGGCCTGGACAAGATCGACTTCCTCGGCCACCACATCACCCATGCTGGGGCCATTCCCCTGCCCACCAAGGTGCAGGCCGTCCAACAATTTCCCCGCCCCACCACCATCAAAGGCCTCCAGGAGTTCCTCGGGATGGTGAATTTCTATAACCGCTTCATCCCCAAAGCGGCGTCCCTCATGAGGCCCCTGTATGAAGCCCTCCGGGGCAGGAGCGGCAAGAGGGCGGTCGAATGGACGGCAGACGCGTCCGCCGCCTTCGACTCCACCAAGACCGCGCTCGCCAACGCCACCCTGCTCGCGCACCCACGGCCCAATGCCAGGGTAGCGCTCACCACGGACGCCTCCGACCACGTGGTCGGCGCCGTGTATGAGCAGTGGGTCGACGGCGCCTGGCAACCACTTGCCTTCTTCAGCCGCCAACTACGCCCCCCGGAGGTCAAGTACAGCATCTTCGACCACGAGCTCCTGGCGCTGTTCCTGGCGGTCCGCCATTTCCGGTTTTTGCTTGAGGGCCACCCCTTCACTGCGTTTGTCGACCACAAGCCCCTGACATTCGCAATGGCAAAGACAACCGACCCCTGGTCCGCCAGGCAGCAGCGCCAGCTCACGGCAGTGTCCGAGTTCACCACGGACATCCAACACGTCTCCAGCCGAGACAATGTGGTAGCCGACTGCCTTTCCCGCCCCGCCATCCACGCCGCACACCTGGCAGTCGACTACGCTCAACTCGCAGCAGACCAGATCACCGACCCTGATCTGCTCTCCGCACCTACCAACCTACCAGGGCTACGCCTGGCCGACGTCGCCTGTGGCCCGACCGCAGTCACGGTCAAGTGCGACATATCCCTATGTCAACCCCGGCCCGTCGTCCCAGCGTCCTGGCGCCGCCGGGTATTCGACATTCTCCACAACCTCTCCCATCCCGGCGCCCGCGCATCCATCAAATTGGTAGCCAACCGCTTTGTCTGGCGCGGCCTTCGCAAGGATGTGCGCACTTGGGCCAACTCCTGCCTAGCCTGCCAACGGGCCAAGGTACAGCAACACACGAAAGCACCCCTCGAGGAGTTTACCGTCCCCTCGCGGAGATTCGACCACATCCATGTGGACATCGTCGGGCCCCTGCCGCCGTTGCAAGGCCACACGCACTTGCTGACCATCGTTGACCGCACCACACGCTGGCCCGAGGCAATTCCACTGACCTCTACCACCACCACCGACATCGCCAGAGCCTTCGTCAGCACCTGGGTCGCACGGTTCGGCGTCCCCTCCGATATGACGTCGGACAGAGGTCCGCAATTTACCTCTGAACTCTGGACCGCCGTCGCACGCAATCTCGGGGTGACCATTCACCACACCACAGCGTACCACCCCCAAGCCAACGGACTGTGTAAGCGGTTCCACAGATCTTTGAAGGCATCTCTTCGAGCCAGCCTCCAGGATGGCGCCCGGACCGACCGACTTCCGTGGGTCCTCCTCAGCCTGCGCACCGCAGTTAAAGAAGACCTCCACGCATCGGCAGCAGAGCTCATGTACGGTCAGCCGCTGCGTGTACCCGGCGAGTTCCTGCCCACCGCCACGACACCCTGGTCAGCCGACCAGCAACGCCACGACTTTGCCTCACCGGCGCTGCAGTTCGCCCCGGTGCTCATTGCCCGACACGGCGAATCCACCTCACACGTCCCACTAAGCCTGCACCAGGCACGGTTTGTTTTCATCCGGCACGACGCCCACCGCGGACCCCTTCAACCCCCGTACGACGGGCCCTACAAGGTGCTACAGGCTGGGGACAAATTTTTCACCCTGCAAGTGGGCGACAGGACAGAAAAAGTGTCGGTTGACCGACTCAAGCCAGCACACTCGGAGCCCGGTGAGCAGGCCCCTGTAGCTCGTCCACCTCCACGCGGCCGACCTGCCCTCAAGCCGGTTCACCCGGCTGCTCCACGCCCGGCCGTTCCACATCCACCGGCGTCCTACAAGAGCCGTTCCGGCTGGCCCATCAGACCGCCGCACCGTCTCGTCCACACCTCCTAAGCGGATTCTGGGGGGAGCTGTGTGCCGGATCGCCACCTAAACGAGCATAATCCACTCTTTCGTCCGTGGACAAAATTCCAGCACCTTTCCTTTAAGGCACCTTACCTTTAAAGCAGGAGTGGGCGGGGCCTCAGAGTTTGCCCAGAGAATTCTGGGAGCTTTCGGTGCAGCCATTTTTGTGCCATGCAGTTGAATTAAAGTTTCTTGTTTTCCACATATGGATTCAGCCTCCATTCGGGTTTCGCGGCAGCCTCAACAAGGCGATACATTTTGGTGGGAAGAGTGAGGAGAGACAATACAAGCTAAATGGTACAATTTTAAAGGGGGTGCAAGAAGAGAGAGACCTGGGGGTGTTTGTGCACAAATCTTTGAAGTTGGCAGGACAGGTTAACAAAGCAGGTACTAAAACATATGGGGGTAAAAATTCAGTTGGTTGCGCCTCCCGTTAGCGCCTTAAGAGGGCGCTAATGGGGCGCAAAGCCGCTAACGCCCGGGCGCAGCGATGTTTGCGCCGCTCGGGAACTTAACTAGAGATTGTGCGGCGGCGCTAAACTTTACCGCTGCGACCACCTGCGCGCGCAGATTGTGACGTCATTCCATGGTGCAACGCCCTTGTGGCGCCCCGGAGCGGAAATTGAGTGGCGCCCCCTGCCTTACCGCCTGGCGCATCCAACGACCAGAAGACTGGAACGCTATCAATCGCTGTGGGGCTGGGGGGGGCGCTATTTAAAGGGGGCCTCTTCCTGTCTTTTATTGTTGGTGGCATTTTTGAACTACGCATTCTGAGAGAGAGAGGGAGAGACTTCTGGAGAGATTCAACGTTGTGTGAAGGAGTTTTGGATACTGAGCAGCACTTTGCAGGTTCATTTTGATTTGCCATTCCTTGTATCGATTTAGCAGAGACTGTGGGAGCTGCACTCTGAGCTCTTTGCCTGGTACTCTCCATTGTTCTTTCCAGCACATTTGAAGTGCAAGTCTCTCCAGGCCGAGATTCAAGGCTGCAATGAACAGGATGTGGATGGAAAGCAAGATTAACCATCCCCTTTAAGAACTGGCCCGTGCCATTGTGTGTGTGTTCCATTGCTGACTGACATTACATGAGCTTCGCCAGCACTCTGAGTTAGCGCCTCACTCCTTGGCCTTTGCGCCTTAAGACAGGTGTGCAGCGCCTGATTTAGCGCTCCACTCACCTCCCGGGGCGGTAAAAGTGAAGTTTCCAGTCAGTGCCGATAATTAGCGCCAGGCGCTAATATTTGCGTCCAGACGATATTTGCGCCCCAAATGGGGTGCGACCTAATTTTTACCCCATGGGCTTTATAAATAGTGGCATAAAGTACAAAAGTCAGGAGGTTAAGCTAAACTTATATAAAACACTAGTTCGGCCCCAGCTGGAGTATTGTGTCCAATTCTGGGCACCACACTTTAGGAAGGACGTGAAGGCTTTGGAGAGGGTGCAGAAAAGATTTACTAGAATGGTTGCAGGGATGAGGGATTGCAGTTATGTGGATAGACTGGAGAAGCTGGGGTTGCTCTCCTTAGAGCAGAGAAGGCTGAGGGGATTTGATAGAGGTGCTTAAAATCATGAAGGGTTTAGATAGAGTAGATAGAGAGAAACTGTTTCCAACGGCTGAAGGGTCATAAACGAGAGGGCAAAAGAACTAGAGGTGACATGAGGAAATGCTTTTTTACACAATGAGTGGTTAGGTTTTGGAATGCACTGCCTGATACGGTGGTGGGTACAGATTCAATAGTAGCCTTCAAAAGAGAATTGGATAAATACTTGAAGGAGAAAAAAATTGCATGCATATGAGGAAAGAGCGGGAGAGTGAGACTAACTGGATTGCTCTTCCGAAGAACCGGCGCTATCTTAATGGGCCGAATGGCCTCCTTCTGTGCTGTACTATTCTATGATTCTAAGATTCTGACCAGTGAGTAGAATCTATCATTGTTCCTCCTCTAATCGGTACTTTAACTCTTTTTCCTTTTTAGGCAACTTGAATGTTGTGCAAAAGAAGTGAAGAAACCGGATGTTCTATTTGTAATGGATTTAAGACCCAACTCAACACTGCAGAGCATTTCATCACTTCCCTCTGTGCGGTCCACACCAAGGCTCTCGGGACTGTCTCAGATCACATGCAGTTTATATTTAAGCAATGCTATTGCTTCGCATAACCAGAGTCTCTTGCTGGCCAGTGGAGTCACTTGTATAATCAGTGTGCTCCCAGAGGTGATGAGTTCTGTGTTTCCAGGCGCTGAGTATATTAATATTCCTATTGCAGATTCTCCTGGTTCACAGTTAAGTGAGTACTTCGACATGGTGGCAGACAAAATCCACCATGTTGAAAAATTGCGTGGACGAACACTGCTGCACTGTGTTGCAGGAATCAGTAGATCCGCCACTTTGTGCCTTGCTTACCTCATGAAATACCACCACATGTCTCTGGTTGAGGCTCACGCCTGGTTGAGGGCCCGCAGGCCTATAATTAGGCCAAACAGTGGATTCTGGAAGCAGCTGATTGAGTACAAAGACAGAATCTTTGGAAAAACCAGCATCAAAATGGTGACGTCACCGCTGGGAGTCATACCAGACATTTATGAAGAAGAAACGAGAGGAATGATTCCTTTTTAATATTGTACACCTGACTCACAATGTTTATTTTGTCTAGGTATGTTTGTGTTATGTTACTGCTGTATATATTTGCCTATAAAGGCAGCTGTGGATAAGATGACCTTTCCTTTAATACCACACAATACAATTCCCAAAATATCCATGACTCATGTAAGACAAGGGTCAACATTAGAATGCTCCTCTACACCAAAATTCTGTTCTTTATAATGTCTGGGTTCCACAAATGTCTTCTTTCTGCCACTCTCATTTCAACCATCCCATGCCCATCCACTCTTGTTCTAATCGACCAGTGCTATGATATCTCCCTTCTGCAGTCAGTCCTGGCTGCTGATGCTGACTTGAATCTGCACTTCCTGTCGCTATGCTGCTGGGCAGTTATTGATTTTAAATCTGCAGTGGGACCCTGGAATAATGCTGTGATTCAGGAGGGTAAGCTGCCATTAAAGTGTCAGAGCACTGTAGCTGCTGGCCTCAGCTGATAGGAATGTATTGGTGCTTGTGTTGGATGCACTGTCTTTGGAGAATTTACTAAACTGAGAGGATGTGACCCATGTGTAAGATGCACCCTCTCATCCCCTCAAACACACTCTTGTGATCAAAACTATGACCTACATTTATAGACTTGTGTGTGAGTATATATTTGAACAATACATTTTCTTTTGTGCATTGCATTCAACTCTAAAGGAGTATTAATTTTACACGGCTTGCCTTAATAAATTACTGTGAGAAGTCGCACAACACCAGGTTATAGTCCAACAGTTTTATTTGAAATCACAAGCTTTCGGAGCGCTGCTCCTTCATCAGGTGAAGTGAAGAGATGTATATAGGCACAGCATATATAGTCAGAGAACAACAGTGTTCTCTGATTTTATATGCTGTGCCTATATACATCTCTTCACTTCACCTGACGAAGGAGCAGCACTCCGAAAGGTTGTGATTTCAAATAAAACTGTTGGACTATAACCTGGTGTTGTGCGACTTCTCACATTTGTCCACCCCAGTCCAACACTGGCATCTCCACATCATTAATAAATTACAGCACAGCTTAGAGTAAGAGGGTGATAGGTTTAACCAAAGTGCTAAATTTGGAACGGTTTACAAACTACACAGATAATGTTTGAGTTGGAGCTACCCACCTTTGTACAGTGCTTGCATTTAATAGCACTAAACACTGGTGATGGAGGTTAAATACACAGCAATACCATTTAAGTCAGAACAAAAAGAAACATGGAATGTACAGCAACCTGCTTAGTATCTAAAGGAGAAAGTCATGGTTAATGTGTTGGGAGGGTCTTGAAGCAGATCATAGGAAGAGCCATGGCTGAAAGGTTAATTTTCTTCTTTCAAACACTGACTGCCCTGCCATGTGCTCTCAGTACTCTATGTTTTAATTTTTCAATCAGAACAACTTGTTTAAGGGTTATATCATAATTGGGACAGCTACAGCCTTTACCATATACAACCACTCATGTCTCAGTTCCACTTGGGCTTGATATAGTATCTGCTGGCGCACAGAGTGGTCTGCACTGAGTGGTTGTAAGCAGAGTGCATGTAAACAAAGTGTTAAAGTTGGGAATTTGGAGAGAATGGAAGTCTCTGGTATGTACTGGATGAGTACTAGGTGTAAAAAGTGAAATTTAGTTTAATATTTAGAATTTAACTTAGAACTTAAAAAACTGTAAAATAAACTGTAGTTAACAGAAACTGCCTGTCAGTGGCCATTAACTGTCAATCAGGTGTAAGTGTTTGTCGGAATAGTTGCTAGTTACTGTGAGCAGGGAGCTGAGTCGGCACTTTTAACTACTGCCTGCCTCTCTATGTTCGCACCCGGGTGGCCCTGGAGATGGAGTACGTGGTGTCCACTGGCACGCTCAAGGCCTTCCACAACCAGTGGGCACCGGAGGGACTGGAGTGTCGGCAGCGGGGAAGGAGGGGCGGACCTGGTTGGAGCGGCAGAGGCCTGAGGTGAGTCATTAAACTCACCTACGTGGCCTTTTTCCCCAGCGGGGAAAGAGCTTCGCGGGCTTTTTCAAAGGCAGGGGGCGGGGCCAATTCATTGGTACCCGTATATAGGTGGAGCGGTTGCTAAACCCGAGACACTACACTAGTAGTGACTCCCACCCTCCCACCTCCTCTAACCTTTAGGGGTAGAGGGAATTTAAAAGGTAGGTTCGATTTTATATTTTGTTTTCAGGGACTTAACTCCTGGACGTAAGATAAATAAGTTTAAATTTTAGTAATAAAGTAACATAAGGGTTAAGTCATGACAGGAAGTCTCGGACCCGTTTCATGCTCCTCCTGTGCCATGTGGGAAACCAGGGACACTTCCAGTGTCCCTGACAACTACGTGTGCGGGAAGTGTGTCCAGCTGCAGCTCCTGACAGCCCGCATGGCGGTGCTGGAGCTGCGGGTGGACTCACTCTGGAGCATGCACGATGCCGAGAACTCGGTGAATCGCTCATTTAGTGAGTTGTCCACACCGCAGGTAAAGGCTAGGACAGACAGTGAATGGGTGACCAAGAAGCAGGGCAATATCAGGAAGGTAGTGCAGGAGTCCCCTGTGGTCATCTCCCTCCAAAACAGGTATGCCGCTTTGGATACTTTTGGGGGAGATGGCCTACCAGGGGAAGGCACCAGCAGCCAGGTTCATGGCACCATGGCTGGCTCTGCTGCACAGCAGGGCGGGAAAAAGAGTGGTAGGGCTATAGTGATAGGGGACTCAATTGTAAGGGGAGTAGACAGGAGTTTCTGTGGCCGCAACCGAGATTCCAGGATGGTATGTTGCCTCCCTGGTGCAAGGGTCAAGGATGTCTCGGAGCGGCTGCAGAACATTCTGAAGAGGGAGGGTGAACAGCCAGCTGTCGTGGTGCATGTAGGTACCAACGATATAGGTAAAAAGCGGGAAGAGGTCCTACAAGCAGAATTTAGGGAGCTAGGAGCTAAATTAAAAAGTAGGACCTCTAAGGTAGTAATCTCTGGATTGCTACCAGGGCCACGAGCTAATCAGAATAGAGAGAACAGGATAGTGAGATTGAATACGTGGCTTGAGCAGTGGTGCAGGAGGGAGGGATTCAAATTCCTGAGGCATTGGAACCAGTTCTGGGGGAAGTGGGACCTGTACAAAAGGGACGGTCTGCACTTGGGCAGGACTGGAACCGATGTCCTCGGGGTAATATTTGCTAAAGCAGTTCGGGAGGATTTAAACTAATATGGCAGGGGAAGGGGAACCTATGTAGCGAAACAGGGGGAAGTAATATGCAGTCAGAAACAAATGTTAGAAGGGTCAGAAACAATAGGGGAAGGCCTAGTAAACAAAGGCAAGAAACACAAAGGGCCATACTAAATCATAAGTCTAAAAGGACAAAGGATGTTAATAAAATAAGCCTAAAGGCTCTGTGTCTTAATGCAAGGAGTATCCGTAATAAGGTGGATGAATTGACTGTGCAAATAGATGTTAACGGATACGATGTGATTGGGATTACAGAGACGTGGCTCCAGAACAATCAAGGCTGGGAACTGAACATCCAGGGGTATTCAACATTCAGAAAGGATAGAATAAAAGGAAAAGGGGGTGGGGTAGCATTGCTGGTTAAAGAGGAGATTAATGCAATAGCTAGGAAGGACATCAGCTTGGAGGATGTGGAATCAATATGGGTTGAGCTGCAGAACACCAAAGGGCAGAAAACGTTAGTGGGAGTTGTGTACAGACCTCCAAACAGCAGTGGTGAGGTGAGGGAGGGTATGAAACAGGAAATCAGAGGTGCGTGCAAAAAAGGCACGGCAGTTATCATGGGTGACTTTAATATGCATATAGATTGGGCTACTCAAACTGGAAGCAATACGGTGGAGGAAGATTTCCTGGAGTGTTTAAGGGATGGTTTCCTAAACCAATATGTTGAGGAACCAACTCGAGGGGAGGCCATCCTGGACTGGGTGTTGTGTAATGAGGAAGGACTAATCAGCAATCTTGTGGTACGAGGCCCCCTGGGGAAGAGTGACCATAGTATGGTGGAGTTCTACATTAGGATGGAGAAGGAAACAGTTAAGTCAGAGACCATGGTCCAGAACTTAAATAAGGGCAACTTTGATGGTATGAGGCGTGAATTGGCGAGGTTAAATTGGCAAGCGATATTTAAGGGGCTATCAGTGGAAGGGCAATGGCAGACATTTAGAGATCGCATGGATGAACTACAACAATTGTACATCCCGGTCTGGCGTAAAAATAAAAAAGGGAAGGTGGCTCAACCATGGCTAACAAGGGAAATCAGGGATAGTATTAAAACTAAGGAAGTTGCATACAAATTGGCCAGAAGTAGCAGCAAACCCGGGGACTGGGAGAACTTCAAAACTCAGCAAAGGAGGACGAAGGGTTTGATTAGGGCAGGGAAAATAAAATATGAAAGGAAGCTTGCAGAGAACATTAAAATGGACTGCAAAAGCTTCTATAAATATGTAAAAAGAAAGAGGTTAGTAAAAACAAACGTAGGTCCCCTGCAGTCGGAAACAGGGGAAGTCGTAATGGGGAACAAGGAAATGGCAGATCAATTGAACAAGTACTTTGGTTCGGTGTTTATTGTGGAGGACACACACAACCTGCCGGAAATAAAAGGGGTCAGAGGATCTGGTAAGAGGGAGGAGCTGAGGGAAATCCTTATTAGTCGGGAAAAGGTATTGGGGAAATTGATGGGACTGAAGGCTGAAAAATCCCCGGGGCCTGATGGTCTGCATCCCAGAGTACTTAAGGAGGTGGCCTTGGAAATAGTGGATGCATTGACGATCATTTTCCAACATTCCTTAGACTCTGGATCAGTTCCGATGGAGTGGAGGGTGGCCAATGTAACCCCTCTTTTTAAAAAAGGAGGGAGGGAGAAAGCAGGGAATTATAGACCGGTCAGCCTGACATCGGTCGTGGGTAAAATGATGGAAGCAATTATTAAAGATGTCATAACAGACCATTTGGAAAGTGGCGACATGATAGGTCCAAGTCAGCATGGATTTGTGAAAGGGAAATCATGCTTGACAAATCTTCTGGAATTTTTTGAGGATGTTTCCAATAGGGTGGACAGGGGGGAACCAGTAGATGTGGTGTATTTGGACTTTCAGAAGGCCTTCGACAAGGTCCCACACAAGAGATTGGTGAGCAAAGTTAAAGCACATGGGATTGGGGGTAATGTGTTGACGTGGATTGAGAACTGGTTGGCACACAGGAAACAAAGAGTAGGAGTAAATGGGTACTTTTCAGAATGGCAGGCAGTGACCAGCGGGGTACCGCAGGGTTCGGTGCTGGGACCCCAGCTGTTTACATTATATATTAATGATTTGGACGAAGGGATTAAATGTAATATCTCCAAATTTGCGGATGACACTAAATTGGGAGGCAGTGTGAACAATGAGGAGGATGCTAGGAGGCTACAGAGTGACTTGGACAGGTTGGGTGAATGGGCAAATGTATGGCAGATGAAGTACAATGTGGATAAATGTGAGGTTATCCACTTTGGTGGTAAAAATAGAGAGGCGGACTATTACCTGAATGGTGGCAGATTAGGGAAAGGGGACGTGCAACGAGACCTGGGCGTCATGGTACATCAGTCACTGAAGGTGGGAATGCAAGTGCAGCAGGCAGTCAAGAAAGCAAACGGAATGATGGCCTTCATAGCAAGGGGATTTGAGTACAGGAGTAGGGAGGTGATGCTACAGTTGTACAGGGCCTTGGTGAGGCCACACCTGGAGTATTGTGCGCAGTTTTGGTCTCCTAACTTAAGGAAGGACATTCTTGCTATTGAGGGAGTGCAGCGAAGGTTCACTAGATTGATTCCTGGGATGGCCGGACTGACATATCAAGAAAGATTGGGTCAACTGAACTTGTATCCTCTGGAGTTCAGAAGAATGAGGGGGGATCTTATAGAGACATTTAAAATCCTGACTGGTTTAGACAAATTAGATCATCACCACTGGAAATAACATTTTAATTTGATTTGTTAAGATTCCTTTCAAATTTATGTTAATTTACAGTCTTTATTTGTTGTGCCCCTTTAAAAGGGGGCACATGTTTGACTTTTAATCGGCAATTGTCTCATGAAGAAGAATCAGCACTTTTAGCTCGGGTATGGCTCAAAGGTGTATAAAAGTAAACAGTATCTGCTGGGCATCAGGGAAGGGGAGAGTTACCTGGGCACTTTGATCCAGGTTAGGTAGTGGTACAGGTCTGGTTAGTGATCCGGGACAGGAGGGTGTGACTGCGACTCAGGCAGGTAAAGGGATCCCAGGTGCAAAGCTGGAGGAGTCTCAGCCTTTGCCCTTATCCAACAGGTACGAGGTTCTTGCTGGCTGTGTGGATGAGGGCAAAGTCTGCAGGATGGATGAGCAAACTGACCATGGCAGCATGGTACAGGAGGCCATTCAAATGGGCGGAGAAAAAAAGGAATGTTGCAGTGATAGAGGACAGTATAGTCGGGGGAATCAGTACTGTTCTCTGCCATTGTGACTGAGAGCTCTGAAGGCTGTGTTGCCTGCCCAGGTTAAGGATATCTCCTTGTGGTTGGAGAAGAATTTGGCATGGGAGGGGGAGGATCCAGATGTCATTGTACATGTAGGAACCAACGACATAGGTAGAACTAGGAATGAGGTTCTTCTGGGAGAGTTTGAGGAGCTAGGTTCCAACACCAAACCTCAAAGGTGCTAATCTCTGGATTGTTAGCTAAGCCACGTGCAAATTGGTATCAGGACAAGCAGATCAGAGAGTTAAATGCGTGGCTCAAAGAGTGGTGTGGGAGGAAGGGGTTTTAATTCATGGGGCACTGGCGACGGGCTCCACTTAAACCACGCTGCGACCAGTGTCCTGGCGAATCGAATAACTAGGGCTGTAGATAGGGCTTTAAACTAAAAAGGGGAGGGGAGGGGTCAGGTAAGGGGAAATTTAGAAATCTAAAGAGAAAAGTCAAGTCAATGGAGCAGTGTAGCAATGTGGCTAAAGATAAGCAGAGTGTGACAGGAAGGGACAAAGAGTTTAACGGTAATAGTGCATCAGCGAATAAGGTGAAAGCAGGGAATAATGGTAGAAAGTTAAAATTAAAGGCTCTTCATCTGAATGCATGAAATATTCATAAGAAGACAGATGAATTAGTGACACAAATAGAGATAAATGGGTTTCTTCTAATACCCATTACAGAGACGTTGTTGCAAGGTGACCAAATGTTTCAGGGTACTTGACTTTTCGAAAAGACAGGCAGAATGGAAAAGGAGGGGGTAGCCCTGATAATAAAGGATGACATAAGGACAGTAGTGAGAAAGGATCAAGGGGTAGGGGGATCGGGCGGGATAGTGGAGTTGAGGTCGAAGATTAGCCATGATCTTATTGAATGGCGGAGCAGGAGCAATGGGCCGTATGGCCTACTCCTGCTCCTCATTCTTATGTTCTTATATGTGCTGCCCAATTGTAATCTCATCCTTCTCTTCCTCCACTACACTTTTGCTTACACTGCAATTCTCTACTCGGTTCCCTCTTTCAAGGACTTTCTCCAAACCTTTATCTTTGACCATGCCTTTCCTCCCCATCTTAACATTTCTGTTGTTTCCATTTACCCAGGCTTGGTGTCTATCATATCCTTGTTCTCCATATTGTAAAGTAGTCTAAAACATATGCAAGCTGTTTTTGATGTAATGGAAATAAACTGTGTGCTGAAATTAAAGGAAATACGGAAGCGGAAGAATGGAACAATTCACCTATTAGCCCCCAGGTCTGGTGTAGTGTAGTTTGGACATACAGTCAAAGTTTCTCTCACAATACTTCACCTCTAGGTTCAGAAGTCTGCCAGTCTCACCTGATAATTACAGCGCTTGACTTTTTGCCACAGGTTCCACCCAGCCAACAGCAGGAGACTTGGAAAAATAGATTTTATTCAAAAAAGGAAAAATAAAGTGACATTTTGGATTTTCAACAGACCATCACTTACCCAAAATTTACCTCAGTCACATAAGCACATCTAATCCCCCACACCCCCAATTTACAAAGTCAGTCCACACCCTCTGGCTCAGTTCACAGACATACTGGCTGTGATTTCGCCGACTGGGGCGGCCGGGGCCGGTGTCGCAGTCCCAGCCCACTGCCCACTGCAGCCCACACTCTCCAAGTGGTTTTACGTTAATAGGGCTTGTTAAGCCCGCCCTGCGAGGTTCCCGGCCAATTAAAAAGAAGCGGGTCTGATGACGTCATTTGATGTCATGTCATCAGCCTGTTTCCTTAAAGGGGCCATGTCCAAATTGATCTTGACAGTTCTGCTATCAGTGTTCTACAGCATTGAGGTGCTGCAAACACTGCACAAAGGTGCACGGCTGCACCCAGGCTCTCCCATGACTCCCTCCATATGCTTATGGAGGGAATCACAGCACGCAAGGAGGTCCTCTTGCCTTCCCATGGGTGGAAGTGACCTCCCCAGGAGACCAACGCAGCCTGGTTGCACATTTAATAGGAGGACACAAGCAGGGATGTCGTCAGGAGGACCAGGCTGCAGTGGTGCAAACCTTTCAATGATCTCAGTAGATCACGAAACGTTACTGCCAAGTCACACTCAACCTCATCCTGCTGTGCCACTCATCACATCCCCATCGCTCTGCCTTCCCTACCCTACTCCTGCACATCCTGACTCACACCAACTTACCTTGCACCTCCACCCATCCCCATTATCACTCCCCCATCTCACTAGCCACCCGTCACACTCGCCCTCATCCTAGTCCAATCATACCAACTAACAAAACACAAGGGTAGGCACTTGGGTGGTTTAGCCAATGCTTATGTGAAGTTTCTGGTAATGTGCTGTCAAACATCGAAACCTTTATTTTCAGCACTTTGTGTACTTGGACTGATTTGTGTGCATCTTTGGAAGTAGCTTAGTGAGTTGTAGTGAATGGTGCGACATAAGGGTACTCCCCCCATCCCCGCAATGGTGATGAGTGTGAAAGGAATGGCTTGGGCATTGTAGGGATGCTTTATGGTGTTGGTGTGGGTGGTGCCAACCTGGCGCATCATGTGGCATCCAGGGTGTACAGCATCAAGTGAAGTAAATCTGGCCATGGTGAGGCCATCCCTGGCGTCCTGGGCAGCAATGTGGTCAGGTGCTGAGGCCCTGTGTCTTGTGCAGCATCAGTTGATTGCGGAGAAGGCTGGTGTTGTTGTTGTTGCTGCTGGTGTGTCCGGTGATGCTGGTATTGGGGTTGATCACGGTGGGATTCTGAGGACCAAGGTGAGATATTTTTAAGGGCAACGATGCTGCTGGAATAGATGGCAGGTGAGGTTGAGATGACAGAATCGATCTGTCAAAGGTGAGAGAGGTTGTTCCGGTGAGGTGGCACTGGATAGAGAGTTGGCTCCAAACACTTGCAAGTTGCAGAAAGCTCAATATGTCTTTCAAATGCAGTAACCAACAGTTTCTGAGCTTTGAAAGTGAACAGCTGTAACATGGGATCTTTTATACAACTTTGGCAGCTGGCAGGTCATGAGATAATTCGATGCTGAATCCACTCACGACATGCTGAGCTGATGTGTTCCCCGAGCAGCAGGTAACCCATGGGGGAGCACATACAATTGAAATGTAGGCTTAAAATAACAGTTAATTGGATGTTAACAACCCATTTAATGATGTGACTGCCTCCCCTGCCACTTGGTGACGGGTCTGTTCAACGTTCAACAGACCCGACACCTGGGAGACTCGCGTGGAGGCGGGTTGACAGCAGGTTCCCTACCCACTGTCATTCTTTGCTGTTTTGACAGCAGACCCACCTCCGAACCCGTCCTCTCAGCGCTGGCAAAATTCAGCCGACTGTATATTAATGATCTAGATGAGGGAACTAGATGTAATATCTCCAAGTTTGCAGATGACACAAAGCTGGGTGGGCATGTGTGCTGTGAGGAGGATGCAGAGAAACTCCAGTATGATTTGGACAGGTTGGGTGATTGGGCAGATGCATGGCAGATGCAGTATAATGTGGATAAATGCGAGGTTATCCACTTTGGTGGCAAAAACAGTAAGGCAGATTATTATCTGAACAGCAATAGATTGGGAAAAGGGGAAGTGCAACGAGACCTGGGTGTCCTTGTGCACCAGTCACTGAAGGTAAGCATGCAGGTGCAGCAGGCGGTTAAGAAGGCAAATGGTATGTTGGCCTTCATAGCGAGAGGATTCGAGTACAGGAGCAAGGATGTCTTGCTGCAGTTATACAGGGCCTTGGTGAGACCACACCTTGAGTATTGTGTGCAGTTTTGGTTGCCTTATCGGAGGAAGGATGTTCTTGCCATGGAGGGAGTGCAGCGAAGATTCACCAGACTGATACCTGGGATGGCAGGAATGACGTATGAAGAGAGATTGGGTCGATTGGGCTTGTATTCGCTAGAGTTTAGAAGAATGAGAGGGGATCTTATTGAAACTTATAAAATTCTAACAGGACTAGACAGTCTAGATGCAGGAAGGATGTTCCCGATGGCGGGGAGTCCAGAACCAGGGGTCACAGTCTAAGGATAAGGGGTAAGCCATTTAGGACTGAGATGAAGAGGAATTTCTTCACCCAAAGAGTGGTGAACCTGTGGAATTCTCTACCACAGAAAGTAGTTGAGGTCAATTCATTAAATATATTCAAGAATGAGTTAGATATATTTCTTAAGGCTAAAGGGATCAAGGGATATGGGGAGAAAGCAGGGACAGGATACTGAATTTGGATGATCAGCCATGATCTCATTAAATGGCAGAGCAAGCTCAAGGGGCCGAATGGCCTACTCCTGCTCCTATCTTCTATGTTTCTATCCCATCCAACCGCCCAATCTTTTCACTGAGAAACTCTCTTCTCCCCTTTTAATGCAGTTAAGCTGGTATTCTTGTTCCATTCTAGTTGGGCAAAGTGCCACTCCCAGCTCCTCACCACCTCCCCCAAAGCACAGTTAACAACTTCCGTCACTTTATTGCCATCCATTCCTCGCTTTTAGTGCATCCATTTCCCCCTTTCATGGCCAGGAGTGAATACATTTGAAAATAATGTTTCAGCGGAACACCATGCTGGCGATTTGTCCACAGCCTTGGTGTCAGCCTGCTTTTCTCTTCCACCAGGTGCCGGAAACGTCGACTTGTCTGTTCTCTCCATCTGACCGATCTGACCTGCTGAGTGTTTTCGGCTTTTCTGTAAATAGGGATGTTTTGCAGAAGGTGAAATGTTTTAAAAGTGTAAAATATGGAACGCTTCACGAATTTGCGTGTCATCCTTGCGCAGGGGCCATGCTAATCTTCTCTGTATCGTTCCAATTTTAGTATATGTGCTGCCGAAGCGAACACGAATATCGAAAGAAAACCAGTGCTATATAAAGCATCGACAAGATACACACCTTTAGGTGACGGTGTTCTAATTTTTTGTCGTATATTGATTTGCAATTCTGTCACAATATAATACACGAAACGCAGCTGCTCTAAAATCCAAAAGAACTCCTTTCAGCCCTTATATTTTCTTCACATAAATATTGAAATATAATAGATTTCCGCGCAGAGGATTATGGGCCTGAGGTCATAAATGTAAATGAGGGCGGTGGGCGGGGCTGGTTGTGCTCAGGGGGCGGGGCCTGTTGCTGTGTTGCGTTTCCCGGTGGGCGGGGTTTATCCGGTGCAGTTCTCAATCCCCGTGTGGAGAATGTGGCTGAGGACCGGCAGCATTCAGGGGCCGTGCCCGCCTTTCCACACACATCACCCGGTCCGGGCCCTTCTCCCCTGCCCCTCAGCGCTCCTGCCCCCTCCCCCCTCCCTTCACTCCTCCATTGGCGCCGTGCCTTCAGCTGGCTGGGCCCCAAGCTGCGGAACACTGTTCCTAAACCTCCACCTCGCTCTCTTCCATTAAAGCCTCTTTACACTTTACCTCTTTATCCAAATTTTTGGTCACCTATGCTAATACATCCTTATGTCAAATTTTGTCTGAGTACTTTCCTCTGAAGTGTATTGGGATGTTTTACTGGGCTAAAGGTGCTATATAAATGCAAGTTGTCAGGTTCATTTAAGTTCATGTTATTTATGCGCTGTATGTTGCCTCCCTGGTGCCAGCCTCCCTGGTGCCAGGGTAAAGGACATCACTGAGAGGGTGCAGAACTTTCTGCGGGGGGAAGGGGACGAGCCAGAGGTTGTGGTCCATGTCAGAACCAACGACACAGGGAGGAAGAATGTTGAGGTCATGCAGTCAGAGTTTAAGGAGCTAGGGAGGAAGTTAAAAAGCAGGACCACAAAAGGTGGTAGTCTCTGGATTACTGCCAGTGCCATGTGCCAGTGAGAATAGAAATAGGAAATTATGGTAGGTTAAAGTGTGGCTAGAGACATGGTGCAGGAGGGAGAGTTTCAGATTCCTGGGACATTGGGACCAGTTTTGTGACTGGAGGGACTTGTTCAAGATTGACAGGTTGCACCTGAACAGAGCTGGGACCAATATCCTTGTGGGCAGGTTAACTAGTCCTGTGGGGAGGGTTTAAACTAATTTGGCAGGGGGTTGGGCACAAAGATGTAGTATCAAAAAGTAGAAACAAGCTGCACAGAGGACTGGGAGATATAGTTAGAGTTAGCAATAATACAGAATTAGTTGGGATCATAGACAATACAAAGACGTCTAAGTTAGAAATAAAAACAGAAAGTGCTGGAAATACTCAGCAGGCCAGGCAGCATCTGTGGAGAGAGAAACAGAGTTTCAGAGTTGACCTTTCATCAGAACTGGAAGAAGTTAGAGATGTAACAGATTTTAAGCAAGTGCAGGGCAGGGAAAGTGGGGAGCGGAGGAAAGAACAAAAGGAGATGTCTGTGATGGGTGAGATTCAGGAGTGATTAAATGACAAAAGGTATGATTGTAAAAAGCAAAAGGGAGATGGTAATGGGACAAGGAAAGAAACAAAAGATGGATCTAGAAGAGGTGTAAATGGGTATAGCAGAATCATCAACAGCTGCTATCTGCAAAAATAGGGGCAGAGGTTATAGTCTGAAATTGCTGAACTCGATATTGAGTCCAGAAGGCTGTAAAGTGCGTAATTGAAAAATGAATGGCTGTTCCTCGAACTTACTTTGAGCTTCGTTGGAACAGTATAAGAGGCCGAGGTCAGAGTGGGAGTGGAGCGGGGAATTAAAGTGACAGGCGACCAGAAGCGACCTGGGTCATGCTTGCGGACTGAATGGAGGTGTTCCGCAAAGTGGTCACCCAATCTGCGTTTCGTCTCCCCAATGTATAGGAGACCGCATCGTGAGCAGCGAATACAGTATACTGAATTGCAAGAAGTACAAGTAAATTCTCTCTCTCTCTCTTCCCCCCTCCAATCCTCTCTTCTCCCCCTGCCTAGCACAGATCCAGTGATGGGCTTTCTCCCACGGAGCTGCAGAAAAGATGGCCTACTGCAGGCCGCTACTGTTGGGTACTGCACATGCGTGGCTCCGGGATATCGCGCGGATGCGCAGAAGGCCGTGCAGAATGTTCATGCAGACAATCACTCTGTACAAATAATAAATAATTAGAAAGTAAAGAGGCCTAAGTTAGAAATAAAAACAGAAAATGCTGGAAATATTCAGCAGGTCAGGCAGCATCTGTGGAGAGAGAAACAGCGTTAAAGTTTAAGGTGAATGACCCTTCGTCAGAACTGGAAAAAGTTAGTGATGTAACAGATTTTAAGCACGTGCAGGGGCAGGGAAAGGTGGTGGGGGGGGGGGGGAGGACAGAACAAAAGGGAAGGTCTGTGATAGGGTGGAAGGCAGGAGAGAGTAAATGACAAAAGGGATGATGGTGCAAGGTGAAAGACTGTGGTAATGGAACAAGTAAAGAAACAAAAGATGAGTCTAGCAGAGGTAAATGGATATAGCAGAATAGAAACATAGAATCTAGGAGCAGGAGTAGGCCATTCGGCCCGTCGAGCCTGCACCACCATTCAATACGATCATGGCTGATCATTCAAATCCAGTACCCTGTCCCTGCTTTAATCCCCACAGTACACATATCCCACCCGACCTCCGTAACCCCACGTATTTAATTCCCCCTAACATATCCCATCACCCCACATATTTAATCCCCCCCTAACACTAAGGGTCAATTTATCATAGCCAAATCAACCTAACCCGCACATTTTTGGACAGTGGGAGGAAACCGGAGCACCCGGAGGAAACCCACGCAGACACGGGGAGAATGTGCAAACTCCACACAGACAGTCACCCGAGGTCAGATTCGAACCCGGGTCTCTGGCGCTGTGAGGCACCAGTGCTAACCACTATGCCACCGTGTTGCCCATCAACAGCCATCTGAAAAAGATGGGGCAGAGGTTATGGTCTGAAATTGTTGAACTCAATGTTGAGTTCAGAAGGCTGTAAAGTGCGCAATGGAAAGATGAGGTGCTGTTCCTCGAGCTTCCCTTGAGCATCGTTGGAACAGTGTAAGAGGCCAAGGACAGAGAGGTCAGAGTGAGAGTGGAGCGGAGAATTGAACTGATAAGGGATGGAAGCTCAGGGTCATGCTTGCAGACTTAATGGAGGTGTTCCACAAAGTGGTCACCTAATCTGCGTTTGTTCTCCCCAGTGTAGAGCAGACCGCATCCTGAACAACGAATACAGTTTACTGAATTGCAGGAAATACAAGTAAATTGCTGTTTCACCTGGAAGGAGCCCTGGACGGTGGGAAGGGAAGAGGTAAAAGGGCAGGTGTTGCATCCAAGTTCTAAGTTAAGTTTGGAGTTCATTTGTGTAAGTGCACAAAATATAGTTAATAAGGTTGGTGAGCTGCAGTCGCAACTAGTCACATTGGAATATGATGTAGTGGCGATAACTGAGACCTGGCTCAAAGATGGGAGGATTGGATGCTTAATATTCCTGGGTACAAGATAGGGAAGGAAAAAAAGGAGGAGGAGTAGCAGTTTTGATTAAGGAAAATATTATAGTGCTAGAAAGAGAGAATGTCCTTGAGGAATCAAAGACAGAATCTATTTGGTTGGAGTTGGGAAACAATAGAGGAGCTATCACACTACTTGGTGTATTTTATAGGCCACCAAATAGTGGGAAGGAGATAGAGGAGCAGATTTGCAAAGAAATTACTGAGAGTTGCAAGATCTATAGAGTAGTGATAATGGGAGACTTTAACTACCTCAATATTGAATGGGGCAGCGATTGTGTTAAGGGCAGAGAAGGGGAGGAATTTCTGAAGTGTATTCAGGAGAATTTTCTTGATCAGTATGTTTCCTGCCCAATGAGGAAGAAGGCATTGCTGGATCTAGTCCTGTGGAAAGAAGTGGGTCAAGTGGAGAATGTCAGAGTTGGGGAGCCTCTCGGGAATAGTGATCACAGTATCGTAAGGTTTAGATTAGTTATGGAGAAGGACAAGGAGCAATCTAGAATAAAAATACTTAACTGGAGGAGGGCTAATTTCAGCAAATTGAGGAGTGATCTGGCCCGGGTAAATTGGAGTCAAAGACTAGCAGGCAGAAATGTAATGGAGCAATGGGCGGCCTTTAAAGAGGACATGGTTCGGGTACAGTCTAGGTACATTCCTACAAGACAGACAGGGAAGGCAACCAAAGCCAGACCTCCCTCGATAAAAGGGAGTTCGAGAGTAGAAGGAAGAAGAAAAAGAATGTGTATGACAGATGTCAGCTTGATAATACAAGGGAGAATGGGGCTAAATATAAAAATACAGAGGAGAAGTGAAAAAGAAAATAAGAGAGGCAAAGAGACAGTACGAGAATAGATTGGAGAGTAACATCAAAGGGAATCCAAAGATATTCTGTAGGCATATTAACAGTAACAAAATGGAGAACTATTAGTGGAGGCAGAAGGCATGGCTGAGGTACTAAATGAGTACTTTGCATCGGTGTTTACCAAGGGAGAGGACTTTGCCAAAGCTATGGTAAATGAGGAGGTTGCTGGGATACTGGATGCAATAAAAATAAAGAGGAGGTACTAGAAAGACTGGCGGTACTTAAAATGGATAAGTCACCTGATCCAGATGGGATGCAACTCTCCCTTCTGCAGTCAGTCTTGGTTGCTACTGCTGACTTCAGTCTGCTCTTCCTGTAGATATGCTGCTGGGCAGTTATTGATTTTAAATCTGCAGTGGGACCCTGGAATAACGCTGGGATTCAGGAGGGTAAGCTGCCATTAAAGTGTCAGAGCACTGTAGAATAGCTGATGACCTCAGCTGATAGGAATGTATTGGTGCTTGTATTGGATGCACTGCCTTTGGAGAATTTACTAAACTGGGAGGATATGATCCATGTGTAGCATGCACCCTCTCATCCCCTCAAACACACATTTATGATCCAAACTAAGACATGCATTTATTGACTTGTTTGTGAGTATTTATTTGAACAATACGTTTTCTTTTGTGCATTGCATTCAACTCTAAAGGAGTATTAATTTTACATGGCTTGCCTTAATAAATTGTAGCACAGCTTAGAGTAAGGAGGACCAGGCAGGTAGTGCAAGAGTCCTCTGAGTGCATCTCACTCTCGAACCGGTATTCAGTTCCAACTACTGGTGAGGTTGATGGTTCCTCTGGGGCAGAGCCAGAGCCAAGTCCACGGCACCAGGGGTGCCTCAGCTGTACGGGGGCGGGGTGCAGGGTGGAGGAGCAAGATCAGGAAAGCAATAGTGATAGGGGATTCAATAGTTAGGGGAACAGATAGGCATTTCTGAGGCCGCAGACATCATTCCAGGATGGTATGTTGCCTCCCTGGTGCCAGGCTCATGGATGTCACTGAGCGGCTGCAGGACATTCTGAGGGGGGAGGGCGAACAGCCAGAGGTCATGGTCCATATCGGTATCAACAACATAGGTAGAAAGAGGGATGAGTTCCTGCAAGCAGATTTTAGGGAGCTAGGAAAGAGATTAATTAGCAGGACCTGAAAGGTAGTAATCTCTGGATTGCTCCTGGTGCCACCAGCCAGTGAGTATAGAATTAGGCGGATAGAGCAGATGAATACATCACTGAAGAGATGGTGCAGGAGGGAGGGCTTCAGCTTCCTGGGACATTGGGACCGATTCTGGGGGAGCTGGGACCTGTACAGGTCGGACGAGTTGCACCTCAACAGAGCTGGGACCAATATCCTCGCGGGGCGTGGTTGCTAGTGCTGTTGGGGAGGGTTTAAACTAATTTAGCAGGGGGATGGGCACCAGGATGTAGCATTAGAAAGGAGAAACAAGGTGCACAAACATTTGGAAGAGACAGATAGCACTAGAGTAAGAAATAATACGGTATTAGGTGGGGTCAGACTAAGAGAGAATACAAGCAGGTCTAAGATAGGTTTACAGTGCATGTGTGTAAACGCACAAAGCGTGGTAAATAAGGTTGGTGAGCTGCAGGCGCAAATAGCCACATGGGAATATGATGTCGTGGCGATAACGGAGACCTGGCTCAAAAAAGGGCAGGATTGGGTACTAAGTATTCCTGGATATAAGGTGTTCAGGAAAGACAGGGAAGGAAAGAAAGGAGGTGGGGTGGCAGTATTGATTAAGGAGAATATTACAGTACTGGAGAGAGAGGATGTTCAGGAGGGGTCAAGGACAGAATCTATTTGGTTAGCGTTGAGAAACAATAGAGGTGCCATTACACTACTAGGTGTATTCTAGAGGCCACCAACTGGTGGGAAGGATGTAGAGGAGCAGGGAAATTACAAAGAGGTGCAAGAACTATAGAGTAGTGATAATGGGAGACTTCAATTATCCGAATATAGACTGGGATAGTAATAGTGTAAAGGGCAGAGAGGGGGAAGAATTTCTGAAGTGTGTTCAGGAGAACTTTCTTGATCAGTACGATGCCGGCCCAACGGGGAAGGAGTCATTGCTGGATCTGGTTCTGGGGAATGAGGTGGGTCAAGTGGAGCAAGTGTCAGTAGGGGAACATTTAGGGAACAGTGATCATAGTATCATAAGGTTTAGATTAGCTATGGAAAAGGACAAGGAGCAATCTAGAGTAAAAATACTTAATTGGAGGAGGGCCAATTTCAGTGGGTTGAGAACGGATCTGGCCCGGCTAAATTGAAATCAAAGATTGGCAGGCAAAACTGTAATTGAACAATGGGCTGCTTTAAAGAGGAGATGGTTCAGGTACAGTCGAGGTGCATTCCCATGAGGGGAAAGGTAGGGCAACGAAAGCCAGAGCTCGCTAGATGATGACAGAGATAGAGAGTAAGATGAAGCAGAAAAAGGGGGCGTATGACAGATGTCAGGTTGAGAATGCACATGAGAACCAGGCTGAATATAGAAAGTTCAGAGGGGAAGTGAAAAAGGAAATAAGAGGGGCAAAGAGAGAGTATGTGAATAGACTGGCAGCTAACATAAAAGGGAATCCAAAAGTGTTCTATTGGCATATAAATAGTAAATGGGTAGTATGAGGAGGGGTGGGGCCGATTAGGGACCAAAAATGAGACCTACACATGGAGGCAGAGTGCATGGCTGAGGTACTAAATGAGTACTTTGCAACAGGCTTTACCAAGGAAGAACATGCTGCCAAAGTCATAGTGAAAGAGGAGGTAGTCGAGATACTAGATGGGCTAAAAATTGATAAAGAGGAGGTACTAGAAAGGCTGGCTGTATTTAAAGTAGATAAGTCACCAGGACCGGATGGGATGCATCCTAGGATGCTGAGGGAAGTAAAGGTGGAAATTGCAGAGGTACTGGCCATAATCTTCCAATCCTCCTTATATAGGGGATGGTGCCAGAGGACTGGAGAATTGCAAATGTTACACCCTTGTTCAAAAAAGGGTGTAAGGATAAACCCAGCAACTGCAGGCCAGTCAGTTTACCCTCGGTGGTGGGGAAGCTTTTAAAAACCATAATCCGGGACAAAATTAACAGTAACTTGGACAAGTGTGGATTAATTAAGGAAAGCCAGCATGGATTTGTTAAAGGCAAATCGTTTTTAACTAACTTGATTGAGTTTTTTGATGAGGTAACTGAGAGGGTTGATGAGGGCAATGAGGTTGGTGTTGTGTACATGGACTTTCAAAAGGCGTTTGATAAAGTTCCACATAATAGGCTTGCCAGCAAAGTTGAAGCCCATGGAATAAAAGGGACAGTGGCAGCATGGATACAAAATTGGCTAAGTGACAGGAAACAGAGAGTAGTGGTGAACAATTGTTTTTCGGACTGGAGGAAGGTATACAGTGGTGTTCCCCAGGGATCGGTTCTAGGACCACTGCTTTTCTTGATATATATTAATGACTTGGACTTGGGTATACAGGGCACAATTTCAAAATTTGCAGATGATACAAAACTTGGAAGTATAGTGAACAGTGAGGAGGAGAGTGATAGACTTCAAGAGGACATAGACAGGCTGGTGGAATGGGCGGACACGTGGGAGATGAAATTTAATGCAGGAAAGTGCGAAGTGATACATTTTGGTAGGAAGAACAAGGAGAGGCAATATAAACTAAAGGGTACAATTCTAATGCGAGTGAAGGAACAGAGAGACCTGGGGGTGTATGTGCACAAATCGTTGAAGGTGGCAGGACAGGTTGAGAAAGCGGTTTAAAAAGCATACGGGATCCTGGGTTTTATAAATAGAGGCGTAGAGTACAAAAGCAAGGAAGTTATGATGAACCTTTATAAAACACTTGTTCCAACTCAACTGGAATATTGTGTCCAATTCTGGGCACCACAATTTAGGAAGGATGTGAGGACTTAGAAAGGGTGCAGAAAAGATTTACAAGAATGGTTCCAGGGATGGGGGGATTTTAGTTACGTAGATGGACTGGAGAAGCTGGGGTTGTTCTCCTTAGAGCAGAGAAGGTTGAGAGGAGATTTGATAGAGGTGTTCAAAATCATGAGGAGTCTAGACAGAGTAAATAGAGAGAAACCGTTCCAAACTACACAGATGTAATGTTTGAGTTTGCAGGTACTCACCTTTGTACAGTGCTTGCAGTTAATAACATTAACCACAGGGGATGGAGGTTAAATACACAGAATTACCATTTAAGTCAGAAAAAGGAAAACTGGAATGTACAGCAGCCCCCTTAGTATCTAAAGGAGAAAGTCATGGTTAATGCACTTCAAAATCATGAGGGGTCTAGAGAGAGTAGATAGAGAGAAACTGTTCCCATTGGCGAAGGGTCGAGAACCAGAGGACACAGATTTAAGGTGATCGGCAAAAGAACCAAAGGCGACATAAGAGAAAACTTTTTTATGTAGCGAGTGGTTAGAATCTGGAATGCACTGCCTGAAAGGGTGGTGGAGGCAGACTCAATTGTGGCTTTAGAAAGGGAATTGGATAAGTACCTGAAGGAAAAATATTTTGCAGGGCTTAGGGGGAAGGTCATAGAAACATATCTTATCCCCCACAACACCAATTTACAAAGGCAGTCAACACTCTCTGGCTCAGTTCACAGATACGTGGGGCTTGATTTTAATAGCCCTGAGGAGGCGGGTTTGGTGGCGGGTCAGCTGCGAAAATCAGAAAAAATGGCTTCAGACACCCAACCCATCCCCACACGATTTTCATGTGTCGGGTCAGCCGCTCCCAAACTGACCCGACTCCAACCAGTGGGACAGGTAGTTAAGGCAGTTAAGAGCCTGTTAACTGCCTTGCTAATCCTATTTTGACAGAGGTTTCCCATTTTCGTGCCTCTGGCTCCTGTTTCCCGTCTTGTCAGACACAGTCCAGTTGCAAGGAGACGTGTTTCTCGAGGACGTGATCTGTAGTCATTATTGGTGCAGAACTTTAAAAGCGCTCCTGTAACGTGGCTGGTATTCAAATGCAACACTTTGTTGTTGGAGGTTTGGGATAAGATTTTGCAAATCTACTGACCTTGTGACTGGTCAAGCTGACACACATCTGCTGTTTGAACTGATTGGAATAATTTCAGGCCACTTCGACTGTGCGCTTGCAAGCTTGTTGCCTCAAATGAAAACTATAGCAAGGGGATGGGAAAAATTTATGACCTCTCATCCTGGTCCTCATAATCGGAGGAGTAGCAGCCGCATGGCTCAGCGCAGATCTTCCTGGGAAGAGGAGTAGGAGGAGGATGAGGGGTGCCTTGCATGCCCTGTTGTGACCAATGCAGCATCCCTCCAGTTCACTGCTGCCCGTCAAGCAGGGGTTGCACACTGCCATGCCACATTAGCATAAGCTTACTCTTCAACCATAGGTGGCGACCATGTGGCTCTGTAATTGTAGGCGACATTTGTCCAACGTCATACATCATCTCTGCTATACCGCTATTTCCTATCACTTTTACCATCCGCATTACAAAAGCAAGTCGCCCTAAGCCCTCAATGCGCTTTTGCCATTTTCCAGAACGCATAGGCCACACAATCAACGGTTTGCCATAATTTTTCTTTTACACATCACAAAAGGATAATAAACCAACAACAGTCAGAAAAAAAAGACAAATCACCCAAGTGAGTCCCCTTGTGACTATAGGTGCTTAATCTTTCTCTTACGCGTGCTTCTACATGGTGCTTCTCCTGTGGCTTCAGCAGATGTAGAGGCACCTTGCTGACTAGGATGCTGCGCCTGCTTAGATTCTTTGGCGTGCGTCCTCTGGGTTTGGGAGCCTGGGAGGGCTTTTCAACAGTCTGCTCTTCCTGCGGCTGTGCAGGGGCTGAAACGGCCATCTCCGTTGTCTCCGCAAAGTAGGTCTCTGACTGAGGGCTCCGTAGTGGCATGGTCGTGTGGGCTTTGAGAGGAGCCCACACTTCCTTCTGTCCTGCCAGCAACATTCCTCTCATGGGTCAGCCACACCTCAGTGCTGGCAAGTGGCTGGAGAGCACCCTGCTGCACTTCAGGGGGACCATGAGGACCCGTATCTGCACTGGCAGTCCTCATCAAAAGGACATCCATGAAGCTCTGGTCTCTCTGCTCAATAGCTACCCATCGCTCCTCCAGAGATGACGTTCTATTTTGAACAGTCACCATGTTTTCCTGACTCTGGCGACTTATTTCCTCCATGGCCATAGCCATCCTTTCCACTGAGGTAGCCATCCTTTCCACGGAGGTTGCCATCCTATCCATGGTGGTGCGTTCATGCGCCATTGCCTCCACCACGGCAGTGCTGATGTTAGAGATGGACTCCTCCATTCTATCCACACTCGCACTAACCCTGGAGGCAAACCCTTCCAGAGACTCCTGCACTTGTTCCTGTATTTCCCGAGAGGCTCTTTTTCTGGATGGCCCCAGAGGTACAGCGTCTGCATGCAGCTCAGCAGAGCTAGGAGAGTCCTGCGAGCTCCGCCGAGGACTCTCCACTGCTGTCGCTGTCTCCACCATCTGCTGATGCTCACTTGTGCGCTGTGATAGACCAGGTGGCAACACTACTCTAACTCGTGAGGGCCCCACCGAGGTGTGCGTTGCTGCGCTGGTGCTGGGTGCGCTGAGTCCTGGTGACGCTGGTCCCTCAGAGGCTTCAGTTTCCTCTGAGGAGATGTCCGGGTCTTCGTCCTGGATCGTGGGGAGGGCGGCGTTCGATGGTCTGTGGGAGAGTAAAGGCATGATTTAGACATCTGATATTGATGTAGCAGACACATCCTTTTGAGCAGATGATACAACGTGATTCTCTATGAACATCATATTCCATTGCTTTCTGAGAGGGATGAAACTCTATTATGTCACCAGCTTCCTCTAGTGTGCCCGTCTCTCCATCGCCCACTTCCAGGTCCTCGCCACCTCCAACAATCTCGTATGCAGCCTCCTCAGCACTGGTCAATGTTACTAGGGTAGGTGTTCCTCCTCCAGTCATTGCTCTCTCCCTCTTATTCTGGGCTATCTTTTCCTGCAAGGAGGGACACAAGCGGTGTTTCAGCCACAGTGATGGAGTGAGTGTGAATAATCCCTACCATAGAAGCTTTGAGGGAGACGAAGATGGGGTAAGGTGCCAAGAGGAAGCTAGCTCCCTGTGCGTTGTTAGTTGTTGTCACTGCATGACAGTGAGAGCGAGTCTAAGGGGTGCATAGGCAGGATGCTGAAGTGATTCAGTGCAGAGACAGAGATGGATAGGTAAGGGTGCAAGGGAAGTAAGGGTAAGGTGGGATGTGAAGGAGGAGGCTTAGAACGCAGAGTGCTGGTGATGAGAAGAGAAGGGAAGCAGAGTGAAGGCAAGTGTGATGGGATACTCACTTTTGATGTTCGCACAAGATCATTAAACCTTTTTCGGTACTGGATCCATGAGCATGCATATATGGACCTTGCGCTGACCTCCTCAGCAATGCGCAGCCAGGCTGCCTTGGTCTGCTGAGGAGGCTTCCTCCGGCCATCAGGAGGGAAGAGAATCTCCCTGCGCCCTCTGACAGCATCCACAAGAACATGGAGGGAGTCATCATTAAATTGAGGAGCTGCCTTGCCTCTGGAAGAAGTCATTCCGTATAAATCAATATCAATGAATCCAGGAATCCACAAAAGAAAGGCTTAGGCTGAATGGCAGCTTTAAAAGAAGTTGCTATGATGACATCTTCAGAGCCGGCCAGCTGACCGGATCGCACTCAGTGAAATCAACAAGTTCATTGAATCAAAATCGGACATCAGCAGCTGATCCCCCCGGAAGTGGCTCCGGAACCCGCCCACCACGCAACCCGACTCCACCCCGCCTCCGGAATTAAAATCGAGCCCACTGTATCCCATCCAACCCCCTAACCCTTTCACTGAGAAACTCTCTTCTCCCCTTCTAATGCAGTTAAGCTGGTATTCTTGTTCCATTCTAGTTGGGCAAAGTGCCACTCCCAGCTCCTCACCGCCTCCCCCAAAGCACAGTTAACAACTTCCGACACTTTATTACTATCCATTTCCCCCTTTAAGAACATAAGAACATAAGAAATAGGAGCAGGAGTAGGCCAATCGGCCCCTCGAGCCTGCTCCGCCATTCAATAAGATCATGGCTGATCTGATCCTAACCGCCAATCTACTATCTATCACAGAACCATCTCCTGCATCTAACAGAATTGCACACACGAAATAGGAGCAGAATCAGGCTACACAGTCCCTGGGCCCGCTCCACTACCCACAGGGCCATGACCGATCCGAACCTAGACTCATGTCCAAATTCCTGCCCGCTCCCCGTAACCCTTAATGCCCTTTACTTCTAGGAAACTGTCTATTTCTGTTTTAAATTTAATTAATGTTGTAGCTTCTACAGCTTTTTGTGGCAGCATATTCCATGGACCTACCACCCTCTGAGTGAAGTAGTTCCTCCTCATCTCAGTTTTGAAAGAGCAGCCCCTTATTCTAAGACTATGTCCCCTAGTTCTCGTCTCACCCGTCATCGGGAACATCCTCCCCGCATCCACCCGATCCAACCCCTTCACAATCTTATATGTTTCAATAAGATCGCCTCTCATTCTTCTGAACTCCAATGAGTAGAGTCCCAATCTACCCAACCTCTCCTCATATGACCACCCCCTCATCCCCGGGATTAACCGAATGAACCTTTTTTGCACTGCCTCGAGAGCAAGGATGTCTTTCCTTAAGTAAGGACACCAAAACTGTATGCAGTATTCCAGGTGCGGTCTCACCAATACCTTGTACAACTGAAGCAATACCTCCCTATTTTTATATTCTATCCCCCTAGCAATGAAAGCCAACATTCCATTTGCCTTCTTAATCACTTGCTGCACCTGCATACTAACCTTTTGAGTTTCGTGCACCAGGACCCCCAGATCCCTTTGCACTTCAGTACTCTCCAGTTTCTTGCCATTAAGATAATAAATTGCTCTAGGATTTTTCCTGCCAAAGTGCATCACCTCACACTTTCCAGTGTTGTATTCCATCTGCCAAATCTCTGCCCACTTACTTAGCCGGTCTATGTCCCCTTGCAGGTTTTTTATGTCCTCCTCATTCACTACTTTCCCTCCCATCTTTGTATCATCTGCAAATTTTGATATGTTACACTTGGTCCCTTCCTCCAAATCGTTAATATAGATTGTGAAGAGTTGGGGACCCAGCACTGACCCCTGTGGAACACCACTAGTTACTGATTGCCAGTCTGAGAATGAACCATTTATCCCAACTCTTTGCTTTCTGTTAGATAGCCAATCCTCTATCCATGCCAGAATATTACCCCCAATTCCGTGATTTTTTACCTTAAGCAATAATCTTTTGTGTGGCACCTTGTCAAATGCCTTTTGGAAGTCTAAATACACTACGTCCACTGGTTCCCCTTTATCCACTCTATATGTTACTTCCTCAAAGAACTCCAGCAAATTTGTCAAACATGACTTCCCCTTCGTAAAACCATGCTGACTTTGTCCTATTAAATTATGATTATCCAAATGTCCTGTTACTGTTTCCTTAATAATGGACTCCAAAATTTTACCTACCACAGATGTTAGGCTAACCGGTCTATAGTTACCAGCCTTCTGTCTACTGCCCTTTTTAAATAAGGGTGTTACATTAGCAGTTTTCCAGTCTGCCGGGACCTTAGCGGAATCCAGGGAGTTTTGAAAAATTATTACCAATGCATCTACAATCCCTACCGCCACTTCCTTCAAGACTCTAGGATGTAAGCCATCAGGTCCAGGTGATTTATCCGCCTTGAGTCCCATTATTTTACCGAGTACCACTTCCTTAGTGATTTTGATCGTGTTTAGCTCCTCTCCCCCTATAGCCCCCTGTTTGTCCAGTGTTGGGTTATTCTTAGTGTCCTCTACTGTAAAGACTGATACAAAATATTCATTCAGTGTTTTTGCCATCTCCATATTTCCCACCATTAATTTCCCGGTCTCATCCTCTAAGGGACCAACATTTACTTTAGCCACCCTTTTTCTTTTTATATAACTATAAAAACTCTTACTATCTGTTTTTATATTTTTTGCTAATTTACTTTCATAATCTATCTTCCCTTTCTTAATCAATCTTTTTGTTATTTTTTGCTGCCTTTTAAAGTTTTCCCAATCCTCTGTCCTCCCACTAGATTTCGCTACCTTATATGCCCTTGTTTTTAGTCGAATACTATCCTTAATTTCTTTACTTAGCCACGGATGACTGTCCTTTCTTTTACACCCTTTTCTTTTCAGTGGAATATATTTTTTTTGGAAGTTGTAAAATAACTCCTTGAATGTACACCACTGATCATGTGTCGTCTTACCCTTTAATCTATTTTCCCAATCCACTCTACTCAATTCCGCTCGCATACCTTCATAGTCTCCTTTATTCAAGCTTAGCACGCTTGTTTGAGATCCAACCTTCTCACCCTCTAATTGAATATGGAATTCAACCATGTTATGGTCACTCATTCCAAGGGGATCCTTTACTAGGACATTTTTAATTAATCCTGTCTCGTTACACAGGACCAGATCTAAGGTTGCTTGCCCCCTGGTCGGTTCAGTTACATACTGCTCAAGAAACCCATCCCTAATACACTCAATGAACTCATCCTCAAGGCAGCCCTGCCCCATTTGATTTGTCCAATTAATATGATAGTTAAAATCCCCCATAATTATAGATGTTCCCTTATTACATGCCTCAACTATTTCCTGATTGATACTCCGTCCAATAGAGTTGCAACTGTTCGGAGGCCTATAGACTACGCCCACTAATGTTTTTTTCCCCTTATTATTCCTTATCTCCACCCAAACTGTTTCATTATCATGATTTTTTGACCCAATATCATTACTCTGTATTACAGTGATTCCTTCCTTTATTAACATAGCCACCCCACCTCCCCTTCCTTCCTGCCTGTCCTTCCTGATCGTTAAATAACCTGGTATGTTTAATTCCCAGGCATTGTCACCCTGCAGCCATGTTTCTGTAATGGCCACAATATCATAACCATATGTAGTTATTTGTGCCATTAACTCATCTATTTTGTTACGAATGCTACGTGCATTCAGATAGAGAACTTTCAAATATGCTTTGTGGCACTTAGTTCCTGCTTTTTCACTTTTTACCAGTTTACCTTTTACTCCACACACTCTGTCCCTTCCTGCCACGCTCTGATTTGTGATTCCCCTACTGCTACCTATGTCTATGACCCTCTCTGTTGTCATTTTTATTTTTTGCTCTCTTGAAACCTCCCCCCCACTAATTAGTTTCATGGCCAGGAGTGAAATCATTTGAAAATAATGTTTCAGCGGAACACCATGCTGGCGATTTGTCCGCAGTCTTGGTGTCAGCCTGCTTTTCTCTTCCACCAGGTTCCCGAAACGGCGACTTGTCTGTTCTCCATCTGACCTGCTGAGTGTTATCAGCATTTTCTGGTTTTGTTCCAGATTTAGAGCATCTGCGGTATTTTTCTTTTTGTAAATATGAAAGTGTGGCAGAATATTGTATGTTTTAAAGTGCAAAATATGGAAGATTCACCATTTTGTGGAGTCAGAAGAAGTTTGAAATGAGTGAACTAGAGAGGAGGAGGTGAATGAAGAATTTGAGTTTGTGTCATGACTTGTGTTGAAAGCAGGAGTAAATATGAAAGTTTTGCAGAAAGTGAAATGTTTTCAAAGTGTAAAATATGGAACGCTTCACGAATTTGCGTGTCATCCTTGCGCAGGGGCCATGCTAATCTTCTCTGTATCGTTCCAATTTTAGTATATGTGCTGCCGAAGCGAGCACGAATGAATAATGAAGTTAAGTGCTATATAAAGCATAGTTAAATTAAAAACCTTTACATGATGGTGCTTTATTTTTTGTTATATTTTGACTTAAAATTCTCCCACAACACGAGACGCAGTTGATCTGAAATTAAGAACGTCTCCTTTAATCACTTATGTTCTAATAACATCAAAATTGAAAGTAAAATAGATTTCTGCGCAAAGGATTATGGGCGACAGGGTCTAAATGTAAATGAGGGCAGGTGGGCGAGTCTGAAACGTTGCGCTCAGGGGGCGGGGCCTGTAGCGCGCTGGGGGCGGGGCCTGTAGAGCGCTGGGGCGGGGCCTGTCGCTGTGCTGGGTTTCTCGGTGGGCGGGGTTTACCCGGTGCTGTTCTCAGTCCCCGTGTGGAGAGTGTGGCTGAGGACCGGCTGCATTCAGGGCCCGTGCCCGCCTTTGCACACACATCACCCGGCCCGGGCCCTCCTCCCCTCCCTTCGCTCCTCCATTGGCGCCCTGCCTTCAGCTGTCTGGGCCCCAAGCTGTGGAACACTGTTCCTAAACCTCCACCTGGCTCTCGGATGCCTTGATGTCAAGGGCAGTCACTCTCACCTCACCTCTGGAATTCAGCTCCTTTGTCCATGTTTGGACCAAGGCTGTAATGAGGTCGGGAGCAGAGTGGTCTTAGCGGAACCCAAACTGGGCATCAGTGAGCAGGTTATTGGTGATTAAGTGCTGTTTGATAGCACTGTCGATGACACCTTCCATCACTTTGCTGATGATTGAGAGTAGACTGATGGGGCAATAATTGGCTGTATTGGATTTGTCCTGCTTTTTGTGGACAGGACATACCTGGGCAGTTTTCCACATTGTCAGATAGATGCCAATGTTGTAGCTGTACTGGAACAACTTGCCTTTTAAACCACCTTATCTACCTGTCCTGCTGCCTTCAGGGATCTATGTACATGCACACCAAGGTCCGTCTGATCCTCTGTCCTTCCGAGGGTCCTACCATTCATTGTGTATTCCCTTGCCTTGTTAGTCCTCCCAAAATGCATCACCTCACACTTTTCAGGGTTAATTTCCATTTGCCACTGTTCTACCCATCTAACCAACCCATCTATATCGTTCTGTAGCCTGAGGCTTCCCTCCTCGCTATTTACCACTCCACCAATTTTCGTGTCATCTGCAAACTTACTGATCATACCTCCTACATTCATATCTAAATCATGAATGTACACTACAAACAGCAAAGGACCCAGCACCGATCCCTGCGGTACACCACTGGACATAGGCTTCCAGTCACAAAAACAACCTTCGACCATCACCCTCTGCCTCCTGCCGCTAAGCCAATTTTGGATCCAATGTGCCAAATTGCCCTGGATCCCATGGGCTCTTACCTTCTTGACCAGTCTCCCATGTGCGACTTTGTCAAAAGCCTTACTAAAGTCCATGTAGACTACATCAACTGCACTACCCTCATCCACACACTTAGTCACCCCCTCAAAAAATTCAATCAAATTGGTTAGACATGATCTCCCCCTGACAAAGCCATGCTGACTATCCTTGATTAATCCTTGCCTCTCCAAGTGGAGACTAATTCTGTCCCTCAGAATTTTTTCCAATAATTTCCCTACCACTGATGTTCGGCTCACTGGCCTGTAATTCCCTGGTTTATCCCTACTACCCTTCTTGAATAATGGTACTACGTTAGCTGTTCTCCAGTCCTCTGGCACCTCCCCTGTGGCCCGAGAGGTTCTGAAAATTTGTGTCAGAGCCCCTGCAATCTCCTCCCTTGCCTCACACAGCAGCCTGGGATACATCTCGTCAGGGCCTGGGGATTTATCCACTTTTAAGCCCGCTAAAACTGCTAGTACCTCCTCCCTCTCAATACTAATTTGTTCAAGTATATCACAATCCCCCTGCCTGATTTTTATGCCTACATCGTCCTTCTCCATAGTGAACACAGATGCAAAATATTCATTTAAAACCACACCTACATCTTCTGGCTCTACACATAGATTGTCACTTTGGTCCCTAATGGGCCCTACTCTTTCCCTGGTTATCCTCTTGCCCTTAATATACTTATAAAACACCTTGGGATTTTCCTTTATTTTGCCCGCCAGTGTTTTTTCATGCCCCCTCTTCGCTCTCCTAATTTCTTTAAGTACCCCCCTGCACTTTCTATACTCCTCTAGGGCTTCCACTGTTTTTAGTCCTTTGTGTCTGCCAAAAGCCTCCCTTTTTTTCCTAATCCATTCTTGTATATCCCTTGACATCCAGGGTTCCCTGGGTTTGTTGGTCCCACCCTTGACCTTTACGGGAACATATTGGCGTTGTACTCTTTCTATTTCCTTTCTGAAAGACTCCCACTGCTCTGATGTGGATTTTCCTACAAGTAGCTGATCCCAGTCCACTTTGGCCAGATCCTGCCTTATCATATTAAAACCGGCCTTCCCCCAATTTAGAACCTTTATTTCCGGTCCATCTTTGTCCTTTTCCATGACTACCTTAAATCTCACCAAATTATGGTCACTGTCACCAAAATGCTCTCCTACTGACACTTCTACCACTTGCCCGGCTACATTCCCTAGAATTAGGTCCAGAACCGCCCCCTCTTTTGTAGGACTTTCTACATGCTGGCTCAAAAAGCTCTCCTGGATGCACTTTAAGAATTCCGCACCCTCTAAGCCTTTCATGCTCTGACTATCCCAGTTAATATTGGGGAAGTTGAAATCCCCTACTATTATTACCCTATTATTTCTGCACTTCTCTGAGATTTGCCTACATATCTGTTCCTCTATCTCCCCCTGACTGTTTGGGGGCCTATAGTACCCTCCCAGCAAGGTGCTTGCCCCCTTTTTGTTTTTAAATTCTACCCATATGGCCTCATTAGAGGAACCTGCTAAGATATCATCCCTCCTTACAGCAGTAATTGACTCCTTGATTAATATTGCGACACCCCCTCCTCTTTTACACCCCCCTCTGTCTCGCCTGAAGATTCTATACCCCGGAATATTGAGCTGCCAGTCCTGCCCCTCCCTCAACCATGTCGCTGTGATAGCAACAATATCATACTCCCATGTGTTCATCAACACCTTCAATTCATCTGCCTTACTCGCAAGACACCTTGCATTAAAATAAATGCCATCCAGCCTTGCCATACTCCCTTGTGCCATTACATATTTGCTCTGCCTTCCAGGCTGACTTGTTTTTTCCTCTACATTTGGCTGTGCATCACTCCCTACTATAGCTCCACTCCGTATCCCATCCCCCTGCCAAGTTAATTTAAACCCACCCCAACAGTACTAGCAAACGTCCCCGCAAGGATGTATTATAAATAAAAACTGAAAATGCTGGAAAAACTCAGCATCTGTGGAGAGAGAAACAGAGTTAAAGTTTCAGGTCGATGACCTTTTGTCAGAACTCGAAAAAGTTAGAGATGTAACAGATTTTAAGCAAGTGCAGGAGCAGGGAAAGGGGGGGGGAAAAGAACAAAAGGTAAGGTCTGTGATAGGGTGGAAGGCAGGAGAGATTAAATGACAAAAGGTATGATTGTACAAAGTAAAAGGAGATGGTAATGGAACAAGTAAAGAAACAAAAGATGGATCTAGAAGAGGTGAAATTGTGAATGGCAGAATCATCAACAGCTGCCATCTGAAAAAATAGGGGCAGAGGTTATGGTCTGAAATTATTGAACTCGATGTTGAGTCCAGAAGGCTGATAAGTGCCTAATCGAAAAGTGCCCAATTTTAGTATATGTGCTGACAAAGCGAGCACGATTCACAGGATAATCTCAGGATCTTATAATGGATGAGGAATGTAATCACTTTATAATGTGGTGTGTTCACTCAGTTTCTTGGACAGTGGGAAAAGAGGTGGTAAAAGGGCAGTTGTTGCATCTCCTGCACTTGCACAGGAAGGTGCCATGGGAAGGGGAAGGGGTGTTAGGGGTGAATGAAGACTGGACCAGGGTGTCACGGAGGGAGCGGTCCCTTCAGACTGTTGAAAGGGGAGGGGAGGGGAAGATTTGTTTGGTAATGGAATCACACTGGAGGTGGCGGAAATGGCGGAGGATTATCCATTGAATGTAGAGGCTGGTGGGATGAAAGGTGAGGACAAGGGGAACCCTATCGTGGTTTTGGGAGGGAGGGGAAGGGGTGAGAGCAGAAGTATGGGAAATGGAAGGGACACAGTCGAGGGCCATGTCAACCACGGTAGAGGGGAATCCTTGGTTGAGGAAAAAGCAAGACATATCGGAAGCACTGGTATGGAAGGTGGCATCATCAGAAAAGTTGCGACGGAGACGGAGAAACTGGGAGAATGGAATAGAGCCCTTACAGGAAGCGGAGTGGGAGGAAGTGTAGTCCAGGTAGCTGTGGGAGTCAGTGGGCTTATAGTGGATGTTTGTCGATAGCCAATCCCCAGAAATGGAGACAGAGAAGTGGAGGAAGGGAAGGGAAGATTCGGAGATGGATCATGTGAAGGTGAGGGAAGACTGGAAATTGGAAGCAAAGTGAATGAAATTTTCTAGTTCAGTGCGAGAGCAGGAAACAGCACTGATACAGTCATCAATGTACCAGAAAAAGAGGTGAGGGAGGGGACCTGAGTAGGACTGGATCAAAGATTGTTCCACATATCCCACAAAAAGGCAGGAATAGCTAAGATCCCTGTGGGTTCCCATAGCAACACCTTTAATTTGGAGGAAGTGAGTGGAGTCAAAGGAGAAGTTGTTCAATGTGATAACAAGTTCAGCCAGGCGGAGGAGGGTGGTGGTGGATGGGGACTAGTTGGGCCTCTGTTCAAAGAAGAAGCAGAGCGCCCTCAGGCCGTCCTGGTGGGGGTTGGAGGTGTAGAGGGATTGGAAGTCCATAGTGAAAATAAGACGGTTGGAGCCAGGAAACTGGAAACCCTTAAAGTGGAGGAGGACGTCGGAAGAGTCGCGGATGTAGGTGAAAAGAGACTGGACAAGGGCAGAAAAAAATAGAGTCGAGATAGGATGAAATCAGTTCCATGGGGCAAGAACAAGCTGAAACGATGGGTCTACCAGGACAGTCATATTTGTGGATCTTGGGAAGGAGGTAGAAGCAGGCTGTGCGGGGTTGGGGGACTATGAGGTTGGCGGCCATGGAGGGAAGCTCTCCAGAGGAAATGAGGTCAGTGACGGTCTTGAAAATGATGGCTTGATGTTGGATAGTGGGGTCATGGTCGAGGGGGAGGTAGGAGGAGATATCAAAGGGTTCAGCCTCCGCAAGGTAGAGGTTGGTTCAGCAAACAACAACAGCGTCACCCTTGTCAGCAGCTTTAATGACAATGTTGGCTTTGGATCTGAGAGAACGGAGTGTTGCAAGTTCAGAGGGAGGTAGGTTGGAGTGAGTGAGAAATTGAGACGGCCGATGTCACGCCAGCAGTTCGCAATGAAAAGATCTAGAGAGGGTAAGTGGCCAGAGGGAGGGGTCCACGTAGAACGAGAATTCTGAAAATGGGAGAAAGGGTGCAGTGGGGAGGACTCCTGGCCAACGAAGTGGGCATGGAGACGAAGGCGATGGAAAAAGAGCTCAGTGTCGTGCCGAGCTTGAAATTTATTGAGGTGGGGGCGTAAGGGGATGAAGCTCAGGCCTTTGCTGAGGACTGATTGTTTGGGGTCAGAGAGGGGCAGGTCAGAGGGGATAGTGAAAACACAACAGGGGGTGAGATTGGAAGAAGGGATGGGGTCAGAGGAAAGTGATGGGGAAGGAGGTTCCGGAGGGGCATTGGTGTCCAAGAGTTGTTGAAGCTTGCGATCCTTGACACCTGAAAGGAAGAATAAAAGTTTTTTGTTAAAGCGCCGGATGAGGCAAAGGATGAAATGCAACTGTGGACCAGATTAGCTTTCAGATAGAGTGAGTCGGTGCTGCTGAAGAGAGAGGTCGAGAACGTGCATGTGGTGGCACATGGTGTTAACTGTGGATCTCAGTCTGCGGCGAGAGCTGTGGTTCAAGGAACGCTGAATATCTGTAATCCTGGGTGGATCTGAAACTGAAGGGTGGAATTTCAGTTGGAATCCACGTGGAATAAGTCAGAGCCGGACACAGTGGCTAAGGAAAGAGATGTGGCTGTGAAAGTGAGTTTTGGTAGATACCTGATCAAACACGAGAAGGGAAACAGAAAGCAATGAAGATGAACAGGTAAAAGAGAGAAACGGAAATCCCGTTGGAGAGAAGAGCAGAACCTCTTCACGGTGGGCATTCCTAGAAGTGAAGTGGCAATGAATTAAACACTAATACAAAAGCAAGAGTGGTCTGCACAGAGCGTCTTAAACGGAGTGCACTTAAACAGAGTGTTGTACTGGGGAATTTGGAGAGAGTGGGAATTCTCTGCAGAGGGGGAAGGAGGTGCTGCTTTTTCCTCCAATACTTGGAGTGCTTTGTGCTGCAGGTAAATATTTAATTTCATCTACCTAGAACTTAAACTAGATCTGGTAATTAGATTAAAAACTAAACTGTAAGCTAAGATAATTAAATACATAAACTTGAATTAACTAAATAATTAAAACAAGGTTATAAACGGATGGCAGTGCAATTGTGGGGGACTTTAATCTGCATATAGATTGGGCAAATCAAATTGGCAAAGGTAGTCTGGAGAATGAGTTCATGGACTGTATTCGAGACAGTTTCCCAGAACAATACGTCATGGAACCAACCAGGGAACAGGCTATTTTAGTTCTTGTTTTGTGTAATGAGACAGGGTTAATTAGTAATCTTATAGTAAAGGATCCTCTCGGGAAGACTGATCATAATATGATAGAATTTCACATTGAGTTTGAAAGTGGCATTCTTAAGTCTGCCACTAGTGTCTTAAACTTAAACAAAACCAATTACGGAGGTAGGAGGGGCGAGTTGGCTAAGGTAGATTGGGAAATTAAATTAAAAGGTATGACAGTAGATAAGCAGTGGCAATCATTTAAAGAAATATTCCAAAATTCTCAACGATTATACATCCCATTGAGAAATAAAAACTCCACGGGAAAAGTGATCCATCTGTGGCTAACTAAAGAAGTTAAGGATAGCATTAGATTGAAAGAAGAAGCTTATAATGTTGCGAAGAATAGTAGTAAGCCTGAGGATTGGGAAAGTTTCAGAAACCAGCAAAGGATGACCAAAAAATTGATAGAAAGGGAAAAAAGTAGAATATGAGAGAAAACTAGCAAGAAATATAAAAGCAGATTGTAAGAGCTTCTACAAGTATGTAAAAAGGAAGAGAGTAGCAAAGGTAAACATTGGTCCCACAGAGGCTGAGACAGGAAAAATTATTATGGGGAATAAGGAAATGGCAGAAACATTAAACAAATATTTTGTATCTGTCTTCACAGTAGAAGACACAAAAAGCATACCAAAAATGGTGGAGAACCAAGGGTCTAATGAGAGTGAGGAACTTAACATAATTAATATAAGTAGAGAAAAAGTATTAGAGAAACTAATCGGACTAAAAGCCGACAATTTCCCTAGACCTGACGGCCTACATCCTAGGGTTCGAAAAGAGGTGACTGAAGAGATAGTGGATGCATTGTTTTTGATCTTCCAAAATTTCCTAGATTCTAGAACAGTCCCAGCAGATTGGAAGGTCGCAAATGTAACACCACTATTCAAGAAAGGATGGAGAGAGAAAACAGGGAACTACAGGCCAGTTAGCCTAACATCATTCATCAGGAAAATGCTGGAATCCATTGTTAAGGACGTGGTATCAGGGCACTTAGAAAATCATAACATGATTAGGCAGAGTCAACATGGTTTTATGAAAGGGAAATCGTGTTTGACAAATTTATTAGAGTTTTTTGAGGATGTAACTAGCAGTGTAGATAAAGGGGAACCAGTGGATGTAGTATATTTGGATTTCCAAAAGGCATTCGATAAGGTGCCACATAAAAGGTTATTACACAAGATTAGGGCTCATGAGGTTGGGGGTAATATAGTAGCATGGATAGAGGATTGGTTAATGGACAGAACCAGAGAGTAGGGATAAACAGATCTTTTTCAGGTTGGCAGGCTGTAACTAGTGGAGTGCCACAAGGATCAGTGTTGGGGCCTCAATCTATATTAATGACCGAGATGAACGGACCGAGTGTAATGTATCCAAGTTTGCTGACGATACAAAGCTAGGTGCGACAGTAAACTGTGAGGAGAACACAAAGAGTCTGCAAAGGGATATAAATAGACTAAGTGAGTGGGCAGTAAGGTGGCAGATGGAATATAATGTAGGGAAATGTGAGGTTATTCACTTTGGTAGGAAGAATAGAAAAACAGAATATTTTTTAAATGGTGAGAAACTTTTAAATGTTGGTGTTCAGAGAGATTTGGGTGTCCTCGTGCAAGAAACACAGAAAGCTAGCATGCAGGTACAGCAAGCACTAAGGAAGGGAAATGGCATTTTGGCCTTTATTGTAAGGGGGTTGGAGTATAAGAGTAACGAAGTCTTGCTACAATTGTACAGGGCCTTGGTGAGACCACACCGGGAGTACTGTGCACAGTTTTGGTCTCCTTATCTAAGGAAGGATATACTTGCCTTGGAGGCGGTGCAACAAAGGTTCTATAAATTGATTCCTGGGATGAGAGGGCTGTCATATGAAGAGAGATTGTGTAGAATGGGCCTATACGCTCTGGAGTTTAGAAGAATGAGAGGGGATCTCATTGAAATATACAAGATTCGGAAGGGGATTGACAAGGTAGATGCTGAGAGGTTGTTTCCCCTGGCTCGAGTGTCTAGAACTAGGGGGAATAGTCTCAGGATAAGGGGTCGGCCATTTAAGACCGAGCTGAGGAGGAATTTCTTCACTCATAGGGTTGTGAATCTTTGGAATTCTCTGCCCCAGAGGGCTATGACTGCTGAGTCTTTGAGTATATTCAAGGCTGAGATATAGATTTTTGGACTCAAGGGGAATCAACAGATATGGAGATCGGGCGGGAAAGTGGAGTTGAGGTGGATGATCAGACATAATCTTATTGAATGGTGGGGCAGGCTCGAGGGGCCGTCTGGCCTACTCCTGCTGTTATTTCGTATGTTCTTAGAAGAGTTAGAAATGGAGGTTTAGGGACTAGACGAATGAAGGCACAGCGCCAATGGGGGAGGAAAGGGAGGGGAGGGGAGAAGGGGGCAGAAGCGCTGAGGGGGAGGGGAGAAGGACCCGGGCTGGGTGATGTGTGTGGAAAGGCGGGCAGGGCCCCTGAATGCTGCCGGTCCTCAGCCACACTCTCCACACGGGGACTGAGAATGGTACTGGATAAACCCCGCTCACCGGGAAACCCAGCACTGCAACAGGCCCCGCCCCCTGAGCACCTCAAGCCCCGCCCCCTGAGCCAACAGCCCCCGAGCCCAACAAGCCCCTCCCCCTGAGCACCACAGGCCCGGCCCTCTGAGCCCAACAGACTCCGCCCCCTGAGCCCCACAGGCCACGCCCCCTGAGCCAACAGGCCCCCGCCCCTGAGATCCACTGGCCCCGCCCCCTGAGCCCAACAGGCTCCGCCCCCTGAGCCCAACAGGTCCCGCCCCTGAGCCCAACAGTCCCCGCCCCCTGAGACCAACAGTCCCCGCCCCCTGAACTCAACGGTTGAAGCCTCGCCCCTTGAACCTAACCAGCCACGCCCCCTGAGGGCAACAGGCCCCGCCTCCTGAGCCGAACGGTTGAAGTCTCGCCCACCGCCCTCAATTACATTTGAAACCTAGCGCCCATAACCCTCTGTGCGGACATCTAATTTACTTTCAATATTTATGGAAGGAAATCATAAATCATGCAAGTAGATATATTTCTTTTTGGATCATCTGGGTATATTATATTCTGGCATAACTTTAATTGAAAATGTTACAACAACAAAACAGCATCATGTAAAGCTGCTTCAATTATTGAGGCTTTATATAGCGCTGATTTTTCCGGTATATTTGTGCTCGCCTCCGCAGCACATGAACTAAAGTTAGGAACGATAAAGAGTAGATTAGCATGGCACCTGCTCAAGGACGACACGCAAATTCGTGAAACGTTCCCTTTTTGACACTTTTATAACATGTCACCTTCTACAAAACTTTCATATTTACTACTGCTTCACATCGATTTTAAAACACTAGTTATGCCACAATCACAATCTCTTCATTTACCAATATATCAGGCTCACGGATTTATATCGACTCACTCATTCAAGTCGCACACAATTTTATGATTAAACTATTGGAGTCTTACTAATATTTTTGGCTGCAATTCTCATAGATGACAACCTGACAATCATTGTTTTGGGGCCTGGACAATCTCACCATTTGCGAACAAAATCAGCATGGACCAGACCCTCTCTCCTCTGTCCCTCTCCCACCCGAGTATATTTGCTATTGAAATAAAAACAGAAAATGATGGAAATACTCAGCAGGTCAGGCAGCATCTGTGGAGATGCTGGGCCCCAGCTATTCACAATCTATATCAATGATTTGGATGAGGGGACTAAATGTAACATTTCCAAATATGCTGATGGTACAAAGCTAGGTGGCAGTGGCAGTTGTGAAGAGGATGTGAAGAGGCTTCAAGGGGATCTCGACAGGCTCAGTGAGTGGGTGAGAACATGGCAGATGGAATATAATGTGGATAAATGTGAAGTTATCCACTTTGGTAGAAAAAACAGAAAGGCAGAGTATTTCCTAAATGGTGAAAGATTGGGGAATGCAGATGCTCAAAGGGACCTGGGTGTCCTTGTACATGAGTCACTGAAAGTGAATATGCAGGTGCAGCAAGCCATTAGGAAGGCAAATTGTATGCTGGCCTTCATTACAAGAGGATTTGAGTACAGGAGTAAAGAAGTCTTACTCCAATTATATTAGGCCTTGGTGATACCACACCTGGAGTACTGTGTACAATTTTGGTCTCCTTACCTAAAGAAGGATATACTTGCCATAGAGGGAGTGCAACGAAGGTTCACGAGATTGATTCCTGGGATGGCGGGACTGCCGTATGAGAAGAGATTGAGTAAACTAGGCCTGTATTCTCTTGAATTCAGAAGAATGAGAGGGTGTCTCATTGAAGCATACAAAATTATTACAGGGCTTGATAGGGTGGATGCTGGGAGAATGTTTACCTTGGCTGGGGAGTCTAGAACCAGGGGCCACAGCCTCAGGATAAAGGGTAGGCCATTCAGGACTGAGATGAGAAGACATTTCTTCACACAGAGGTGGTGAATCTTTGGAATTCTCTACCCCAGAGGGCTGTGGAGGCTCAGTCATTGGGTATATTCAAAACAGAAGTCGATAGATTTCTGACTAGTAAGGGCATCAAGGGATATGGCGATAGGGCCGGTGAATGGAGTTGAGGCAGAAGATCAGCCATGATCTTATTGAATGGCGGAGCAGGCTCGAAGGGCCGAATGGCCTACTCCTGCTCCTATTTCTTACGTTATGTTCTTATGTTCTTATGAGAGAGAAACAGAGTTAACATTTCAGGTCGATGACCCTTCGTCAGAACTGGAAAAAGCTGGAGATGGAACAGGTTTTTAAGCAAGTGCAGGGGCAGGGAGAGCGGGGAGGGGGAGGAAAAAACAAAAGGGAAGGTCTGTGATAGGATAGAAGGCAGGAGAGATTAAGAGACATTAAGAGAGATTAAGAGATGGTGCAAGGCAAAAGGAGATGGTAATGGGATAAGTTAAGAAACAAAAGATGGATCTAGATGAAGTGTAAATGGCACTGGCAGAATGAAAGACAGCTGCCATGTGGGAGAGAGAAAAATAAATTAAATAAATGGGAAAAAAAAGGAACACCTTCATTCAGTCCGTAAGAGTGACCCCGAGCTTCCGGTCGCCTGTCACTTTAATTCTCCGCTCCACTCCCACTCAGACCTTACTGTCCTCGGCTTCTTACACTGTTCCAATGAAACTCAACGTAAGCTCGAGGACAGCACCTCATCTTTCGATTAGGCACTTTACAGTCTTCTGGACTCAATGTAGAGTTCAACAATTTCAGACCATAACCTCTGCCCCTATCCTTTTTTTTCCATTTTTTTTCTTTTCTCTCTCCCACATGGCAGCTGTCTTTCATTCTGCCAGTGCCATTTACACTTCATCTAAAGCCATCTTTTGTTTCTTAACTTGTCCCATTAGCATCTCCTTTTGCCTTGCACCATCTCTTAATCTCTCTTTATGGGCCAAAAATTCATCCCGCGACGCGAGAGTACGCACTGCGTACTCTCGCGTATTCTCTCTCCAATTGCCGGTTTTCTGCATGCCCTGTGCATGCGCTGAAAACCGGCACTTGGTCTTTTGAAAAGGGGGCGGTTCCTCGGTGCATCGCGTGCGCGCTACAGGCTGCGCGCACGCTGTGCACTTCGTGCTTTGGACGCGCAGGTAAGTACGGAAGATTTTAGAAATGGAAAAAGGAGGAGTAAAACCCACTTTTAACAAGGTAAGTAGTGAATTAAGTATTTTTTTGAATTTTTTTTAACAGGTATATCTTTTTTAGAGACTTTAAAGACAGGTAAGTTTATTTTTATAACTTTTTAAAAGATTTTAAATTTTTTCAAAAATTTAATTTTTTATTTAAAATGGTTAATTTATTTAACTATACTTATTTTATTAATGTGATGGGGTTTTTTTTTAAATTTAATTGAGGTTTAGCTGTTATTTTGGGGGGGTGTAAGATTCATAGATTTCACAGCACATATGTGAAACTTATGAATGGAAGATGGTGTGCTGCCATTGGCTCTAACTGAGTCACGTGATCCCACAGCTCGCACGAATTCACTACGCCGGTGGGATACGCAAGCACTGCCCAGCTGATGTCTGGAACATCAAGTTCGTGCGAGCTGGATCTGAAAAAGCACAAGCGGAGTGAGAGATCGCGGGGAAGCCTTACCCCCGCGGGAACAGAGCGAGATCAATTTCTGGGCCAATGTCTCTTAATCACTCCTGCCTTCCATCCTATCACAGACCTTCCCTTTTGTTTTTTTCTCCCCTCCCCCCTTTCCCTGCCCCAACACTTGCTTAAAAACCTGTTCCAGCTGCACCTTTTCCCAGTTCTGACGAAGGGTCATCGACCTGAAACGTTAACTCTGCTTCTCTCTCCACAGATGATGCCTGACCTGCTGAGTATTTCCAGTATTTTCTGTTTTTATTTCAGATTTCCGCAGTATTTTGCTTTTGTATGTTTGCTATTGTATTGGAAGAGGTCTCCCTGTTTAGCCCCATTTCCAGCCCTAATGTCACAGATTGAGGCCTCTGTAAACTGTAGCCAGGAGCTCTCATGAGAACACTGGGAACGGTAGCATAGTGATTATGTTACTGGACTAGTAATCCGGTGAGCTCAAATTCCAACACAGCAGCTGTGGAAGTTAAATTCAGTTAATTAAGTAAAAATCTGAAATAAAAAGCTAGTATCAAACCATGAAACTACTGGATTATCGTAAAAACCTATCAGGTTCACTAATGTCCTTCAGCGAAGGAAATCTGCCATCCTTACCTGGTCTGGCCTTTATGTGACTCCAGACCCACAGCAATGTGGTTGACTCTTAACTGCCCTAATGGGCCTAACAAGCCACTCAGTTGCAACAAACCGCTACAAGAGATAATAATAAGAATAAAACTGGACGGACCACTCGGCACCGGCTTCGGACACGACAACGGGACACCCAGCCCAGTCGACCCTGCAAAGTCCTCCTCACTAACATCTGGGGACTTGTGCCAAAATTGGGAGAGCTGTCCCACAGACTAGTAAAGCAACAGACTGACATAGTCATACTCTCAGAATCAGCCAATGTCCCAGACTGCTCCATCACCATCCCCGGGTATGACCTGTCCCACCGGCAGGACAGACCCACAAGAGGTGGTGGCACAGTGGTATACAGTCGGGAAGGAGTGGCCCTGGGAGTCCTCAACATTGATTCCGGACCCCATGAAGTCTCATAGCATCAGGTCAAACATGGGCAAGGAAACTTCCTGCTGATTGCCATCTACTGCCCTCCCTCAGCTGATGAACCAGTACTCCTCCACATTGAACACCACTTGGAACAAGCGCTGAGAGTAGCAAGGGCACAGAATGTACTCTGGGTGGGGGACTTCAATGTCCATCACCAAGAGTGGCTCGGTAGCACCACTTCTGACCAAGCTGGCCGGGTCCTGAAGGACATAGCTGCCAACTGGGCCTGCAGCAGGTGGTGAGAGAACCAACATGAGGGAAAAAACCTACTCGACCTTATCCTCCTCACCAATCTACCTGTCGCAGATGCATCTGTCCATGACAGTATTGGTAGCAGTGACCATCGCACAGTCCTTGTGGAGACGAAGGACACATAAGGCCCAGTGTCTGAACTGCAGTCTGCCATCAGTCACACAGCCCTCACTCATTGCTCATTGACTTTTCAGATCAGAACCCCTAGTCTGACATTCCTGAGCTGCCCTGTTGTGTGACAGACCCTCCTTCTCCCATTGCTGGGCGCTGAGCCTGTGTGAAAACCAGAGGGGCCGCGTTACTCTGACCCACAGTCCACAGTGACTGTGAACTACCAGATAGCGGAACAACTCCCAACCCCATCGCACCGCTGCCATCCCCACGCCCCTGTATAAAACTCAACGAAACAACCCGTCCAGGTACAACCGGCAAAAGGCCACGCCCGCTTCTCCATCTCACGCCGATAGCTTGCAACCCAGAAACAAATCCCCACCCAACTGGTGCTCATTGAGATTCAGCACCAAATAATACATCCCATAATGTTCCTCCGGAGTAAATGCAAACGTTATCTCAGTATTTCTGTTGCCAAACAATTCCGGTAAAGCACTGGGCAGGTTTGGTTAGACGGATGGGTTACACTGCAGGATGGCAGCAATTGAATGGGAGATTTCAGAAACTGAGTGAACACCACATTATAAAAGTGATTACATTCCTCGTCCATTATAAGAGCCTGAGATTATCCTGTAAATCGTGCTCGCTTCGGCAGCACATATACTAAAATTGGAACGATACAGAGAAGATTAGCATAGCCCCCGCGCAAGGATGACACGCAAATTCGTGAAGCGTTCCATATTTTACACTTTGAAAACATTTCACCTTCTGCAAAACATCCCTATTTACTCCTGCTTTAAACACAAGTCATGACACAAACTCAACTTCTTCATCCTCCTCTAGTTCACTCATTTCAACCTTCTTCTGACTCCACAAATTGGTGAAACTTCCATATTTTGCACTTTTAAAACATACAATTTTCTGTAACACTTTCATATTTACAAAAAGAAAAATACCGCAGTTGCTGCAAATCTGGAACAAAAAGAGAAAATGCTGATAACACTCAGCAGGTCAGATCGGTCAGATGGAGAACAGACAAGTCGACGTTTCGGGAACCTGGTGGAAGAGAAAAGCAGGCTGACACCAAGACTGTGGACAAATCGCCAGCATGGTGTTCCGCTGAAACAATTCAAATGTATTCACTCCTGGCCACGAAAGGGGGAGATGGATGGTAATAAAGTGTCGGAATCTGTTAACTGTGCTTTGGGGGAGGTGGTGAGGAGCTGGGAGTGGCACTTTGCCCAACTAGAATTGCACAAGAATACCAGCTTAACTGTATTAGAAGGGGAGAAGAGAGTTTCTCAGTGAAAGGGTTAGGGGGTTGGATGGGATACAATGTGTCTGTGAACTGAGCCAGAGAGTGTGGACTGACATTGAGGTAAATTTTGGGTAAGTGATGATCTGTTGAAAATCCAAAATGTCACTTTATTTTTCCTTTATTTAATAACAATGTATCAATTGTGAAGTATGAAAGTGCTTAAAGTTAACCAGAATGTATCATGAACTTTTTTCTTTAATGCACAAATCCAAAATTTTCCGGGGAGCATTCTCCCAGAGCCCCTTGAGAAATGGTACATCGATTTTGTACTTTGCTCCAATACCAGTCAATGTTTCTGTTACAAAGCCCGTGAAAACCACTTGTTTTCATGTGTCAGGGCTGCTCTGGAGTTGTGAGATTTTTGAAGGGCTGTGTTAGCTTTTATTTAAGCTGTTGCTTACCTTTTGTTCGCTCTTTTCCGTTGGTATGAATGAATTCTCTGACATGCAGAATTCTTTGCTGATTGTTGCACCCATTTGGACGTTTCCAGAGTGGTGCTGTTCTGTTGATGAATGTCAATGGACACTGCATTGTTGCTAATGGCAACGTGGGTGCAGTCAATAGCACCCGTGAGCTACCCGGGAAATGCCACATCCTTCAATAAACCTTGTTCGCCTGTTTGCTGCATCCTTACACTAAATGTAGTGCAGTAACCAGCATGTCCTGACAGGGTATCTGTGACCTCTGGAACCTACTGCCCATAATCCTCTGCACGGAAATCTACTTTCCCTTCAATATTTATGTTACGAAGTCATAAATTATGAAAGTAAAAACTGTAATTATAGTATAACATTGTTTTGTGCAATATGTTGTAGCACAAAGTTAATTCAAAATCCGACAAACAAGCTCCAACTCAGTGTCACAAAGAAGTATTTACAATATTGAGGTTTCATGAGGCACCGACCTGGAGTTCGTAATTGTGTTCACTTCGGCAGCACATATACTAAAATTGGAACGATACAGAGCAAGTTAGGATGGCCCTTGCTCAATGGTGCCATGCAAATTCGTGAAGAGTTCCATGTTTTACACTTTTAAAACTAATCACTTTCTGCAAATCTTTCATATTTACTCCTGTTTCACATTCACTTTCAAACACTATTCACATCACAAATAATATCTTAATTTACCATCTTTATTTTGCCTCTACAATAAATTCGTCAAGAATTCTTAACAACTTTCTTTCTTTCATTGAAGCAGGCAATCTCTCCTCCTCCACCCCATCACGGAGCTCCCCATTTGTTCTTTCCTCCCCGCCCGCCACAGTCCCTGCCCCTGCACTTGCTTAAAATCTGGTACATCTCTAACTTTTTTTTAGTTCTGATGAAAGGTCATCGACCTGAAACGTTGGCCGTGATTTTGCCAGGGCTCAGAGGGCGGGTTTGGAGGCGGGTCGGGAGTTAAAATCCAAATGATTGATGGCGGGTTGCGAGCCCGCCGCCATCCCGCCTCCACGCAACTTTGCAAAGTGTCGGGTCTGCGAGTCCTGATCAGACCCGACGCCAAACAGTGGGAGAGGCACTTAAGGCAGTTAACAGCTTGTTAACTGCCTAGATAATCCCATTTTTACAGGCTCTTCCCATTTTAGTACATTTTCAGCATGTTGCCTGTCGTGCGACAAACACGCCAGCTGATTGTGCCGGGTTCAGCAACTCGCTGAATTGTTGACAGCTGCTCCTGCAGCATAAAAGTGGACCTGCACAGTGGCTGACTGTCAAATGCCAGAAGTTTGTGTTTTGAGGTTTTGTAACACATTTTGCAGGTCTATTGAGCTTGCAAGTGTTTAAGCTGAGCTCCATATGCACTGTGTCCTTCTTGGAAAACCCTCTCCCCACATTGACTGAGCGCTTATAACATCTATTCCTCAACTGAGATATATACCAGTGGAATGGGAACCATTTATACTTGGAGACAAGGGCTATACCCTGAAGACGTGGCTAATGACACTGATGAGGAGGCCATCAAACAAAGCTGAGGAGCGCTACAATGTGAGCCACATTTCCACCAGAAGCATCATAGAGCAAACCATCGGCTTGCTCAAAATGCGACTCAGATGCCCCGACAGATCTGGTGGAGCCCTACAGTACTCACCAGCGAGGGTCTCCAGAATCATCATGGTCTGCTGTGCCCTGCACAACATCGCACAGCAGCGTGGCTTACCGCTGCCTGAGGAACAAGTGGCTCAGCGCACAGCCTCCTCAGAAGAGGAGGAGGAGGAGGAGGTGGAAGAGGAGGCGGCAGATGAGGGACACTTTGCAGAGGCGGATGTGCCAATTCCACCAGCACGCGACCACATTGCTGGCCGTGAGGCAAGGGATACACTAATCCATGCCATATTCGCGTAACTTATGCGTCAACCACATATGGCTGGCACATGGAAATGAATGTCTGGCCGACCTTCTTAACACACCATACAGCATCTGTACAATAAACTGTGGTTTCCTATCACTGTCACCACCATCATTACAGATGAAGGGAGCCCTGACCCCTTACTGTGCAACTTCCATTTCTGAGCATACATAGGCCAACTCTTTGAATCTTTGCCATCGCATTTCTTTAATATATTTCAAATCACGATGACAAACGCTACTTTGTATGAGATCAAAACACCTAAGTGACTCCCCTTGTGACTATTTGTGTGTTAACTTTCTCATATATGTGCTTCTACGCGGTGCTTCCCCTGGGGCTTCAGCAGATGTAGAGGCACCTTGCTCACTTCTATGCTGTGCCTGCTTAGATGCCTTTGGCGGGTGTCCTCTGGGTTTGGGAGCCTGGGAGGGCTCCGCAACAGTCTGCTCCTCCTACGGCTGTGCAGGGGCTGAGATGGTCATCTCAGTTGGGTGAGGAATCTGGGGCTCTGACCGAGGGCTCCGCAGTGACATGGGAGTGTGAGTGCTTGGAGAGGAGCCCACACTTCCTTGTTGTGGACCACCAACATCCCTCTCATGGGTCACCTGCACTTCACTGCTAGCAAGTGGCTAGAGAGCACCTTGCTGCACATCAGTGGGGCCATGAGGACCCGTCTCTGTACTGACAGTCCTCATAACGGGGACGTCCATGTACCTCTGGTTCCTCTCCTCAATAGATGCCCATCTATCCTCCATAGCAGACCATTGATTGAGAAGAGTCACCATGTTCATTTGAGTCTGGCGATTTATGTCCTCCATGGAGGTTGCCATCCTTTCCATGGCGGCACCTACATTCGCCATTGCGTGCACCACGGCATTGCTCATGTTTGACATGGACTCCTCCATTCTCTGCACACTCGCAGTTACCGTGGATGCAAAACCCTGTCAGAGACGCCTGCACTTGTTCCTGAAGTTCCAGCACCGCTCTCTTTCTGGATGGTCCCAGAGGCACAGCGTCTACATGCAGCTGAGCAGAGCTAGGAGCGTCCTACGGCCTCTGATGAGGACTCTCCACTGCTGTCCCTGTCTCCACCATCTGCTCATGCTCACTTGTGAGCTGTGATACACCAGGTGACAACACTACTCTATGTCGCGAATGACCCACCGAGGTGTGTGTATCTGCGCTGGTGCTGGCTGCGCTGAGTCCTGGTGACGCTGCTCCCTCAGAGGCTGCAGGTTCCTCTGAGGAGTCGTCCAGCTCTTCCTCCTGGACAGTGGGGAGGGGGGCTCTCGAGGGTCCTGTGGGGGAGTAAAGGCATGAGTTAGACATGTGATATTTAGGTAGTAGACACATCCTATTGTGCAGATGATCAGAAGTCAATCTCTATGAACATCAGGTGCCATCTCAGTGACTGATGAAATCTAAATGAGAGGGTTGCAAATCTATTGTGTCACCAGCTTGCTCTACTGCGCCCGTCTCTCCGACCCCCACTTCCAGCTCCTCTGCACCTCTGATGATCTCAGTAACAGCCTCCTCATCATTTGTAAAATACGTCGTCGCAGGTGGGCCTCCTCCTGCCCTGTCCCTCTCCCTCTTATTGTGGGCTCTCTTTTCCTGCAATGAGGGGCAGAAGTGGAGTTTCAGCGAGATTGATAGAGTGAGTGTAAAGACTCCATAACATAGTTGCTTAGAGGGAGACAAAGATGGAGTGAGGTACCAATACCAAGGTGCCTCCCTGTGCATTGTTAGTTGTTGTTATTGCATAACAGTGAGAGCGAGTGTGAGGGGTGCATAGTAGGATGGTGAAGTGATTCTGTACATAGAGAGAGAGGGATAGTTAAGGGTGCAAGGGATTTAGGGGGAAGGTGTGATGTGGAGGAGTAGGTTGACAATGCAGAGTGCTGGTGATGAGAAGAGAGGGGAAGCAGATTGAAGGTAAGTGTGATGTTATACAGACTTTTGCTGTGCGTAGCAGATCATGGAAACTTTTTTGGCACTGCACCCAGGTGTGTGAACACAACGACCTTGCGCTGACCTCCTCAGCAATTTGCAGCCAGGCTGCCTTTGTCTGCTTAGGAGGCTTCCTCCGGCCATCGGGAGGGAACAGAACCTCCCTGCGCCCTCTTACTCCCTCCACAAGAGCATGGAGGGAGTCATCATCAAAGCGAGGAGCAGCCTTTGCTCTTGCAGCAGTCATCTTCCAAAGACCAGTTATCAGGACCATCAGAAAGCAAATGAAATGCAAAGGCTGCATGGGCCCCTTAAATTCACCTGAATCGAAGACGTCAGTAGAGTCGAGCAGCAGACCCGAACCCACTGATTGGGCCCGGTAACATGCACGGCCGGCTTAATAAGTCCAGTTAAATTAAAATCGTTATTTTTGAGCATCTGAAACCTGCAGCGGGACTGGAACCCACCTACCAGCCAACCCGTCTCCAACCCGACTCCGACCCGACTCCGGCCCGACTCCGGCCCGACTCCGGCCCGACTCCGGCCCGACTCCGGCCCGACTCCGGCCCGACTCCGGCCCGACTCCGGCCCGACTCCAACCCGACTCCGGCCCGACTCCGGCCCGACTCCGGCCCGACTCCGGCCCGACTCCGACCCGACTCCGACCCGACTCCGACCCGACTCCAATCCGTCTCCAGCCAGTTTCCAACCCTCTCCAACCCGTCTCCAACCCATCTCCACCCCGTCTACGGCCTGTCTCCAGCCTGTCTCCAGCCCGTCTCCGGCCCGTCTCCAACCCGTCTCCAACCCGTCTCCAACCCGTCTCCGGCCCGTTTCCAACCTGTCTCCAACCCTCTCCAACCCATCTCCACCCCGTCTACGGCCCGTCTCCAGCCTGTCTCCAACCTGTCTCCAGCCTGTCTCCAGCCCGTCTCCAACCCGTCTCCGGCCCATCTCCAACCCGTCGCCAACCCGTCTCCGGCCCGTCTCCTGCCCGTCTCCAGCCCGTCTCCAGCCCGTCTCCAGCCCGTCTCCAAGCCGACTCCAACCCGTCTCCAGCTCGTCTCCAGCCTGTCTCCAACCCGTCTCCAGCTCGTTTCCAACCCGACTCCAACCCGTCACCAGCCCGTCTCCAGCCCGTCTCCAACCCGTCGCCAACCCGTCGCCAACCCGTCTCCGGCCCGTCTCCTGCCCGTCTCTTGCCCGTCTCCTGCCCGTCTCCAAGCCGACTCCAACCCGTCTCCAGCCTGTCTCCAACTCGACTCCAACCCGTCACCAGCCCGTCTCCAACCCGTCTCCAGCTTGTTTCCAACCCGACTCCAACCCGTCACCAGCCCGTCTCCAGCCCGTCTCCAACCCGTCGCCAACCCGTCGCCAACCCGTCTCCGGCCCGTCTCCTGCCCGTCTCTTGCCCGTCTCCTGCCCGTCTCCAAGCCGACTCCAACCCGTCTCCAGCCTGTCTCCAACTCGACTCCAACCCGTCACCAGCCCGTCTCCAACCCGTCTCCAGCTTGTTTCCAACCCGTCTCCAACCCGTCTCCAGCCCGTCTCCAGCCCGTCTCCAGCCCGTCTCCAGCCCGTCTCCAGCCCGTCTCCAGCTCGTTTCCAACCCGACTCCAACCCGTCACCAGCCCGTCTCCAGCCCGTCTCCAGCCCGTCGTCAACCCGTCGCCAGCCCGTCTCCTGCCCGTCTCCAAGCCGACTCCAAGCCGACTCCAACCCGTCTCCAACTCGTCTCCAGCCTGTCTCCAACTCGACTCCAACCCGTCACCAGCTTGTTTCCAACCCGTCTCCAACCCGTCTCCAACCCGTCTCCAACCCGTCTCCGGCCCGTCTCCGGCCCGTCTCCGGCCCGTCTCCGGCCCGACTCCGACCCGACTCCATGCCGACTCCATGCCGACTCCATGCCGACTCCATGCCGACTCCGACCCGACTCCGACCCGACTCCGACCCGACTCCGACCCGACTCCGACCCGACTCCGACCCGACTCCGGCCCGTCTCCGACCCGACTCCGACCCGTCTCCGGCCCGTCTCCGACCCGACTCCGACCCGACTCCAACCCGACTCCAACCTGCCTCCGCTGGGAAAATCGCAGCCATTAACTCTGTTTCTCTTTCCACAGATGCTGCCTGACCTGCTGAGTATTTCCAGCATTTTCTGTTTTTATTCCAGTTCAAGCTGATGCTGATTCACCCCCACCCCACATTTCCTATTGACACTCTTTTCTGTTTCCCTCTCAGTTCACAAGTGACACTGTTCTTGCTCCTCTCAGGTCAAGCTTGTGCTATTTTCCCCTCTAGTTTCTGTTGCCGTCCTTCTTCCTTCACCCCTTCTGTAATCTGCTCCTCCCTCATCCAAAGAGTTTCTTAAATTTGAAATTTTTCAAATTAATAAAATTATTAAGATTAATTTAATTACATTTCTCGTAGAAGTGTGGGTTGAAATTACACAATGGGATGTTAATAACGAATGTATCTGTGAAATTGCTCTGTCTGTGGGTGAATGCCTTAAAGTAGTGGACAGAAGAATTTCACAGAAATGCATTAATACACCAGTTGTATTTATTCAGGGGCTCTGCAGTCAAAGTAATTGAGTACTTTTTTGCTTCAGATATGTCACTGCCCATTTCAAAATACACCTTGACTAGCACTCACTAGTTGAGAAGGAGCTAGCCACCACCCCACATTCGAAATAAAAGGTGTTCTGATGCAATGGCCGCTGATCCCAGTGATGGGTTAGGAAGTGCCACGTTCTTGTGACATGTCTCCTGACCAATGGACTATTTTTTTCTTGTGTTCGAAAGCTGGACCTTATTAGGAGTTTAATGCAGAGGTATTTATCTTTCTCAGTGCAGGTGAGAGGACACTACTGAAAATTAGAATTATTGAAGTTCATTTACATTGACTGCGCTGCGCTGACAGTGATTTCCCAATATTGTAAACCTGATACTTTATTTTACAAACTAGCTCAATGTATGGCTACCAGATCAACGGGGAACCCTGTTTTTGCAGAGCAACCCTCCCATGGACCATTTAAAGAGGTTTACTTTAAGAGTGAGTACCATATGCAGATTTCAGTGATTCCTCATGGAAAGTAAGATTCTTCAGGTCAACAACTGAGCACAAGTTCCAACTTGGGAGGGGAGAGAATTCACGAAGAAACTCATTGTGTTAAATTTTGCGATATCCTCAATTCCTTGTATCCATCAGCAGTGTGTTGTATGAGACATATATATTTGCTACACATTATATAACTGCGATACAGTACACTATCAGCAGAAATTGCTCTGCTCATTATGGCCAGGAATTTCACTGCCGCTGTCACTTTGCCGGAAGTAAACGGGGTTCCGCCGCTCTTCCGGCGAAGTTACGGCTCAGAGAAAATTCCGGGACTATGTGTACTGACTTCGTAAATAAGTTCATAAAGAATTCCTTTGATCAGTATTTCTACCAAACACGTTCAATAAGACAGGCACGGAGAGGGAGAGAGAGGGACAGAAGGACATACATGGAGAGAGAGAAGGACAGAGGAGAGAGAGTAAAAACCACAGGGACAGACATGGAGAGAGAGAGAGAGAAAATATCAGAAGCACAGACATGAAATTTTGAATTGACCCTCTCCTCAACAGCCTTTTTGGAGAGAGCGTGCAAGATTTTCACTACCCTTTGTGTGAAGAAGTGCTTCCTGACATCACCCTTGAACGGCCTAGCTCTAATTTTAAGGTTATGGCCCCTTGTTCTGGACTCCCCATCAGAGGTTTCTTTCTATCTACCCTATAAACTCCTTTAGTCTTCTTAAACACCTCAATTAGATCACCCCACAATCCCCTCTACTTAAGGCAAGACAAGCCTAGTCTATGCAACCTGTCAGAATTTAACCCGTTTAGCCCCGGTAACCTTCTGGTGAATCTGCGCTGCACCTCCTCCAAGGCCAATAAATCCTTCCTGAGCTGCAGTGCCTTTTTGAACCTGTGCACTAGCTTTTAGTGATTTATGTACATGGATACCTAAATCCCTTTGCTCCTCCACAGTTCCCTAGTATCTCCCCATTAAGAAAATATTCCGATTTGACTTTCTCAGAACCAAAGTGGATGACCTCACACTTGCTCACATTAATCTCCACCTGCCACAGTTTTGCCCACTCACCTAGTCTGTCTATGTCCCTGGTTTCTGTTTCCCGAATAGGGTCAGATTCTGTTTTCATTACAAGCTAGTAGGTAATAAAAACCTACCCTTTTATTAGATAGGGATAAGGAGATAAGGTGGGTAAATGGAGTTGAGGTACAGATTGGCTGCAATCTAATAAATTGGCGGAACAGGCCTGAGGGGCTGAATGGCCTCCTCCTGTTTCTAATGTAACAGGCTCGAGGAGGCTGAATAGCCTCTTCCTGCTCGAGGGGGCTGAATAGCCTCTTCCTGTTCCTAATGTAACAGGTTGGAGGGGCTGACTGGGCCTCCTCCAGTTCCTAATATAACAGGCTTGAGGGGGCTGAATGGCCTCCTCCTGTTTCTAATGTAACAGGCTCGTGGGGCTGAATGGGCCTCCTACTGTTCTTATTTAACAGGCTTGAGGGGCTGATTGGGCCTCCTCTTGTTCCTAGTGTAAAAGGTTCTAGGGGCTGAATGGGCCTCCTCCTGTTCCTAATATAACAGGCTTGAGGGGGTTGAATGGCTTACTCCTGTTCCTATTTGTCCAGCTTCATGGTTATGTTTTCTTGGTGAACATCTTCATATTACCAGATTCATTGCATTTAACTTACCTTAGTGGGATTCTGAACTGTGCAACCTCCAGATAGCTATTCCAGCACCATAACCACTACAGTACACTGGTTCTTGGAATACCATTCCATGCCGGGGGAGGCGTCACTGCTGATGGGCACGTTTTTCACGTGAGAGTCTAGACATTGAGAGCTGGTGTGATATTCAACCACATTGGACTTCACGGCCTTGTCCAATCCTGTCCACAAACTTTCTAGCGGGGCTGGGAGGAGGAGGTGGATCAGCAGATAATGATCCGGAGCGGGGGGAGGGTGGGGGTGGCGGGGAGGGAAAGCCAGTCCTGGGTTCCCACTCCCGGTGGCCAGAGGACAACAGCGCCTCTGCACAGACTGGAGACAGAACCTAGGACCTTCCTGCTGTGGCTCGGGATGGCACCATGCAGAGTGATGTCCTATCCCCTCCGCCCCCCACCCCCACCCCCACCCCACCCTCCTATCCCCAGAGCCAGCGGGTGAGCTGGTTCCCATCCGTGGGCATCGTAGGTTGGCACAGCTCCTTCACAATTTCTTTTTATTGTTGATTCTTGGGGTGTGGGCGTCGCTGACAGGGCTGACATTTATTGCCCATCACTGGCTGCACCTTGAGAAGGTGGTGGTGGGCTTTCTTCTTGAACTGCTGGTTAGTGGTTTTGATACGACTGAGTGGCTCGCTAGGCCCACTTCATAGAACATAGAAAAATAGGAGCAGGGGTAGGCCATTCGGCCCTTCGAGCCTGCTCCGCCATTCAATATGATCATGGCTGATCCTCTATCTCAATACCATATTCCCGCTCTCTCCCCATACCCCTTGATGCCTTTTGTGACTAGAAATTTATCTATCTCCTTTTTAAATATATTCAGTGACTTGGCCTCCACAGCCTTCTGTGGTAGAGAATTCCACAGGTTCACCACCCTCTGAGGGAAGAAATTTCTCCTCATCTCAGTCCTAAATGTCCTACCCCGTATCCTGAGACTGTGACCCCTCGTTCTAGACCCCCCAGCCAGGGGAAACATCCTCCCTGCTTCTAGTCTGTCTAGCCCTGTCAGAATTTTATACGTTTCAATGAGATCCCCTCTCATTCTTCTAAACTCTAGTGAATACAGGCCTAGTCGACCCAATCTCTCCTCATACGACAGTCCTGCCATCCCAGGAATCAGTCTGGTGAACATTCGCTGCACTCCCTCTATGGCAAGTATATCCTTTCTTAGGTAAGGAGACCAAAACTGCACACAGTACTCCAGGTGTGGTCTCACCAAGGCCCTGTATAACTGTAGTAAGACATCCTTGCTCCTGTACTCAAATCCTCCTGCAATGATGGCCAACATACCATTTGCCTTCCTAACTGCTTGCTGCACCTGCATGTTTGTTTTCAGTGACTGGTGTACAAGGACACCCAGGTCCCTTTGTACATCAACATTTCCCAATCTATCACCATTTAAATAATACTCTGCCTTTCTGTTTTTCCTACCGAAGTGGATAACTTCACATTTATCCACGTTATACTGCATCTGTCATGTATTTGCCCACTCACTCAACTTGTCTAAATCGCCTTGAAGCCTCTTTGCATCCTCTTCACAACTCACAATCCCACCTGGTTTCGTGTCGTCAGCAAACTTGGAAATAATACATTTGGTTCCCTCATCCAAATCATTGATATACATTGTGAATAGCTGGGGCCCAAGCACTGATCCCTGCGGTACCCCACTAGTCACCGCCTGCCACCCTGAAAAAGATCCATTTATTCCTACTCTCTGTTTCCTGTCTGTTTACCAATTTTCAATCCATGCCAGTATATTACCCCCAATCCCATGTGCTTTAATTTTGCACACTAACCTCTTATGTGGGACTTTATCAAAGGCCTTCTGAAAATCCAATAACACCACATCCACTGGCTCTCCCTTATCTATCCTACCAGTTACATTCTGAAAAAACTCCAGTAGGTTTGTCAAACACGATTTCCCTTTCATAAATCCATGTTGACTTTGTCTAATCCCGTTGATATTTTCTAAGTGTCCTGTTATCACATCCTTTATAATAGACTCTGGCATTTTCCCTACTACTGATGTTAGGCTAACCGGTCTGTAGTTCCCCGTTTTCTCTCTCCCTCCTTTTTTAAATAGTGGGGTTACATTTGCCACCCTCCAATCTGCAGGAACTGTTCCATAATCTATAGAATTTTGGAAGATGACAACCAATGCATCAATTATACCATGGCTACCTCTTTTAGTACTCTGGGATGCAGATTATCAGGCCCTGGGGATTCATCGGCTTTCAGTCCCATTAATTTCTCCAGCATGATTTTTTTACTAATACTAATTTCCTTTAATTCCTCCTTCTCACTAAACCCTTGGTTCCCTACCATTTCTGGGAAGTTATTTGTGTCCTCTTCCATGAAGACAGAACCAAAGTATTTGTTTAATTGCTCTGCCATTTCCTTGTTCCCCCATTATAAATTCTCCCGTTTCTGACTGTAAGGGACCTACATTTGTCTTCACTAATCTTTTTCTTTTTACATACTTGTAGAAGCTTTTACAGTCTGCTTTTATGTTCCTTGCAAGTTTACTCTCATACTCTATTTTTCCCCTCTTAATCGATCTCTTGGTCCTTTTTTGCTGAACTCTAAACTGCTCCCAATTCCCAGGCATGCTACTTTTTCTGGCAACTTTATATGACTCCTCTTTGGATCTAATACTGTCCTAAATTTCTTTTGTTAGCCATGGTTGGGCCACTTTTCCTTTTGTGTTTTTGCGCCAGAAAGCAATGTATAACTGTTGCAATTCATGCATTCGTTCCTTAAATGTTAGCCATTGCCTATCCACCATCATGCCTTTTAATGAAGCTCCCCAATCTATCATAGCCAACTCACTCTTCATACCTTCATAGTTTCCTTTGTTTAGATTTAGGACCCTAGTTTCGGATTGGACTTCTTCACTTTCCATCTTAATGAAGAATTCTATCATGTTATGGTCACTCTTCCCTAAAGGAGCCCGCACAACAAGATTATTAATTAACCCCTTCTCATTGCACGATACCCAATCTAGGATAGCCTGTTCCCTAGTTGGCTCCTCAATGTACTGGTCTAAAAAAACATCTCATGCACACTCCAGGAATTCATCCTCCACAGTATTATTGCTAATTTGGTTTGGCCAGTCTATATATAGATTAAAGTCACCCATGATTATTGTAGTGCCCTTGTTACATGCATCTCTAATTTCCTGTTTGATGCCATCCCCTACATTACCACTACTGTTTGGAGGCCTATAGACAACTCCCACCAATGTTTTCTGCCCTTTGGTGCTTCTTAGCTCCACCCAGACTGATTCTACATCTTGATTTTCTGAGCCAATATCCTTTCTCACGATTGCTCTGATTTCATCCTATACTAATAATGCCACCCCACCTCCTTTTCCTTTTTGCCTGTCCTTCCTAAATATCGAATATCGTTGGATATTTAGCTCCCAGCCTTGGTCATCCTGCAGCCATGCCTCCGTAATCGCAATTATATCGTATCCGTTTACATCTATTTGCGCTGTTAATTTGTCTACCTTATTATGAATGCTTCGTGCATTCAGATACAATGCCTATAGATTTGTCTTTAACATTTTTAGACATCTTAACATTTTTTTGTACTATGGCCCTATTTGTCTTATTACCATTTTTTCTTACCCGGACCCTATTTGTTAGTGCACTCCTTTGTTTGTACGCTCTGTCCCTTCCTGACACAATCTGGTTATCCTTACCCCAATCACTTTCCTGTACTGCTTCCTTGTCTTTTCTTTTTAGCATTCTAGATTTCTCTCCACCGGGACCCTCCCCCACCCCTTATTTAGTTTAAAGCCCTATCTACCTCCCTAGTTATTCGATTCGCTAGAACTCTGGTCCGAGCATGGTTCAGGTGTAATCCGTCCCAACGGAACAGCTCTCTCTTTCCCCAGTACTGGTGCCAATGCCCCAAGAATCGAAACTCACTTCTCCCACACCAATCTTTGAGCCACGCATTCATCTCCCTGATCCTGTTGACCCTATGCCAATTTGCCCGTGGCTCCGGTAATAATCCAGAGATTATGACCTTTGTGGTTCTGCTTTTTAATTTAGTCCCTAGCTGCTCATACTCCCTCAGCAGAACCTCTTTCTTTGTCCTACCTATGTCGTTGGTACCTACGTGGACCACGACAACTGGAATCTCCCCCTCCCACTCCAAGTTCTTCTCCAGCCCGGAGGAGAGGTCCTTTACCCTGGCACCAGGTAGGCAACATAGCCTTTGGGACTCACGCTCCTGGCTGCAGAGAACAGTGTCTCTCCCCCTAACTATACTGTCGCCTATCACAACCACCTTCCTTTTTACTCCCCCCACTTGAACGGCTTCCTGTACCACGGTGCCGTGGTCAGTTTGCTCATCCTCCCCGCAGTCCCCGCACTTGTCCACAAGGGTTGCAAGAACCTCGAATCTATTGGACAAGTGCAGGGACTGAGGGTCCTGCAATACTACCTCCTGGATCCCCGTACCTGCCTCACTCACAGTCACACCCTCCTGTCCCTGATCACGTGTCAAATCTAAAGTATTTAATCTAAGGGGTGTGGCTGCCTCCTGGAGCAAAAGGTCCAGGTAACTTTCTCCCTCCCTGATGTCTCGCAATGTCTGCAGCTCGGACTCCAGCTCCTCAACTCGGAGCCGAAGTTCCTCGAGCCGCAGACACTTACCGCAGATGTAGTCACCCTGGACAAAAATGTCCACAAGCTCCCACATATTGTAGCAGCAACACATCTCCTGTTCTCCCATTATTTTATTTATTTAATTAATTAGTTTAGCATTAATCAAATTATTTACCTCGTTTAGTTTATTAAATTAATTAAATTAAGTTTAGTTTTTAAAATTTAGTTGTATATGTTATATGTTCAATTAAAACTTAGCCCACAGTCACTACCAATCACTTACCTGCCTTACCTGTGACATCACACTGCCATTTTCTCTTGTTGATGTAGGTCTGCTGCTGCTTTTATCCCCACTCTCAGGCCTCGGTCTGCTCCCGCTCAGGTGTGCCGCTGCTCTGCGGGAGAAGTTAGGAAAAGCAAGCACCTCCTTCCCCCACTTCACCAAACTCCCACACTTACCAAACTCCCAGTTGTTCACTCGGTGCTTGCTGCACTCACAGGCCCCTGTGTTTATACTGTTTGTGGCTCAGATGAGTCAGCACTGCTCTGCTACTGTTTCAGGAACCAGTTTAATCCAGTTAGCTAATTAACTAACTGCAGCAGCTCTCCAGCAGGAGAGCTTGCTTGTTTGTCTCTGCTTAAGCCTGAAGAAACTTAAACATTTTAAGTTTAAATTTTAACTTAAACAGTTGATCTTACTTAAGAGCTACTAACAAATAACACTAGATTTTAAAGCCCTTAAAACTCCCACACTTACCAAACTCCCAGTTGTTCACAATGTGCTCGCTGCACTCAGTGGGCAGATAAGAGTCAACCATGTTGGTGTGGGACTTGAGTCACATGTAAGGCCAGACCAGGTAAGGACAGCAGGTTTCCTTGGGAAGGAAACACAGGAGGGAGAAAGGAATAGAAGGATATGCTGATAGGGTGAGATAAAGAGGGGTGGGACGAGGCTTGTGCGGAGCATAAACACCGGCATTGACCAGTTGGGCCCAATGACCTGCTTCTCTGCTGTACATTCTATGTAATTCTATGTAAAGACACAAGACAGAGAAGTAATGGAAAAAAATGAAGATCTGTCTTGTTTACAGTTTAGCAATTTCTGAAAACCCCACTCAAGAACCACAGTGTGGTCCAAACCCAGACAGGGTCAGCCCTGGGTAACAGCTTCAACAGACAAAGCAGGAGGGCCCAGTAAGATAAGAGGTGAGATTGTATTAGGGAGCATCAAGTGCTGAGGAAACACAATATTACCAGTCTAACCCAATAGGGGGCAGCAAGTCCCAAGGTAACACAATATTATTATACTCATTCAATAGAGACTGAAGTCATTATAAAAGTAAAAGGAAATAATATTGCAATTGGGTATCTGAGAATGTTATGAGTTCAACCAATGCATCCAATTAAGTCCCTCTAGTTTTTAGGAAGACATGGGGGTAATTTTATTTTCTGATGATGGTGCAAAACGGGTGATATTGGATCAGCTGCACATTATACACCCTACCTGATTTTCCTTTGGGACGAGGTGTATAACGGGTGGCCAATCCGATACTGGCAGTTTTACGTAACTGGCGAAGTTGAAAGTTCCGCCCATTGAAGTCAATTGTAACTTTTGTTGTTGACAGCCCGCCTGTTCTGGTCTCAAAGAGGCCGGAGCCTGTCTGAGGGCCAGGCCTCAATTAAATAGAACCAGCAAGCTGTCTGTTGTAAATGGGTGTCCTGATGTAACTCACCGGATTTAGGCAATAATTGGGCAGCAAGGTAAGTTGGGGGCGGGGGTGGTGGGAGGCCCCTGATTGAGAAAGGGGGTGGGGGTGGTGTCTGCAGCAGCAGTGGCCATTTTGTGGGGCTCCGAGGAGCACTCCTGCTCGCTCCACAAAATAATTTAAAATTACCTTAACGGGGGGTTATCGGGGCGGTAAGTTTACCGAACCCATTTTGAGGCCATTAACGCCGAGTCTGGCAAGTTAAAATTGGTCCCATAAAGTTTATGTTGAAGTCTTAATTATTAATAAATAGATGGCAAACCAAACAAGTTTAATTTATTCATATAAAAGAAAGAATTTGCATTAATATCGTGCTTTTCACAAAAGTCAGCCCAGCATTTTATCTGACTTAATGTGAGCGATGCCATGGGCGATCCGCCAATTAATTAAGATCTGTGCAGCTGTGAGAGGGAGCTGACGTGTGACTTTAATGTATTCTGGACTTCACTCTTTGGGGAGGTCAGGAATTAAAGGGTCAATCCTGAGATGAGTCAGAGGGACAGGTGAGGAGTGGGCGCAGAAGGACTGGACCAAGCAGAAGAGTGGGCCCAGGAGCAGCAAGCAATAAGGGTCAGTGATTGCAGGCAGAATACAGACTCCAGGTAGAAGTGTGCACAGAGTACTAGGAATACATTGAACGAGGCGAATCCATGGAGCCAAGGCCAGCTGCTACTCAAGAGAGATAGTGGAGCACAAGGCTGGATTGCGCAGTTAATGTATCAATGTTTAATAGGCATTGAGCAACCTGAACGTAACTTGCAGCTTTAAGTAACTAATTAGGTACAATTCCAGTAAATACTGAGTCTGTGTAGTAACGTATTAATATGTAGTGTATGTCAAAGTATTTAGATGTAACCTGTCTTGTATAACTTGCGACTAGTTGTTTGGAACCAAGCAGAGACAACTTTCATGTCTGCAACAGAGAAATTTGCATTGGCCGCTTTGCTTCAGTGTGTGTATATGATCACTAATAGGTTAGGTACCTCCCATTACTTGAGTCCTGTGATAAAGTGGTGATTTATCCACTTTACTTACCCTGCAGAAAAGGACACAACATTGTAGAAAGGCTTCACTTCAAAGAGGTTAATTTCTTATTAAGACGATTCATTAAATTGACTGGCTGCAGTTATACTAGGCTACCGGTCTGAGGCAGGTAAACATAGAAACATAGAAGATAGGAGCAGGAGTAGGCCATTCAGCCCCTCGAGCCTGCTCCGCCATTCGATGAGATCATGGCTGATCATCCAAACTCAGTACCCTGTACCTGCCTTCTCCCCATATCCCTTGATACCTTTAACTTTAAGAAATATATCTAACTCATTCTTGAATATATTTAATGACTTGGCCTCAACTACCTTCTGTGGTAGAGAATTCCACAGGTTCACCACTCTCTGGGTGAAGAAATTCTTCCTCATTTCTGTCCTAAATGGCTTACCCGTTATCCTTAGATTATGACCCCTGGTTCTGGACTCTTCGACCATCGGGAACATTCTTCCTGCATCTAGTTTGTCCAGACCTGTCAGAATTTTATATGTTTCGATGAGATCCCCTCTCATTCTTCTATACTCCAGCGAGTATAAGCCCAATCGACCCAATCTCTCCTCATATGTCATTCCTGCCATCCCAGGTATCAGCCTTGTGAATCTTCGCTGAACTCCTTCCATGGCAAGAACATCCTTCCTCAGATAAGGCGACCAAAACTGCACACAGTACTCAAGGTGTGGTCTCACCAAGGCCCTGTACAACTGCAGCAGGACATCCCTGTTCCTATACTCAAACCCTTTCGCTATGAAGGCCAACATACCATTTGCCTACTTCACCGCCTGCTGCACCTGCATGCTTACTTTCAGCGACTGGTGCACAAGGACACCCAGGTCTCGTTGCACTTCCCCTTCTCCCAATCTATTGCCATTCAGATAATAGTCTGCCTTTCTGTTTTTGACACCAAAGTGGATAACCTTGCATTTATCCACGTTATATTGCATCTGCCACGCTTCTGCCCACTCACCCAACCTGTCCAAATCATCCTGGAGTTTCTCGGTATCCTCCTCGCAGCACACACTCCCACCCAGCTTTGTGTCATCTGCAAACTTGGAGATATTACATTTAATTCCCTTATCTAGATCATTAATGTATATTGTGAATAGCTGGGGTCCAAGGACCGATCCCTGCGGTACCCCACTAGTCACTGCTTGCCACTCGGAAAAAGACCCATTAATTCCTACTCTCTGCTTTCTGTCCGCCAACCAGTTCTCTATCCAAGTCAATACCTTGCCCCCAATCCCATGTGCCTTAACTTTACACGCTAATCTCTTATGCGGGACCTTATCGAAAGCCTTTTGAAAGTCCAAATACACCACATCTACTGGTTCTCCCTTATCTATTTTCCCAGTTACATCCTCAAAAAATTCCAGTAGATTAGTCAAGCACGATTTACCTTTTGTAAATCCATGTTGACTTTGTCCGATCCTGTCACTGTTTTTCAAGTGCTCAGCTATTACATCCTTTATAATGGACTCTAGCATTTTCCCCACTACCGATGTCAGGCTTACCGGTCTGTAATTCCCCGCTTTCTCTCTACCACCCTTTTTGAATAGTGGGGTAACATTAGCTACCCTCCAATCCATGGGTACAGTTCCAGATTCCATCGAATGTTGGAAGATGATCAGCAATGCATCTACTATTTCTAGGGCCACTTCCTTAAGTACCCTAGGGTGTAGGGCCCTGGGGATTTATCGGCCTTCAATCCCGTCAATTTCCCTAACACCATTAGCTACAGAATCAGTTCACTGTTGGCAATGCTTGGTTTATAATGCCTTTGCTGGATTTGCATGCTTATGGGCAAGCGCTGAGCTGTACTCGCTGCCATCATATTTTGAATGTGAAATTTTCAACACTAAAAATATTCTGCAAAAATTTATAAAGTATGCAGGAGGTCCAATATGATTTGAAACCTGAGTGGATTTATACTCCATGTGATGTCAAGCCCAAGGCGATGTGATTGGGGGGTGGCTGCCCCCTCAATGGGGCCTCACAGAGCTGTGTTCTGGAGTCAGAGCAATAGCAGGACCCGGAGTTACACCATTACTTTTACATTGCTGCCAAGTGGAAAGCACTTCATTGTGTCACAGAAGTGGCAGTGTAACTGCACGCTGACTGACTGCTGGCGGTTATTCAAGGTGTGCAGAAAGTAATGTAGAAGGATGTTAGACAGCAATTGGGTGTTAACACTCCACCCCCTCCCCCCCCCCCAACCTCTGCCACACAACAGATTTCCATGAGAAGCTTCTGCCAACTTTAAAGGAAATTTCCCATGGGGTGTCAATATTGAGCTGTTTGAGTTGAACTTGGGTGTCATGAGATGTTTGCACTAAAGCAGTGTTCATAGAATCATCCTAATAGAAATTTATGGCACAGAAGGAGGCCTTTCAGGCCACCGTGTCTGCGCTGGTCGAAAAAGAGCCATCCAGCCTAATCCCACTTTTCCAGCTCTTGGTCCGTAGCCCTGTAGGTTATGGCACTTCAAGTGCCTATCCAAGTACTTTTTAAATGCAATGAGTGTTTCTGCCTCTAACGCCCTTTCAGACAGTGAGTTCCAGACCCCCACCGCCCTCTGGGTAAAAAAAAATTCTCCTCAACTCCCCTTTAAACCTTCTACCAATTATTTTAAATCTATGCCCCCTGATTAGTGACCTCTCTGTTAAGGGAAATAGGTGCTTCCTGTCCACTCTATCAAGGCCCCTCATAATTTTATACACCTCAATTAAATCTCCCCTCAGCCTCCTCTGTTCTGAAGAAAACAACTCCAGCCTATCCAATCTTTCCTCATAGCTAAAATTCTCCTGTCCTGGCAACATCCTTGTAAATCTCCCCTGTACCCTCTCTAGTGCAATCACATCTTTCCTGTAATGTGGTGACCAGAACTGTACACAGTACTCGAGCTGTGGCCTAACTAGTGTTTTATACAGTTCTAGCATAACCTCCCAGCTCTTATATTCTATGCCTCGGCTAATAAAGGAAAGTATCCAGTATGCCTTCTTAACCGGCTCAGAGTCATTGAGCTGGAATGCGAGTTAGAGACACTCCTAAACATAAGGGATTGGGAGGAATTTCTGGATAGTTTTATCCAGAATACAATCACACCCCAGAGGAAAGCACAGGTTCAGGAAAGGGAGGGTGTGACTGTTAGGGAGCCGGGTAGCGGGGACTTAAGAGAGGTTGAGAAGGAGGTCCCGCAGACACTGGTCCTGTCCAACAGGTACGATGTACTCGCTACCTGTGAGGACGTGTGAGAAAGACTGCGGGGAGGACAGCCACAATGCAGACCAAGGCACTGTGGCTCAGAAGGCTGTCCAAGTGGGGGGAAGAGCAGAATAGAAATGTGGTAGTGATAGGGGACTCTATAATTAGGGGGAATCTGCAGCCAAGAACGAGAATCCCAAAGGGTGTGTTGCCTACCCAGTGCCAGGGTAAGGGATATCTCGTGGCGGCTGGAGAGGACTTTGGAAAGGGAGGGGGTAAATCCAGTTGTCGTGGTCCATGTTGGAACAAACGACTTAGGTAGAAACAGGGAGGAGGTCCTGCTGAGGGAGTATCAGGAGTTCGGAGCTAAATTAAAAAGCAGGACCTCGAAGGTAATAATCTCTGGATTATTGCCCGAGCCACATGCAAATTGGCATAGAAACAGTCAGATCAGGAGAATTAACATGTGGCTGGTGTGGGAAGGAGGGGTTCCTTTTCATGGAACACTGGCACCAGTACTGGGACAGAAAGGAGCTGTACCGATGGGACGGGCTCCACCTGAACCGGGATGGGACCCGTGTCCTAGCGGAAACGGTAAATAGGGAGGTGGCAAAGGCTTTAAACTAGTAAGATGGGGGGAGGGATCTACAAGAAATGAAACCAGCATAAATATAAACAAAACAGGAAAGGAGAGCATAGGAAAGAGTAAAGTAAGGAAGGACATTGATGGCCAGGGAATAAATAGAGTTATGGAACAGGAGTTTAAAAATATGGTTAAAAATAAAGTGAGAGGAACTATTCTTAAAAGTTAGTTAATCTGTCTGTACAGCAATGCACACAGTGTCGGTAATAAAACAGGGGTGCTGGAGGCAATCATGTGTTGCGAGTAACCAGACATAGTAGGGATTACTGAGACATGGCTACAGAAAAATCAGGACTGGGAATTAAACATTGCAGGGTATAACATATTTAGAAAAGATAGAGAGGGGAAAAGGGAAGGTGAAGTAGCTGTACTTATTAAGGATAACATAATGGCAGTAGAAAAAAGTGACGCAGCTATCAGCACGGCAGAAATAGAATCCATGTGGATAGAGATAAAAGATAATAAAGGATTAATCACACTAATAGGGGTAGTCTACAGACCACCTAATAGTGGAAGGGAGGTGGAGGAAGAAATATGCAAATTAGGGAAATGAGTAAAAAACAGAATAAGAATCATGGGGGATTTCAACTACCCCGATATTAATTGGACAGAAGAGGTAGGTAAAGGGGATAAGGGAACGGAGTTCCTACAATGTGTACAGGACTCCTTTCTATCCCAGTATGTAAAAAGCCCAACAAGGGAGGATTCACTATTGGATCTAGAAATGGGGAATGAACCAGAGCAGATAAGAGAAGTAAAAGTAGGGGAACATCTAGACAATAGTGACCATCATATAATACGCTTTAAGATAATAGTTGAGAAGGACATAAGTATGACAAAGACCAGGGTAATAGATTGGAGAAAAGCCGATTTTGAGGGGCTGAGAATAGAACTTGGGAAAATAAAATGGACAACATTATTGGCAAACAATGATGTAGAACAGCAATGGGAAACATTTAAAACGGTGTTCAACAGAGTCCAGGAAAAATATATTCCAATAATAAACAAGAACAACAACAACAACGTGTATTTATATAGCGCCTTTAACGTAGTAAAACGTCCCAAGCCACTGCACAGGAGTGTTATAAGACAAAAAATTTGACACCGAGCCACATAAGGATAAATTAGGGCAGGTTACCAAAAGCTTGGTCAAAGAGGTAGGTTTTAAGGAGCGTCTTAAAGGAGGAAAGAGAGGTAGCGAGGCGGAGAGGTTTAGGGAGGGAGTTCCAGAGCTTAGGGCCTAGGCAACAGAAGGCACGGCCACCAAAAGGTTGAGCGATTATAATCAGGGATCCTCAAGAGGGCAGAATTAGAGGAGAGCAGATATCTCGGGGGGTTGTGGGGCTGAAGGAGATTACAGAGATAGGGAGAGGCGAGGCCATGGAGGGATTTGAAAACAAGTTCGGGTTTAGGAGTAAGTTTTAAGAGGAGTTGGGGAGTTGGAGTTTCACCTGGGAATGGAGAGTTAGAGTTAGATTTAGGGTTGGGCTTCGATTCAGTGTTAAAGTGACCCTATTTGAAACAGAAACATTATTGAAGCAGGGATTTTATTCTGAGGTGGAGACTTCATACTGGGATAGATTCACAGATCTGTTATGGGGTGATGATACTCCATGACATGGCCACCAAAGTCACATGCAGTCACACACATGGATCCTTTTTGGTAGTTGCTGACAAAGAAAACTACACAACCAAAGCACTTTAATTGAGTGGGGAGCAGCCTCTGGAACAGGTAGCAATATATTTTGCCAATATTACACATATTTTAAATTATATGAAGGGAATTGAACAGTGACTTGATGATTACTGAGCAAAATATTGATAGAACTGTTTAGGAAAATGATTGTAAAAATTGAATTCAAAAGCGATGAACTCTAGTAGTAAAAGAAATTCTGGACTCTTGCATTAAAAAATAATAAACTGTTAGAGAGATGAACGAGTGGCTCAAAGATTGGTGTGGGAGAAATGGGTTTTGATTCTTGGGGCACTGGCTCCAGTACTGGGGTAAGAGGGAGCTGTTCCGTCGGGACAGGGCTTCATTTGAACCAGGCTGGGACCAGTATCCTGGTGAATCGATTAACTAGGGCTGTAGATAGGGCTTTAAACTAAATAGTGGGGGGGAGGGATTCGTTGAGCGGAAATTTAAAAAGTCAAAGAAAAATGAGAAGGCAAAAGTGCAGGGTAGCGATAGGGGTAATGATAACCAGAATGTGACAGGAAGGGGCAGAGCGTATACACATAAAAGTGCATCAGAAAGAGGGGTCAGAGTAGGGAAAAATGGTAAAAAGACAAAATTAAAAGCTCTATATCTGAATGCACGCAGCATTCGTAACAAGATAGATGAGTTGACAGCACAAATAGAAATAAATGGGTATGATCTGATAGCCATTACAGAGACGTGGTTGCAAGGTGACCAAAGCTGGGAACTGAATATTCAGGGGTTTTTGCCATTTCGTAAGGATAGGCAGAAAGGAAAAGGAGGTGGTGTAGCTCTGTTAATAAGGGATGAGATCAGTGCAGTAGTGAGAAATGATATTGGCTTAGAAGATCAAGACGTAGAATCAGTTTGGGTGGAGATAAGAAATAATAAGGGTGAGAAGTCACTGGTGGGAGTGGTCTACAGGCCCCCAAACAGTAGCCACACTGTAGGACAGAGTATAAATCAAGAAATGATAGAGGCTTGTAAGAAAGGTACGGCTATAATCATGGGAGATTTTAATCTTCATATTGATTGGACAAAGCAAATTGGCAAAGGTAGACTTGAGGAAGAGTTCTTAGAGTGTATGCGGGATGGTTTCTTGGAACAATACATTGTGGAACCAACCAGGGAGCAGACTATTTTAGATCTGGTAATGTGTAATGAGGCTGGATTAATTAATGATCTCGAAGTGAAGGATCCTCTTGGGAAGAGTGATCATAGCATGGTAGAATTTCAAATGCAGTTTGAGGGTGAGAAAGCTAGGTCTCAAACTAGTTTCCTGAACTTAACTAAAGGTAATTACAAAGGTATGAAGGCAGACTTGGTTAAAGTGGACTGGGAAAATATATTACAGAGTAAGACTGTAGAAAAGCAGTGGCAAACATTTAAGGAGATATTTCATAACTCTCAGCAAATATATATTCCAGTGAGAAATAAAGACTCTAAGAGAAGGATGAACCATCCGTGGCTAACTAAGGAAGTAAAGGATGGTATCAAATTGAAAACAAAGGCATACAATGTTGCGAAGAATAGTGGAAGGCCAGAGGATTGGGAAATTTTTAAAACCCAGCAAAGGACGACTAAAAAAATGATAAAGAGAGAGAAGATAGCTTATGAGAGTAAGCTCGCAAGAAATATAAAAACAGATAGTAAGAGATTCTACAGGTATATACAAAGGAAGAGAGTAGCTAAAGTAAACATTGGTCCCCTAGAGGATGAGTCTGGGGAATTAATAATGGGAAACAGGGAAATGGCGGACACTTTGAACAAATATTTTGTATCGGTCTTCACGGTAGAAGACGCTAAAAGCATCCCAATAATGGATAATCAAGGGGCTATTGGGGTGGGGGGGGACTTAAAATAATCACTATCACTAGAGAAAAAGTACTAGGCAAACTAATGGGACTAAAGGTGGACAAGTCTCCTCGACCTGATGGCCTGCATCCTAGGGTCTTAAAAGAGGTGGCTGCAGAGATAGCGGATGCATTGGTTGTAATCTACCAAAATTCCCTGGATTCTGGAGAGGTCCCAGTGGACTGGAAAACCGCAAATGTAACGCCCCTATTTAAGAAAGGAGGGAGACAGAGAGCAGGCATCTATAGATAAGTTAGCCCAACATCTGTCATTGGGAAAATGCTGGAGTCCATCATTAAGGAATTGGTAGCAGGACATTTAGAAAATCATAACATAGTCAAGCAGAGTCAGCATGGCTTTATGAAAGGGAAATCATGTTTGACAAATTTGCTGGAGTTCTTTGAGGATGTAACGAGCAGGTTGGATATAGGGGAACCAGTAGATGTCGTGTATTTGGATTTCCAGAAGGCATTCGATAAGGTGCCACATAAAAGGTTACTGCACAAGATAAGAGCTCACGGGGTTGGGGGTAATATATTACATGGATAGAGGATTGGCTAACTAACAGAAAACAGAGAGTCAGGATAAATGGGTAATTTTCAGGTTGGCAAACTGTAACTAGTGGGGTGCCGCAGGGATCATTGCTGGGGCCTCAACTATTTACAATCTATATTAATGACTTGGATGAAGGGACCGAGTGTAATGTCGCCAAATTTGCTGATGTTACAAATATAGGTGGGAAAGCAAATTGTGTGGAGGACGCAAAGAATCTCCAAAGAGATATAGATAGGCTAAGTGAGTGGGCAAAATCTGGCAGATGGAGTATAATGTGGGAAAATGCGAGGTTATCCACTTTGGTAGGAAAAATAAAAAAGCAAATTATTATTTAAATGGGGAGAGATTACAAAATGCTGAGGTACAGAGGGATCTGGGGGTCCTTGTACATGAATCGCAAAATATTAGCATGCAGGTACAGCAAGTAATTAGGAAGGCAAATGGAATGTTGGCCTTTATTGCAAAGGCAATGGAGTATAAAAGTAGGGAAGTCCTGTTACAACTGTACAGGGCGTTGGTGAGACCACACCTGGAGTACTGCGTACAGTTTTGGCCTCCTTATTTAAGGAAGGATATACTTGCATTGGAGGCAGTTCAGAGAAGGTTCACGAGGTTGATTCCGGAGATGAAGGGGTTGTCTTATGAAGAAAGGCTGAGCAGGTTGGGCCTATACTCATTGGAGTTTAGAAGAATGAGAGGGGGTCTTATTGAAACATATAAGATTCTGAAGGGGCTTGACAAGGTAGATGCAGAGAGGATGTTTCTCCTCGTGTGGGAATCTAGAACTCGGGGGCATAATTTCAGAATAATGAGGCACCCCTTTAAAACAGAAATGATGAGGAATTTCTTCTCTCAGAGGGTCGTGAATCTTTGGAATTCTCTTCCCCAGAGAGCTGTGGAGGCTGGGTCATTGCATATATTTAAGGTGGAGATAGACAGATTTTTGAATGGTAAGGGAGTGAAGGGTTATGGGGAGCGGGCAGGGAAGTGGAGTTGAGGCCAAGATCAGATCAGCCATGATCTTATTGAATGGCGGAGCAGCCTCGAGGGGCCAAATGACCTACTCCTGCTCCTACGTCTTATGTTCTTATGTTTCAGTAACTATCTCTGATGAATCACATTGGAGCACAGATATGATGCAACTTATTTACTGTACGGGCTTCTTCTCCTTGTACCCCCTGCTTGGCTCTTCATTTTGATCACTCCATCCCTAAATAGGAATTTCACAGAGACCTGTCCCCAGCCAATGAATTATTAATGAAATGGTTTCTTCTCCCCTTTACTTGACTCCTTCAAGCATTAACTTAAAAAATTCCTTCATGCTTGAAGTCAATAAATTCTTTATCAAGTTTTCCTCGTGAGCTGGCTCAAAGCCACTAAATTATGAAAGATCTCCTTTTTCATTCACATTTCAGCTTTAAGTAGATAAATTATTAACTGAAATGTTTTCTTTATATGCCAGTTTATAATTAATAAGAAAATGGATTACAAAATGATCAGTTCTGTTCACACCTTGACTTTAAGCCAATAAATAATTAATGAACTAAATAGTTCACTTCAAGTCCACATCAATAAACAATAAATATTTTCTCTCACACCCTGGTTGAAAGTCAGCTGCTGCTGATGAAATAATTAGTTTTGCCTCACCCACTGGTTTCTAAGTCAATAACTAATTGAGGCCCATATTTTTCTCAGTTTAATGAAAAACATAGAAGTGAGTCAACAAGGAGAGGGTGTAATAGCAGCAGAAAGCAATACATTTTCTTTCATTTTTTATCATACTTGGTGACTTGCTGAAATGGATTTACAAGTTAGCCTTTAAAAACAATTACTTGTTAAGACCTTGTTATATCATGAGAAACTCTAACAGAATTGTTAAGGGGAGATCTTGAATAATGACATAGATTCTGCCTCAACCTCTAACCCTGGAAATGAATTCCACAGTCTCATAACTCTCTGTGTAAAGAGGTTTCTCTTGTTCTTTGTTCTAAGTCTTTTACATCTACTCTTGTATCCATGGCCCCTCAATTGCTGGAAACAGTCTGCTTCTACCTATCCGATCCAATCCTTACATAATTTTTTTAACATTTCTATCATATTGCCTCATAATCTGCATTGTTTTAATGAAGATAAAAACAGTTTCCAAGTCTTTCTTTGTATTTGTATTTCCAGCATCTTAGTAAATTTGTGTTGTACCCTGTCTAAAGCTTCAATATCGTTCCTATAGTGTGGAGCCCAGTACCACACACAGTACTCTAACTGAGGACTTAAAGGTGGGGAGCGATGTGACAAGATGGAGGGGACCAGGTAGAGAATTCCAGACTGTAGGGATATGATGGTTGAAGGCTCCGTCACTGATGGTTGAATGGAGAAAGGGGGGGACCAGAATTAGAAGAGTGCAGCGAATGAGTAGGGCAGGAGGAGGGTGCCAGAAGGCCATGAAGGGATTTGTAAATGAAGATGAGAATTTTGAACTCAATGCCACTGGGGAAGAGGGACCAGTGGAGCTTGGGGGAGTGGGGTAAGTACAAGAGTGCTAAGGGAGGTGGACTTAATACAAGATAGCAGGCAGGTGTGAAGTCCTGGATGAGTTGGACCTTGTATAGGATGGAGTTCAGGAGGGCCTGTCGAAGAGAATATTGGATAAGCCGAACCTGGATAAAGCCGTGGATGAAGGTTTCAGCAGCTGTGGGTATAAGGTAGAGACAGACCAGCTGATATTGTGGAGATGTAAATAGGCAATTTTGACAGAAGACTGAATAGGGGTTTGGAAGCTCAGCTCGAGGCCAAGCACAATCCTGAGCTCGTGCACTCTGAGCAGTCAACCAGGAAGGGGGATGGAATTAGAGGCAATGCTGCAAAGTCTCTGATGGGAGCTGAATAGGAAGGCTTTGGTTTTGCCAGTTTTGAGTTGGAGAAAGTTCTGATTCATCCATGATTATTCCAATGCTCTCCTGGCCGATCTTCCACATTCCATAAACTTGAGCTCATCCAAAACTCTGCTGCCCGTATCCTGACTCACACCAAGTCTTGTTCACCCATCACCCCTGTGCTCACTGACCTATATTGGCTCCTGGTTCAGCAACACCTTGGTTAAAACTTTCATCCTGGTGTTCAAATTCCTTCATGGCCTTGCCCTTCCTTATCTCTGTAACCTCCTGCAATCCGAGAACTCTGCGTTCCTCCAATTCTGGCCCCGTGCTCATCCGTGATTTCCATCGCCCCTCCATTGGTGGCTGTGTAATCAGCTGTCTAGGCCCTAAGCTCTGAAATTCTCTCCCTAAACCTCTTTGCATCTCTACCTCTCTCTCCTCTTTTAAGACGCTCCTTAAAACCTATCTCTTTGACCAAGCCTTTGGCCACCTTTCCTAATATCTCCTTATGTGGCTCAGTGTCAATTTTTTTCTGCTAACGCTCCTGTGAAGCCTCTTGGGACGTTTTACTACGTTAAAGACGCTATATAAGTGCAAGTTGTTGTTGTTGTTCACTTGATGTCAGATGGGCAGGTGGCATCTCGACAATATTGGAGGAGCCAAGGTGGGTGTCAGTGGCATACCAATGAAAGTTGACCTCGTGATATCACCAGGAGGCAGCTAAATGTTATTGTGTAAAAAAAAATTAGCTCTGTCTAATGCTTACACACATAAAAATAAAAGTGTCTATGCATAGTTGTTAGAGGGGACTCCGATTTCCTCCCTCTCAGTCAAGACAGACGATGGTAGATAGGTTCACAACGATCTTTTTCAAGCATATGCAGGGGAAGACTCTCACTTGACAGCTTCAAGTGGGACTTCGCCGATCTCTCTCATTTCATTTACTTCTATACATTTGTTATTGCTTATGCAAGCTATTACAAAATATCACGTGCTAGTCACACTATTTGTTAATGTTAGGGGTCTCTATCCATCAGTTGCACTCCTTAGTTCCCTTGTGATTTAATCATTTGCTCGGTGACTATTCTGTTGCATGTATATAATTAGGTTTTGACTTGTTTTTCACATTTTATCACACCACCCTCGTTAACCTAACATAACCTCTAAAGTTCTTTATTGTTTGGTCAATCAGTAGTGTTTACTTGTTAATTATCCTTACAATTCCCCCTTTTGGCCCTTGGCTAAGCCCATAGAGGCCAACATAAGTATATTTGTTAGTAGTTGAGATGTTCGTATCTGATTTCCCTTTCCCGTCAGTGGCCAGCCTTCGGTCGTAGGGTCCTCCAGTCACTCCCATCTGAACTGGCATCTCATACCAATTTTCCTCCAGATTCTTTTTCCTTTTATCATTTACCAGTGGTGTGATTTCTTCAACTATACCACTAATTAATCATTGTCTTTCGCGACATTTATACTTTAAACAACAATCCAGTAACAAATAACATATCATACACATCTGGATTGCTACTAATACATGGGATATTATTCTGATCCATGGATGGACCTGTATATTCATACCATGGAGTTGCTTTCCAGATTTCAGCTACCTCTTCCTTAAGATCATTAATCTTCTTGCTCAACCTTATGTATGCCTCGTGTCGTTTCTCAAGTGCCCGTTGCAGCTCCTTATCTTCTTCATCTACGTATGGGATGGTTGGTCCTTCTTTAGGTAGAAATTGTTCCAAATTCTCTGACCATTTCATATCATCGAGAGTGATATTGATATTGATCTCAATGTCCTTCAACCTCATTGAGATAATCTGATCTCCGATCTGCGTTTTTTCTTTTGGGTCAAAACAAAAGTCTGTCACTGTAATATTACAGGTGGTTGTCCCATATGTGTAACTGTTCTTTTTAGTGCTCACACACCATATCCGTTTACCAGGTCCCAACGGGGCCATCCTGGTTATTTCTCCGGATTCCAGTGATGTGACCTTTAGCATGCATCCCTCCGTCCGACTTAATCCGCAATAGCCTCTCCGTGACATTGTCCATTCTTGTGGGCACAAGAGATGTTTGTTCTTCCAGGCACACTGTTCGGTTCTCACTCCTTGATTGGTAAAGTTTTGGTCAACCTGTGGTTGAGGTAAGGGTTTGTTATCTCTCCCTACGTTTACTGCATAATCTGGTACTTCATGGTATTTTATCCTTGTTTTATTTTTAATTTCTCCTATATTGTGGACTCTCAGTAGTTTACTAGCCTTATCTATATCTACTTGTGGTATTGCTAGTACAACTCCAATAATAGCCCCATGTCTTGTGAGACATTGGCCCAGAAATTGATCTCGCTCTGTTCCCGCGGGGGTAAGCCTTCCCCGCGATGTCTCACCTCGCTTATGCTTTTTCTGATCCAGCTCGCACGAACTTGATGTTCCAGACATCAGCTGTGCTGGGCTTGCGTATCCCAGCGGCGTAGTGAATTCGTGCGAGCTGTGGGATCACGTGACTCAGTTAGAGCCAATGGCAGCACACCATCTTCCATTCATAAGTCTCACAGCATGGCTGTGAGACTTATGAATCTTACACCCCCCCAAAATAACAGCTAAACCTCAATTAAATTTAAAAAAAAAACCATCACATTAATAAAATAAGTATAGTTAATTAAATTAACCATTTTAAATAAAAAATTAAATTTTTGAAAAAATTTAAAATCTTTTAAAAAGTTATAAAAATAAACTTACCTGTCTTTAAAGTCTCTAAAAAAGATATACCTGTAAAAAAAAATTCAAAAAAATACTTAATTCACTACTTACCTTCTTAAAAGCGGGTCTTACTCCTCCTTTTTACATTTCCAAAATCTTCCCTACTTACCTGCGCGTCCAAAGCATGAAGTGCACAGCGTGCGCGCAGCCTGTAGCGTGCACGCGATGCACCCAGGACCCGCCCCCTTTTCAGAAGAGCAATTGCCGGTTTTCAGCGCATGCGCAGGGCATGCAGAAAACCGGCAATTGGAGTGGGAATACGCGAGAGTATGCAGTGCGTACTCTCGCGTCCCGGGATCAATTTTCGGCCCATTGTATTTTAGGTACCCATGCCATACAGAGGGTTCTAATTTTACATGTTTTTTATTTAAACATTCAAATTCATTTTCTTCCAGGCACATTGGCAACTGTAACTTCAAGGCTGAAGCTTATCTTTTGTAAAACAATTAACAAACTTAAAACAGCACTCGCTTGTCCATCATTCAAGCCAAGTCTTCAAAGGGTTAAACAGCTTTTAGCTCTCTGTACAAAAGAGTGGGTGGAGCTAAAACAAACACAACAGACACTTTCTTTCAAAGACAGAAAACTTCCACACTTTTCACACACACTTTCACACAAACAGATTCCAGCATTCCTTTTAAGATTCCTTTCACTCAACAAATCCTGTATTTTATTTGTTTTGGACAGAAACTGATAGCATCTGTGTCGATAAAACTTTAAATTTTTCCTTATTCCCTTTCTTAAATTACTGGTACTCGGGTACAATTTTGGTACCCGTTTTTGGTCCAAATTCGAGTACGTCTACTCAAATCATAATATGCGCGAGCCACTAAAATGATGGCCTTTTCTTCCTTTAATTTTGTTTCTTTAGCCCACCATTCTCTTTGTTTGGCCGGTGGGTCGTTCGGTTGCCACTCGTTTTTAACCATTTTGTCAATTAATCTTTTATTTTTGTACGCTAAATAGCATGTCGGAGACTCCACTGGTCCCCACTCGAGTTTTTCACTTGCCATGGTTAATTGTTGTCAGCGGTACGTCCCTTACTTTACTCTCGCAGAGTGAGACCGTACTTGCAACAATTTTGTTCTGGCGATTTGTTGTCAGAGGTATGCTTAAACTTTCTGCACTACTTGCAACTCGCCTATTTTATTTGTTGTCAGAGATATGCTTATTAAACTTTCTGCACTACTTACAACAATTTTGTTTGGGGTTATTTGTTGTACAGAATCATATATATTTCTTAGATCGATGGTATTTACAGTGGCTACTCCTGCTGCATACCCTGCTCCTGCCATTTCTATTGTCCCTCGTTTGCTCCGCTTAGAGGGTTTTTGTTCCTTCTTTAGTTCTATCTTTAACATATCATGATTCGGGCCTGCTATCAGGCGCATGTCAGGTTTTTGTATAAATTTCTGATATTTTCTTGACACATTTCTGGTAGTTGTAATTCAGTTAGGTTGATATACATTTTCACCAATTGGGTTGATACTCCAAAGTTGACGAGTAGCTCGTCATCTTCGTAGACCAAACCTCCCTTTACTCCAGGCCTCACACTAGGGCACACTGGGTCAGGGATTTCTGTGGTGGTTGGCATCTCTGTAGTGATACTGGGAGTTGTGGGTTTTGGTCTCGGGCCTTTACTAACCACCCGTATTAGGTCTCGTTCTTTATTCTATTTTCCCCAGTCATTATCCCCGGACCTGCTATCCCAGTATTCATCTTTTCCTCATTCCTTCGGGTTCTAATACAGTACTTGTTACGCTATGACTGTTATCCGGACTTGATCCATCCGAAGCGGTCTCTGTTGGTGTCAGGATCGTTCCGACCCCAATACATATTAGACTCCGGAGTAATCTGTAACTCAAAATGTCCAGTCGTCACCGCACGTATTAGTGATTTTTATACTCTTTTAACTGAGACCAGTGTTTCCACCGTCCTCCTCTCTTTTTCATATCCACACATGCACAGGTGTCATTTGACATAATGACGTCATATGGTCCATCCCACCTAGGGGCGAGACCTGGTTTTTCTGGGATTATTTTTACCATTACCTGAGTACCTACCTGTGGTACTTCGGATTTTTGCACTTTATTATCATTTTCCATGTCCCTAATTAATTGCTGATCTCATACTTCCTGTTTCAGTTCGTGCAATCCCACACATAATTGTCTGATAAATTCCCTTACTTTATCTTTTACCGGTCCTATATGATCCGTGCCTCCTGTGATGACTCCTTTCAGGGAGTCTCATGGCCCTTCCTGCCATTAACTCAAATGGTGTTAGACCTGTCGTGCGGTTCGACGTTGCGCGTAATCGCATCAAGATACCAGGTAGTACATCAGCCCATCCTTTTCCTGACTCATGTATGCTTTTGGCCAATGCTAACTTTAGGGTTCGGTTCATTCTTTCTACCATCCCGGAGCTCTGCGGGTGGTATGGTATGTGATACCTCTGTTTGATACCCAGTAATTTACAAGTTTCCTCAATCACCTTTCCTGTGAAGTGCGTGCCTTGGTCTGAGTCAATTTGTAGGGGTACACCCCATCTTGGCACGATTTCCTCTGCCATAATTTTGGCTACTGTAGTGGCTGAGCAATCTCGTGTTGCAAATGCCTCTACCCAACGAGTAAATTGATCAATTGCTACTGGGCAATAGGTTTTCCCTCTGCTGTTTTTAAGTCTTGCTCCACTACCTGGTTTGCTGCTTCGTCTGCCCACCGGTTCCCCAGCTGTTCTGGGTTGTCTGCTTTACGGTGAGCTTTTATTTTGATTACTGCAGCTTGGCTTGGTTTCTTGGCTGCTTCTACCAAGTCCCTAATCCTATTTTCATGCTGTATGGGTGTTCCCCCTGAAGTTACATATCCTCTTCTACTCCACACCGTCATATAGTCATGCACTACACCAAAGGCATAACGACTGTCTGTATATATATTTACCCTCTGGTTAGCTGCCATTTATAAAGCTCTAATTAATGCTACTAATTCCGCTACTTGAGCTGAGTGTTCTCCATCTAATCTTCCATGGTCTCTTATTTGTCTTATTTCATCTACTACTGCCCATCCAGTCCTTGGTGTCCCATCAATATGTTTACGGGATCCATCCACATAAAGAGTCATATCTACTTCTTGTATAGGCTGTTCTTTAATCAAACTACTTGCCTCTTCTCCCTCTTCTGTTGCACAGATATGTTCCTCCCCTTCATGCATCATCATTGCTGCAGGGTTCCTTCCTATGTCTCGTATAATTTGGACTGACTTATCTTTTGGGATTAAAAATTGATTCCCATGTTGCCCTTCGGCTATCTGATACAGCTCTCAGCTTTCCTGTATTTAGTAGCTCTACTAAAGTATGGGGGGTTGTGTAAAATTATCACACCCATCAGTGTCAGTGGTTCACAAACCCTGACTGCCCATGTTGCACAGTCTATTGCAGCTACACAGTTTGCCATTCCTGCTGCTACAGGATCCCTCTTGGTTGAATAATAGGCTATCGGTCTCATGCGGTCACCGTGTTCTTGGGTCAGTACAGCTGTATAATGTGCCCCTTCATTATGACAGTGGAGGTGAAATGGTTGACTGTGGTCTGGCAGACCCAGTCCTGGGGCAGAGATTAATGCTCGTTTTAATTCCCTAAATGCTTGTTCGTGTTTATTTTCCCAATTAACAAGTTCATCTGATGCCCTCCCCCCTTTGATCAACTCGTACAAAGGCTCTGCCTTTAGGGAGAAGTTGTCAGTAAAATTCCTACAGTAATTAAACAATCCCATCACCTTTCTGACCCCTCGAACGGTGGTGGGTCGGCACATTTCCATAATGGCCTTTTTCCTGTTTACTGGCATTTCTCTCTTTTCTTCTGTGATTGTATACCCCAAATAGGCTACCTCTTTCTTCCCTATTTGTGCCTTCTTGGGGTTTACTTTCAGTCCTGCATCTTGCAGCGCCTCAAATACCCTTATCAGTGCCTGCACATGTCCTCCTGGCGTTCCTGAGGCTATTAGTATGTCATCTACATACTGCAGGAGGGTACTCTTATTTTTGGTTAAATCTACTTCCTCCAGGGCCTCTGCCATTGCCTTGTGAAATATTGCTGGACTATTATGAAAGCCCTGAGGCAATCGTGTCCAGGTATACTGCTGATTCCCCACTGTAAAGGCAAATTTGTCCTGTGACTCTTGTTGCAATGGTATCGACCAAAATCCGTTTGCTATGTCCAATACTGTAAATATCTTATGTTTCGGTCCCAAATCATTAAAGATATTTGTCGGACTCGCCACTATTGGCAGCTCCCGTTTTGCCACTTTATTTAGGGCTGTATAATCAATCGTTAGCCAATATGTCCCATCTGGCTTTTTGACTGGCCACACTGGCGAGTTGGTTGTGGTGCTAGTTAGTCGTACCACACCTTGTACTTCTAATTCTTTCACAATTTGTTTCACTGCCCTTTGAGCCTCTACCTTAATCGGATACTGTTTATGGGGTTTGTGTTCAGGTCCCGGTATATTCAATGGTTCCATTTTTACTAAGCCGCAATAATTTTTATGGGTTGCCCATAATTTAGGGTACTGTTGACATAGTACTCCCCAGGCTCCCTTACTTTCCAATCGGGATCTATCAACTTTAAAGATCCTATCTGTACCACACTGTCCCCTGGCTCACCATATTTTCGGCGTGTTTCATGTTTGTCTGGCCAGATTATAGTATTCTCTTTAGGGTTAATTATTCCTCCTAATTCTCTGAGGATATCTATGCCCAAAATAGTTCCCTCGGGATTTTTTACATACCCATATACATACAGGGACCATTACATCTTTCGTTTCCAATAATACTGTTTCACTTTTATATGCTTTAAGGGTTTTCCCTCCCACTCCTTGGATTTTAATACAACTATTTGTTGTTGGGAGGGAGAGGTCTGTCTGGGTCATCTCTCGGATTCCACCCCTTTTTCTCCATTTTATTAATCATTTTATCTTTCTTTTCTTCTAAATAGCGAGTTATGGGCTCTTCCGAGCCCCAATCCATTTTGGCCATTATAAAGATCGCTAACAGTCTCCGTCTAGTAAGTTGTCTACTCTGTTTTGGCTGTTGGTTAGTAACTCTGACTCACTCAGATCCTATCCGCGGTTCGGGTTACAGTTATACAGCTCTACACGACGTACGACACACTCAATCGCACCCTCTGCCAAGTCTGTCTATTTGTTTTGTTCGGATACCAAGTCTTACCAGAGAAAAATGCCAACAATGATTACGGACACTAACTATGGGTGGTAATATAAATGTACTCACCCTTGATTGCCCTTCATTGTTGCCACTCTGGGTGCTTCGGTATCCTGCCGACTACGCCAATTTGTTAGAGGGGACTCCAATTTCCTCCCTCTCAGTCAAGACAGACGATGGTAGATAGGTTCACAACGATCTTTATTCAAGCATATGCAGGGGAAGACTCTCACTTGACAGCTTCAAGTGGGACTTCGCCGATCTCTCTCATTTCATGTACTTCTATACATTTGTTATTGCTTATGCAAGCTATTACAAAATATCATGTGCTAGTCACACTATTTGTTAATGTTAGGAGTCTCTATCCATGAGTTGCACTCCTTAGTTCCCTTGTGATTTAATCATTTGCTCGGTGACTATTCTTTTGCACGTATATAATTAGGTTTTGACTTGTTTTTCGCATTTTATCACACCACCCTCGTTAACCTAACATAACCTCTAAAGTTCTTTATTGTTTGGTCAATCAGTAGTGTTTACTTGTTAATTACCCTTAAAATAGTGCTTAGCATGTCTCAAGGTTTCACACTTGAATATGTTACACATGCAAAGCGCACGTCGCACTTGCACATGATTGGCTCAACTATCATATTCATAAAATAGTAACATTCACAACTAAGCAATTATAAAAAGAAGTAGATTAAAAAAGAGAAAGTCAGTGATTTCCTGCTGGTTTCTGCCAACCTTGATAACCTGGCCTCTTGCAAAGGGGAGGAGCTGGCTCTTATAAGCAGTTGCCAAACTAGAGACAAACTTCCTAAAGGTGACAACATCATCCTAAACTATTTCAACACCATTTATGTTGTTTATTTTTCTTTCCTATATGTACTATTTTACATTTGTCTGCATTTAATTACATCTGCCATTGTTTCTATTAGCTCCATTGACTATTAGTCTCATATCTCGTCCAACTCATTTTGTAAATTCTGAGCTGCTCCCTTTGATTTCACTGCCCCTCTAATTTTGGTCTGATCTGCACATTTGACCACTTTGCATTGAGTTTCTGAGTCCAGGCCTTTTATGTAAATGAGAAACAGCAGTAGTCTCAAAACAGAACCCCGGGGCACCCCAGTTAGTGCCTCCTCTCACCCGACATCATTTCTCTAATGAGCATTCATTCTTTTCTACCCATCAGCCAGCTTCTTATCTATTCCCAGAGTTTATCCCGAATCCTCACAGCTTTGAATTTGATTGAAAAGCCTTTCATGAGGAACTTTGTCAACTGCCTTTTAGCAGCCTAGGAATGCTATGTCGTGGGGCTTTCCGTAGTTCACTTGGGATGTTATTTCCTCAGAGGTTGGGGAAGTTGGTCAGGCACGATCTTCCGTTTCTGAATCCATATCGACGCTATTTACTAGGTTGTTATTATAAAGATAGTCCTAAGTCTTACACCTGATAATTGATGCCATTATTTTACACAGACTTGATATGAGACTAATAGTCCTCTTTGAATATGGGCACCACGTGGGCCTGTTTCCAATCCACGAGTAAAGAAGAAAAAAAAGAAAGACTTGCATTTATATCACGCCTTTTACAACCTCAGGACGTCCCAAAGCATTTTACAGCCAATGAAATAATTTTGAAGTATAGTCAGTGTTGTAATGTAGGAAACACGGCAGCCAAATTTCACACATCAAGGTCCCACAAGCATCAATGTGATAATGACCAGATAATCTGTTTCAGTGATGTTGGTTGAGGGATAAATATTGGCCAGGACAATTGCTCTTCTTCAAAATATTGCCATGGGATCTTTGACCTTCACCTGAGAGGGCAGATGGGGCCACATAAGAGAATTGGTTTAACGTTTCCTCCGAAAGACGGCAGTGCAGCACTCCCTCATTACTGCGCTGGAGTGTCAGCCTAGATTTCGTACTCGGGTCTCTGGAGCCACAAGCTTCTGACTCAGAGGCGAGAGTGCTACCACTGAGCCATGGCTGACAACCCCCGAGTGTCCAGTGACTTGCTCATAATCTTTGCCAGTGCCTCACAAATCTCTGAATGATTAAATAACATTGCATAATTATCTTTTTTTTAATTCAATTGCTGCACAAGCTAAATGCCCTAGTGCTGAATTTCCTTGGAGCCAGAGGTGCACTGCCAGTGTAAGTTGGTCAGGAGTACAGTGGTAGTGGAGGGATCCAGATATGCTGGGCCCCCAGCCCAAATAGCCAATTTCCAATGGTGTCTGAGGCAAACAGCATCTTCATTTCCCCCTAACATGGTCCATGACGTTAGAGGAACCTCCTGTGCTCAGCTTCCTTACTATCCAGCAGTCAGGGATGCACCTAGCCAGGGCCATAGCCTGGAAAGCCCTGGAAATGCATCAGTAAAAAGTTTTGATTAGCCTTACAATCTTTGGAATTCTCTACTCCAAAAGGCTGTGGATGCTCAGTCGTTGAATATATTCAAGACTGAAATTGATAGATTTTTAGACACTAAGGGAATCAAGGGATATGGGGATAGGGCGGGAAAGTAGAGTTGAGGTCGAAGATCAGCCATGATCTTATTGAATGGCAGGGCAGGCTCGAGTGGCCGTAAGGGCTACTCCTGCTCCTATTTCTTATGTTCTTATTAAAGTGGGCGGGTTGGGGTGGAAATGCCTGGAGTTTTGACAGGGGCTCACTATCTGGCACTGCGTTTACTGTGCCCCCTCATGTAGTGAGTATTCAAGATGCACCCATACTGGTGTGGATTCCTGATGAATTTGTAAATTAACTAACCCTGCCCTGACTCTGGAGACAGCAGTAGGGATGGGAGTGGATGTCAGTAGCAACGCTCTGCCTAATTTACACTGGCTGTAAATTCTATGTCAAAGGGCTGGCATGATTCAGTCTTCCATCCAGTAGTTGGCGCTGTGGCAGCTCCTGTGTCTGGCTCGCAGCAGCTTGGGTTTCAGTCCTTCCTGACCTGTGTGAATCACCTCTGACCTGCCTGAAGTTCCTGTAAGTTTTCAGCTTTTAGAACTGTATTTTGAATCTTTTCTGACTGATTTTTAATGTATCTTCATTTGTGTCCATCAACTTTCCCCCATATCAGTTTTATCTGGAACTCTGATCTTCACCTGTGCTGTGCTCTTTAAATACCCTGGGCATTGGCACAGGAGACTTACTGATAAAAAATAAAATAGGGTGACTATACGTTCCTGTTTTCCGGGGACAGCATTGTTTGCCCGGGGATGAGGTACTGTGTCCCCGGGCAAACAATGTCCTTGGAAGAGTCCCCGGTTCAGGAAACTCGTCCCCAAAGTGTACCCCTGGGCAGTGAGTGTACCCTGGGCAGTGAGTGTACCCCTGGGCAGTGAGTGTACCCCTGGGCAGTGAGTGTACCCTGGGTAGTGAGTGTACCCTGGGTAGTGAGTGTACCCTGGGCAGTGAGTGTACCCCTGGGCAGTGAGTGTACCCCTGGGCAGTGAGTGTACCCCTGGGCAGTGAGTGTACCCCTGGGTAGTGAGTGTACCCTGGGCAGTGAGTGTACCCCTGGGCAGTGAGTGTACCCCTGGGCAGTGAGTGTACCCCTGGGCAGTGAGTGTACCCCTGGGCAGTGAGTGTACCCCTGGGTAGTGAGTGTACCCTGGGCAGTGAGTGTACCCCTGGGCAGTGAGTGTACCCCTGGGCAGTGAGTGTAACCCTGGGCAGTGAGTGTACCCCTGGGTAGTGAGTGTACCCTGGGCAGTGAGTGTACCCCTGGGCAGTGAGTGTACCCCTGGGCAGTGAGTGTACCCCTGGGCAGTGAGTGTACCCCTGGGCAGTGAGTGTACCCCTGGGTAGTGAGTGTACCCTGGGTAGTGAGTGTACCCTGGGCAGTGAGTGTACCCCTGGGCAGTGAGTGTACCCCTGGGCAGTGAGTGTACCCTGGGCAGTGAGTGTACCCCTGGGCAGTGAGTGTACCCCTGGGCAGTGAGTGTACCCCTGGGCAGTGAGTGTACCCCTGGGCAGTGAGTGTACCCTGGGCAGTGAGTGTACCCTGGGCAGTGAGTGTACCCCTGGGCAGTGAGTGTACCCCTGGGCAGTGAGTGTACACCCTGGGCAGTGAGTGTTACCCCCTGGGCAGTGAGTGTTACCCCCTGGGCAGTGAGTGTACCCCTGGGCAGTGAGTGTACTCCCCCGAGCTGTCAGTTTGCGGCTCTAAGGCTAAATTAAACAACAAATTGCACAATGGCCAGAGTGACTCACTGCGCGACTGGGCGCATGTGCCGGTTATTGTTTCTGAGTTTCCGGCCGGGCTCGTGTTGCTGGATTGTTGGCGCCGGAAGTGCCTGGGAGCAAGGCAACCGGAGCGGGTGAGGGAGAGGCCGTGGGGGAGGGCCCGGACACAGTCACTGGGGGAAGGGGGGGGTCGGGCTAATCATAGACACTGTTGGGGGTGGGGGGGTCAGCTGTGACCTTAATCACTAGGGGAGGGGTCACGTGTGACCTCAGTCACTGGGGGGGGGGGGGGGAGGGGTCAGGTGTGACTTTAGTCACGAGGGTCAGGGGTCAGGTATGACCTCAGTCGCTGGGGGAGAGGGGTCAGGTGTGACCTCAGTCACTGGGAGGGGGAGAGGGGTCAGGTGTGACCTCAGTCACTGAGAGGGGGAGGGGTCAGGTGTGACCTCAGTCACTGGGGGGGAGGGGTCAGGTGTGACCTTAGTTACTGGGGTGGAGGGTCAGGTGTGACCTCAGTCACTGGGGTGGAGGGTCAGGTGTGACCTCAGTCACGAGGGTCAGGGGTCAGGTGTGACAGTCATGGGGGAGGGGTCAGGTGTGACAGTCACTGGGGGGGGAGGGGAGGGGTCAGGTGGGACCTCAGTCATGGTGGAACTTCCCTGCCTGAATTCACTTTCACTGCAGTGGTGAAGAAGGATCATGTTTGAAGATCTTGGCATGATAATGTTTTGTCTACTTATTGGGAAGTAATAATATTTTAAGGACATGCATTTATATGCCAGGTCTTCTTGCAGATAATCAGAATCTTATCCATTCAACGCACTAACTATTAATCTGTCTGTTCTATTACTGTGTCTTTTCATCTAACTTGACGTTACATATTACAATATTTTCTCAAGAATTTCCACAATTCATTTAGGTTACTGAAGCACCAAAGCACGGATGTTTTTTATTCTCTGTTTATTCTTTGACCATGTCCTGAGGGGTTGCTGCCTGAATTCAAAGTGAGCGTCCAGGATCTAATCTGAAGTCTGGCTGATGCAAGTGACTTCAGAGCCAACTTATAGCAAGGCTGCTTTATGGGACAACACTACCTCTGGTAACGTGACCTTCCTCCGCTGTCAGGGCCTTTCTTACCAGAGCCCTGGAGTCCACGCTCTAACCTGGTCTCTCTCTTCGACAGGCTCCAGAGAGGAAGGAGGTGGCTGTTGCTTTGGTGATCTGCCTTGTTCAGGAAGATTTACCAGGGGTTTGGAGAAGTGTAAAATCTTGATTACTCAGCAAAGAGTGAGTCGGCGCAGAGTTACCAAGTTAGTATGGTACCGCAATGAAAATTGCACATTATAATATTGCCTATTTACAAAATGTCTGCCTCTCTGATTATTAAACAGCAAAGACTGCCATCAAACTTAGCAATTGTTATTCAAAACAGTTTAAAAAAAAATGCAACTTTCTTCACATTCTTCCTGCAATATACAGTTTCATTAAGCCGCACTTCACACAATGTTGTCACACATGCAGCATCTCCTGAAGCTGGGAGAACACGATGGGGACATCCTTCCCCTTTACTGCACTTAAGGAAGACTTGGTTCTGAGGCGCAGCCAAGCGGAAAAGGGGGAGGAGACGGTTACTTCGGGTCTCTGCCCCCACTACGCTACCCCGGGAGTTCCTGGGCTTCCCCAGTCGGGCATTACTGGGCATGTGCCTGCAATAGGAGCAGGCCCAGCGTTCTCATGTTCATGAGGGGGAGGCGGGGCGTCCCCCAAAATTCTGGCAGTGAGACTTGTGCCCGGACCCTCCACAGACTGGAGAGTTTGAGAGGGACTTGTAGCGAGCTGAAGGTGTCATCTAGCGGCAAGTAAGGCCCTCTTCTATCCTTCTCAGCACAATCGTTGGGCTTTGGATCATTCTGGCTGCTGAAAGGCCCCCAGTGTTGGTGGCCAGGGGCCGAAACTCCTTGGAGATTCCGGCAGGAGACTGGTTGTGCCGGAACCTCTGTCGGCCCTTTCCAAGGCAAACGGATGGAGGCAGGAGTGGGGAATCCCTATGCCAGAAGTTCACACTCCTTTGGCTCAGTCCGGACCTGGCGTATCTGTGGTGACGGTACACCCAGTGAGGTGAGGCACACCGGCCCCCACGTGGATGGACGTGGGCCCCACCGGTTGGTTCCAGACCAGGGAATCTGCCTGACCCTCCCCCGCAAAGGAGTGCTCCAGGATTCTTTCTGAAACCACCCCCCCAGGAGATCAGCTCCCTAACGTAGAGGGCCGAGGAGGACATGACCAGAGTTGGGGAGGTGCGGGCAGTGTGGGTGTGGGGTGGCGGGGGGAGGTGTGGGGTTGGGAGGCAGGTGTGCCTCAGGATCCGCTCTTCCCAAAGTGTGGCTGAAGGAGTTTCCAGCCACCATGGGCAGACAGACGCTGGAGGTGCGCCCAAAATGGTGCCTGTGCCAGCCAGCCTCATGCTAATGAGGAGCCCTCCCACTGACCCTGCAAACTATGGCAGTGCCAGGTGCTGTAAGGGTACTGGTGGGTGCAATCCCAATGTAATGGCCGGGATTGTGACCAGTGGATTTTCGGCCCCCTTATCTCTCTCCTGAATCTTGCTAAAATCCTCACTCAGAGGCTGGAGATTGCATTATTGACTTCAGTACACATCGGCCAGGTTTATAAAAACCAAGTTGCAGCAAAGTAGTTCTCACATGTTGTCTTGACTGTGGGCAGGGAATCTATGTGGTCGGCCTCAGCTGTCTCCCTTGATGCCCATTTGTAATGTATACCATGTAGCAGATGGGAATTGGACAGCAGTGGCTTACACGGGTCTGCACTCTGTGTTACGGCAGAAGTAGGGTCGCCAACTCTGGTTGGGCGTATTCTGGGAGGGTTCATCACTTGACCTCCCGCCTCCAACCGCCCCGTCCCACCCCCACACTCCCGCCATTGATGCCCAACATATCCACCCTCGCGGCGCCATGCCTTCCCACACCAGTTGGACAGCGAACAGGCTCTTTGTTACCAGATTGGATGATCGTCAAACAGCTCTTTTTTCTTCCCCATTTCCAGTATTTCTACAACTAGTAAACAAAAATCTTCAAAGAAAATGAAAATAACAACATTTTTTAATTTTAAATTTTCTCCTGCAGAAGATTAATCTTTAATTCCTGGAGACTCCAGGACAACCCTAGGCAGGAGGGCAATGTTATTCACTAATGTGCTGTTGAGGGCCAGAATCCCAACCAATATCTTACTTGAGGACCCCTCTCAGGAATGCTGCACTATGGAGTCATGGGCCTCGATATAAACCCCCAACAATGGGCAGGGGGTTTAAAAAGTGAACTGCGCAAAATGCGCCCCCAACCCGCCTGTGCACGTGCCCGCCACATATTTTGCGGCGCCGGATGTCAGGGTGGGAGAGGCGGAATGGTCATTAACATATTTAAATCGGGCTCCCACAGTGCAATTGAGAGCCCGATTTGAATTGACTGTGGCCGCGCAGGCTTCCCAGGCGTCAGGAAAACTCGGCAGTGAAAGGGAGGTGGGAGGTGCTGGCTCCACAAGATAAGTGGCTGTTTCAGCACTCCTGTGGGCCAGGAGGAGCAGGAGTGCTCCCCCCCCTACCCCGGCCACTAAAGGAAGCCTTCGGCCCCCCTCGGCTCCAATCTCCAGCCCCCCTCGCACCCCCTCCTCAAAAATCGCAGGCCGCCCCCCACCCCCCACCCCCAGCCCCGTTTGCAGGGTTCACCCCCTCCCGATTGCAGACCTTTTTCCCCCCCCACCTCCCCAAGCCCCAATTGCTGACCTTCCCCACCCCCTCCCGATTACCAGGGAACGTCTCCAAGGGTCCCCGGCTGCAGCCTCCTGCCGCTGACGTTCTCTCCTGCTCGCCGGCTGGCCATGCTGTCCACTCGTCTACCAGATGAGACGTTAAACCAAGACCCCGTCTGCCCTCTCAGGTGGATGTCAAAGATCCCCTGGCACTGTTTCGAAGAAGAGCAGGGCAGCTGTCCACGGTGTCATGGCCAATATTTATCCCTCTACATACATCACTAAAACAGATTATCTGGTCATTTATTTCATTGCTGTTTGTGGGATCTTGCTGTGCGCAAAGTATAGCAGTGACTCCACTTCATAGGTACTAAATTGGCTGTAAAGCGCTTTGGGACATCCTGAGGATGTCAACAGCGCTATATAAATGAAAAGTTATTTCCTTTCTTTTAATGGAGTGGCAAAAGTCTGTAATTCTCACACAGTGAGCTACGCTTTTGAATCATACCGCTGTCAACTGAAGGCCCAGAGCTTCTCCACAGGAAGAGAGAAAAAATCTTCAGGACCAATCGTTCTATTGAATAGTTCTATTGTAATAAGAGCCCTCTCGCGTGATGTATGGAAGCTGGGATAATCCTGCCTCTAAAAGCATTTACTTTTGTTGATTGACAGCCACAGCTGGGCGGGTTTGGAGAAGAGGCCCAGAGATACATGGAGCAAGAAAAGATACCAAGAGCAGCAGGTGAGTGAGGATGGCCCCTGGGTTTAAAGTATGAGAACCACTGGCCGAGACTATTACTGATTGATGGAGGAGTTGATTTCACCCTGCTGTCTCCTCAGTGGGAGAACCAGAGCTGTGCACTACTTTTGAGAGTTGGTGATTGGGTCTTTGGACCGCCTGTTAATTACCCATTCATTTATTTCAGAGGCTGTTTTCGAATGGCTGAGTGTTGGGTATCTTCCTACGCAGGTCATATCGCAAGATGCTTCATATATAAAATAAATGGGAACAAGTCAGTGGAAATACTGACCCGCTCTCCAAAGCAAGCCAATGAGTTATACTGGACTTCATTTGGTTGCCCAGTGACAAGAGATGCTCAGGACACTGGGGTCCAGATCAGCTGCTAATTGGTCATTTCAAATAGACAAAGATGGACTTTCAGGGCTGTAAAGGACCCCTTCTCTCCTTTTCAGAAAGGACAGAATTGTTAATAACCAGACCTCAGTTACTTATTTTCCATTCTTTAGTGGAATGCCCATCTCTGCCCTGCACAGTTTAATATCTTAAAGAAAACATATTCCATTCCACGCAGGCTGGAAACTGATGGAAGTAAAGAGAAATTGGTTTCCCTAACAGGAGAAGAACTTAATGGATGGTTAATAAGATGCCAGTTAAAATGACCCATAGGAACCAAACTTCTTCAGTCCCAATGGCACTCCTGTGGCACAAAGTCAAGTGGAGGAGGCAGGAATTCTTACTCAGAATCTCACCAACTCCTAATTCGTGCAGACGTTTGGGGCGGGCGAAACTTCCGGCCGTCCCAAACATGGCTCTTGATGTCAGAGCAGGTGGGGGTGAGGGTCGGACAAATCCCACATCGGGCCTCCCTGCTACCGAGTGACCTGGGACTCGGGGTGGACCTGGTTCACAGGTTGGCTCAGTGGTGGAAGTAGGGCCCACTTGTGGGTCAAGGCCTGGTTCCTGGCTTCGATCTCCGATAAGAGTGCCAGCAACATAAATAATATCGGTCCCATTCTAAAGGGGGGAGGGGGTACAATTATGTACATAATGTTTCCCACATTACAACAGTGACTACACTTCAAGAAGTACTTAATTGGTTGTAAAGCGCTTTGGGATGTCTGGTGGTTGTGAAAGGCACTATATAAATACAAATGTTTCTTTTTCTTTTATAACAAAAAATGTGAGGCAGTATCACCAGCTGGCCAGTGAATGACTTGCCAGTGCTGCTTCTCCCACCCTCTCCTCTGGTGGGCGCCCAAGAGGCCCTGCCCTAACCCTAGGTTCTCCGGTGGAGTTAGGAGCTGGAAAAATGATCCACTTTTAAATTATCCTTGTATTTAGGTTTGTTGCTGTTGTGCTCTGATGTTTTGTTATATGTTATTTTCCTTCTTTATATGTATTCTCACTGGTATTTTCCCCCCTCACATACTGTAGGTATAACTCCAAAAATAAAAAGTTAAAATATGTGAACCATGGTGAATAATACCGTTGATATATTCCTGCATGCATGCAATGTGGTTGAATTACAGAGAAGGTACAGCACAAAAACAGACCATTTAGCCTAACTGCTCTATGCTGGTGTTTATGCGCCACACGAGCTTCCTCCCACCCTACTTAATCTAACCCCATCAGCATAGCTTTCTATTCCTTTCTTCCTCATGTACTTATCTAGCTTCCCCTTAATTGCATCTATGCTAATCGCCTCAACTACTCCATGTGCTAGCAAGTTTCATATTCGCACCACGCTCTAGGTAAAGACGTTCCCTGCAGTGCAGTCACTTTTCGTGTGATGGATTTTGTGGCGTGACCTACCTCTTGACCTTTTCCTATGCATATCTGGATGGAAGGACTCAGTCTGCTGGCTGGCTGTGCAATTCCTAAAAGAGCCTCTTGAGATGGGGATTCCATGAGCTCCAGGTGCCACTGACCTAGCGAGTCCTGTGTCTGTGGCAAAAACACTGTGTACATTTCTGGCTGTTTGGGCTTGGATGCTCTTGGTGGGTCAAGGGAGAGCGTGGGCTGTCCACTATCACTTGTGCAAAGACATGGAATGGCCTACATGTAGCACTACCTTGAGAGCCAGCCTGTTCATGGGAAACTGCTTGAGATCAAGTCCTTAAGGCATCTGCGCGAGCATAAGTCAGTGGCTGGTGGCCTCCCACGAGGTTTTGCAATCCCTCCCGTAGAGACTGGAAACTGGCCACAACTGCTTCCTGGAGCTTGGGTCCTTTGGCCTCCATAGCAGCAGTTTAATCATTCATGGTAGATACGCCCTCTGTGTTGCTGGCAGGTGTCACTGGGGTTTCTATTTTAGTTGCCAGCTGTCTGGCCTGCACTCTATGGGAGACCGCAGAAAACCGTTTCTCTATGAGTGCGCAAATCTGAGTGGTGGACTCCTTCCCACCAGCCCCTTAAACCTAGTGTAGTGTTGTCTATGGACATAAGAGACTAGTTGATAAATTTGCACTAATGTTACATTCTCCTTTTGCGAACAGGCCTCATGAGGACTGAATCCCAAGGTGACTCAGCATGGTCAGTGCAAATCTTGGATTATTAGCCCAACAACAGATTGTCACTCTGCTGCCGACATGCATTTGCCCTTGCTCACCCATGTTTTGGACTTCACCCTGTGTTCCCTTTTCTGTCTCAGAACTAGGACCCTTCGGTACATGGGTCTTTGAACTTGTTTCTTTTTCAAGTGGTGATGGCACAGGGTACGGTGATGTGGGAACTCCGGGGTGGGGGGGGCAGTCCGACCTCCGGCTCTGACCCTTCCTGCATTTGTGTGAAAATAAAAGACGTGGCATTTGGACTGCCTGGGCTCGGGAGGACATGCTGTACTTTGTGATATTGCCAGTGTTACTGTGCGTTCCCTGTCAATGTTCCACTCCTTGGCAGTCACACAAACTGAGCATCACATGACCAACCTCCTCCAGCTTCACCAGCTCCACATCCCCATGGGCTCCTCAGCCTATATGATGTGGCCATCTCGAAGAGGGATAACTTTCTATACTGGCTTCTCCACCATCCTCCCCCAGACTGTCCTTGCCAGAATCTGAGGATTGAATATCAGATTTGCTTGAAGGTAGAATGGTGTGCATTGTTCTCCGGGGCACTTTGCACATTGCTGTTTGTGGGAACTTGCTGTGTGCAATTTGGCTGCCGCGTTTCCTACATTGCACTTCAAAAAGTACTTCATTGGCTGTAAAGCGCTTTGGGATGTCCTGAGGTCGTGAAAGGCGCTATATAAATGCAAGCCTTTCTTCTTTCTAACAATATGCATATGCTGCAGAGTCCCTGAGACACCATGTACAGGAAACTCTTTATTAACCGGCACCCAAATATCCGGAAATCTCTCTTAACCGGCAAAATTCTTGAGTAGGTAACCGGGGTTTTCCTTCATCTCTCGTTTAAAATTAACTTTAAAAAAAACCCCGAGGCGTTTGCCTTGTATCGGAGCGTGTAGATTGGGAGGGGAATGTGCAGCCCGGGTAGGCAGCGGACACGACAGATGGTCAGCTGGCGGTCCCCGGGGAGACGGAGCTCCGAATGCAGGCGCATGTCAATGTGTACGGGGCTCTCATACGTTGGGAGATATAACTCTCCGTTATCCGGACTTTTTGATTAACCGGCACCACGCCGGTCCCGTCGGTGCCGGTTAATAAAGAGTTTCCTGTACATTGAAGGTAGATGGCAATTAGTATACCAAAGTGAGAAGTCGCACAACACCAGGTTATAGTCCAACAGTTTTATTTGAAATCACAAGCTTTCGGAGCGCTGCTCCTTCGTCAGGTGACGTCACCTGACGAAGGAGCAGCGCTCCGAAAGCTTGTGATTTCAAATAAAACTGTTGGACTATAACCTGGTGTTGTGCGACTTCTCACTTTTGTCCACCCCAGTCCAACACCGGCATCTCCGCATCAATTAGTATACCAGCTGCACTCCCAAATTACAGCCTAAAACGGCACTGTTGGCTCTTGCTGGCAGCCAGATTTGACCATCATACCACCTTGGTCACCAGTATGTTTGTGAGCACATGCGGACATGCCAACCTGAAAACCAGAGAAAACTGACTGGGGACTTCAAAGAAACCTGACCCCTCAGAAACGGGCCATAACCTGTAGTTACACTGAAAGTGCAGTGGGGCTCTGGTTTGAGGGACAGAGTCAGGAACGGCACTGAGACGTGAGCCCAGGAGCGGCTCCCAGGGACGGATTCAGAAGTACCGAGGGGTGGAGCCAAAAGCAGCGCTGATTCTCTTCCGCAAGCACAGACAAGCAAACACTGGCCTCAAAATGCTGATGCCCACATGAAATGCAGACAGTGAAATGCAGACAGTTTCATGTGTGACTGTTATGTGGGAGGTCTTCCCATTTCACCTTATTGGAATTGGAGAATTGTGGGTTGAGGAGGAGGAGGATCATCTGAATTGGACTTTGGTGGGGCTTATGGGTGGTGCTACTCCTCGGATGCCTGAACAGTATGATGTGTCACGGGATATTTGAGTAGTGAGCGGGACATTGTGAGATCTAGGAAGGTTTGCGAGTGGTGCTGGGGTGTGGAAGTACCAGGGAGGCGGTCCCAGAGTTAAGGGGTTGTGGCTTGCACAAGTAGGAGCCCAAAGGTCTGTTAACATAGACGCCTGTTTTACATCTCTCCCGATTTACAGTTCCTTGACTTCAATAGCAAAGAAAATCAGGAGAAATGTAAAACGGGCATCTGACTTGATATTGCCCATTTTACATTATCGCCCAAAGTCAAAATTACCCCCATTGTATCCCAGTTGCAATTTCAATTTGGTTTTGTACTGAAGAAATATCCTTTTGGATCTTTTGTTACAAGAATGAGGTGAAATTCAAAGTACAATGGCAATATTTTTGTTGCCAATTTTATCCATTTCTCCTCTCTTGAAGGAGTTAAGTTATGCTGTGATGCAGCTCCAAGGAGGCAGCAGCCCTCCAATACCTTGCCCACAGGCCATACTTTATGCATGAACCTAGACCGCGTTTTTGGCAGGCTATTCAACCGTGGAAGTGCTAAGCCCAACATCCAAACATGCACAGAGGCTGCTGGCTAATGATCGAGTGGAAACCCTGGCTGATTTCCTTTTCCTTTCCCTAGCCAAAGGAAATTGAAGGCATTTGTAGTGCTCCAAGTGAGCCAGCTAACTCAGCACATACTGGGAGCCAAATCAGTGACCTTCTGGTCTGTATGGCCTTATTGAACAATCAGTAATCCACTTTCCACCAGGCGATCAGGGAGTGTCTGAAGTTAACTCCTTCACTTTGGGCGTTCCCCTATTACTTCTGCGAATTTATCCGCAACAACTTCAGATAGCAACTTTAACTTTGAAAAAGTTGCAAAGGCACTTCACTGAAACCTAATCACACAAAAATAGATGCTGAGTCAAAGAAAGAGATATTAGGAGGGGTGACTGAAAGCTTTGTCAAAGAGGTAGGTTTTAAGCAGGGTCTTAAAGGAGGTGAGGGAGGACTAGAGAGGCAGAGAGGTTTAATGAGGGAATTCCAGTGCTTAGGGCCTAGACGGCTGAAGACACGGCCGCCAATGGTGGGGCGAAGGGCCTGAGGAATGCGCAAGAAGCCAGAGATGAAGGAATGCAGAGTTGTTAAAGGGTTGCAGGGCTGGAGGAGGTTACAGAAACAGGGAAGGGTGAGGCCATGAAGGGATTTAAACACAAGGATAAGAATTTAAAATTTGCGGTGATGGGGGACCGGGTTCCAATGTAGGTCAGTGAGCACAGGGTAACGGGTGAGAGAGACTTGGTGCGAGATAGGACACGGGTAGCAGAGTTTTGGATGAGCTGAAGTTTACGGTGGGTGAAGGATGGGAGGATGGCCAGGACAGCATTGGAATAGTGGAGTCTGTAGGTGACAGATTATCTAATGAGTAGCTGAGCCACCCAAACCAGAGAAGACCTGAGCTTCAATCTCTGATCTCCACTGAGTTTGCTGATCTCTGCTGGGCCTGTAGAATGGGCACTACAGTTGCCATCAGTGCCCTTCAGTTAGGGAAGGGAAAATCATTCTTTCTCCTGATCACTATCCAGGAAACCCTACTGGACATATGGGCATGTGGCTGGAACAGATTGAGCTTAGTTATGATGCCTCCAAAGTTGAATAGCTTGCAACACGTTGTACAGGCTTGCACTTGAATAATGATCACAAGCCATCAGAGGGTGTGGACCAACACACCAGCAAGGAATCTTTAGGAGTGGGGTTGCTTCAAGAAAACCATTGCGAATAAAAAAAATTAAATAAAAATTCTTCCATTAATACTGATGCATAATATGACACAATACTGATGTGCAATCGAGAGTGATGAGTAGGCAAAGCAACTAAGACAAAAGGGAATTTCTTTTCTCTTGTTTTTAGTGACAGACAGCATTGTGCAATAAAGCCTTGAGACAGAATTATCAGCAATAACGTGCCATGATACTGAGATTCTCCCACATGGTAAATGGACGAAGTGTTTGCGTTGGTAAAGTTCAGTTAGGCTATGTGAAGTAGAAGCACTGAGTGTAGTAGGACAGTGTACAGATACAGGCTGGGTGTTAGCCAGAGGAAGAAGATTGCCGCTGAGCCAGACAGAAAGATAACGGCAAAGGAATTGTTGCTGTTGGACCTCAGAAACCCAAAGAACATCAGAGAAAGAAGCCGAACTGTTTCAGTACACCGGTTAATCTGTTACCTGATCAAAGACGACAAAAGGTAACTTGGCCAAGCAGGTATAGAATTAGTCTCCACTTGGAGAGGCAAGGATTAATCAAGGATAGTCCGCATGGCTTTGTCAGGGGGAGATCATGTCTAACCAATTTGATTGAATTTTTCGAGGGGGTGACTAGGTGTGTGGATGAGGGAAGTGCAGTTGATGTAGTCTACATGGACTTCAGTAAGGCTTTTGACAAAGTTGCACATGGGAGACTGGTCAAGAAGGTAAGAGCCCATGGGATCCAGGGCAATTTGGCACATTGGATCCAAAATTGGCTTAGTGGCAGGAGGCAGAGGGTGATGGTCGAAGGTTGTTTTTGTGACTGGAAGCCGATGTCCAGTGGTGTACCGCAGGGATCGGTGCTGAGTCCTTTGCTGTTTGTAGTGTACATTAATGATTTAGATATCAATGTAGGAGGTATGATCAGTAAGTTCGCAGATGACACGAAAATTGGTGGAGTGGTAAATAGCGAGGAGGGAAGCCTCAGGCTACAGGACGATATAGACGGGTTGGTTAGATGGGTAGAACAGTGGCAAATGGAAATTAACCTTGAAAAGTGTGAGGTGATGCATTTTGGGAGGACTAACAAGGCAAGGGAATACACAATGAATGGTAGGACCCTAGGAAGGACAGAGGATCAGAGGGACCTTGGTGTGCATGTACATAGATCCCTGAAGGCAGCAGGACAGGTAGATAAGGTGGTTAAAAAGGCATATGGGATACTTGCCTTCATTAGCGAGGCATAGAATATAAGAGCAGGGAGGTTATGATGGAGCTGTACAAAATGCTAGTTAGGCCACAGCTGGAATACTGTGTGCAGTTCTGGTCGCCACACTATAGGAGGGATGTGATTGCATTGGAGAGGGTGCAGAGGAGATTCACCAGGATGTTACCTGGGCTGGAGCGCTTCAGCTATGAAGAGAGACTGGACAGGCTGGGGTTGCTTTCCTTAAAGCAGAGAAGGCTGAGGGGGGACCTGATTGAGGTGTACAAAATTATGAGGGGCATAGATAGGGTAGATAGAAAGGAACTTTTCCCCTCAGTAGAGGGGTCAATAACCAGGGGGCATAGTTTCAAGGTAAGGGGCAGGAGGTTTAGAGGGGATTTGAGGAAAAACTTTTTCACCCAGAGGGTGGTTGGAATCTGGAACTCACTGCCTGAAAGGGTGGTAGAGGCAGGAACCCTCACAACATTCAAGAAGCATTTAGATGAGCACTTGAAACGCCATAGCATACAAGGCCGTAGCCTGGACCAAGTACTGGAAAATGGGATTAGAATAGACAGGGCTTGATGGCCGGCGCGGACACGATGGGCCGAAGGGCCTCTTTCTGTGCTGTATAACTCTATGACTCTATGAGGTACTATAATCTCGGAAATGTACTTATTGTTATGTCAAGTTGAACTCAGCTATTGCTGTGCTATTGTGCAGTAATCCTGAAATCAAGTTTATTGTCGTACTTTTGATGATTTAACCTCTATTGGTTTGTGCCAGTCACCTTTAAAATTATATTACATTAATCACTGAAACAAAACCTAATGCTGATGCTCACGGCCGTCATTGAATAAAGTAGCACATAGGTTGTTGTGTGAATTCCTTGAGGTCTTCTACGTGTGGTAAGAGTTAACAATAATTCTTCTGAGGAAGAGGGTCACATCTGAGACATTACCCTATCCTCGTTCAGGTGCTGACTGACCCATTTGGGTTAATTTTGTATGGCCATATGCTGCCAGTAGAGGCCTTGCATGGAGCCAGAGCACAGCAGGAAAACGTGGGCATGTTGCCCTCAATCTACCATCTATTCGGGTTGAGAATGCATCCATGATTTTCCGCTGTTTGCTGGCTTACATAGGATTACATCGGATTACATCGGATATACGGCACAGAAACAGGCCATTCGGCCCAACCAGTCCATGCCGACGTTTATGCTGCACACGAGCCTCCTCCCGTCTTTCCTCATCTAAATCTATCAGCATAACCCTCTATTCCCTTCTCCCTCATATGGTTATCTAGCCTCCCCTTAAATGCATCTATACTATTCGCTTCAACCACTCCCTGTGGTAGCAAGTTCCACATTCTCACCACTCTTCTGGCTGCAGACAAAGCCTTGCAAAATTTACCCTAGTGTGCATTTCTGGCATTTTCTGCATTTGTTTCAGATTGCCAGCAGTTCCTTTTTAAATCTTTACTGTTTTCCTAGACCCCGTTTTACACAAAACCTTATGGGGGAAAAATTCAGCTGCTTGCGCCTCCCGTTAGCGCCTTAAGAGGGCGCTAATGGGGCGTAAAGCAGCTAACGCCCGGGCGCAGCGCCGCCCACGCCTCCCGAAAAATTTAGTGGGAGGTTAGCGGCGGCGGCAGCCGGTAGCGCCCTGTGGCGCTGCGCCGCCGGCGATGACGTCATCGCCGTGCGCAGCACCCCGCTCGCGCCCCGGCCGTGATCTTCAGTCGCGCCCCCTGATTTACCGCCAGACGCTATGTCCGACGGGTTCAGGGAGGCGTACGTGCGGCCGGGGCGGCGATATTTAAAGGGGAGGTGGCAGGCGGCCATTTTTGTTGCTGGCCGCCTGCCAGCACCTGCTCCCGTTGCTGTCCCTGGCCCCTGTGAAGCCCCCCCACCGTGAAGTGCCGGCTGCGCTCCAAGAGCCCGGCACTTCTCTTGAGTGCCGGGCTCTTTTGCCGGCACTCCCGATCCCTGGGGGCCCAGCTGGGCCCCGGTTCGCGCTGCGCAGGGTCCCTCCCCTTTAAGAAGGGGAGGAAGGCCTGCAATACCGCGGCACGTAGCGCCAGGATATTCACTCGCAGCGCCCCAAGAGGGATGCGGGGTGCTTCCAGTGGCGCCCCGCTTCCCTCTTGGGGCGCAACCACTGAAGTTCCGGCGCGGGGCCGCTAATTTTTTCGGGGCGCTAAAAGTCGCGCCCCGGCGAGGTTAGCGCCCCAAATGGGGCGCGACTCAATTTTTACCCCTATGTTTCTAATGGAACTGTAATATCTCTTGTCAGCTGTGCTGTGCCATGCTAACTGTTATACAGATTCTTCTCTTGACTATGTTGTGCTGTCTTGCTTCCCTTTGTAACTTCTATTTCTCCAGGGTTTGTTAAACTTTGCTGTCTGCTTGCTCTCTTATGTTCTACTTTAGGCAGCTGTATTAAGTCTGGTTTGGCCTTGGACCTTTTGTTACAATTCCTATCTGCCTTATGCTGATTCTGTCTGACTCTTCCTTGAGTCTAAACCAAGATAACTTATCTTATCTGCTAAAACAGTTGTACTATGGTGGAGGCCAACTACCTATGAGAATTATGGAGCATAAATATAATAACCCAACCTAAAGGCAGTTTTATGAGAAAATGAGCAATACAAAAGTGAGCAACACTTAGAATGGACCATTGGATAATTTGGTGAAGGCACAAAAACATTTAAGAGACAGTTGGATGCTGTGATGGTGGAACTGTAATTTTTTCTAGATTGATAATCTACGATAGGCCGAAAGACGTTCCTCACTGTAATCTTGTGGAAAGGAAGTATAGCTTGAGTACTAGTGCTTTTCACAACTAGACTTAGGCCTTTATTCTAACGAGGGGACTGGAAGGATGCATGCAAACTGGGTAGCAGGTGCGCACCCAGCCAGGTCGGGGATGTGGAGGCCCTGCTATTCTTAACGGCAGGGCCTCATTTAAATAAAACCTCCCGACACCCAGCCAGATTAACCCCCCTGGCTGGTGGGCGGGAGCGGGAATTTGGCCGCAGGATATCGGATTTGATCGGAGGTCAGCAGGGCCTGGGGATTCCTTCTTCTCAATGCTTGATGACGGTGCCGAGGATTCCCTGAAGATCTGGGGGAGGCTGTGGCTGGGGAGGTTCAAGGATTCCAAGGAATTCAAAGAGAGATAACAATTCAAAACTTACCGTGGCCTCTTCCAGCCAGTTGGATCCTCCCGCCATGTTTCTGCTGCCAGGCAATGTGAGACTCCGTCTACGTGGATGTTTAAATTACGTCGTGGCGCCGATGGCATTATCGAGCCATGACCGTTGAATCTTAAGTAGGCCCCGCCTGCTTCTAGCGGGAGCCTCATCCAGGGCCTGAATCCCAAATATTATGGTGGCCGGGAACGAGGAGGACTGGAGGCAGGATCTTGATTGTTAGGATTTTAACCCCTCGCCCGACCCTTTCCTGCCTGTCGGAGGTTAAACTCGAGGCCTTAGTTCCATCTATTTTTGGCTGGGTGAGTTATGGTGAAGTGAGCTCTATTAGCGGTGTGTTTGAAGAAAGGAAGAAGAGCAATAACTTGAGATTTATTTTCCAAGAGAAAGTCATTTTTATTTTCTATCATTTATTTTATTTTTACAACCCAGCTCTGGAAGATAAATAGCTGCTCAATAAAGCATTTGCTGGTTAAGTTTTAACTTGAAGTGCCTCTTCTGTGCTTTTGAAGGTTTGAGGAGATTTTACTACTGTCTTGAAAGTAGAATTGATGGAACCTGTTGGAGGTGCAACAAGAAGGAGTGTACGTTAGTGTATATGTTAATGGTACACCCCAGGATTGTGGTGACCTAAAAAGACTTTTTGTAACCTCCTAAAAGTTTTGTGTGTCTCCAGGGTTTACAGTCTGGAGTCCTGGCCCTTTAAGGTGATCACATTTATTTGACAGGCTCTTCGGATTAAATTTGAGTCTTATTGAAAGCTGTTGGTACCTAGTTCATTTTTAAGAAGTGTTTTACTCCTTTCTCCACCAATATTTCCCCCTCCCTCCCCTCCCTCTCTCCTGGAGGTACTGAGGACTCCTTGCTGAGATATGATTCCATGGATGCTGTGTGCCATCTGGTACCTTGCCCAGGTGACTTTTCTTCACATGCGAACTGAGAAAATGAGTACAAGTTGTTCGACTAATTAAATACTGACAGATCTTGCTGTCGTGATTGAGGATTGATCCAGCAATGAAGCCTTTTTCAAACCTCCAGACCCACAAATTTCAAACAGGCGAAACCACTGAGTAAGAAATACAAGTGCAAATAGAAATGAGCTGCCTAGGCTATGTGGGATGGGCTTAGGGTTGCCAACTTTGGTTGGACATATTTCCGGAGATGTCATCACATGACTTCCTGCCTCCGATCGTCCCGCCCCTACACTCCTGCCATTGGTCGCCCAACAAGCCCATCCTCACGGCGCACCGCCTTCCCTCACCAATCAGAAAGCGAACAGACTCTTCATTACCCAATTGGATGATTCTTGACTGTGTCTGATATTTTTATAACTAATAAACAAAAGTATTCAAAGAAAATTTAAGAAACAACACAATTTTTAACGTCCTTATGACACAGCAGTGTCCAGGAGATTAGTCTTTAATTCTTGGAGACTTGAGGGCAATCCTGGAGGGTTGGCAACCCTATATAAGCTGCCAGGGCACTTGGGCCTTGATAATGGTCTTTGGGACATAATTTGGACATTTCTGCTGTAAGGGATGCCACTATTAATTCCTAGACATCTTCCTCTCCAACCTATTGCATTTCCCTGGATGGTTTTGTAAAATGCTTCCCTCTTTTTCTTTCCTTGGCGGGGAACAGGGAGAAGAGAGGCTAAATCCTAGAAATGCCCCACAACCACATGGCAAAGTAAAACCTAAAACAAAGGGATGACAAATAGGAGATTTTGTATCTAGATTCCATTGAGAACTGGGTCTGTTATTGCAGCCCAGCGACATGTGATATAAATCCATAAGTATTGTACTGGGCACTGTAAAGGTGCAAAAAGTCAATGAGATGGAATAGCTGCCTTCAGCTCAGAGTTCAAAGTCAATCACTAATGGAATAAATTATTCACCTCTTTCACTTGACTTTATGTCAATAAATAATTGGCCACACCCTTTAACTCTGTGTCAATAATTAGCCAGCCCCTAAACTATGCAGACTATAAAGGTCACAGTTTATCCCTGCTCTGTGCCGTATTAGTCAGTCCCAGTAAGGCAGCAGCTACAACTTGCCTCAAAGTCCCTGGGCTAGATAGGGGAAGAATCAGACAAGGCTCCCACTGCTCATTTCTATCCAGTTACCCCGGGTGGATGATGGATGTGAGTGAGGACAGTATTAGGTTTGGGCCTGATGGCTACAGTCAGGGGTTTCCCGGCGAGTTATCCTGGCTCATTGACATAACTTGGACAGAATGGGTCAGAAAGTTCTTCAGGAGCTGCTCTGCTGGCTCTCCGCTTGCCCCTGCCTCTTCCGGCATTTTCCAGGGGAAGTGTCATCAGCTGTATAATGGCATTGGATTTCCTTCAGTGACCCGGCCATTTTCCAGAGCAGTGCAATAAGGAAAACAGAGCAGTGAGAGCCTACCACCGAATCCCCACCCTTAAATAGGCCCATGGTAATTTTCCTCCATTCTCCCAACTAGCAGAGGTCTCGGTCGCTCGCCATCATTAGCACCTTAGCAACACTGCACGAGGAAAGCTGGTGAGTTCTGGGGTCCAGTGTTGCTATGGGTGGTGAAAGGGGTTTTAAATCTTAAATCATACCCACCTCCCCACATCACTGCCACTTGGAAAAGAGTTGAATCGACTGGGAGATGATCGATTCAACTCTCCAGCCCCATGATTTGTCCACGGCACAGCTCTTGGGGCTGCTGCCCATGACATGTTGCGGGTTGCATCCTGGTTTCAGGCAAACTCTTGCCCTGCCAGAGTGCGCCCAGATTCCCCTTGAGTCGAAAATCCCAGCCTGGCTGTCCAGGATAACATGAAGACATTCAAGCTCTGGATTCAGTGCAGAAAAGAGCCGTGAGGCTGATCCCCAGTGTTGGAGGTCTGAGATATGAAGAAAGACTGGAGAAACCTGGGGCTTTTCTGCCTGGAAAGGAGACGTCTGAGGGGTGGATCTTGAATATAAAATTGTTAAGGGTATAGAAAAAGTTAACCTGGAATATTACTTTAAGTTAAACTGTGGGAGTAGAACTAAAGGACACAGGTTCAATCTAGGTCCTGTTAGGATAGAAACATAGAATCTAGGAGCAGGAGTAGGCCATTTGGCCCGTCGAGCCTGCTCCGCCATTCAATACGATCATGGCTGATCATCCAAATCCAGTACCCTGTCCCTGCTTTAATCCCCACAGTACCCCATATTTAATTCCCCCTAACATATCCCATCTTATCCCCACATATTTAATCCCCCCCTAACACTAAGGGTCAATTTATCATAGCCAAATCAACCTAACCCGCACATTTTTGGACTGTGGGAGGAAACCGGAGCACCCGGAGGAAACCCACGCAGACACGGGGAGAATGTGCAAACTCCACACAGACAGTCACCCGAGGTCAGATTCGAACCCGGGTCCCTGGTGCTGTGAGGCAACAGTGCTAACCACTATGCCACCGTGTTGCATGAAATTCTTCTTCACACAAAGAGCAATCAGCATGTGGAATAAACTTCCAGAAAGGGTAGTGGAAAACCCCTATACATCAATTTACTTTGCTTTTCTTTTCTTTACAGTTTAAATTGATTGTAAAGAAAGCCTTTAATTAATTAATTTCTCCTTTTAATTGTGGCAATTTATGAAATGTGAGTCATACATGAATTAACCTTCTCCCCATAACCGAGTAATCATTAAGTTAAACTAATGACACCTCTTAATTTCTTTCCTATCTTTAGGTATCATGGTGATAGTACCTGTGACTCCATTCTCCTCACAGTTGGGGCTGGATTTGATACTGGGGTCGGGTTGGTGTCGTGAATCACACATTTTGGCTTGTGAACCCGCCTCCATCGAGACGTGGCCAACCCACTGTATTTACCCTTGATTGACCTTGTTGAGCCCGCCCAGTGGGCTCAGCAGGCCAATTAAGGGCCACCCGGCAACAGGTGACGTCACAGATTGACATTTCATCTGTCAAGAGCTTTTGACAGATGAAATATCAGCGTTTGACAGCTCTGTGAAGCTGTCAAACACTCACAATATGATTTCTAACTTCAGTCCTTCCTCTCAGGCTGAGTTAGAAATCATTCCACCACAGAAAACAGAAGGCTGTAGTTTTTGACAGGACCACGGCTTTTCTGCTTTCTGTGCCGGTGAGATTTCTGACTCCCAAGAACTGAAGGGCTGACACCTGCAGGAGGAAGTTAAGGTAAGTAAAACATTTTCCCACACTTAGCACTTACCTTACACACTTACTTCTGCACACATGCACCCATCACTCACCTGCCCACCGGACATATCGACCCCTCCAACCCCTGCAGACCCACGGTCCGCCCGATAACTTGGCGTGGTTGCCACCTGTCGGGAAGCCCACATTTCACCCTTTAAAATAGGGATTAGGCAAAAAACTGCCTGTTAACTACCTGTTAACAGGCAGTTAATTGTCACTAATCCCTTCCCGCCTCGGGGAGTCGGGTCTCAGCACAGGTCGGGTACCCGCTGCCAGCTAGGTTGTAAGGAGCGTCTTAAAGGAGGAAAGAGAAATGGAGAGGCAAAGAAATGGAGTTGGCCACCACTTCCATGCTGGAAAGGATGGGCTCCAAGCTCTGCGCAAAGCCCTCTGCCAAGTTGGTGCCGGACTCCTCCATGCTCCTTGACATTGCACGCAGGCTTTCTGGCAGGCTTCCCGATGCACCAAGCATTTCATTGTGCATACCCATCAGCCTTCTTCTGAAGCCTGCCCCATCGAAGTCCTCATCTGAGTCCTCCGCAGCAGAACTCATGTGCGACCTCACCCCTGCGAGCTGGCACCTGTGCTATCCTTACCCCCTACTCTGGCTGCAGGCCACTCGTGCCCAGTATCTCACCATGTGCAGATCCCGCCTCTATATTATCCTCTAAATTATGCGTAGTGTCAGTATCTGAGCTGGTGGCTGTGAGTGTTAAATTAAGTGACGGTATGTCTTGTTGCTCTTCCAACACTGCCTGGCCAGGTTGCAGTTCTTGGGTATCTGAAAAGAGAAAGGCACAAGGGTATGGTTGTGGTGAGGGGAGGGTGGGAAAGCAACAGGTGCATGCTTACACCATCTGCAGCTTGTAAATCAGAAGAGATTGTGGGATGAGGGGGAATTGGGATGTGAGAAGGAGGATTACGCATGAGGATAACGTCACCTTTGTTGGTTTCAGTCCCGCAGCTGGCTATGGCCATCATTCCAATAATGGCCAGCGCTGTCTCCTCCATGGGAGTTAGGATATGCAGGTGCGCCTGTCCCCCGCCACCTTGTCCTGCAAGAGAGAAGGAAGTGCATCAGTGAGTGTGGTGCAATCGGTTTGGGTGATATGGTTGTCCTGGTTAAATAGCTGGCAGTGTGTGCAAGCTGTGAGATGTGGGTGTGAGGCTTGCAGCAGTGCTAAGTGTGTGAGGGTGAGTTGAAGCTATAAATGTGAGGTATGAGTCCTGATTGATAGAGATTGTTGGTAGGTGAGTGATGGGGGTGTGCCGCATTGAGCAATGGCTGAGGCTAGTGGTGCAGTTGGTAGAATATGGCATTTGAAAATGCATTCACTGACTTGACCACTCGTGTGAGGTCATTGAACTTCTTGCGGCACCACATCCAGGTCCTCGGGGCTTGACCCCTGGCATTGACCTTCACGGCTATCTGCTCAAACTGCCTTCTGAGCGTGTGTCTGGAGGGCCTCCTGGCCCCCTGCTGATACAGGATATCTCTCCTCCTTCCCACCTCCTCTGCCAAGACCTCCAGTGCAGTTCGGAAAACCTTGGAGCTTCTCTGTCCCCTGTTGTGCCATTCTTCACTGTTTCCCAGGTCAGATTCAGTTCCTGAATGACTTCCAGCACCTGCTCCAGCCACAATGCCCCTCTCATTTAAGAGGTGCAGGCTAGCTTTAAGCAGTGCAGGCCAGCTTTAACTGGTGCTAGCCCCTCATGATTTTGGGGCCCTGCTGAGAGGGCAGATGGGACCTTGATTTAACGTCTCATCAAAAAGATGGCACCTCCGACAGAGTATCACTCCCTCAATATTGTTAGTGACAGTGTGAGGTTGAAATGTCTGTGTTAGTGATGGTGTCTGGTTGGAGTGTCTGTGTTAATGGAGTCTCAGCCTAGATTTTGGGCTCAAGTCTTGGGAATGAGACTTGTATCCACAACCTTCTGACTCAGAGATGAGAGTGCTACCAACTGAGCCATGGCTGACACCAGTGGTAATATGAGGTTGGAGGTTGTATGTTGCTGGTCGTCTGCATTAGTTTATGGCCAAAAGTTATTATTCCAGATTAACAGTACATTTTGAAAAAGTTAAACATGTTGACATTGGTAATTCTTAATTAACGTAAATCTAATTTACCTATGTTGAGAAAATGACCCTTAGCAATCATTACCCATAAAAATCAAAGCACTGCCTATATTGAATCTGTAGATATTAAATAAATAATTAAATAATTAAAAATATTAATTAAAATAAATTTGAAGAACAAATCATTTTCACAAAGCATTAGAGTTTAATTTAATTTTATTTTTAGTTCAATCAACCCTGTCATTTTTATCAATGGGAAGGCGGTTAAATCATAACTGATATATATGGGGCATAATGGACCCAGGCTTTTGGTGAGGGACTCAACATGGCAAGGTGCCATTTTTTTCCGAAAATACTTTTCAGAGCTTGAATTACAAGCCTCGTTTGGAGTTCAAAATGGTGCTGGTGTAAGAAATGTGAACAGCCAGTAACAGTGACGGTTGCCTCTGTCAAGGACATCCCTCTATAAAGAATCTCTGCCGTGTGGCGAATTACTTTAGCAGTTCGCTGCCCAGAAAGTGGTATTATAGACTCCACTGTTCTACAGTAAGTACACGTGTGAATACCAGCAGTGACAATTCAAGTCAGCATGTAATTCTGCCACTTTGTTAAGCGTGACAAATTGAAATTATATTAGAACTGTGTACTTCAATTCTTTTTCATGTTAGAGCTATATTGTGCAACTGTCTGCATTGTAAAAATACTGAAATCACAAATATATTGTTGCAGTTTGCTGGTGCAGTATGAAGTTGCAGTACATGGTCAATGTGGGACAGGAATGCCATTTGTGACCAGATGACTTGGGACACTTGAATTAGAACAGGAGTCAGTTACAGTATAGCATGCCAGAAGGCTACGTGTACAAGTTTGACATCAGGCACAGATTCTTAAAGCTGTTTTCTGTAGAATGAACGCATAAATACGTTGAACATCCTACTGATATCTTGCACAGTCTCCCCTTCATTGTTGCCCCCCGCTGTTTTCCTTGTATACATTGCTGGCTGCAGTCCTGTGATTCCTCACTGGCCCTATTCATATTTAGTTGCTTGTATGTGCTTTTTGTTCTGGACCAATTTGAATCCGTCAAAGTTGGTCAGATTGTTCAATCTGCCTTGTTTACTTGCAGTTGATATTTTATCATCTTGTTTTGTGCTTTGCCAAACCTGGCTAACAAATAGAGAAATAATTAGTGTAGGAATTTCCTGTCATCTGATGTACAGTAAGTCATAGATACATAACCTCTGCTACAAACACAATCTTCTGATTAGCTTAATTTCTGTGACATGCCACTGTGGTGTAAACAGAAAGAGCTATTTTCTGTTGGCCAAATGTGAATGAGCAGCTATTGACCAATCTTCAGAATTTGTAGATAAATCCCAGTAAATGCTCCAATTTTGATGAGTAAACAGTGGATATACTACTCTCGGTGTTGCATGGTCTCGTGCACCATTTCTGAAAATTGGGAAAGCGACCGATAAACAAGCCAACAGTGTATTTGGTGCTACAAAATAACCCACGTAAATAGGATTGTTTGTTTGCCCCTCCCCCAGGCCTGTACACACTGCTTGCATGTCTTGATTCCCCAGACTCCACTCCTCCAGTTTAAACACACACACACCACACTGTAATCCCAGGTTTCAATACATTAACTCAGTGCTTTCAAATCACGCACATAATTACACATCACTTGCCCCCAGACACTAACATATTAACCTCACTCCTCCAATGTACACAACAATTAGGCATCTTGACCCGTTTCCTTCCAATACGTTGGTTACTCCAACCTCTACTTCCAACTCGTACATCCTGGCACTCCTGACTCCCAACAGTTTGATTCCTCAAATTTACACACAGCCTGGCACAACACTATCACACAAAACCCACATCATCGGTCACACTCGAATTCAGACCAACAGGAACATGTTGGTCATAACCTATCTTGAGAAAGTGTCGTTCCTTCAGTCTGATCATAGTGCAGCAATGGCACTGGTTGTGGCTGAGCATTCTAACACATGAAAGATGGAATGTGATCTTGGGAAATGGGGTATTAAGTAAAATTACGTAGATTCCTTGAAAATTCCATTAGTGTTCTTCTATTATTCTATTAAGTAGGACATTCACCAAATGTTTTTGCAATTTGTTTTAGAACTCACAGAAAAATGGTAAACATTTCTTCAGCTCCCAGCTTCAGCATAAACTTATTTTGCTTATTGGCCTGGATTTTACGGGGCCTATGATGGCATATGCACAGTGTATGCCGTCGTAAGTGCCCTGCAAGTTCCGGGTTTCCGTGTGCGATGCGCATGCGTGAAAACCTGGAATTTGCGATCTGTCAAGTTTCTGCTTGACAGATCGTCACATCCACTGGAAATGGACATTCGCTGGCGGAGAGTTGGGCTATTTGCCCAATTACTGCCCAGCGAATACCCACCAAACCCTTACGCCTGGTAAAAGCAGGCGTAGGGCCTTATTTTACCAGTGTACGGGTTTAAATAAATGTTAAAATAAATTTTTAAAAATCATTTAAACATTCCCTTACATTTAAAATTAGTTTAGGTTATTTTTATCCCGTTTAAAAATGTTTACATTTATTTTTCAAAAAATTACATTTTTATTTTAAATATTTAATTAAATGATATTTTAATTAATTTTGAACCTGTGATGATTTATTTTTATTTCAGTGTTGTGAAAATGTATTTTTTAGGGATTCCTATTATGCTTATGGGGATTCCTTCTGTACGTAAATGGAATCCCCATAGTCATAATGGGAATCCCCCTTTGTTACTGGTTGGGCTGGCCCATGTGATCCCAGGGACGCTTGTGAACCACATGCACCCCGGGATACGTGAGCCGTTACGCAGGCCTACGCCTGCAGGCCCAGGAGAGCAAGTGTTCGATGGTCCGGAGCAATCAGGTAGGTGCGGAGTTTTCTTGCAGTTCGGAGACGTTCGCCTGTGGCTTGCCTCTGACCGCAATTTCCACCCCATTATATTTCTGGTGCTAGGATCATCTATTCTAAATGGCTTCATTGTGTAGGTTAACTAAGGACTCACCCTGTTGCCAGAAGCTGTTATGACCTGGAATGCACTGCCAGAAAGGATGGGTGGAAGCAGATTCAATAGTAACTTTCAAAAGGAAATTGGATAAATACTTGAAATGGAAAAATTTGCAGGTCTATGGGGAAAGCAGGGGAGTAAGACCAATTGGATAGCTCTTTCAAAGAGCTGGCATAGATGAGATGGGCCAAATGGCCTCATTCTGTGCTGTACGATTCTATGATGCTAAGATTTAGCATTATAGCTCCAAATGAGTAGTAAGATGGAATTCTTCTCTCAGTTACTCATCATTTGTGATCTTTAATTCTCGTTCCTTTCAAGTTGGAATAAATGAGGTCGGGAGCAGTTAACCTCTCTGATGAGGCTTGGCAACTTGAGCACCTATGACATTGGGGTCAGTAAGTTATCTGGGATCAAACTTTTTAACGATGTGTTTAATCTTCTTGTGTCTGATCTTTATTGAGCCCTTCTGACTTCTGTATTTCTGTACCTCAATGACACTTTAATACTTGACTTTGGATTTCAGATGACTTTTCCACAAGTATAGGGCTCAAAATTACAGCTGGTGATATTAATGGAGAAATTATTAACTCGTTCATTCCTCTGTCCATTATTTCAGTGGGGGCACTAACCCATTTAGAATTGGTTAATGCTTCCACTTTCAAAAGGGAATTGGATATATACTCCTTGAAAAGGAGAAATTTGCAGAGCTATGGGGAAAGAGCAGGGGAGTGGGACTAATTGGATATTTCTTTCAAAGAGCCAGCACAGACACAGAGGGCTGGATTTTGAATGACCCATGGAGTCGGGTTTTGAGGCGTGTGGGGGGTTAAATTTACGGGGTCGGGGTTTCTGACCCCATCCCGACTCCATCCCGCCTCCACACAATTTTGACAAAATCAGTCGCGGTGTTCCCGACTCCATCCCGCCTCCAAGAGGCGGGAGAGGCCATTAAAGCACTTAACAAGCCCTAAATTGGCTCTGTAATGCTATTTTGAAACGTTGTAGCTAGTTTAACCCTTTTCTGACGTGAAGCACGCCTGGTGTGAAACACTCCAGTGAAACCTGGCGGGAGTACAAATGGATAGCTGACTATCGGCTGCAAGTCCACTATTACAACGGAGATGTGATGAAGGTAGTAGTAGTATTAGGTGTGAAAGTCGCCTCTGATACTGCTACATTCAATGTCATGGCATTTGGTGTAAGAGGACTTGGATGCAAAAAATTCTCATTCTCTCTCTCTCTCTCTCTCTCTCGCTCTCGCTCTCGCTCTCTCTCTCTCATCCAAGTCCACTCACATCAGAAGCAATGCAGACAGGTCCTCTCTCACCAGTAGCCAGACAATCTCTGAGAGCAGGCAGTCAAGCAATGATGACATCATCAGAGGCGGGTTTCAGACTGAAACCACTAATTAGTTCATGGGTTCCCACATACTGCAACTCAATTGCCCAATTAAGTGAAAATTGCATCAGGCATCCACATTAATCTGGAGTCAGGGGGGAAACACGAAATGCGGATTACACGACCCCAACCCGACCCCAAGACAAAATCCAGCCCAGAGATCCAAATGGCCTCCTTCTATGAGATTCTATGATTCTATGTACTTTTGGTTCCTGATCTTTTTGGCCAGTGCTGCAGCACATCTTTCAACAACTCACGGCTGTGAAACAGTGTTGATGTATTCTGCTTGTGTGCTATTTGGCTCTGTGCAGCAATGGATATTTTCTGCTTGGTCTGAGCCCAGTCTTTGGACCGGTAGGCGAGTTGCCAGTTTGAGGCAACACATTCCTGTTTGAAATCATTCTAATTTGCCTTGTCATACTCCAGCCAAATCTTGCACTTGCTGATGCCCACTAAAGGTTGCTTGGATGCCCAAGAAGGTGATATGATATGACAGAGAAATTTGAGCTGATTAGAGGGAGCCAACATGGATTTGTAAAGGGTAGGTCATGTCTAACGAACCTAATTACATTTTTTGAGGAAGTAAGTAAAGTAGTAGACAGAGAAATGTCTATGGATGTAGTTTATATAGACTTCCAGAAGGCATTCGATAAGTTCCATATAAGAGACTTTGTAGCTAAAATGAAAGCTCATGGAATTGAAGGCAAATCATTGACCTGGTTAGGAGATTGGTTAGGCGGTAGAAGACAGAGAGTAGGGATAATGGGTATGTACTCGAATTGGAAGGAAGTGACTAGTGGTGTCTCACAATGATCTGTGCTGGAGCCTCAACTATTCACTATATTTATTAATGACTTAGATAACACAATAGAGAGCCACATAGGGAAGATTGCCAATGACGCAAAGATTGGTGGCAGAGTAAGTCGTGTAGATGGGAGCATAAAATTACAAAGAGACATTGATAAATTAACTGAGTGAGCAAAACTGTGGCAGATGGATTTCAACACAGGTAAGTGTGAGGTCATCCATTTTGGAGCAAATAAGGATAGATCCGAGCATTATTTAAATGGTGAAAAGCTAGGAACAGTGGAGGTCCAAAAAGATTTAGGGGTCCGTGTACACAGATCACTAAAATGTAGTGGTCAGGTACAAAAAATAATCAAAAAGCCGAATGGAATGTTAGCCTTTATATCTAGAGGGCTAGAATATAAAGGCGAGGAAGATTTGCTACAGCTATACAAAGCCCTGGTCAGACTACATCTGGAGTACTGTGTACAGTTCTGGGCACCGCACCTTAGAAAGGATTTTATTGGCCTTGGAAGAAATGCAGCGCAGATTCACCAGAATGTTACCAGGACTCCAAAGATTAAATTATGAGGAGAGATTACATAAAGTAGGTTTGTATTCCCTGGAATATAGAAGGTTAAGGGGTGATTTGATTGAGGTTTTTAGGATTTTGAAAGGAATTGATAGTGTAGATAGAGAGAAACGTTTTCTGCTGCTGGGGGATTCTAGGACAAGGGGACATAACCTTAAAATCAGAGCCAGGCCATTCAAGAGGGACAAAAATGAGAAGTCGCACAACACCAGGTTATAGTCCAACAGTTTTATTTGAAATTACGAGCTTTCGGAGCTCTGCTCCTTCTTCAGGTACAGTGAGGGATATAAATCGATTACACAGTAAGAGGGAAGTTAGGAAACACTTAGAATTATAGAATCATAGAAATTTACGGCACAGTAGGAGGCTATTCGGCCAATCATGGGTGGTAGAAGTGTGTAACTCTCAACCACAAAAATTAGTAGATGCTAGCTCAATTAATAATTTTAAATCTGAGATCGATAGATGTTTGCTAGCCAAGGGTATTAAGAGATATGGAGCCAAGGCGGGTGGATGGAGTTAGGATACAGATCAGCCATGGTCGCACTGAATGGTGGAACAGGCTCGAGGGGCTGAATGGCCTACTTCTGTTCCTATATTCCTATAACAACTGATGCTTTATTGAGTTGCTTTCAGGTGGTCAGAGGCTTGAGTCAACACTGAATTATTCTAATGAAGAGAGTGAACCAGCTTGTTGAGGCCATTAGTCATTTTGCCCTATATAATGATATTCGAATTCAGTTTTCCACAAGACCTTGTTGAATTCCTCCTTACCCTCAACCTTCTCTTCCTTTCTTCCTACGATATACAACAGTGGCTTTCAAACCTTTCTGATTGGCGACCCCTGCAAACATTGACGCATTCCCAGAAATCATTTGCAACTATTGATACAGTCCTAAGGACCTTCTGTCCTAACTCCTAAAAGATGCTGTCAACTATCTCAAGGATAACAGGGTGATCATTGATGATTTTATTAGTATACAGCAACAGAAATAACATCGTAGTTAGTCACAAATTACAGAAAAAGTATAGAATACAGAGTTCGCAGAAGACACTGTGCTTGTGGCTGACAGTATGCCTGAATCCCAGATGGACAGATGTCTGATGATCTTGTGGCCTCTTGGGATCCCCTTATGGACTGGCTCCCTGTTTGAAAATCATGACCTACAGACTTTTAAAACCCAAGCTTGGCATCACTTAATTTCTACTTCTTGACTTGCTTCATCTCCCCTCCTACTCCTTAGAGATTATCCCTCAACCGACACCACTAAAAACAGATGAGCTGGTCATTTATCTCATTGCTGTTTGTGGGAGCTTGCTGTGCGCAAATTAGCTGCCACATTTCCTACATTACAACAGTGACTGCACTTCAAAAGTACTTCATTGGCTGTAAAGCGCTTTGGGACGTCCTGAGGTCGTGAAAGGCGCTTTATAAATGTAAGTCTTTTTTTTTCTTTCAACCGTGGTTATGTCCTCTACTGCGTTGGCCCCTTCACCATTAAAAAAATTATATTAAATTGGAATGAAAGTTAATGATTGGGAGACATCAGCAGCTTGAAGGTTCACTGCTGGCTGGTGTACTACGATCTTATGAATTAATATTGACACCTGCATAATCAAACCTTGTATATTCAAACAAACACCGCAGTCCACATTAGGGGACAACTAACCATATCATGCTGTGATTAGGTCAGTTAACCCAAGTTGGGGAAAGGGGCAGTGTTACAATTTGTACATCATCAGCAGGCACTGACCTTTGAAACGAAATTAGGTTCAATAAATGATCCTTCAGTTTCATTGTACACTTACTCAGTTATTTTTAAACTCCAGGCATTCCAAGCAGTGGATGGATCCATTTCTTCTCCTGGGCAAATAAGAGTGTGATTTTTTTTCTTGTGAGCTTCACAAACCTTTCTGAAGACATTAACAGACTCAGTCTCGTGTCCCTGTTGTGAAACCACAGTGCAGAGAGTGGTTGAAGAATCAACACCTCACCATGGTCAAAGGCAAAAGGCAGAAGATTCAACTTTTTTGCTTTCTAGTGATCGGAGTTACCTCCTACTCTGCACTTCAAGCAGGTATGTTGAAATAAATCATTGGAAATAGTGCAATATTGTTCCTGTTTCCCTCTGGTGCAAGACTTTGTTTCTGATGCTTATGTATATTTCAATTAGGTCCTTTTGGCATTTAGGTAATCTGGCACAAGAGTTGATAAGAAATATTTTAAAGCATGTAATTAAAGAAAGCACAATTAACAGAGCTAGATATTTAAGAGTGCATTTGACACACAGTATCATTTTTAGGGAGAGTCCAATGTTCTTTGAAATGGGTCTGTCTTTCCGTATGTTCTGGACAGGATAACATGACTAAAGGTAGCTTCTGCTCTCTAACTGTGATTTAAAACTTTCTACACAATTTCCATCTGGAACTGAATTTTTTTCTATTAAGATTATTCTATTTAGAACTCTGGAACTTGCATCTGGAATAGGGTGCGATGCTTAATATAGTTGATAGACCCACCTTCTATGTCAGTGTCAGTAACCCCACCTGACGTAGAGTCATCCAGACTCGAGTCGTCGTTGGCTTGTTCACAGATGTGATTTCCAGTAAAAAAAGTAAAAAGTTTAAAGTTTATGGTTTTCCATACAGACTGCAGCCTCTGCCACATTAGACCCCCTGTGACCCCACCTCATTGTCTTAGTTGTTTTTTGCTATGTCTTTGATATAATGTCTTTTCTGACTGACCTGATTGTCTCTCTGCCGAGGTGTGATAAAAGGCAGTCAGAAAGATTAACTGTAGTCGTCTGACATTGTACTCTGCACAGACATTGTTCTCTGTCTATATATGCTGTGCCGATTTGTATTCTTCACTTCACCTGACGAAGGAGCAGCAGCTCCGAAAGCTTGTGATTTCAAATAAAACTGTTGGACTATAACCTGGTGTTGTGCGACTTCTCACTAGTGTCAGTTTGGCCAGGAGGCTTGACATGGCAGGTCTTTGGCAGGCTGCGCTGTGACTGTGAGAGTTGTAATTTCTCTGCACAAACCGGTGAAACAATAACCATGTTTTTTTGTTTCAGAAGCTTTACAGAGAGATCACTTCACTTGAAACCACTTCTTCCTCTTAAGTAATGGGGCAGAAATTTGGCTGTTGTCGGGTGAGTACGCACTGTGTACTCACCCGTGGACGGAACGAAAGTGCCGGTTTCTTGCATGCACTGTGCATGCGCGGGAAACCGGCACTTCCGTTCCCCTGAGGAAAGGGGTTCAGAGGTCGAACGCGCACTTCGGGTTTTTTTACAGGTTCCTCCGTGAAGGTAAGCACGGAGAAGATACACTTTTAAAAAGGATGCGCAAGGCCTTCTTTTAACAAGGTAAGTGTTGATTTTATTAAAATTTAAATATTTTTTTCACAGATTTATCTTTTTTAATTACTTTAAAGAAAGGTAAGTTTAGTTTTAGCCCCCGTTAAAAAATGTAAATAATTTTTTCAAAAATTAAAATTTTTGTTTAAAATAGTTAATTAATGTAATTTATAGTTATTTTAAAAATCTGATGTTTTTTTAAAATTTATTTGTAGTTTTAGGGATGTTTTGGGGCCGATCTGTATTCATAGATTTGACAGGTCTTCCTGTCAAATCTATGAATGAAAGATGGTCTGCTGCCATTGGCTCTCCATGGCCCACGTGATCCCAGGGGACGCATCGCACTAACTACGCCCCTGGGATACACAAGCACTGTGCGCCGGCAGCTGCAGGAGGTCCAGGAGCTGAAGTCCCCGTGGGCCCAGAGGTCAACGGCAGGCGCGGTAGGTAGGTGTGCGTGGGATCCTTGCACCCGCGGGAAGCCAGGGAGCCGAATTTCTGGTCCATTGTTTCCCATCAAATTTTACAATTGTTATTTTGTTCTGCTCTCTGTCTTGAATGTGTTAACTTGTGCTGGGGGTCCAACAGCAGCAGCCACCATCCCATGCCTCACCCCACTGACCATTCTATGTATGGAACTCAGATAGAAAGAAAGAACTTGCATTTATATAGCACCTTTCATGACCTCAGGACACCCCAAAGCGCTTCACAGCCAATGAATTATTTTTGAAGTGTGGCCAGTGTTGTAATGTAGGGAAACATGGCAGCCAATTTGCACAGAGCAAGGCTCCATAGACAGCAATGAGATAAATGATTAGATAATCCATTTTGGTGATGTTGGTTGAGGGATAAATGTCAGCCAGGACACCGGGGGAACTTCCCTTCTCCTCTTCAAATAGTGCCACAAGATATTTTAAATCCACCTGAGAGGACAGGCGGGACCTCGGTTTGTGAAGGAATAAGCCATATAACCTATTCAGAAAAATACACCATTTTATGAAAGAATTCTGGCCTTATTAAAACATGACAAACTGGGTCTGGAAATCTAGAAACCTAACTATGAAAAAGCTGTGAAAGCATTCTGCCTATAGAGAAAAGATAGTTGTTGACACTGAATCAATAACCTTATTGAAACAGAAGGTTAAAGGCTCCGGTAGGCTGAACCTTTGGGAATAAGACAATGGTTCACCCTGGACAAGGTGTTCTAATTTACACTTCGTAAAGAAGCACATAAAAGTAAGAAACATCTGCCTTCGTAAAAATGACATCAAGTAAAAAACACACCTGCCGTAACACCGTTTTTTATGGTAAACTTAGAACACCTGGAGAAGAGACATAATTCTGTAATGCTACCAGCTGAGGTGACTGTAAGAATTGTAGGGGTCAGCAGAAAAATGACTAGAGATAATTAGCTTACATCAGCAGAAAACCTTAAAGGAAATACCACTGGAAAAGGGTATAAATATTGAACTCTCAAATGGGATAGTAGACTCGCTTTAAAGGGGCAAAGCGATTCTCGGCTTCAGAGGCAGCTCTGTAAGTCTCCAACTCTTTGTACCTCGGGGATCAAAGGTATTTGATTTTGGTGGATATCCTGTAGAAAACTAAGAACTGTAAAACTGTAGCGAAGTTAAGATTTGAGAGTAAGGTTCTCTGATAATTTTAAGTATATCAAGAGGAAAAGACTGGTGAAAACCAAAGTTGGCCCATTGCAGTCAGATACGGGGGAATATATAACGGGAAATAAGGAAATGGCAGACCAACTAAATGCATACTTTGGGTCAGTCTTTACGAAGGAAGACACAAAAAACCTCCCTGGGATATCGGGAAAAATAGGGACATTGGCAAAGGAGGAACTGACGCAAATCAATATCTCTAAGGATATGGTGTTAAGGAAGCTAAAGGGATTGAAGGCGGACAAATCCCCAGGGCCTGATAATATGCATCCTAGGGAACTGAAGGAGGTGGCCCTAGAGATAGCGGATGCACTAAGTATGATTTTTCAGAATTCATTAGACTCGAGAACAGTGCCCATGGATTGGAGGGTAGCTAACGTTACCCCACTATTCAAAAAGGGGGGTAGGGAAAAAGCAGGTAATTACAGACCTGTAAGCCTTACATCAGTTGTGGGCAAAATGCTGGAGTCCATCATTAAGGATAAAATAGCGGAGCACTTAGCAAATGGGGACAGGATAGGACAGAGTCAACATGGATTTACAAAGGGTAAATCGTGCTTGACTAATCTATTGGAATTTTTTGAGGGAGTAACTGGTAAAATAGATGGGGGAGAGCCAGTAGATGTGGTGTACCTGGACTTCCAAAAGGCCTTCGATAAGGTCCCACATAAAAGATTAGCATGGAAAATTGAAGCTCATGGGATAAAGGGGAAAGTATTGACGTGGATAGAGAACTGGCTGTCAGATAGAAAACAGAGAGTTGGAATAAACGGCTCATTTTCTGAATGGCAGGCAGTAACAAGTGGGGTACCACAGGGATCTGTCCTGGGTCCCCAGCTGTTCACAATTTACATTAATGACCTGGATCAGGGAGTCGGATGCAGCGTTTCCAAATTTGCAGACGACACTAAACTAGGAGGGGGTTGGGCTCAGAGGAGGAGACCAGGAAGCTCCAGAGCGATTTGGACAGACTGGGTGATTGGGCGGATAAATGGCAGATGCACTATAATGTGGACAAGTGCGAAGTTATCCACCTTGGGTGCAGGAACGGGAGGGCAAATTATTATTTAAATGGCAATAAATTGGGAGAGGGGGAAGTACAGAGAGACCTGGGTGTTCTTGTACACCAGTCACTGAAGGCGAGCATGCAGGTGCAACAGGCGGTCAAGAAGGCAAACGGTATGCTGGCCTTCATAGCAAAAGGATTGGAATACAGGAACAGGGATACCTTGCTGCAGCTGTACAGGGCACTGGTGAGACCACACCTCGAGTACTGTGTACAGTTTTGGTCGCCTCATCTGAGGAAAGATGTTCTTGCCATGGAGGGGGTGCAGCGGCGATTCACCAGGCTGATACCAGGAATGGCGGGATTGACCTATGAGGAGAGACTATGTAGTTTAGGGATGTACACACTGGAGTTTGGAAGATTGAGAGGGGACCTCATAGAAGTGTATAAAATTCTGACAGGTCTAGACAGACTAGATGCAGAAGGAATGTTTCCCTTGGCGGGTGAGAACAGAACTAGAGGACATAATTTAAGGATAAGGGCTAAACCATTTAGGACAGAAATGAGGGGGAATTTCTTCACTCAGAGGGTGGTGAACCTGTGGAACTCATTGCCACAGAGGGCAGTGTACGCCAGCTCATTAAATATATTTAAGAGGGAATTAGATATATTTCTACAGGCAAAAGGGGTTAAGGGTTACGGAGAGAAGGCGGGGACGGGATACTGAATTGGAGGATCAGCCATGATCTCATTAAATGGCGGAGCAGGCTCGAAGGGCCGGATGGCCTACTCCTGCTCCTATCTTCTATGTATCTATGTATCTATGTATAATAGAATTGTAAGCTTTCTCTTTTTGGAACTGTTAATGTTGCGATTGACTCACCAACTGTAAATTACATGTCGGTTCTTTAATAAATATATAGATTTTTATAATTGTCTCACATAAGACTTCTGTATCAAACTCGCAAACTCAATCTCTGTACACTCTTTGGTGAGGAGTTGCAGAATTCTGGGGGAGTTTTCCGGACCCTCATAATATCCGGAATGTTACAGTCTAGCTAAACTTATTAAAAGTGCTATCTGGAGGACGGTAACATTTTCAGCTTGTTCCTTTCCTTTAGGGAGAGATGGTCCAGACCTTTAGACCCAATTAAGCGTCTTTAGGATTCGGCTACCTCAAACTTTAGTTGAAAGTGAACGTCTGAGAAATACGCCTGATCTGGGGTAGCCCTAAAGGGGCTAGGACTAGTAATTATCCCTTCAGATTTAATGTCTCATCCAAAAGAAGGCATCTCCTATAGTGCAGGACTCTCAGTATTGCACTGGAGAGTCAGCCAAGATTGTGTCCTCAAGTCTTGAAGTGGGGCTTGAAACCATGACCTTCTGACTCAGATGTAAAAGTGCTAGCACTGAGCCACAGATATTGAGTCAGCAGGCACTGGGAGAACTGTGGTGGGCATCACAGCTGAGTCTGATCCTGTTTCACCCAACATCCATATACATGCACTTTCCAGCAGGGGTCACTTAGCCTCGGGCCTTCCTTGTCTATATGGGCATTGCCAACCAAGCTAGTCAATCTTGAATTTTTAATAGAGAGATGAGTTCTCCTTTAACAATGTGGTAGAGCATGAGCTGGACTCGACTTGCTGGGATAGATTTACAACTTATTGTCTGGCTGTGAAATTGGTGTTGCACATTGGCCATATAAATTTCAATGGAAATGAAAATCGGGCGGTTTCGATAATGGCCGGCCAACCCCAATTTTACTCCCAGAGGCCAAGTTGAAAATCTATTCTGCTGACTCTGAAAACATAACTGTTCTGAATAAAATAACTTTGTAACCAGTCATTTCAAAATGGTACTTGGGCAAAGAACAGAAAACATTTATTTGTGGCACTGGTTTGGATAGTAGATTTATTTTTGCATTTCATCCTGTATTTGGAGAATTTTTGTGGTCTGGGAGGAGGTGTGTTATTTTCAAACATAATGATGGTGTCACATGACCTCTGGTAAAAAGAAGTCATGACCACCAGCAATATTTTTAACTATGATAGTAATGATTAATTACATTGGTATTTTTCATTCTGTTATTGCCTTACAGAATTGGGTGGTGTAAAGAGAGTTACCAAGCTGGGAACCGTGCGTTACAGGAAAATAATTCAACTTGTGATGTCAGGAAGAATACAACCGTTCTTCCCAATGTCACCCAACTAATTATTCCTCATATTCTAGTGCTCCCTCTCTACAAATTCATACATTTCTTCATTATTTTATTTGTGCCTTTGCTAGTTTTTGTGGAAAGGTAGACATGGGTGAAAATTGGTGGAATGTAGGTAGAAACCGATAACTGCCGATTCCTCGATGCTCAGTACTGTTCTAATTCACAAATTAGTGAAAAATGAGGGGAAAAGGCTGAATTTCAATGTTAAGGCCTTGTTAATGTTATCAATGAGGAGCTGAGTAAGTGTTTTATTCCAGGTCAGGCTTGCTCTTCATGAGCTTAATGAACTTGAACATTTCAAGGTATCATCACAGCAATGAGAGAAGTGTGATAGTACTGGTATAGCTGTATAGCCAATTGGCTAACTGCAGAAGATACAGAAGGGCCCTCTACTAAACGCCTCGATTTAAAAGTCTCATCCTTGTGTTCAAATCCCTCCATGGTCTCGTCCCTCCCTATCCTCCTCCAGCCCTACAACCCTCCGAGGTCTCTGCGCTTCTCCAATTCTGGCCTCTTGTACATCCCCAATTTCCTTCGCTCCACCATTGGCGGCCGTGCCTTCAGCTGCCTGGGCCCTAAGCTCTGGAATAACCTTCGCGGGGGTAAGGCTTCCCCGCGATCTCTCACTTCGCTTGTGCTTTTTCAGATCCAGCTCGCACGAACTTGATGTTCCAGACATCAGCTGGGCAGTGCTTGCGTATCCCACCGGCGTAGTGAATTCGTGCGAGCTGTGGGATCACGTGACTCAGTTAGAGCCAATGGCAGCACACCATCTTCCATTCATAAGTTTCACATACGTGCTGTGAAATCTATGAATCTTACACCACCCCAAAATAACAGCTAAACCTCAATTAAATTTTTTTTAAAAACCATCACATTAATAAAATAAGTATAGTTAAATAAATTAACCATTTTAAATAAAAAATTAAATTTTTGAAAAAATTTAAAATCTTTTAAAAAGTTATAAAAATAAACTTACCTGTCTTTAAAGTCTCTAAAAAAGATATACCTGTTAAAAAAAATTCAAAAAAATACTTAATTCACTACTTACCTTGTTAAAAGTGGGTCTTACTCCTCCTTTTTCCATTTCTAAAATCTTCCGTACTTACCTGCGCGTCCAAAGCATGAAGTGCACAGCGTGCGCGCAGCCTGTAGCGCGCACGCGATGCACCGAGGAACCGCCCCCTTTTCAAAAGAGCAAGTGCCGGTTTTCAGCGCATGCGCAGGGCATGCAGAAAACCGGCAATTGGAGAGGAAATACGCGAGAGTACGCAGTGCGTACTCTCGCGTCGCGGGATGAATTTTTGGCCCAATATCTCTTTAATTGGCTTGGTGTCAAATTTTGTCTGATAACTCTCCTGTGAAGTGCCTTGGGATGTTTTATTACGTTAAAGGTGCTGGATAAATGCACGTTGTTGTTGTATCTGCGCTGATGGAGCTGTAAAAGTGCCAGTGGGATCGCTGTGGGTGCTATTTACTATCTCTTGTATAGGGGCACAAGAATTAATTGCGACATGAGTGCTATCCAGCTGCTCCTATTGCTACTCCACTCATGCCACTGCTGATGAGGGTCCAGCATCTCTTCTTCTTCTCTTCCATGCCTAGAGGCACATGAGGCAGCCCATTTCTTCCACTGCTTTTACATCCAGCCGATCATGCTCTGAGTTGTTTCCGTAACAAATACCCCTTTTTATGTGGACAGGTCATTAGCCTGACCCGGGGTGGGGGGGAGACTGGCTAGATGTGATGGGATGGGGTGGGGGGGGGAGGGGGTTACCACTCAGCTCCCATCGGACATGAGTACCTCGCTGGAAGTCAATCTAGTATTCAGAGGCCTGAGCACTCACCGGTGCTCGATTGGGAGGGCGGGGGGGGGGGGGGGGGGGGGGGCGGGGGATCTCCGCACTCATCAGATACAAGTATCCTGCTGGATGTCAGCCCAGAACTCTCAGCTCCGCTCGACAGAACTGTTTTGAGTGGTCCTTCAACCCATTACTTTCAGAGGCAGCGATGCTACCACTAAGCCAAGGATCTCTCCCGGCCAGCACCATTGTTAACCCTTAACTATCATTGCTAACTGAATCTCACCCTGTGCTTTCCCCTAAACATCTCTCTGATCTTCCAGAGTTGTGCTGGTGCTCACAGCCCACAGTGATCAGAATTCAGCATAAATTGACATTCATCTTGTGCAGAGAAGCCAGAATAGTGACTGCTGTGGGAAATGGAATTGAACACTGTTGTACTAAACGACCTCCCTCCAACATTGTCCTTCCCCTCTGGAAATCTACGTTTAGTTTTATCGTGAGGATGTGTGGCCAAGGTCACCTCTATCTAATAGTAATTCAGGATATGTTAACAAAATTCGAACAATTGTAATCTAATCTTCAGCAAGCTTGGTTCAAAGCACATTGTTGTAACAAATTATTAATCTCAGTTCTGACAGCCCTGGGGCTAAAGTGTGTAGAATCAGAACCTGTCTTTTCCTGAGACAATTAACTGTGGGACTGAGGCAACAGAGATGGAAGTAGTTCATATTTCAATGCATAAAGTATCATTATTGCCTTTAGGCCATGGATTATTTTACTGTAGATTAACTCTTGATATCTGATCTTTAGATCCAAGTGATAACCTGATTATGGGGTGACTATCAATTTAGTTAGCAAGCAGTAACTTAACAATGCCAAGGTGACAATAACTTGAAATCTACTTGTGTCAGACGTCCATTGATGTTTGCCTGTAAACTGCTGCATTATTGCTTGGCATTTCCTACCCAGAGGAGTCCAAAAGAGAACGCAAATTGGTCCTGGTAGAAACTGTGAGGGAAATTTTTCGTCTACATTACAACAGTGACTACACTTCAAAAGTACTTAATTGGCTGTAAAGCGCTTGGGACGTCCTAAAGTCGTGAAAGGCGCTATATAAATGCAAGTCTTTATTTTTATTCTTTTACTATGTCATGGTCAAGTGTATTGTGTCGAATCACTAGATAAATATGGATGAGGAAGGCCAGTCACCCTACCTTAGCTCATCCATCTAGAAAAACCTGCAGTCCTCCCATTCCGACATCCAACTGTGTCTTAAATGTTTCCAACATTTTTGCCTCCATTGCCCTACTCAGAAGTCCATTCCAATTGTTGGTCACCCTTTACATGAAGAAGAGCTTGCTGACGTCAGTCCTAAATTTGCCTTTGCCTAATTTGGACCTGCACCTCTTGTCCTGCTGTCATGGTTTAACTTGAAGTAGAGTCAACCAAACTAAACTTTAAAACCCACTGGCCTTGAAATTACACTGTGGCATAAAGTGTACAAACACTTAATACATTAAAATAAATGGGTTAAAGTCCCCACCAAAATACCGGGCTAGGATGAACATAATAATTGTTCACGTGCTATAACTCTGCAGCTGAATTTCAGGCTATATACATGTTATATTGGACTAAACCTGGTATTGATTAGAAAGTATATCCTTGCCCCAAAATGTGTACAACTGCCTTGTAGTGAGTCGCCCATAAACTGAATGTTTATTATTTGTTTCCCAGAATGAAGGCAATATAAAATCCTTTCCCAATGAAACACTATGCCCGGAATTTTTACCTGGAGACCCACTGGGAGCGGGAGATGGGATGGGGGTGGCGGCTAACTGCAGCACGTCTGTCAGTGGACTTTTAACCCAGCCACTGCATTTGCATCTGACTTCCGGGTTTCTCGACCAATTAGCGTGAGCAAGCATGATGATGACACATATGGGTCTAATTCAGCTGATGTATTTAAAGGAACACTGCAAAGATGACAGTTGAAGGATTGTGGAGGTGAGGGAAACAGAGGAAGCATGAATGGACTCGCAACGTGCCAAAGCTGCACCTCGATTCACTGATGCCTCCATAGAGCTGATGCTGCGGTGTATAAGGGCCCACAGGGAACTACTATTCCCTGCTGACAGGAGGAAGAAGCCAGCCTCAGAGACCAAGAAGGCATGGCTGGAGATCGCTGAGGAAGTCAGCAGCAGGAGTGTGGTGCCATGCTCCTGGGCACAGTGCCAGAAGCGGTTTAATGATCTAATGAGGGCAGGAAAGGTAAGTATAATGGCACATTCAACTACATGCTGATGTGTGTGTCACCCCAGTCCCCTCGTTCTGCCTTCCCAAGCCTACTCCTGCACATCACTCCTCACACCAACTTAACTTGCAGGTGTATCCATCCCTCCCTGTCTATGCACTTCCTCACATCCCCATCTGACCATCCACCACTGACACTCACCCTCATCTTAATGCAGTGTTACGCCTCTTCCTCATAGACAATCTCAACAAATGTTGTCCATCCATCCGTTCCACTCATTCCATAACTCTCATTCAAAGGTCTCTTGTTTCCCTCCTTGCAGGAGAAGAGAGCACAGAACACCAGGGAGCGGCAGAGAACAGGAGGTGGCCCTCCAGTCATCACCACACTGACAGCTGCAGAGGAGGTTACACTGGAGATAAGCCTGGCGATGAAGAGATGGGGCCTCCAAGCTACCTGGTGACAGAATTAAATATCACACAGCCACATGGCATACAACACTCGCTCATGTTGACTTGATGTCAGCAGCCCTTGAAATATGATCGTGTGCATAATGTTCACTTAAAACATTCTTACTGTGACAGTTCTAATTCATGCCTTTAATCTCCCAAAGGCCCATCAAGTGTCCTGCAGGAGGTGGTGGTGGAGGAGGATGACGACTCCTCGGAGGAGGTCACTCACTCTGAGGGTGCACTGTCACAGGACTTATGCAGACCATGCACCAGCTCAGATACACACATGTCGGTGGGACCAGTAAGACAGATAGTTGTGTTGTCACCTGGTGTCTCACACATCACATGTGAGCAAGAGCAAATGGTGGAGACTGGGACAGAAGTCCTTGTCAGAGGGCAAAGGACGCTCCAAGCTCTGCTTAGCTGGATGCAGATGCTGAACCTCGGGGGCTGTCGACGAAGAAGATAATTCTGGAACAGCAGCAAAAATCTGTGAGGTTCTGGCAGGCTTTCCAGCTGCACTCCGTACTTTTACAGAGAGAATGGAGGAGTCCATCTCAAGCATGACTGGCATGATGTCGCAGGCCTTTGCTATGATGTGTTCGTCCATGGAAAGAGTGGCCACCTGCATGGAGCATTAAATGTGGCAGTCAAGCGAGTGCATGCTGGCCCTCACCAATGGCTTGCTCACTCTGAGTGTCCCACTGATGTGCAGCAAAGTGCTCTCCGGCTTATTGCTAGCAGGGAAATGCGGGTGGGCCATAAGAGGGAAGATGGAGAAAGGGGACATGGAAGTGGGGACTCTGCTCATAGCACTTCCACTTCTCATCCCTTGCACGCCCGCCCCCCCGCACCCCCAGTCAGTGCCCCACATGCTGCCTCGTGTCCCGATAGCCGAGTCTGCCCCTGCACAGGTGCAGGTGAAGTGGTCTTTGGCGGGGCCCTCACGGGTTCCAAAACCAGAGGACGTCGGCCAAGAGCATCTCAGCAGTCAGAGCAGGGATGTGAGTAGCTTGGCTCTACCTCTGCTGGAGCCACAGGGGTTGCACGATATAGGAGCAGTAGAAAAAGGAAGATGAAAGATTTGTAGTTGCACAAGGGTATGCACATGGGTGTGTTGCACAATGTTACACTGCTAAGTTTCTGTTTAAATTTTGAGCCACATAAAAATTATTTCTTTGCACCACTTTCCCATCTTGCCCATTTTTGCCTGCAGCCTGGCAAGTGGCCTTCTCAGTTCTGATGATTTAAAAAAAATATTCATTCATGGGATGTGGGCGTCGCTGGCAAGGCCATCATTTATTGCCCATCCCTAGTTACCCTTGAGAAGGTGGTGGTGAGCCGCCTTCTTGAACTGCTGCAGTCCGTGTGGTGAAGGTACTCCCACAGTGCTGTTAGCGAGGTAGTTCCAGGATTTTCCAGCGACGATGAAGGAACGGCGATATATTTCCAAGTCAGGATGGTGTGTGACTTGGAGGGAAATTTGGAGGTGCTGGTGTTCCCATGCGCCTGCTGCCCTTGTCCTTCTAGGTGGTAGAGGTCGTGGGTTTGGGAGGTGCTGCCGAAGAAGCCTTGGCGAGTTGCTGCAGTGCATCTTGTCGATGGTACACACTGCAGCCACGGTGCGCCGGTGGTGGAGGGAGTGAATGTTTAAGGTGGTGTATGGGGTGCAAATCAAGCGGGCTGCTTTGTCCTGGATGGTGTCGAGCTTCTTGAGTGTTGTTGGAGCTGCACTCATCCAGGCAAGTGGAGAGTATTCCATCACACTCCTTACTTGTGCCTTGTAGATGGTGGAAAGGCTTTGGGGAGTCAGGAGGTGAGACACTCGCCGCAGAATACCCAGCCTCTGACCTGCTCTTGTTGCCACAGTATTTAAGTGGCTGGTCCAGTTAAGTTTCTGGTCAATGGTGACCCCCAGGATGTTGATGGTGGGGGATTCGGCGATGGTAATGCCGTTGAATGTCTAGGGCAGTGGTTAGACTCTCGCTTGTTGGAGATAGTCATTGCCTGGCACTTGTGCGGCGCGAATGTTACCTGCCACTTATCAGCCCAAGCCTGAACGTCGTTCAGGTCTTGTTGCATGCGGGCATGGACTGCTTCATTATCTGAGGAGTTGCAAATGGCACTGAACACTGTGCAGTTATCAGCGAACATCCCAATTTCTGACCTTATGTTGGAGGGAAGGTCATTGATGAAGCAGCTGAAGATGGTTGGGCCTAGGACACTGCCCTGAGGAACTCCTGTAGTGATGTCCTGGGGCTGAGATGATTGACCTCCAACCACCACAACCATCTTCCTTTGTGCTAGGTATGACTCCAGCCAGAGGAGAGTTTCCCCCCGATTCCCATTGACTTCAGTTTTACTAGGGCTCCTTGGTGCCACACTCGGTCAAATGCTGCCTTGATGTCAAGGGCAGTCACTCTCACCTCACCTCTAGAATTCAGCCCTTTGTCCATGTTTTGACCAAGGCTGTAATGAGGTCGGGAGCTGAGTGGTCTTGGCGAAACCCAAACTGGGCATCAGTGAGCAGGTTATTGGTGAGTAAGTGCTGCTTGATTACACTGTCGACGACACCTTCCATCACTTTGCTGATGATTGAGAGTAGACTGATAGGGCGGTAATTGGCTGGATTGGATTTGTCCTGCTTTTTGTGGACAGGACATACCTGGGCAATTTTACACATTGTCGGCTAGATGCCAGTGTTGTAGCTGTACTGGAACAGCTTGGCTAGAGGCGCGGCTTGTTCTTGAGCACAAGTCTTCAGCACGACAGCCGGGATGTTGTTGGGGCCTACAGCCTTTGCTGTATCCAGTGCGCTCAGCCGTTTCTTGATATCATGTGGAGTGAATCGAATTGGCTGAAGACTGGCTTCTGTAATGATGGGGACCTCAGGAGGAGGCCGATATGGATCATCCACTCGGCACTACTGGCTGAAGATGGTTGAAAACGCTTCAGCCTTGTCTTTTGCACTCACGTGCTGGGCTCTACCATCATTGAGGATGGGGATATTCATGGAGCCGCCTCCTCCCGTTAGTTGTTTAATGGTCCACCACCATTCACGACTGGATGTGGCAGGACTGCAGAGCTTTGATCTGATCCGTTGATTGAGGGATCGCTTAGCCCTGTCTATAGCATGCTGCTTCTGCTTTTTAGCATGCATGTAGTCCTGTGTTGGTAAGACAAGACAACACTTAAATCTGAGCAATGGGTGTCTGTGAAAGGGATGCTTTGTTGATTGCAGGACTGCTTTGTGCTGGGGGAGGTGGTGATGGGGGGTGGGGGGGGGAGGCGGCAAGTGGGTTCAGTATGCGGCTGCCAGATGGGTGCAGTGGTGCAACCTAACTAAATCTTGCCATGACGAGTCCATCCCAGGCATCTCAGGCAGCAATGTGTACTGCTGCTGGTGCCATGGCCACATAACATTCCTCCTTCTGTTCCTCCTCTGTTCCGCCTTGCTCCCCCTGCAACTCCAATCCTGCGCTATGTTGTGCAGATCGCAGCATACCATGATCATTCTGGAGACCCTGGCTGGTGCGTATTGAATGGCGCCTCCAGATCTGTTGAGGCAGCCGAAGCGCATCTTCAGCATCCCGATTGCTCATCATCATATGGCTTTGATTGTAGCGCTCTTGGGCCTCATTGCTTGGGCTCCTCATGGGTGTCATCCGCCACGTTTTAAGTGGATAGCCCTTGTCTCCAAGCAGCCAGCCGGTAAGTCTGTATGGAGGTGCGAAGAGCTCAGGGAGGGTGGACCGGCGCAGGACGAATGCATCATGGCAGCTCCATGGGAATCTTCCACACACCTGCATAATGATCTTTTTGTGGTTGTAGACAAGCTGCGCATTCATGGAGTGGAAGCCCTTCCGGTTCACGAACACTCCTGGGTGGGGGGTGCCTTGATTGCCACATGTGTGCAGTCGATGACGCCCTGCACCTGTGGGAAGCCAGCCAGAGCCGCAAACCTGAGTGCCCGCTCATTCTGAGTGGCTTCATCGGTGGCAAAGTGTACCTAATTGCCTGCCCTGGCAAACATGGCACCGGTCATCTGTGTGATGCATTTGTGGGCGGTCGACTGCGAGATCCTGCGAATGTCGCTTGTAGATCCCTGGAAGGAGCCTGAGGTGAAGGATTTGAGGGCGGTGGTCACTTTGACAGCCACTGGTAAAGCGTTGGCAGCAGGTCTTGTTCCAGCAGGCTGCAAATGTCTGCCACAACCTGACGCAATACCCTGAGCCTCCTGAGGCACTGGTCTTCGGACAGGTCAAGGAAGCTGATCCTCTGCCTATATTCCCTGTGTTGCGGGTATCGCCTCCCGCGAGCTGCACCTCTGTGCTCATCCCCTCTCTCCTGTAGAGCGGCAGGTCTGTGAGGAGAAGGCTGCTGCTGCTCCTGCTGATGCTGCTAGTGGTGGTGTTGTTGCTGCTTATCTTGGCCCTCAACTCAGGTCCAAGGTGAAACAGCATAAGCAGCACCCATGCTGATCTGATATATGACAGATGGAAAGTGGAGATCAGACACACAAACCTCCAAAGTAGTGAAAGTGACCTCCAATGTAGTGAAAGTCACCTCCAAAGTAGTAGAAATCATCTCCAAAGTTATAGAAATCACCTGCAAAGTACTGAAAGCAAACTATCAGAGCAAGTGCTGTGAGCCAAAGCCTTTCACTTAGGCAAGGAAGCAGGTATGAGCTCTCAGTACTTATGGGACTTTTTGCCTGTCATTTGTTCAGCCTCCCTCAATTGCTGCTGTGCTCTCGCCTTGCTTTCACTGGCGTGGTCCAGGAAGCCCGGGAAACTTGTGCACCCACAGATAAAGTTGAAAACCCCTGTTAATAAAGCTGTTCATTACCTCTGAACTTATTTACATTGGCAACCCGCCTCTCTCGAGGGGGTTTCTCGAAAACAGACCAATGTGCTCCAGTTAAATGCGGAAGTCGGCGGGTTGGAGCCGATTTCCCGACGCACTGCCAATTTCAGCGCTTTTATCCACCCACCCGCTCCCAAACCCACTCGCTCTTTGCTGTAAAATTTCCCCCTATGCTACCACAAGCTAACAGTCTTGTCTAGAACCCATCCATTTGTGCTGTGCTATAAATATGTAATTATTAAGGCTTGGCTGGACCCGTGTATAGCAAAGACAATGCTCCCTTTATCTGAGTGCTCAGATTGGTGCACCAAGGAAGTTCTATGGATTGCGTGTAAATGGAGCTTATGATTAACAAAATGTTTTTAAAATCGTAATTTATGTGTTTTGCTCAAGAACAATTGCAGGTAACTGTTAACTTGAAAAGATAAGTCTTTACATAAAGAGATGTCTTAATTTGTTTATCTGTGGCAATTGAACTCAAGAAGGCATACCAATGCTGGCACTTCATTGGACCAAACTGCTGCAAAATCATTATTGCCACTAGTCCTTGGCCATGACCTATTTTATAATAGATTACACTGTGATAGCAAATCTGAGATCTGTGTGGTAACCTGACCAAGGTTAGTTCCCTCTCCTACATGGGGTGACTATCAGTGTAGTTACAAATTAAGTGTGCTGGTGAGGGTGGGTAGCTAGACTCAATGCTAAGCCGAATTTCTTTCATGCCTTCATTTGCCTTGTTTTAACTCTCTTTCATTTTTTGTCCTCATCTTATTTTTCTCATCATTTTCTTATTACCTTGTTACTTGTTACCCTTGCATACAGATGCCTATAATTGTGTCCTATTAATATATTTGACTCAAGTAAACTACATTTTAAAACATAAGAACAGGAGTATATTATTTAGTCCATGAGACTGATCCAGCATTTTGTTGGCCACAGAAGCTCTATCTCTTTAATCCTAGTTTCCTGCTCTCTTTTCAAATCCCTTAATACGTTTCGGGGGAAAAATTCAGTTGGTTGCGCCTCCTGTTAGCGCCTTAAGAGGGCGCTAATGGGGCGCAAAGCAACTAGTGCCCGGGCGCGGCGATGTTTGCGCCGCTTGCGAAATTAACTAGACATTTTGTGGCGGCGCTAAACACTACCGCCACGATCTCCTGCACCGACAGATCGTGACGTCAGTCGAGTGCGCAACGCCCCCGGTAGCGCCCCGGAGCAGATATTGAGTGGCGCCCCCTGCCTTACCGCCTGCCGCTAGCAACGACAGGTTGAGGGGAGCGTTTTGCAGTCAGGAAGGGACTGGGGGAGCGCTATTTAAAGGCAACCGCTTCCTGCCTTTTTTTGTTGGTGACATTTTTGAACCACGCATTCTGAGAGAGAGAGAGAGAGAGAGACTTCTGGAGAGATTCAACGCTGTGTGAAGGAGTTTTGGGTACTGAGCAGCACTTTGCAGGTTCATTTTGATTTGCCCTTCCTTGTATCGATTTAGAAGAGACTGTGGGGGTTGCACTCTGAGCTCTTTCCCTGGGCCTCTCCATTGTTCTTTCCAGCAGATTTGATGTACAGATCTCTCCAGGCTGAGATTCAAGGCTGCAATGAGCAGGATGTAGATGGAAAGCAAGATCAACCCTCCCCTTTAAGAACTGGCCGGCGCCATTGTGTGTGTGTTCCATTGCTGACTGACATCACATGAGCTTCGCCAGCGCTCTGAGTTAGCGCCTCGCTCCTCGGCCTTTGCACCTTAAGACAGATGTGTAGTGCCTGATTTAGCGCTCCAATCACCTCCAGGGGCGATAAAAGTCAAGTTTGCAGTCGGAGGCGATAATTAGCGCCAGGCGCTAATCTTTGCGCCCGGCCGATAATTGCGCCCCAAATGGGGCGATACTGAATTTCTCCCCCTTAGTTCCTAAGGAGGTATCTTTTTAGTCTCCCTTTAAAACCACTCAATTGATTCTTAGGCAGTGTGTTCCAAATCCTTACCACATTTTGTATGAAGAATGTTTTTCTTGGATTCACTTTAATTTTAAGCTTATGGACTGCGGATTCTTTTTCGGTACTGCACATTCCTATGTTCCTGTTACAAATTTCAGGCTTGCCGTAGAGATTCTCTCAGGCTTAGTGGTAGCTTGTCATTCCTGTAAGCGGTCTCTGTGTCTTGCGTTCAGGAGTATACTACCTAATATCCATACCACCTAATATCCAACCATACGCTAGTGTAACCTGGGTGTGTAACTATAGGATCCTGTTGTAATCTGAACTGGATATCGTGTCTTTTGTACATGCCCTCATATGCGCATCTCCAATCTACCACAAGCTAAAAACCTTGCGATCTGCTATCTTTACCCAGAGAGTGGTGAGAATGTGGAACTCGCTACCACAAGGAGAAGTTGAGGCGAATAGAATAGACGCACTTAAGGGGAAGCTAGATAAACACATGAGGGAGAAAGGAATAGAAGGATATGCTGATGGGGTGAGATGAAGAGGAGTGGGAGGAGGCTTATTTTTTTTTTATTCGCTTATGGGATCTGGGCGTCGCTGGCGAGGCCAGCATTTATTGCCCATCCCTAATTGCCCTTGAGAAGGTGGTGGTGAGCCGCCTTCTTGAACCGCTGCAGTCTGTGTGGTGAAGGTAAGCCCACAGTGCTGTTAGGGAGGGAGTTCCAGGATTTTGACCCAGCGACGATGAAGGAACGGCGATATACTTCTAAGTCAGGATGGTGTGTGACTTGGAGGGGAACTTGGAGGTGCTGGTGTTCCCATGCGCCTGCTGCCCTTGTCCTTCTAGGTGGAAGAGGTTGCGGGTTTGGGAGGTGCTGCTGAAGAAGCCTTGGCGAGTTGCTGCAGTGCATCTTGTAGATGGTACACGCTGCAGCCACGGTACGCCGGTGGTGGAGGGAGTGAATGTTTAAGGTGGTGGATGGGATGCCAATCAAACGGGCTGCTTTGTCCTGATGGTGTCGAGCTTCTTGAGTGTTGTTGGAGCCGCACTCATCCAAGCAAGTGGAGAGTATTCCATCACACTTCCTGACTTGTGCCTTGTAGATGGTGGAAAGGCTTTGGGGAGTCGGGAGGTGGAGTATAAACACTGGCATGGACCTGTTGGGCCGACTGGCCTGTTTCTGTGCTGTACATTCAATGTAATGGTATTGCCTGGAACCCCATCTATTTGTGCTGTGCCATGAAAATGTAGTTATTAAGGCTTGGCTGGACCTGTGCACAGCGAAGACAATGCTCCCTTTATTTGCGTGCTCAGATTGGTGTGGTGGGAAGATGCTATGGATGTCTGTAAATGGAGCTTATGGTTAACATAATGTAATATTTAAACAGCAGTTTATATCTTTCTCTCAACACGATTGTAGTTTCAGGGACAATTCTTGAGGTAACTGGTAAGTTCAATAGAGTAGTCTTTATACAAATATATGTCTTAGGGGGCGAAACTCCCCCTATTTGTGCCTCCGGTGGGAGGCGCTAACGGCTTTTCGCCCCCCCCCGAGGCGAAATTCTGCGGAAGGTTAGCGGCGGCGCTACCGGGTATCGTCCCCCATCTTCTGCGCCCGGAGATCATGACGTCATCTCCGGGCACAGCGCCCCGGTAGCGCCTCGGGAGAAAAATTCGCACTCGCGCCCCGCAGCAGCGCCGGGCGATGTTACCGACTGCTGCAGGGGTCGCGAACACTGAGGCCAGTCGCTTGCGGGCCGCCATTTAAAGGCGCGGTGGGCAGCTGAACAAAAAAAAAGCCGATTTAAAAAAAAAATATTATTTTCGGCCACCGGGCGCGGCCTCCGTGCCGTGGTCGCTCAGCCTGGCACTCTGCTTGAGTGCCGGGCTGATCGTGCGGCACTCCCGCTCCCCGGTGACTCAGAAATCTACAATGAAACCTGCAGACCTCGCAGTGTTGGGTCCTTCCGTTCAATGCAGCGGGACATTCCCCACTTCTTACGCTCCAAGAGACAAGTGGAGCGCTTGATTTAGCATTCCACTTCCCTCCTGGAGCAAAAAGAGGGAACTTAACAAATGTTTGAAAAGGTTAGCGTCTGGCGCTAACTTTCCAAACATTTTTCACTTAGCGCCCCAAATGGCCCTCTAGTGGAATTTCTCCCCCTTAATGTTTTAATTTGTGGTCATTGACCACAAGAAGACATACCCCAACAGGTATTTAATTGCACCCAACCGCTGTCAATGCTCCTTATTGCCTCTAGTTCCTCGCCATTTATTATTTTATAGTAGATCTTATCTGCTATCTGGGATAGCAGATCTTCAGATCTATGTAATAACCAGATTGTGGAGTGACTATTATTTTAGTTACAAATTAAGTGTGATGGTGGCAGGTTGTAACTCACAATGTTCAGCTGAATTTGTGACTGTTTCCATTCATTTCAGTCACCTTCAGTTCTCTCCATTTAATGTTCCTTACTCTTCTGCTCTATTCTCTTTTTTTCCAAACTAGATTTCCTCAACATTGACTCTGAATGGCCGGAAGCTCTAGTCTGGCTCTTTTTGTCATCCTCCTCACTCTCTTTTATTTCTCTAGTAAAGTAAGAAAGGCAATAAATAACAATGTTCTTCTGCTATGGTTCTTAGCTTACTCCTTCCATTTCAGCAAGACCTCTCTTCACACGCTCTCCTCATCATGCTTCGATCGCCCTTTATTCACTTACCTCCTAAACTTCAATGAAAATGTTACGGTAATGACTCCAAGACTTACTAAATATAGATGGTTCTGCCGCTTCAAGAATACTGTCGCCTACATCCTGCCCTGCACAAAATCCCAGTCAGCTAATGGCCCACTCCTTGCCAACTTTCCATCCCCAGTGCATTGACTTCAAAATCCTTGTTCCCATCTTCTCACCCCTCCCAGCTTTTTAACCATCTCCAGCCCTATTTTTCTAACGTTGATCTGCTGTGCAGTCCGCATCTCTCCCTTTCACAATTCTGTCTATGTCATCCTGAAGCCTATAACTATCCTCATCACTATCTACTACTTTGCCAAGTTTCATATCATCTGCGAACTTTATAATGCTGCTCCCTACACCCGACTCGATATCATTTATAAAAATTGAGAAGTGTAATGGGCCCAAAACTGACCCTGGGGGAACACCACTGCAAACCACCTCCCAGTCTGAAAAACATCCATCCACCACCACCCTCTGCTTCCTGTCAGAGCCAATTTTGTATCCATACCACCACTTTCTCCTTAATTCCATGGGCTTTCATCTTCTTAATAAGCCTCCTGTGTGGCACTTTGTTGCGTGTCTTCCAAAAGTCCATATTTACATCTACTGCACTATCTTGATCAACCTTCTCTGTTACCTCATTAAAGAATTCAATCAAGTTAGTCAGTCACGATTTGCCTTTAACAAGTCCATGCTGGCTTTTCTTGATTAACCCATGCCTTTCCAAATGAAAGTTTATTTTGTCCCTGATAATGGTTTCCAATAACTTACCCACCAATGGCTGACTGGCCTGTAGTTTCCTGGTTTATCTCTCTCCCCTTTCTTGAATAGTGGTATAACATTAGCAGCCCTCCACTCCTCCAGCACTACTCCTGTATCCAATGAGGATTGAAAGATTGTGACCAATGCCTCTGCTATTTCTACCTTTGCTTCTTTCAGCAACCTGGGTTGCATTCCATCTGAACCAGGGGACTTGCCAACTTTCAGTAATGCTAATCTTTTTAGTACGTCTTCTCTATCTATTACTATCCAGTCCATAACTTCCCTCTCCTCTTTTAGTGTAACCTTCCTTTGTGAAGACAGATGCAAAGTACTCATTTAATACTTTAGCCATGTCCTCTGCCTCTACATGAAGATTTCCCTTTGGGTCCTTAATAGGCCTGACTTTTTCCCTCACTAACCACTTACACTTTAAATGTTTATAAAGTGTTTTAGGGTTCAGTTTAATGTTGCCTGCTAATCTTTTCTCATAACCTCTCTGCCTCCTTTATTAACTTTTTCAATTCCCTTCTGTACTTTCCATAATCTTCCTGGTTATTAACTTCTCTGCTCTAAGGAGAATAGCCCCAGCTTCTCCAGTCTATCCACGTAACTGTAATTCCTCATCCCTGGAACCATTCTAGTAAATCTCTTCTGTATCCTCTCTCCAAAGCCTTCACATCCTTCCTAAAGTGTGGTGTCCAGAATTGGACACAATACTCCAGCTGGGGCTGAACTAGTGTTTTATATAGGGTTAGCATAACTTCCTGGCTCCTGTACTCTATGCCTCTATTTATAAAGCATAGGATCCCATATGCTTTATTAACTGCTTTGTTAAAGTGTCCTGCCACCTTCAAAGATTTGTGGACAAACACCTCTAGGTCTCTCTCTGTTTTTGCACCCCCTTTAAAATTGTACCATTTAGTTTGTATTGTCTCTCCTCATTCCTCCTACCAAAATGTATCACTTCACACTTCTCTGCGTTGAATTTCATCTGCCATGTGTCATTCCACACGCATGTCTATGTTCTCTTGAAGTCTATTACTATCTTTCCCACTGTTTACTACACTTCCAAGTTTCATGTCATCTGCAAATTTTGAAATTGTGCCCTACATCCCCAAGTCTAAGTCATTAATTTATATCAAAAACAGCAGTTGTCCTAGTACTGAACCTGGGGGAACACCATTGTATACCTCCCTCCAGTCCAAAAAATAGCCATTCACCACAACTCATATAGATTGATATAGCAGACTAGCACATGTCAGAAAGGTAGTGAATTTCTTGAGTGTGTCTGGGATAATTTTCTGCAACAATATGTCCTAGAACCAACAAGGGGGCATGCCATATTAGATTTAGTAATGAGTAACGAGTCAGATTTAGTTAACAGCCTAACGGTGCGTGAACATTTATCTAATAGCAATCATAACATGATTGAGTTCAACATAGTGTTTGAAAGGGAGAAACGCGATACAGCTACTAAGATTTTAGATTTGGGTAAGGCTGACTTCAATGCGATGAGACAAAGGGCTGGATTTTGTCTTGGGGTCGGGTTGGGGTCGTGTAATCCGCATTTCGTGTTTCCCCCCCGACTCCAGATTAATGTGGATGCCTGATGCAATTTTCACTTAATTGGGCAATTGAGTTGGAGCATGTGGGAACCCATGAACTAATTAGTGGTTTCAGTCTGAAACCCGCCTCATCATTGCTGACTGCCTAGTCTCAGAGACTGTTGCTGAGAGAGGGCCTGCCTGGTTTTGCACCTGGATGCAGAAATGGGTGAGTGGTGGTGTGGGGGGAGAGAGAGAAAGAGAGAGAGAGAGAGAGAGAGAGAGAATGAGAATTTTTTCCAAGCAAGTCCTCCCAGGCAGTCTATGAAGACATTCAATGCAGCAGTATCAGAGGCGGCATTCAGATCTAATACTACTACCTTCATCACATCTCCGTTGTAATAGTAGACCTGCAGCCGATAGTCAGCTATCCACTTGTGCTCCCGCCAGGTTTCACTGGAGTGTTTCACACCAGGCGTGCTTCACGTCAGAAGAGGGTTAAACTAGCTACAGCGTTTCAAAATGGCATTACAGAGCCAATTTACAGCTTGTTAAGGGCTTTAATGGCCTCTCCCGCCTCTTAAAGGCGGGACGGAGTCGGGAACCCCGCGACTGATTATGTCAAAATTGCGTGGAGGTGGGATGGAGTCGGGATGGGGTCGGAAACCCCGACCCCGCAAATTTAACCCCCCACATGCCTCCAAACCCGACTCCATGGGTCATTCAAAATCCAGCCCAAAGACTGTCCACAGTGAACTGGGCAAAACTGTTAATGGGTAAAACGACAGAAGATCAATGGGAGATGTTCAAAAAAGAATTTAACGTGATACAGAACCAATTTATAACCCTAAGGGGCAAAAGCTCTACTTGCCAAAAAAAACAGTATTGGACATCTAAAGAGGTAAGAGACAACATAAACCTAAAAGAAAGAGCATACAAAAATGCAAAAAATAGCACAGATCCTGGCGAATGGGAAAGATACAAAAAACAGCAAAGGGTGACAAAACAGATAGTAAGAGCTACAAAAAGGGAGTATGAAAAGAAACTTGCAAGGGATATCAAAATCAACACAATTTTCTTTTACAATTATATTAGGAAAAAGAAGGTAGTCAGGAGCAATGTTGGCCCCTTAAAAACTGATAACGGTGATATTGTCAATGATAAGGAAATGGCGGACATGTTGAATAATTACTTTGTGTAAGTATTTACAATAGAAGAAGAGGATAGCATGTCGGAAATCCCGAGGAAACTAATATTGAATCAGGGACAGAGACTCAACAAAATTAATGTAAACAAAATAACAGTAATGAAGAAAATAATGGCACTAAAGAGTGACAAATCCCCAGGACCAGATGGTTTCCATCCCAGGGTTTTAAAGGAAGTAGGTGAGCACATTGTAGATGCCCTAACTATAATTTTCCAAAGTTCTCTCGATTCAGGAACCGTTCCTTTAGATTGGAAAATTGTGCATGTCACTCCGCTATTTAAGAATGGTGAGAGAGGGAAACCAGGGAATTATAGTCCAGTTAGCCTATCATCTGTTGTCGGAAAATTACTCGAGTCTATAATTAAAGATAGGGTGACTGAACACCTTGAAAGTTTTCAGCTGATTAGAGCGAGCCAGCATGGATTTGTGAAAGGCAGGTCAAGCCTGACGAATTTGATAGAATTTTTTGAAGCAGTGACTAAAGTAGTGGAGAGGGGAATGTCTATGGATATTATTTATATGGACTTCCAGAGGGCATTTGATAAAGTCCCTCATAAGAGACTGTTAACTAAGGTTGAAGCTCATGGAATTGAAGGCATATTATTAACCTGGTTAGGAAATTGGCTGAGCGGCAGGAGACAGAGAGTAGGGGTAATGGGCAGGTACTCCAATTGGCAGGATATGACGAGTGGTGTCCCGCAGCGATCTGTGTTGGGGCCTCAACTATTCACTGTATTTATTAAGGACTTGGATAATGGGATAGAAAACCACATATCCAAATTTGCCGATGACACAAAGATAGGCGGCATTTTAGGCAGTGTAGATAAAACATAAAATTACAAAGAGATATTGATAGATTAAGTGAATGGGCAAAACTGTGGCAAATGGATTTCAATGTAGGCAAATGTGAGGTCATCCACTTTGGACCTAAAAAGGATAGAACAGGGTACTTTCTAAATGGTGAAAAGCTAAAAACAGTGGAGGTCCAAAGAGACTTGGGGGTCCAGGTACAGAGATCATTAAAATGTCATGAACAGGTACAGAAAATAATCAAAAAGGCTAATGGAATGCTGGCCTTTATATCTAGAGGACTAGAATACAAGGGGTAGAAGTTATGCTGCAGCTATACAAAGCCCTGGTCAGACCACACCTGGAGTACTGTGAGCAGTTCTGGGCACCACACCTTAGGAAGGATATATTGGCCTTGGGGGGAGTGCAGCGTAGGTTTACCAGAATGATACCTGGACTCCAGGGGTTAAATTATGAGGAGAGATTACACAAACTAGGGTTGTATTCCCTGGAATTTAGACAGTTATGGTTAAGATCGAAGTTTTCAAGATATTAAGGGGAAAAGATAGGGTAGATAGAGAGAAACTATTTCCGCTGGTTGGGGAGTCTGGGACTAGGGGGCATAGTCTAAAAATTAAGAGTCAGACCTTTCAGGAGTGAAATTAGGAAACACTTATACACACAAAGGGTGGTAGAAGTTTGGAACTCTCTTCTGTAAATGGCAGTTGATGCTAGATCATTTGCTAATTTTAAATCTGAGATGGATAGATTTTTGTTAACCAAAGGTATTAAGGGATATGGGCCAAAGACGGCTATATGGAGTTAGGTCGCAGATCAGCCATGATCTCATTTAATGGCAGAACAGGCTTGAGGGGCTGAATGGCCTACTCCTGTTCCTATGTTCCTAACTCTTTGTTTTCTATCCCTTAGCCAATTTTGTATCCAAGCTGCTACTGTCCCTTTTATCCCATGGACTTCAATTTTGGTAACAAGCCTAACATGTGGTACTTTATCAAACGCCTTTTGAAAGTTCATATACACATCAACTACACTGCCCTCATCCACCTCATCAAAAAACTCAATCAAGTTAGTCAAACACAATTTGCCCTTAACAAATCCATGCTGGCTCTCCTTTATTAGTCCATGCTTGTCCAAGTGGCTGTCAATTTTATCCCGGATTATTGCTTCTTAAAGCTTCCCCACCATCGTTGTTAAACTGACTGACCTGTAATTGCCAGGTTTATCCTTCTCCCCTTTTGGGTGTAACATTTGCAATCAGCAGCACAGTAATAAATGATGATAAAGGGATTTGACCGATCCTGATGAAGATATCTCATGCTATTTGTGCAGCTGATAGGTTTCAGTGTTATAACAATCTCGTTCACTTGGTAATTTAGCATTTCCTTGAAATGCCCATTTACTCAAGTCATGCCAAGAGAGGTGGAGCAACTGTACAAACCTTTCATTTCAAAATGGAGGCGACTGGCAGCATGAATGAGAGTGAGATGCCAAGAATGAGAGCACTGAGCCAAACTCATTACATTTCTATTGGTGTGCTTGCTGCGTGTGACATTTTGCTGCTGTTCTGATGGACTTTTATTCCGATGAGTAGAAGTTACTCTATGAGAAGCTAGGTGTACAATTCTTTTAAATTGAAAGAAAGATTGCCACTATTGCATGTGGTGTAGAAAGCAATACAGTGAGTGGAATGATTGTCTTCTAAAATGGGGATGTGTGCCTGGGACTTATAGGCACACAGGAACAGGAGTAGGCCATTCAACCACTTGAGCCTGTTTTGCCAGTCAATTAGATTATGGCTGACTTGAAAGTATATGATTAAAGCTTGAACATGTGACCAGTGAATGACATTAGATTCAGTTTTATTTTTAATTTCTAGATGCTCAGAATTTGTGTGAAAACAGTTGCGGACAAAACCTGGCTAACTGTTCCTGTCATGTGACTTGCGAATCATTGGAAACGTGTTGCCCAGATTACTGGAAATTCTGCCTGCGGGTATCTCCTCAATCAGGAACCTTAATGGGAGGAGCAGATTTTGTCATCATCAACGCAACATTTAATGCTGAAGACAAGATAGTCTGCAAGTGAGTCTCTAATGTAGTCAGTAAGGGCCCTATAGTACAAGGACTATCTTCCTGTTATTATGAGACAGCAATGTGTTTAACTTTGAATGTGTTATAGAAGCATTGCCAATTTTTCTCTTAATCCAGAGGCAAGGGATGAATAATTTTAATATATATTTAAATAAAGTGATGTTACCATGATGTGTGCTTTGATAAAAGGTTGGGCGTACAAGCTGGATGTACAGCCTGGATTAGTCTACTCAATCTCTATTCATCGGGGTAGAATTTCAATTTGACACCAGGGCGTAAAACTGACGTTGCAGATCTGCCGCCCGTTCTAGAAACTGCCTGATTTTCATTCCCACTGTTACAGTTCACCATTTATTCTGGCAGTTTTAATTTAGGTCACTTTGTTTTCCTATCCATTTTCACAAGGCATTTCTGCAAAAATGCCAGCCAATGAAAGTAGTTGTTGCTTTGCATCGACGCAGAAGCTGGGCTGTGACTGAACTGAGTTTAAAGGGGCACTGTCAGATCGATCAACTGGTGGAGATAGTTTTGCACTGTTTCCACTTCATATCGGCTGCAGTGTAACTGCAACTGTTGTGAAGCGAACTTTAAGGGGTTCCCACATAGCTGACCGGACCTGTGGAAACTTTCAAATGCCATTTTTAACCTTTCTGTGATGTTATCGGACCCCAACGTTTGAATATTTATGACGCCCTCGCCTGCCTGCGGTGAGGGTCTCGCGTGCATCCTCCAATGCGAAGGATACAAAGCCAACCCCACACGCTCCATTCGCAGCGGTCTTGGAGGGGGGATGGGGTTAAAATCAGGGCTTAAGTTTTTTTTGCCAGTTTTCTCCCTTGCCCGATGAAGGCTCTGACTCAGAGTGGAGTACGGTTCGACAGCCCTCTGGTACCTTGTGTAAATATCTACTCTCTGCATCTGATGGTCACATCGTGAGTGATAGTAGGTTATTTGACCATGTAGGGACACCACAGCCACACCCAATCCTGCCCTCACCCTATATCCACATCCAATCAGAAGCAGGAACTCTGAATTTTTAGCACATGGATACTGAGGTCATTTATAGCACCCATATTGCCACCTTGGTTGAGAGCAGTCTTTTCAGCACGATTGATGCTGGGACCTTCCTGATCTGTACCGTTCAGTAGCACGCCAGGTTGGGTATTTATGTTCTGAGCCATTGGGAGACGTTCTCCAGATAGAGTTTCCAAGGCAGTATTATAATTAAGGGCTCTAGATTATGTGCTGCACTGTAAGAGCAGCAGAACCATAATTTGTAACCGGTGGTCTCTCCCTGATACTTTTTAATATGAAACATAAAAGCTATTTTAATTTCCCGTGCGAGCTTTAGTCAGTTTTGGCTCTATTTTTGTGCAGGTGGTGGTAACCAGTGCTGATGTATCTGTACTCCCTGCCTTTGTGCGATGATATTTGCGCTACAGAGTTAAAGACTGTGACTCCCAAGTTCATTGAAAAGTCCTGTCTGATGTATATTTCAATTGGATTAAACACCGACACTATCCCATTTCAGGTTCAAGTCGGACATTCTTACCAATGGTTATGTTGATAACGAAAGGAGGGCCCACTGCATCTCTCCGTTGCTGTATGAAAATGGAAGGGTATCATTTGAGTTGTCAACGGACAATGGAGCAACTTTCAGTCGCCGCGGGACATGGGTGTCAGGTCAGGTGATATCCTTTGACTAAAGCTTTATCTACTAAGAAGTGGCTTTCTTGATTGGTAGCAGATTGGAAAACCAGTAAAATAAATGAATTCTGGAAAGTTCAGGTTAAATTCTTTGGGTGCACAGTTGTCAGAAGGGTGTCAAGTTTCTTCATTCCTACTATCTTGGTGAAGTCAATAAGTAGTGGTGTTCATAATAAACCTCAGGGGCCATGTGAAGCTGGTGAGGCCTGCTCTCCTGACACCTTTCGAAAACCTGCTGCTCCAAGTGCCAAGCCTCCGTTCATGGCTGTCCTGCTGTGGAATGTCATCAGACCTGGGATTCAGCATCCTTCACTTTCCTCTGCTGTCTAATGAAAGAAAGCAAAGGAATGCTATTAGGAAGATGGGACTAACTAATCATCCAGAGAGCAAGTGGAAGGGCTCTTTAAGCTATAGAACCTATTGCTTTAATAGACCAATCAGTCCCATAGAGGGATTAGTCCTTTCCTGGCCTGTGGGGATGTATTTAGTCTCCACTCAGCAACTGCCTATGGTAGCATATGGGGACATACTGGGCTGGATTTTGAATCTGGGGTCGGGTTGGGGTCGGGAATCACACATTCTGGCTTGTGAACCCGCCTCCATCGAGATGTGGCCAACCCACTGTATTTTCCCTTGATTAACCTTGTTGAGCCCGCCCAATGGGCTCAGCAGGCCAATTAAGGGCCACCCGGCAACAGGTGACGTCACAGACTGACATTTCATCTGTCAAGAGCTTTTGACAGATGAAATATCAGCGTTTGACAGCTCTGTGAAGCTGTCAAACACTCAAAATATGATTTTTAACTTCAGTCCTTCCTCTCAGGCTGAGTTAGAAATCATTCCAGCACAGAAAACAGAAGGCTGCTGTTTTTGACAGGTCCACGGCTTTCCTGCTTTCTGTGCCGGTGAGATTTCTAACTCCCGAGAACTGAAGGGCTGACACCTGCAGGAGGAAGTTAAGGTAAGTAAAACTTTTTCCAACACTTAGCACTTACCTTACACACTTACCTCTGCACACATGCACCCATCACTCACCTGCCCACCGGACATATCGACCCCTCCAACCCCTGCAGACCCACGCCCCGCCCCGATAACTTGGCGTGGTTGCCACCTGTCGGGAAGCCCACACTTTTCTTTTTAAAATAGGGATTATGCAAAAAACTGACTGTTAACTACCTGTTAACAGGCAGTTAATTGTCACTAATCCCTTCCCGCCTCGGGGAGTCGGGTCTCAGCACAGGTCGGGTACCCGCCGCCAGAGAAACTGGCATGGAGGCGGGTTGGAGGCGGGATGGGGTCGGGACCCCCGAATCTGCAACTTTAACCCCCCCCGCCTCCAAACCCGACTCCACCGGTCATTGAAAATCCAGCCCTAAATGAGGCAACTTGAACTATGTAATTTAAATGTGATGCAATTTTGATCAGAGAACTCCTTGAGCTCTCTACTCATGGTGCCTCTTCACTCGTTTGAATGCCCCTAAACATAAGTGATACCAGCTTGGCAATAGCAACCAAGCAAATTTGCCTGGGCATTTACTACCTTAGACAGCAGTAGAGTATTTGCTCCAACAAGTATGAGCGGAACAGTTAAGAACTTAATTAACCTTGACTGAGGGGGGACCTGATTGAGGTGTACAAAATTATGAGGGGCATAGATAGGGTAGATAGAAAGGAACTTTTCCCCTTAGTAGAGGGGTCAATAACCAGGGGGCATAGTTTCAAGGTAAGGGGCAGGAGGTTTAGAGGGGATTTGAGGAAAAACTTTTTCACCCAGAGGGTGGTTGGAATCTGGAACTCACTGCCTGAAAGGGTGGTAGAGGCAGGAACCCTCACAACATTCAAGAAGCATTTAGATGAGCACTTGAAACGCCATAGCATACAAGGCTACGGACCAAGTGCTGGAAAATGGGTTTTGAATAGATAGGGCTTGATGGCCGGCGCAGACACGATGGGCCGAAGGGCCTCTTTCTGTGCTGTATAACTCTATGGGCTGGATTTTCAATGACCCGTGGAGTCGGGTTTGGAGGCGGGTGGCGGGGGGGGGGGTTAAAGTTGCAGATTCGGGGGTCCCGACCCCATCCCGACTCCAACCCGCCTCCATGCCAGTTTCTCTGGCGGCGGGTACCCGACCTGTTCTGAGACCCGACTCCCCGAGGCGGGAAGGGATTAGTGACAATTAACTGCCTGTTAACAGGTAGTTAACAGGCAGTTTTTTGCATAATCCCTATTTTAAAAAGAAAAGTGTGGGCTTCCTGACAGGTGGCAACCACGCCAAGTTATCGGGGCGGGCCGTGGGTCTGCAGGGGTTGGAGAGGTCGATATGTCCGGTGGGCAGGTAAGTGATGGGTGCATATGTGCAGAGGTAAGTGTGTAAGGTAAGTGCTAAGTGTTGGAAAAAGCTTTACTTACCTTAACTTCCTCCTGCAGGTGTCAGCCCTTCAGTTCTCGGGAGTTAGAAATCTCACCGGCACAGAAAGCAGGAAAGCCGTGGTTCTGTCAAAACCTGCAGCCTTCTGTTTTCTGTGCTGGAATGATTTCTAACTCAGCCTGAGAGGAAGGTACTGAAGTTAGAAATCATATTGTGAGTGTTTGACAGCTTCACAGAGCTGTCAAACGCTGATATTTCATCTGTCAAAAGCTCTTGACAGATGAAATGTCAGTCTGTGACGTCACCTGTTGTCGAGTGGCCCTTAATTGGCCTGCTGAGCCCACTGGGCAGGCTCAACAAGGTCAATCAAGGGAAAATACAGTGGGTTGGCCACATCTCGATGGAGGCGGGTTCACAAGCCAGAATGTGTGATTCCCGACCCCAATCCGACTCCAACTTCAAAATCCAGCCCTATGACTCTATGACTTATCCATACTTGGTGAGTGATAAAGTAGCATGCAAGAAGGTTGCCATCTTTAAACAAGTCCAAATTTGGATGGGCCGTTCATTTGAGTGATGATTTCATCCGAGCGTTTGATCTAATTATTTAACTCTAGCTGAGAAATATGGCCACTGACATTTGAGCCTGCGGATCACTCTGCTGGCCAGCTATTGCACTGTACTTACGTTGTCCTCACATTACGTCGGGTCCTGCACTAGACTCATGTGGATATCAATGGGAATGGGGGTGAAGAGTTCTGTGGTTGTGACTGGAGGAAGGTGTGCCAGTGGCTGAATGTCAAGGCCTTCATAGGATGACAGTAGCCAAGAACATCCATGTCACAGATCATGCCTTGTGAGATTCCATTTCCTTGGATTTGCTTCTGCTGGAAAGCAGAGGGAAATTTTCTACAGTCTTCTACAGATTGAGTACTGGTCATGGAATTTTCCAGTTGTCAACTTCAGATAATTTTTAGCGCTGAATTTGTAATAATAAGGCCGCAATTAGCCGATCTCAATTGACAGCAACAATATGAAGGGCACTGAGAATTCTCCTCAGCACAAGTATGGGCTGAGAACCACATAAAATCTTCTCATAAAAGGAGCGCCCCATTTATTATTAGCTCTAATGAAGCATGGAATGACTTCAAGGTTATAATATAACAATTATAAGCCCCTTGAACTTTGCTCTCCCAGCTGGTATGCTTAATGAACCCCTTGATTAGACTGCTGCTCTGTAATCATTCCCAGATAGCCACTATTCTGTATATAGTGCCTGCAAACCATTCGATATTGTGCAAAGGCATACAAAGATTTTTTTTAAATGGCAGAAGTATTCAAACTGATCTCTGGAAGAAGGGACGAATAGTTTTCCCAAGTGGACTGTTATGGCTACATAGACACTGTTCTAATGAAGATATGCCAGAGAATTATGGTATTAAATAGCTCACTTACCCGTTATCAGGGTTCATGAGGCAGCAAACATGCAGCCCAGCATGTGGCTCAGACGCCAATAATTCAATATTGCCAATTCCATAATATCTTGACATTAGCAAGACCAATCGGGAGAGCAAAGTCCAAATAGCTTATCATTTTTGATTTGTGGCCTTGAAATCAATCTCTGCTCATTTATTACTAACAATAAATATGTTTTTCCTTTTAATGAGATGTTTTTATTTGCTGCAAAATTTTACGATCAATTAAATGAATAAGATTACACGTGGGCCTCACCCAGTGTTAGCAAAGCCCTGTACTAAAGTAAGTCTGGGGTTATAAACTAGATCCAATCGATTAAGCAACAAGAGTCCTGACATGGCAGAAAAATAATTCCGAGTGATTTCACACCCATGAAAGATATGGCTGGGCATGGGTGGAAAACTGGTGGTTGAGGATCGGCCGCAGGTCATGCACCCCGCGCGATATTGCTTTCCACTGAACCCTGATGAAATGTGAGTTCAAGACAAGGGCGTATTCTGCAGTCGAGCGCGCCGAGTGCAGAACAACGCCCGCAGGGCGCTCCGGCTGGGAAATTGCAGTACTTGGTTATCCATCCATGTAAATTAGTAGACAGAAAATCAGGTACCGTGGTAATCCTGCAGTTTACCGGTCAGTGCTCCCTGCCTTACCCCAACACGGATTCATAGTCAATATGCTGTCTGTTTAATTGCAAGTTAAGTAGACTGGCTGTTTACATTTCTGTGCAATTACTGTTAGTGATGCCCAAGTGCAGGTGATAACAGCAAATTTTACATTCTTCTTCTGTCTGCAATCTGCGAAGGATCTTCAAAACCGTTAAAAAGGCTTTCTTTGTTTCGTTTTTAAAAAATTTAGGACAGTCCCTTTGGGATTCAACTAAGCAAATATTGGCACAGGCCCCATGTGCAGTACATGGGCTGTCATGTAAGAGATCATTGAAACTTGATGAGGTATAAACAGAACAGATGAAGATGATGCATGGGTTACAGATGCTTCCAGTTTAATAGTTTCTGACACTTTGCACAATTCTCACTATCAATATTTACATGGAGATTTTCTAACAGTTCACCACTGCCATTTTCTAAATGCTGACTGTGCAGCAAAAAAACAGTTCAAAGTGCAATAATTTTAAATTGGTGTAGTTTCTTCAGATTTCTATATCATCAAGCAATTCTTAAGAGATTTATGGTGGAACTATTGGGTGTTTGATTACATCCCTCAGATGCCCTGTCATTATCGAACTACGGAAGGTAAAGATCACAGTGGCTCGTGCATATCACTAAATCATTCACTATTTGCCCTAAGGGACATAAGGTCAACAAATTAAATGTTAAATACTATTCAATTAATTCAGAAAGAAGATTTTCTTAAATTTACAATCTCTGATTACTGCTGTACAACATTTTGAATAACAAAGACAAATCTTATCCATTAGCACAATCTAAGAATTTAAAATTCATTTAATATAGACTTTATTAGGATAGATTTTTAAATCACAGAGATCTGATCATTCAGTATCACTAATCAAAAATGAATGGCCCGTATTTTCCGATCACAGGCCTCCCGCGGGCGGAGGCCTGCGATCTGGAAAAATCTGCACCCTTACCTGAGGGCTCCCAGGACGCACACGCTTCCGCTCCTGGGCCTCTCCAAACTTGAAGTGCGCAGGGCCCACGTATCCCAGGGGCGCAGGTAGTTCACAACATCCCTGGGATCACGTGGGCCATGGAGAGCCAATCACAGAAGGGAATCTCCCTTCATACATTTGACAGGAAGACCTGTCAAATATATGAATGGAGATCACCCCAAAAACATAGTAAAACTTTAAATAAATTTTTTTAAAAATCACATTTTTAAAATGACTTGAAATTACAATAAATTAAGTATTTTAAACAAAAATTTAATTTTTTGAAAAAAATAATTAAAGTTTTTTACGGGGCTAAAAATAAACTTACCTTTTTTAAAGTATTTTTAAATGATAAATCAGTGAAAATTTTTAAAAAAAAAAAACTTTTTTCAACTCTTATCCTGGTAAAAGCAGGCCTTACGCATAAGAATTGTAAGGGTTTTCTGCGGGCGGAGGGTCTCCAAAAAGCGGAACTATCCGCCCGCAGAGGCCCTTCTCCAGGGCAGCCAGAGGATCTGTCAAGACCATTCTTGACAGATCGGAAATGCCGGTTTTCAGCGCATGCGCTGTGGATGCCTGAAAACCGGCATTTCCGATGTCCTTATGGGCGGGTACACAGCGTGTGCCCACCCGTAGGGATCGGAATATCTGGGCCAATATCTATTGATCTATCTACTAAATTCTGTTATGTATGCTAATAGAATATGTAATTTGAGGCAGCAGCAGGTGGCATTAGCAACATTAGTCAATCAGCTGTGCATGCCTGCATCAAGCAGGTGAAGGATGCTGTCTTGGCCAGAGCCATCCCCCGTCCTATGCAGGCTTCGAAGCAGGAAGACAGGGCTCCGAGCTTTTTCAGGATTGCAGGCATCCCCCAGGTGCAGGGTATCATCGATTGCACACACATAGCCTTGCGTACTCCAACACAACACCATTAAGTATACATGAACAGGAAGGACCATTGGAATTTCAGCCCCATAGTGTCCCCATTAAGCTCTATGCAATATTGCACTTCTTTTTGGTATGTTTTAGGTATGTGAGCTTCAGCAAAGAGTGTGGCCTTCATTATTTCTAAAGTTATTACTGACCTGTGCTGTGTTTTACAGGCTTCACTTCTTTGAAGCACATTTGTGAGAAGTCGCACAACACCAGGTTATAGTCCAACAGCTTTATTTGAAATCACAAGCTTTCGGAGCGCTGCTCCTTCGTCAGGTGAAGTGAAGAGATGCATATAGGCACAGCATATATAGTCAGAGAACACTGCCAGATGGTTACAGTTAATCTTTCTAACTGCCCTTTATTCTAAGGGCAGTTAGAAAGATTAACTGTAATCATCTGGCAGTGTTCTCTGACTATATATGCTGTGCCTATATGCATCTCTTCACTTCACCTGACGAAGGAGCAGCGCTCCGAAAGCTTGTGATTTCAAATAAAGCTGTTGGACTATAACCTGGTGTTGTGCGACTTCTCACATTTGTCCACCCCAGTCCAACAGCGGCATCTCCATATCATTGAAGCACATTGCTTAAGGCTGATTTACAACTTTGTGCAAAGTTTTCCTTGAATGTTACTTAATCACTTATTAAAAGAAAGATTTTTTTGTCGGGGAGAAACAAAAGTTGATCTGTTCTCAAACAATTGACTGTGTAGACGGCAAAGGTGTTGGTACAGTGCTGGAGTGCATTAAGGGGCAGGCATGTGGTACTCGGGCACTCTCTAATATAAATGGCCCAAACTAAATGACAACGTGGCATTAGCAGAGGCCAGTGGCATTGACACCTGTCAGTCATCAAGTGAAATATGTGACGCAATGAAGAGAAATCAATCAGGAGGAGCTGGGATCTGACGCCTCCAGTGTTTCAGTTCTAGAGCATTTCCACTTGTAAAAAAAATTGAGGGGGTTGAACTTCTGCAGGAGGTTTCTCCAATCATCTGCCAGAACTTAGGAAATGGCGTAAGCACCATTCGCGCCAGTTCCCCAGGGTTTTCATGGATCTTCCTCCAAAGTTACGGTGGAGCACCCCCCCCTGACAATTCATTCCCCACGGAAATTAATGGCATGGGAATCCAGTGTTAAGGTATATTATTTTTTCATCATTGGTGCCATCTAATTCACTGTTGCCTTATTGGTGGGGAATCCTAACCGAGCACTTAGCTGTGTGAGTATCAGCAACGTGAGGCACCTGTAAATTAATGAGAACATGGAATTAAACCGTCGAGGCTCCATGCTATGCCCATATGCATCCCACGGAGACAAATTGTTGAACATCTCTCTCCTAATCAAAAGAATTATAAATTAAGAAGCAGCACGTAGTCTCCTGCTCTAAAATTCTTTCAGCCTAAAAACTGTAGAACTTCTAGGGGGTGAAATTGGGTATCGCTCCGTTTGGGGCGCTAACTTTTGAAATTTTGAAAATTTAGCGCCATGCGCTAAGGATTCTGAACTTCTACTAAATTGGGTGTTAGCGCCCCAGGAATGAAGTGGGGCGCTAAATTAAGCTAAATCAGGGGCACTACCAGCAGAGCGCTAATGAATTTCAGGTGCAATGCATTCAGCAATGATCCTTCACACTGGTTCCTTCCAGCTCTTAAAGGGGAGGTTGCATCATTGTGCAGATGCTCATTTTCAGCATTGCTGGCTTTGAGGCGACCTGCGAGCAAGTGAATCCTCTGATGGCTATGGCTGTTCCCACTCCCAGGGAGAGAGCTCGTCGGTTCACATACGTGGCATTGGTGGCTGGAGTGGAGCAAAGGAGGGCAATGCTATTCCCGGACACTGGAAGGAGGCCATCGCCTCAGGTGTTCAGGGCAATGTGGAGGGAAGTGGCCCAGGAGGTCTCAGCCAGTAGTGTGGTGGAACGCAGCCTGACACAGTGCCGCAAGAAATTCAACGACCTCAGTCGGGTGGTCAAGGTGAGTACATGCTTCAACAGCTCCTACATACCAGCATCTGAACCTCAGTCTGTGCACACTGTGCAAAGAACCACACCGCCAACACTCACCCACCAAGCATCTGCACCTACTCAAACTTACATCCACATCTCACGCCTTGCCTACAATCACAGCTATTCAATGACAGCAGGCATATCTCCCAGACACATAGCTGGACTCTGACTCAAACACATTTGTTTCTCTTGCAGGCCAAGATGGCCCACAATAGGAGGGAGCAGCAGAGAACAGGCGGGGGTGATGTGCAGCTCCAGCAGCTCTCAGACCTTGAGGAGCGAGTGCTGCGACTCATTGGGCAGCAGGTGGTGGGCGCCATGGCCGTCGGCGACGTCGACCCTGTTGGGGGCAAAAACGGTATCTTCAGCCCCTCTCCTTCTCTCATCCCACTTCCCCCTCACAGAACAAACCTTTCTCACTTGCCACCTCCTGAGAATGTCTGCATTCCTTGCTCCATTCCTGTCCCCTGCCCTCACCTTAACGCGAGTCTTGTGCCTTTATGCTTTCAGATAATCAGCAACCAGATGACCAGCTTGTCCCTGAGCCCCCCCACTGAGAGTGAGGAAGGAGAAAAGGAGGAGGAGCAAAGCACCGTGTCACTGCATCTCTCACCCACAAGCACCACCTCAGATACTTTAGAGGCAAGTTTAGTAGAGGGTTCTGCACTGGGTGATGCACCGGGGTCAAGGGGGCTGCAGCAAGACCAGGGGAAAAGGGTAGCTCAGGAGCCAGCTCCTCAGAGGGCGAGTTCTGCTGCACAGGACTCAGATGAGGACCTCAATGGGGAAGTGCTCACAAGAAGGATGATGGCCATGCACACCGAGATGATAGGTGCAATGGCAAGGGTGCCCGAGAGCCTGTTGGCAATGGTAAGGAGCATGGAGGAATCTGCTTCCAACATTGCACAGAGCTCTGCGCACACCATGGAGCCCATCATTTCCACTCTGCAGAGGATGGTGGACTCCCAGAGAGAGACACGTGTCATGGGTGATGTGGTAGCTTCCACTGCAGCACAGGCGGATGCAACGCAAGGTCTTAGTGCTGTAATGCAGTCAATGGTTGCTACCATCGAGTCTCAGACTACTCTCATGCAGTCTCAGCTTGATGCCACGAAAGATCTGACTGCTGCCATCGTCGCTGGGTCCACCACAGTCCACCGGGGATCTCACGGTGTCGCAGCAGGCCAGCAATCTGTGCTCCAGCAGATTGGTAGGGATGCTGAGGTGCTGCCCCGGGGGAGTGGGAGTGGGTCAGTGGAGCAGGAACCTGTTGTCCTCTCTCAGGATGACAGCATTCCAGTTCCCACCACTGCCACTCCGCCATTGCACTTGTCGCTGCCTGTCATCCAACCAGCCCAGACTGCTGCTGCCCAGCCTGAGGTGGTGCAGTCTACAGCCGGGCCTTCCAGGCCCAGAGCTGGTTGAGGGTGTCCTGCAAGGCCATCTGTAGTCTTTGGCACTGACGCTCAGCAGCCTTCCACCAGTCCCAGCACTAGATTAGGAAAGAGGACTGTAAAGAGGGGAGGCAAGGGTTTGCACAAGGGTGATTAGTCAATATTGTTGTTGTGGTTCATGGTTTTTGATAAATTTATTACTGGAATGTTGCAGATTTGGTGCTGTGTCTCATTTCAGTTCTGGGGTGTAGTATGGAATCACAAAGTGATGGAATGATGGTGATGTGCTCAGCAACCGGAACGAGGACTCGAAGTCACTGGAAACAAAGTCTGATGAGGCGGTCACGGACCGACCTTGCAGAACGCCGATTGAGTGGCTGCCTCCTCCATCGCTGCTGTTCGTCCTCCTGTTCCTCCTGCTCCTCTTCTTCCTCCTCCTCCTCCTCCTCCTCCTGAGGTGGTGCGGCCAAGCCTGGTGGCAATGGCTGCGCCCTCATAATGGTCAAGTTGTGCAGCATGCAGCAGACGACAACGAAAAATGACACCCGCTCAGCCAAGTACTGGAGGGCTCCTCCCAAGTGTCAAGGCAGCGGAATCGTTGCTTGAGCACTCCGATAGTCTGCTTGATGATGTTCCTGGTGGCAGCATGGCTCTCATTATATGAGTGCTGGGCATGAGTGTTGGGGCTGCGGAGGGGAGTCCTGAGCCAGGTGATGAGCGGATAGCCCTTGTCTCCCAGCAGCCAGCCGCAAGCTTCATGTGGTGGCTAGAACAGATCTGGCACACCGGTCTGGCGCAGGATGAAGGCATCGTGGCTGCTGCCAGGATAGCGGGCATTAACGGTCAGGATTCGCCGTGTGTGGTCACACACCAACTGCGTATTAAGTGAGTGGTAGCCTTTCCGATTACGAAATACCTCAGGATTGTTATGAGGTGCCCGCAAAGCGACGTGGGTGCAGTCAATGGCGCCCTGCACCATGGGGAAGCCCACTATCCTGGCAAAGCTATCTCTGGTCATGGGGAAGGAATTGTAGTCCCTTGTCCTTCTGTACAGAGCATCTGTGACCTGGCAGATGGAGCAATGGACGGCAAACTGCAAGATGTTGGAGATGTCACCTGTCGCACACTGGAATGATCTGCTGCTGTAGAAATTGAGGGTGACGGTGACCTTGACTGCCACTGAGAGAGCCATGGTGGTCTTGATCTCAGGCTCGAGGTCTGGCTGCAGGAGGTGGCAGAGCTCTGAGACCACGTCCTTGCTGAAGCGGAGCCTTCTAACACACTGGTCCTCAGTGAAATTCATGTTGGAGAACTGCTGCCAGAATACCCTGGGTGGGTAAGGCCTCCTGTTGAGAGCCCTGTTGGCCCTCCTACCTCTGGCCACATTTTGCACTCTTTCTCTGTGCCTCAGTTGCCTCCGACATTGATGCTGGAGGGCGAGGTCCAGTGCCAGTACAGCCCCCATGAAAGGATCCAAATATTGCACTTTCAAATCTCCCCTCAATGAAACTGAAAAATCTTTCTGCCAGAACACTTATTGAAATGAAAAATGCGCAACTCAGTCAAAAGGCCTCTTTGCCAATGTGAAATTAACAACGCAGTATTGTTGACCAACGAAAACTACACCGCAAGTGGACGCCTTTAAATAGCGCTCCTCCAGGGGACATCCGACTGAAAGCCGCCTCCTCTACCTGTCGTTGTTAGCGGCAGGCGCACAAGCAGGGGGCGAGAGGGCATTTTTCATCCGGGGCGCAACCAGGGGGGATGCGCACGGCAATGACGTCATGCTCTCCGGGCGCAGGAGATCGGGGCGCAACATCATACTGCCGCCGCAAAACTCCCGCCGAATTTAGCGGGAGGCGTTGATATCGCCGCGCCCGGTCGCAAACCCATTTGCCCCCCGGAGGCGCTAACGGGAGGCTCAAAGGAGCCCAATTTCTAACCCCTAATCTCCCTTCCTTCTACAATCTTCAGACTTATAAAATTCGCACTTGGCATCATCTAACTGTTGCCTCTTGATGTACCTCATCTCCTCTCGTATTCTTTTCAAATTTGATAGTGTCCTGCACTAGAAGTCCTAGATGTTTGCCTTGATTTTTCCATTAGAAAGAAATATTATACCAATTGATATTTTATTGTCAATTTCACTGGCATGGCATTATCGAGAAGTTGGGGAGTTCTGCCATCCCGTGCTCCCAAAGGGGAGCCACACTCTTGGGGAGTGGGGGTATAGTATTGTAGGCTTGTCTTCAATTCACGCTCCTTGTGACCATGGCCCTGCCTCACCCACTGGGAGCGCAGGACTCCAGAATTGCTCTTGTTATTAACTCTTCGATGTGAATTATTTTAATCCAGTTTTTTTTTTTATTTTTTAACCCCTGCAGTACATCACGCCAAATTTGCACACTTGAAGAAAAGCGTCTTGTGGGATGCCCACAAGTGGCAGTACTACGGCACACCCAACGTCACAGGAGACCTGACTCTGATCTGGAACAAAGCGCTGCTCCCAGCAATCTCTCTCAACGTTGAACTCTGGGGTTACAGAGAGCAAGGTAAATCGCAGCTTTGTGTGACATCAGGCAGCTTGAGGAAGTGTACAACACAATACCACGTGCAACGGTTTTGTAAGGAGTTTGACAACTGCACTGCTTTTATTTCCATTTTTTCCACTGTCCATGGTAGAATTACAGAGAATTTGTAGCACTGAAACAGGCCATTCGGCCCAACTGGTCTATGCCGGTGTTTATGCTCCACACGAGCCTCCTCCCACCCTACTTCATCTCACCCTATCAGCATATTCCTTTCTCCTTCATGTACTTATCTAACTTCCCCTTAAATGCATCAATGCTATTCGCCTCAACTACTCCATGTGGTAGCGAGTTCCATATTCTAACCACTCTCTGGGTATAGAAGTTTGTTCTGAATTCCTTATTGGAATTATCTTACATTTATGACCTCTTGTTTTGGATTCCCCTGTTGACTGGGTGCACTGAACCACTGAATACTGGAGATGGGCACCAAATTGTAATTCAAAGTGCCCCGTATAACAATAGAATAGAAATGTAACGAACTCCAAGTGAAAACGTTGGGGGAAACAGCATTTGAGCCTCTCTTGTAGTAATAATCTGTGTCGATACCTCCCAGTGGTATGGTTGGGGAAATCTGTCCAGTTCTCTGCTGTCAAGTAATGTGTCCATATTTCTGTTATGTAGCTGATGGAAATCTATGCAAGTCTTTGGTTCTAATACTGAGTTGACATCCTTTAATTTCCAGTGATATAGTTGGAGTGATGGTTGGGCCAAGGATTCCGTGGTTCATGGTCATTTTGATTTTCCAGATACCCAAGTTTTAAGGGCTTCAAAATCAACCCCCCCCCCCCCCACCACCCCAGCCCCAAAAAGTCAAAGGTCGGGTAATTACGACTGGAAAGAAAATGAGATGATGCAATGAGGTGTGCATAGAAGGAACCCAACCAGAATATTTCTGGCAGTGATTCCACAAGTGAAGTGACTGAATAACTTGCCCCTTTAATAACCTCCACGATGAATACCCCCATGTCATGAATCACAGAGTGGAAAAAGAGAGCATTTATATATAAAAAAACAAAGCACTTGCTATCACTTAGAAATTTCTGGACAGCCAACTCAAAAACTGGATTGTTCAGTCCAAAACCCAATAGGGAGATCCTAAATACTAGGAACAGGACAAGGCCATCCAGCCCCTTAAGCCTGTTCCACCATTCAATTAGATCATGGCTGATCTGTACCGTAACTCCATTTACCCACCTTTAATCCATATCCCTTGATACCCTTACCTAACAAAAAATCTATCAATCTTAGTCTTGAAAATTTCAATTGACACAGCTACTACAACCTTTTGGGGGAGAGAATTCCATATTTCCACTACAGGCTTTCATAAGCCAATCTTGTTGTCACTTAACCACTGTTTCCTGATTTGTCTCATCTTCATGCCTCGCCCCTCCACCCCTATACACCCCTATACACCCCTGAATAATTGTTTCTCTGACTCTGATCTTTTGGGCATCCCTTCCTCCTCCTGCTTCACCATTAGTGCCAGAGCCTTCTGTCGCCTGGTCCAACTCTCTGGATTTCTCTCCCTAAACGTCTCCACCTCTAACCATTTAAAAACCTCCTCAGAACCCATCTCCTTGACCAAGCTTTCGGTCACCTCTCCTAATCTCTGCCTTCCTAGCTCAGCGTCTGTTTTCCTTGCACCCACCTGTGCCGTACCTTGGGATGTTTTTACATTAAAGGCACTATATACATACATTTTCCCTGCTACAGTTTGCAATCTTGGTGTGATCATGCACAAGATGTCTTGGCCCTTTAAAGTACTCATTTCAGCCAACAAACACTTTGATTGTATTATATAATCCTACGAACTTGTGTAAACAGCAAAGCAAGTCAACAACAGCAACAAATGACAGCAGGACACCACAGGGATAACTTCACAAGGATCCTTTTCTGGTGTGGAGCTTCACTAGGGGCAACTGTGGGTTGGAGAATTGAGGCTATCATGTTTATGGCTGTACCTCCACCCTGTGTTCATGTCTAGCAAGACTTTGCACCAGCATAGGAGCCTCGTGAAATTGATCCTAATGTATAACTAGCATTTAAAGAATTAATACATAATTTACAACAAATATACATTCCTTTAAGGCACAAAAACCCCACAGGAAAAGTGGTCCAATCGTGGCTAACAAGAGAAGTTAAAGATAGTATTAGATCAAAGGAAGAGGCTTATAATGTTGCCAAAAAGAATAGTAAGCCTGAGGATTGGGAGGATTTTAGAATTCAGCAAAGGAGGACCAAGAAATTGATAAAGAAAGGGAAAATAGAATATGAGAGTAAACCAGCGAGAGACATAAAAACAGACTGTAAAAGCTTCTATAGGTATGTAAAAAGGAAAAGATTAGCGAAAGTAAATGTGGGTCCCTTACAGGTTGAGACAGGAGAAATTATAATGGGGAATAAGGAAATGGCAGAGAAATTAAACAAATACTTTGTGTCTGTCTTCACGGAAGAAGACGCAAAATACTTCCCGGAAATAGCGGAGAACCAAGGCTCTAGCGAGAATGAGGAACTGAAAGAAATTAGTATTAGTAAAAAAATAGTACTGGAGAAATTAATGGGACTGAAAGCCAATAAATCTCCTGGACCTGAGGCCTACCTCCTAGGGTTTTGAAAGAGTTGGCTATAGAGATAGTGGATGCATTGGTTGTCATTTTCCAAAATTCCATAGATTCTAGAACGGTTCCCACAGATTGGAAGGTGGCAAATGTAACCCCACTATTTAAGAAAGGTGGGAGAGAGAAAATGGGGAATTACAGACCAGTTAGCCTGACATCAGTAGTAGGGAACATGCTAGAATCTATTGTTAAGGACTTTCAAATGTCAGAGGTGTCTCATTTAAGAATTGGGATGACACATTTGATCTGTCTGGAGGGTGTAAGTGTGAGGTGTTAACTCTATACGCACTGTCACCTCCTTGGAGCAAGCTCTCTCACCATTGACAGATCACTTCTGTCATCTCAACTTCAGCTGCCATCTATTCCAGCAACATCGGTGCCCTTGAAAAAGTCTCACCCTGGTCCTCTGAATCCCTCCACGATCAGCCCCAACACCAACATCACCAGGCACACCAAAATCACCAACAACAATGCCAACCTTCTCTGTAATCACCCAATGCTGCACAGGGCACAGGGCATCAGCACCCGACCACATTGCTGCCCGGGATGCAGCGATGGCCTCACCATGGCCAGATTTACTTCACTTCACGCTGTACACCCTGGCTGCCACATGATGCACCAGGTTGGCACCACCCCACACCAACACCATAAAACATCCCTACAATGTCCAAGCCATTCCTTTCACATTGATCACCATTGTAGGGGGTACTGTTATGTCTCACCATTCGCTGCAACTCACTAAGCCACTTCCAAAGGTGCACACAAATCTGTCCAAGAGGCAAAGTGTTGAAAATAAAGATTTCAATGTTTGACAGCACATTAACAGAAACTTCACACGAACATTGCATAAAACACCCAAGTGGCTACCCTTGTGTGTTGTTACTTGGTATGATTGGACTAGGATGAGGGTGAGTGTGAGGGGTGGCTAGTGAGATGGGGAAGTGATAATGTAGATAGAGAGGGATGGGAGGAGGTGCAAGGTAAGTTGGTGTGAGTAAGGATGTGCAGGAGTAGGGTAGGGAAGGCAGAGTGATGGGAATGTGATGAGTGGCACAGCAGGATGAGGTTGAGTGTGGCTTTGCAGTAACGTTTCGTGATCCATTGAGATCATTGAAAGGTTTGCACCACTGCAGCCTGGTCCTCCTGACGACATCCCTGCTTGTGTCCTCTTGTGCAATGTGCAACCAGGCTGCGTTGGTCTCTTGGGGAGGTCTCTTCCATCCATGGAAGGGAAGAGAACCTCCCTGTGTGCTGCGACCCCCTCCATAAGCATATGGAGGGAGTCATGGGAGAGCCTGGGTGCAGCCGTGCACCTTTGTGCAGTGCTTGTCAGTGTTTGCAGCACCTCACTGCTGGAGAACACTGACAGCACAAATGTCAAAATCAATGTGGCCGTGGTGACATCATCAGACCCGCTTCCTGTTAATTGGCCAGGAACCCCGCAGGGCGGGGCTTAACAAGGCAAATCTACGGAAAATCATTTTCAGAGAACGGCTGCAGACGGGAGCGGGACCGGGAGCCGCCAACCAGCTCTCCTGCCGCCATCCCGCCTCCGCAGGGAAAATCCTGCCCTACAACTGTGACTACACTTCAATAAGTACTTCATTGACTGTAAAGTGCTTTGGGACGTCCGGTGGTCGTGAAAGGCGCTATATAAATGCAAGTCTTTCTTTCTTTTCACTATTTATTTGGCAACGTCTTCCATCAGGTGTACCTTACTCAGAGTCCTGGAAAGGAGAATGGAGTTACCTGTACTCACTCGCAAAAGCCACTCCAAACAATGGGAGCTTCAAATTTACCCCCAAACCTGCTCAAAACCCCAAATCTGAATGGGAAATGGGAATGTTGCGCCTCACTGATCAGAATCAACCGGATGGGGAACCGTGAGTACACTAATTAGGCTGGATAGCTCTTTGTCAGCCAGCACGGACACGATGGGCTGAAATGGCCTCTTTCTGTGCTGCAACTTTCTATGATTCTAATCTGCCTTTGGGCGTCTACAATGGTTGTATGATGAGAGACTCTGGGGTAGATTTTCAACTTGGGGCCCAGGTGTTAAACCTCCGTTGCGGTTAGCCTGGATTTTCATTTCCAGTGTGATGAGGTTAAAGACAGCATTGGACTATGTAGTTCAGTACTGTTTCTAGCCTTATTAATCCAGAGTCAATTCCTAATTTTGCACATGTTGGGAATCAAACACAGTGGAAGAGTTGTAGAAGCTGGTAGTACGTGCAAACTTAACACTGCACAACATCAGTGTCAGAACCTCAGGGGGTGGTGGTCCGGGGGAGGAGGGGGTACCAGTAATTGTTCAACCTCAGCGGGGGGACCTGCGATTGCTGATCATCGCTGGGGGAGCTGGCGCAAAGTTCCAAGCTTCACCGCCTCCTTCCATTTCCTTCTCTTCTGTTCAGAAGGCAGAGAGCTGGAAAAAGATATAATGGGATTTGTTCCTAGTTTTATTGGACTTTTGTGAAGACATGTTTTTGCAGTGTATTGCACAAACCCACTATTAATGATTTGGCAGATAAATGTTATCTCTTAATTATCTGTGTTTGATCTAAACTATCGGGCCTTTTGAGTAAGCAAAGTTATAAAGATTATAAACGGCTGTGACTCAGCTACAATCTTTAAAGCCAGTCTCTTCCTCCTCTCGCAGTACATATCCTGATTGTGTTCCGGATTTCACTAGTTATTAGGTGTTGCCATGCCTCAGTTGGTAGCAAGCTCAGCTCGGAGTCAGAAGGTTGTGGGTTCAAGTCCCACTCCAGGGACTTGAGCACATTCAGAAACAGATTATCTGGCCATGTATCACATTGCTATTGTGGGAGCTTGCTGTGCGCAAATTGGCTACCGCATTTCCTAAATTACGACAGTGACGGTACTTCAAAAGTACTTGATTGGCTGTAAAGCACTTTGGAGTGTCCTGAGGTCGTGAAAGGCGCTATATAAATGCAAGTTCTTTCTTTTTCTTTCTATATGATCTATACTTCAACTCCATTTACCCTTACCTAACAAAACTATATCAATCTCAGCCGTGAAAATTTCCATTGACCTGGCAGCCAGAGCCATTTGGGGGTGAAATTCCTCTTGGCGCACAAACAATGCATTAAACAGCGTGCAGAGTAAGACATCGTTATCAGGCCCACTACTGTCCATGACTTTACACTGACTTGAATCCTAGAGTAAAAGATGAGTTGCTTCTGTAACTTGGCAAGGCAACAATAGATAGATGCAGTCCTGTAGAACACAGCAGTTGCTGGTGGTAACAAAGATGCACTGTTTCCAGGACTGACCTGACCAGTCTTCAGTCTATGGTTAGTAATTATTTTTTTATTTCCCACGAGATGTGAGTCCCCAGCACAAAACTCCCCACATTTCTGTACTGATTGACAGTGTCACTCAAGAGAGGCCATAAAGGTGGCTGGTGGGGGGAATGGAAGTGTGCCAGTCCTGCAGTTATGAGACTTGGGCTGAGCACGTTGTTCAGACAGAGTAGATTGCGCTTGACTCTGCATCTAGCCGGTTATTGTTGACCATATGATCAACATTGACTACCCATATCTTGATGAACACAAATTTGTTTTAAGCACTGAGGTAACATATATGTACATAGACTTTGCAGGTTTTCTATAGATTTGAGTGGTTTCTAGAGTACAGAACTCACCTCATCTTTTGTTTTGACTCAGAAATGTCAGAGCGTTGTGGAGTCCAAGCCATGCTCTAGCCTGGCACCTGGAGGAAGCATTCAGGAGAGACTCTGCTGCCTGGGCATACGAAAAGTGCTTGAACTGGCACAAAACGGAAGAGGAGCTGCCGAACTTCTTGTTGGAGATTGCAGATTGTCCTTGTACCCTGGCACAATCCAGGGCAGATACGGGCAGATTTCATGTAAGTACAATATTTCACTGAGGAAAGGACTAAACTGAACTACTGCTATTCAATTTAAAACGGACTGTTTTATAAATATTCACCCCCCCCACCCCTGCCCCCAATTTTCTTGTTTCCTCTGTCCATAACACGCAGTATTTTTTTTCTGCCATGCAGTCTTATGGGTGCCAGTCACCTCTGGTACATTGTTCATGTGACCAATCTTCATGTGTGAGCCCTGACATTGTTACGATCGGAAAGCCTAGGCTTCACTGATGGGAGCCCATTCATTTTAAATGAAACCCTGTTGGCATTCCGATTGGGAAAACTAGGCTATCCCATCGAGGTTATCACAGCTGCGTCGAACTCTGCCCTCGCCTGATGCCCACATGCCTGCACTTTCTAGGCAGGGGTCTCTGGGCAGTGATTGGGAGTGGGAACCCTGTTTTTTTCCTACAAGGGCACTGAGATCAACTGTAGCACCCCTAGGCTGATAACCAACTACCCCTGAAAAGTCCGTGGATTGAACCTGGGGATTTCCGGAGTCACCACCATGATGGCGCACCTACCCACTAAGCTATCACGGAACTCTACAATCAACTCGCTTAAGTGTATAGTTCTCGAACACCACCCAAAAGAGATTATCCAATCATTTAGCTCATTGCCGTTCATGGGACCTTGCTCGGCGCAAATTGGCTGCTGCGTTTCCCCACAATACAACAGTCGCTACACTTCAGGGTGGCCAGAAAAAAGAAGATATTTTTGCCACCTTCTGAAATACACTTCAGTGAGTGTCGGCGGGTTTCCTTTCATTGCGCTGTATGGTTTGGATGCACTGCACTCAGTATCCGGGTGTACCCCGCCAACAACAAGTTTTTTGTTTGTTGCCGAGTTGCTCCCATTCCCTGCACTGGGATGTTAGCATCGCCTCCCGATTTCGAGACGTCACTGGAGGACCTGAGGAGACGAGAAGGCCTAGAAAAGACTCGAGGAGCTTTTTGATAAATGGTAAAATGTTTCTACAAATTTTTTTTTTCTGAGACATGTTAGGGGAAGTCATAGAGTCATAATGGCACAGAAGGAGGCCATTCAGCCCATCGAGTCCGTGCCGGCTCTCTGTAGAGCAATCCGGTCAGTCCCATTCCCCGCTCTATCCCCGTAACCCTGCAAGTTATTTCCCTCAAGTGCCTATCCAATCTCCCCCTGAAAACATTGAGGGCTGGATTTTGTCAATGGGAAGCTTTTGGAAGCGGGACTGCTGCTTGTCGGCTTTCAATCCCGCCTCCATCAGCTTCTGGCCAACCAGTGGGATTTTCCCCTGATTGACCTTGTTAAGCCCGCCCAGCGGGCTCAGCAGGCCGATTAGGGGGAAGTCAGTGACAGAGCACGTCAATGTATGACGTGTCATCTGTCAAGATTTTTTTAAAGAAAATGTCAGCGTTTGACAGCTCTGTGAAGCTGTCAAACACTGACATTCTGTGTAGTTTGATGAGTCCTTGTGTTCAGGACTCATCAAACCTTTCTACTTTGTAGAAATCAGATGACTGTTGGATCGGAGGATCCAACAGCCAGTCTGTGAAATCTACAATGGAGATGTCGGGACTCCGGCTCCACAGCGGCTGAAGGCTGTAGGTGGAAACAAAGGTAAGTGAACATTTTCTAACACTTTACACTCACCTTACATACTTACCACTCCACACTTGCATCCATCACTCACCTCTAGATCGCACTTTCAGACCCCTCCGACCCCCGCAGACCTCCTACTCGGCTCCTACACCTGGCGGGGTTCCCCGAGGTCGGGAAGCCTGCACTTTGGAACGAAAAATGGGGATAATCCTATTTTTTGCCTGTTAACAGGCAGTTAATAGGCTTTAATCCCTTTCCCGCCTCGAGGAGACGGGACCCGGGGTAGGATGGCTTCCCGCCTCCTGGCAAGAGGGCACGGAGGCGGGATGGGGCGGGTTTGCCACCCCCCCCCCAAATTCTGCAACTTTACCGGCAGTCCCGCCTCCATACCCGCTTCCTCGGGGCTGAGAAAATCCAGCCCTGAGTGTTTCCGCTTCCACCACTTCCGTCGGCAGCAAGTTGCAGGTCCTCACCACTCACTGCGTAAAAAAGTTTTTCCTCACATCCCCCCCTGTATCTCTTGCCCCAAACCTTAAATCTGTGTCCCCTAGTCCTTGTACCATCAACTAGTGGTAGCCTATCCAAACCCGTCATAATCTTGTACACCTCTATCAAATCACCCCTCAACCTCCTTTGCTTTAATGAAAACAAATCCAGCTTCTCCAACCTGTCCTTGTAGCTAAGATCCCCCATCCCTGCAACCATTCTGGTAAATCTCCTCTGCACCCTCTCAAGGGCCTTCACATCCTTCCTAAGGTGTGGTGACCAGAACTGGACGCAATACTCCAGTTGTGGCCTAACCAGCGCTTTATAAAGGTTCAGCATAACGTCTCTACTTTTGTACTCAATACCTCTATTTATGAAACCCAAGATCCCATATGCTTTGCTAACCACTCTCTTTGAACAAGTTTGAACAGAATATCCCCCTCTAGGCTTTCTTTCCCCCTTAACGACATGGTAGAGGAGAGGTCACTAGTGGTGCTTGTACCCACCATAGAGGCACTGACTCAATTCTGTTGATGGCTGGGCTACAAGGAGAGGGAGTATGAATTGACAATGAGAAACTAAAGATGATTGAGGCTGGATTGACTGGAAGATCTCATTTCTAATGCAGACAGACTACGGGTGTGACATTGAAAAGGACAGTATCTGTACCTACCACCCAGGAGCTGCACACTGTGTCCGAGCCATACAGGCAAGGTAAGCGGAAAAGCCAGCACCCTGTTTCAGAGGCCTGGCCAGTTGGATTCTGATAGAGTGGTGGCATGAATCATAATATCTGTTTTTAACTTGTGTCATTTGAAGTGCTTTACAGGAGCTGGAGTGGGCAGTGGGTCAGACACTGGCCTTTAACCCCAGGACCTGGGTACATATCCAGCCCAGACTGCTGGGTTGAAAGTCTCCTCTGCCTGCTGGCTGCAAAGGTCCAAGGTAAAATTAGTTTGAGCAGTGCCAGGCAAGTTCCTTAGCGCACAAGAAACCTACTGCACTTCATTAGCTGTAAAGTGCTTTGGAACATCCTGAGGTCATGGAAGGCGCTATATAAATGCACGACTTTCTTTTTTTCTTTTACTGAATAAAACTGCCGTCAGTTTGACACCAATTGGCAATCCCACTCAGAGAGGCTGTGGGAACACAGGAACAGGAGTAGGCCATTCAGGCCCTCGAGCCTGTTCTTCCATTCAGTTAGATCATGGCTGATCTGTATCTTAACTCCATCGACCTGTCTTGGTTCTGTAATCCTTAATACCCTTACCTAACAAAAATCTATCAATCTCGATTTTGACATTTTCAATTGACCTCCGGCCTCAACTGCCTTTTGGGAGGAGAGAGTTCCAGATTTCCACTACCCTTTGTGTGAAGAAGTGCTTCCTGACATCACCCCTGAACGGCCTGGCTCTAATTTTAAGGTTATGCCCCCTTGTTCTGGACTCCCCCACCAGAGGAAAGAGTTTCTCTCTATCTAACCTATCAAATCCTGTGGGAAAGTTGAGGCCCATGAACAATGTTGGGGCAGAGTAGAGGGAGCTTTAATCTGTATTTGAATGCACTGCACAAGTGCTTGAAGCTAACACTGGGTGCCTGAAATAAGAAAGTGTTTTATTTCCCAGCAGCAACATTCCTCACCTCAGTGAGCAAACCGAAACTTCACTTTTTTGAATGTTTGTTTTCGGGATGTGGGCGACTCTGGCAAGGCTGCATTTCTTGCCAGTTCCTAGTTTCCCTGAGGGCATTAAGAGTCAACCACAGGGCTGGAGTCATGTGTAGGCCAGACTGGGAGGGGGTAATTTTGACTTTGGGAGGTAGTGTAAGACGAGCGATAATGGATCCACCGCCCGTTATACATCTCTCTCAATGTTCATTCCATTGACGGCGATAGAAATGAAAATCGGGAGAGATGTAAAACGGGCGGTGGATCCGTTATCTCCCACTTTACACTATCGGCCAAAATCCAGATTACCCCCCGGTAGGGGTGGCAAAATACCTTCCCTGAAGGACATTAGTTGAATCACTTGAGTTTTTACGACAATCCGGCAGCTTTTCATGATCATTTTCTGGTGCTGGGCCACAAATGACTAGATTTATTGAATTCAATTTCACAACCTGGTGTGGTGGGATTTGAACTCATGAACTCCAGGTTGCTAGCCCTGTACCACAACCGTTAGCCTGCTATACCCATTCTAGTCATGTAAATTCTATGTAATTCTATATAAATGTCTTGCTGTTTTGAGCAAGTCATTAGCATTTCACAGGCGAGCCACTAGGTGGAGCACCTTCCCTGTGCAGGATGCGCATCTCAGACAAGAGGACAATAGCACTGGCTGTGGGTGACAAGTTGCTGGGGCCAGTGCAGTTACGCAGCAGGGAGGTGCTGTGAGAATCAAGACCAAGGGCTCTTCTCAGGTCAAACAAGGTTAGAGGGCAGGGACATACCTGAACCAAGTTAGGGGAGGAGTCAAATTGGAGGGGGGAGGAAGGAAAGGGAAAGGTGGAGAGGAAGAGGATGGGGGGAAGGTGGACAGGATAGGGTGAGCGGGGGGAACAAGAGAAGCATAGAAGATAGGAGCAGGAGTAGGCCATTCGGCCCCTCGAGCCTGCTCCGCCATTTAATGCGACTATGGCTGATCATCCAAATTCAGTACCTTGTCCCTGCTTTCTCCCCATATCCCTTGATCCCTTTAGCCTTAAGAAATATATCTATCTCCTTCTTGAACATATTTAATGAATTGGCCTCAACTGCCTTCTGTGGTAGAGAATTCCACAGGTTCACCACTCTCTGGGTGAAGAAATTCCTCCTCATCTCAGTCCTAAATGGCTTACCCCTTATCCTTAGACTGTGACCTATAGAAGGAGAGAGGAGGGCAGAGGAAAGAAGGCAGTAAAGAGATGGGTAGAGGAGGTAGAACAAGAGGGATGTGTAGGGAGGAGAGGGGTAAAGAGAGGTGGAGAGAGTGGAGGAAAGAAGGACAGAACGAGGGGAAATGTATGGGTGCGAGGAGGAGGTGAGGGCCAAAGGAAAGTTTACCTCTGTGTAAGGGGAGGGGGCCAGGAAGATAACTTTGTTTCTGTGAGGGGACTGAAATCCATGGAGTGAAAATCGGGCGGGTTCTACAACGGGCGGGAGATCAGTTCTGCCTGCTTACCGGCTAGTTGATGATGTTGAAAATTACTCCATGTGTCGTCTTTCAGATGAGACATTAAACCGAGGCCCCGTCTGCCCTCCAGGTGGATGTACAAGATCCCACACACTATTTGAATTAGAGCAGGGAAGTTATCCCCGGTGTCCTGACCAATATTTATCCCTCAACCAACATCACTAAAACAGATGATCTGGTCGTTATCAGATTACTGTTTGTGGGAGCTTGCTGTGTGCAAATTGGCTGCTGCATTTCCTACATTACAACAGTAACTACTCTTCAAAAGTACTTCATTGGCTGTAAAGCGTTTTGGGCTGTCCTGAGATCATGAAAGGAGCTATAGAAATACTTCTTCTATATTACTCTGGGCCACTGATTATTAATTACCACTATATTACTAATGGTCCCCTGGGCGATGGGCCCTGCAGTATGTCCAATCATCATTGAGCAGGTTTCCAAACAGCACAACTCAATTCTTGGCCATAAAGTCATCATTTGATGGTTGTCGATAACAACTGAACACACATTTTAATTTTTTTTAATTCATTCACGGGATGTGGGCGTTGCTGGCAAGCCCAGCATTTAATGCCCATCCCTAATTGCCCTTGAGAAGGTGGTGGTGAGCTGCCTTCTTGAACCGCTGCAGTCCTTGTGGTGAAGGTACTCCCACAGTGCAGACTTTGTTGTAGCGGTTTGGTACAACTGAGTGGCTTGCTAGGCCATTTCAGAGGGCAGTTAAGAGACAACCACATTGCTGTGGGTCTGGAGTCACATATAGGCCAGACCAGGTAAGGACGGCATAATTCCTTCCCTAAAGGACATTAGTGAACCAGATGGGTTTTTACGACAATTCGATAGTTTCATGGTCACCATTATTGATACCAGCTTTTTAATTCCAGATTTTTTTAATTAACTGAATTTTATATAACCCTTATTTTATTTGTGTTTCCAATTTTCAGTTCTATATCCTGCAGTAGTCCCAGCAGCATCGCATTAGCGAGTACACTTGGGCTCTCTCTGTCTCTATATCTCTCTTTATCTCTGTCTCTTTTTCTCTCTCTCTCTGCCTTGCTCTCTTTCTGTCTCTGTCTCGCTCTCTGTCTGTCTCTCTCTCTGGCAGAGTGCTCCACCTAGTGGCAGCGCTATGAAATGGCACAACCTCACAACCTCACAGCCGACTCTGGGTATGGCTATTGTGGAACCCGATGAGTTTGGAGGAAAGGATTAGATTGGTCAGCATTTATGTTAATGAGCTGTTGCAGATCCAAAGCGGATGATTTTACTGAGGGACAAGAGCAGTATAGATGGGCAGGATCAGCCTATATGGGAGCTAGGGATGCTAACCAGAATGTTTATTGATGCGATCCCAAGTGTTACAGGAGTTACCAGTGTCTGTCACTGGATTGGAAAGTTGGATATTTCAGGACCGTCCCTCTCTTCTGTTTAAATAGACCGATAATTTGTTAGTTCATTGTTTTATTAGACTCTAATACACAATAAGTTTAACCCAGGGTTGATTATTATGTCTATATCTTAACTTTGCTACACAGTGCTAATGTTTGTGAAAGAATTCTCTGCTTGACATGAATGGAACCCGGAACAGCGCCCCCTATAGGAGATGGCACCAGGCAGCAACCTGCTGACATGCTTGCTGGAATATTGAGAGTTTGAGTATCCTAACTGGCATTAAATCCAGTTCACCCCTCACCCCTGTGCTCGCTGACTTACATTGGCTCCCGGTTCAGTAACGCCTCGATTTTAAAATTCTCTTCCTTGTGTTCAAATCCCTCCATGGCCTCGCCCCTCCCTCTCTTTTTATAACCTCCTCCAGCCCTGCAATCCTTCGAGATATCTGCGCTCCTCCAATTCTGGGCTCTTGTGTATCCCCGATTTCCTTCGCTCCACCATTGGTGGCCGTGCCTACAGCTGCCTAGGTCCTAAGCTCTGGAAATCCCGCCCTAAACTTCACCGCCTCTCTACCTTGCTCTCCTCCTTTAAGAGGCTCCTTAAAACGTACCTCTTTGACCGAGCATTTGGTCACCTGTCCTAATATCTTCTTATGTGGCTCGGTGTCAATATTTTTCTGTTTACGCTCCTGTGAAGTGGCTTGGGACATTTTACTACGTTAAAGGCGACATATATATGCAACTGATGGCTTTTCCTACCGGTAACATTCTCCCACTGACCGGCTATTCTTGCTCCACCAGCCCCCAGTACGGAGCGGGACAGCAGTGCTGCTACGATGCCAAAGGCAGACAGATTCTGACCGGAGACTCCATAGGAGGCAGCACCCCTGACCGAGGGCACGACTGGGGGTCCCCGCCGTACGTGAATCCCCCGAGAGTCCCCGGCTTCTCTCACGGCATCTACGACGTGATTAGTTTCTATTACTGCTGCCTGTGGTCTGATAACTGCCAGTACTACTTCCTGCACCGGCCCTCAAGTGACTGCACGACCTACAGACCTCCAAAAGCCAGTAAGTGATGCCAGCAACCATGATTTATTAGTGTAATGACGCGCAAAGGAACAGTTAGACAATAAAGGACATTCTAAGTGCCCGTGGAGAGCGTCTTGCCAAACAAGATGAAAGCTGAGGTTTGTTTGCCAGGCCTGTTCTCAATTTAGTCGAACCAGCCAAAATCCATTTTTATTACGCAACACTAAACATAACAGTTTATGGTAATCAACTGCAGCTTATTTCTCTATTAACATGCAGTCTTGGCATTAGGATTGTTAAAGGGACATTGTTGTAGTTTTTGGGGAGGATGTGTGGATGTTCTGCCACTGGAAACTGTTGATAGGCCTCACTATGAATGCCCCTTCTTCCTAGACGCCATATTGGCAGCCAGAAAAAGCTCGAGCCACACAGATACTTGAGCTGGTGGCACCCTAGCTGTTGGTTATCTTGAGGGGCAGTTCTATCTTGTCACTGTTGCATTACATTGCAGCAACGCAGAGACGACAGTATAACTCTGGAGTGGGATTCAAATCTGACTGTCAGACGGAGCAGCATGAGACCTGCTGGAAGACGGCCATCTTCCACCCCTTGGGCAGAATGCTGGATGAGGAATAATCTCAAGCTAAGTTTGTTGGACCTTTTACCAATTTCAATGGAGCTTTTGAGCAGTGATTCGAGAGCCTGGGCACTTCTGCCCGCACTGTCAAAACATTCAGATTTTACCGGTCAGTGAGCAGAGCTTTGTACACAAGTGACTTTGGGTGACAGTGTAAAACCGGTGATGTCGGATCAGCTGCCCGTTATACATCTCTCTTCGATTTTCATGTCGATTGAAGATATCGCCGGTTTTACACCTGTCAAAATGACCCCCAGTGACACTGTACTCAAGGTGTGGTCTGACCAGAGCACTGGACAGTTTGATCATGACTTCTCCTGACTTGTATTCACATGTTTGCTTATACAGTTCACCATTCTATTGTCTTTGCTGAACATGGAACACTGAGATCCCAAATGAAACCCTTAAGAGCTCTGATCTACCCCAGCTTACTGGAGGATTGTGGTGTCTGCCAAGATGGGAAGGGGCTGGAACGTAGAAAACGTCTTTCACCCCACCATTGGCGGCCGTACCTTCAGCCGTCTAGGCCCTAAGCTCTGGAATTCCCTCCTTAAATCTCTCCGCATCTCCACCTCTCTCTCCTTTTAAGACGCTCGTTAAAATCTACCTCTTTGACCAAGCTTCTGGTCACCTGTCCTAGTGTCTCCTTCTTTAGCTCAGTGTCAATTCTTGTCTGATAATGCACTTGTGAAGCACCTTGGGACGTTTTATTACGTTAAAAGGCGCTATATAAAACCAATTTAGGACTGAGATGAGGAGAAATTTCTTCACTCAGAGGGTGGTGAATCTTTGGCGTTCTCTACCCCTGTGGAGGCTCAGTCGTTGAGTATATTCAAGGCTGAGATCGATAGATTTTTGGATATTAAGGGAATCAAGGGATATGGGGATAGTTCAGGAAAGTGGAGTTGAGGTAGAAGATCAGCCATGATCTTACTGAATGGCGGAGCAGGCTCGAGGGGCGAAATGGCCGACTCCTGCTCCTATTTCTTATGTTCTTATGTAAGTTGTTGTTGAAACAATCAGATAGTCTGACAGATTTCTGCCACAAGCTGGCACTGGGACCAGCACAACCATCCAGCTGAAGAGTCTGTGTGCCCGGTGCCCCGATAAAGCACCAACCTCCGCTCCTGCATTGAGCCACGTGCTCACAAATACTACATGGCTGCCTTGATCCATTCAGCTGCTGCGGCAGCTCTGGATTTCCTGGCCTCCCAGCGGTGGGCGGCCTATAGAGGGCGCTAAGCGCGCCTGGGGCCAGCCATGAATATGTAATGAGGCTGCACGGAGGAAAATTGGGCTTGTCCTCTGCAGTATAACACCGGCAGGTTGAAGAACAAATCGAGTGAAATTCTGGTGGCAAATCTGCTGATGAGGAAAATCGAGCCCCAAGGCCGCGATTTTGCCGGCACTCAGAGGGCGGGTTTGGAGACGGGTCAGAGGTTAAATTCGTTTTGATTGACGGCGGGTTGCGAACCCGCCGTGAACCCGGCTCCTCACAGCTTTGCAAAGTGTCGGGTCTGGGAGTCCTGATCAGACCCGACACCAAACGGTGGGAGAGGCACTTAAGGCAGTTAACAGCTTGTTAACTGTCTACATAATCCCTTTTTACCAGGCTCTTCCCATTTTACGACATTTTCACCGTTCGCAAAACATGCCAGCTGATTGTGCTGGGTTCAGCAACTCGCTGAATTGTTGACAGCTGCTCCTGCAGCATAAAAGCGGACCTGTAACATGGCTGACTTTCAGATGACAGAACTTTGTGTTTTGAGGTTTTGGAACACATTTTGCAGGTCTATTGAGCTTGTAAGAGTTTAAGCTGAGATCCATATTCACTGTGACCTCCTTGGAAAACCCTCTCCCCACATTGACTGAGCGCTTACAACATCTATTCCTCAATTGAGATATATACCAGCGGAATGGGAACCATTTATATCCTCTCATCCTGGTCTTCAGAATCGGAGGAAGAGCAGCCGCGGCAGCAGCAGAACCAGGCACAACAGCAGCAGCAACAACAGGAGCGCCAACCTCCTCCTCACCCACCTGATGCTGCACAGGGCACAGGGCGTCAGCGCAGGGCTGCACCTCGCCGCAGGAGATACCCCCAACACAGGGTCTACAGGCAGAGGATGAGATTCCTCAACATGACTGAGCAGCAGTGCTAAAGGAGGCTGAGACTTTCGCGAGAGGTAGTCGCTGACATCTGCACAATGCTGCAGCAACACCTAGAGCCCAGAGGAGCGGGTGGACACTCCTTACCAGTGGCTGTCAAAGTCACCACTGCACTCAATTTTTTTGCTTCAGGGTCCTTCCAGGGCTCATCAGCAGACATCAGCAGCATCTCCCAGTCGGCCGCACACACTTGCATCACGCAGGTTACTGATGCCCTATTTGCAAAGGCGCACAATTACATTCACTTCTCCATGGATGAAGCAAGTGTAACCGCGCGTGCGGTTGGCTTTGCAAATATGGCAGGTTTGCCAAGGGTGCAGGGCATCGTAGACTGCACACATGTGGCCTTTAGGGCACCCCATCACAACCCAGCTGTATTTGTCAACCGTAAGGGCTTCCACTCCCTTAACGTCCAGCTGGTGTGTAACCACAGGAAGAACATTATGCATGTTTGCACCAAGTTCCTTGGCAGTTGCCATGACTCGTTCATCCTGTAGCAGTCTACTGTGCCTCAGCTCTTCAATCTGCCAACCCAACTTTCCAGATGGCTACTTGGAGACAAGGGCTATCCCCTGAAGACGTAGCTCATGACACCGATGAGGAGGCCATCAAACGAAGCTGAGGAGCGCTACAATGTGAGCCACATTTCCACCAGAAGCATCATAGAGCAAACCATCGGCTTGCTCAAAATGCGATTCAGATGCCTTGACAGATCAGGTGGATCCCTACAGTACTCACCAGCCAGGGTCTCCAGAATCATCGTGGTCTGCTGTGCCCTGCACAACATCGCACAGCAGCGTGGCTTACCACTGCCTGAGGAACAAGTGGCTCAGTGCCCAGCCTCCTCCTCGGAGGAGGAGGAGGAGGAGGAAGACCTTGCGGAGGCAGATGTGCCAGTTCCACCAGCACGCGAGCACATTGCTGGCCATGAGGCAAGGGATGCACTAATCCATGCCAGATTCGCTTAAGTTTACGAAGCAAACACATGTGGCTGCCACCTTCTTAACACACCATACACCATCTGTACAATAAACTTTGGGTTCCTATCACTCTCACCACCATCATTACAGATGAAAGGTGCCCTGACACCTCACTGTGACACTTCCATTTCTGGGCACACATAGGCCAACTCTTTGAATGTTTGCCATCGCATTTCTTTATTACAATTGAAATGACGATGATAATCTTCAATTTGTATTACATCAAAACACGCAAGTGACTACCCTTGTGACTATTTGTGTGTTAACTTTCTCTTAGGCGTGCTTCTACGTGGTGCTTCCCCTGTGGACTCAGCAGATGTTGAGACACCTTGCTCACTTTCATGCTGCTCCTGCTTTGACACCTTTGGCGGGCGTCCTCTGGGTTTGGGAGCCTGGTAGGGCTCGGCAACAGTCTGCACCTCCTGCGGCTGTGCAGGGGCTGAGACGGCCATCTCAGTTGGGTGAGGAATCTGGGGCTCTGACCAAGGGCTCCGCAGTGGCATGGGAGTGTGAGCGCTTGGAGAAGAGGCCACACTTCCTTGTTGTTGACCACCAAGATCCCTCTCATGGGTTGCCCGCACTTCACTGCTAGCAAGTAGCTGGAGAGCACCATGCTGCCCATCAGTGGGGTCATGAGGACCCGTCTCTGTACTGACAGTCCTCATAACGGGGACGTCCATGTACCTCTGGTGTCTCTCCTCAATAGATGCCCATTTATCCTCCATAGCAGACTATCTATTTAGAAGAGTCACTATGCTCTGTTGAGTCTGATGACTTATGTCCTCCAAGGAGGTTGCCACTCTCTCCATGGTGGCACGTTCATGCGCCATTGCCTCCACCATGGCAGTGCTCATGTTTGAGATGGACTCCTCCATTCTCTGCACACTCACAGTTACCGTGGATACAAAACCTGTCAGAGACTCCCGCACTTGTTGTTGAAGTTCCAGCACCGCTCTCTTTTTGGATGGCCCCAGAGGCACAGGGTCCACATGCAGCTGAGCAGAGCTAGGAGCGCCCTGTGGCCTCTGATGAGGACTCTCCACTGCTGTCCCTGTCTCCACCATCTGCTGATGCTCACTTGTGAGCTATGATACACCAGGTGACAACACTAATCTATCTTGCGAATGACCCACCGAGGTGTGTGTATCTGCGCTGGTGCTGGCTGCGCTCAATTCTGCTGACACTGCGCCCTCAGAGGTTGCAGCTTCCTCTGAGGAGTCTTCCGGCTCTTCCTCCTGGACAGTGGGGAGGGGGGGCTCTCGATGGTCCTGTGGGGGGGAAAAGGCATGAGTTAGACATGTGATATTAACGTAGCATGCACATCGAATTGTGCAGATGATCAGAACTCAATCTGTATAAACATCAGATGCCATATCAGTCACTCATGCAATGTAAATGAGAGGGCTGCAAATCTATTGTGTCACCAACTTGCTCTCCTGCGCCTGTCTCTCCATCCCCCACTTCCAGATCCTCAGCACCTCCAACGATGTCGAGAGCAGCTTCCTCAGCGGTGGTCAAGTGGGCAATGGAAGGTGGCCCTCCTCCTGTCCTGCCCATCTCCCTCTTATTGTGGGCTCTCTTTTCCTGCAATGAGGGACGCAAGTGGAGTTTGAGTGAGAAGGTTGGAGTGAGTGTAGAGAATCCATAGCACAGATGCTTAGAGGGAGACAAAGATGGAGTGAGGTGCCAATACCAAGGGCCCTCCCTGTGCTTTGTTAGTTGTTGTCATTGCATAACAGTGATAGCGAGTGTGAGGGGTGCATAGTACAATAGTGAAATGATTCTGTACATAGAGAGAGAGGGATGGTTAAGGGTGCAAGGGATGTAAGGGTAAAGTGGGATGTGCAGGAGTAGGTTGACAATGCAGAGTGCTGGTGATGAGAGGAGATGGGGAGCAGATTGAAGGTAAGAGTGATGTTATACTCACTTTTGCTCTGCGTAGCAGGTCATTGAACCTTTCCCTGCACTGAACCCAGGTGCGACCACACAAAGACCTGCGCTCACCTCCTCAGCAATTTGTAGCCAGGCTGCCTTGGTTTGCTGAGGAGGCTTCCTCTGTCCGTTTGAGGGGAACAGTACCTCTTGGTGCCCTCTCACTCCCTCCACAAGAACATGGTGGGAGTCATTATCGAATCGTGGAGATGCCTTTGGTCTTGAAGCAGTCATTTTGATATGTGCCACACTGAGAAGCAGCAGAATAGGAATGAAAAACCACAAGGCTGCATGGGCCCCTTAAATACAGCTGGCTGACAGACGTCAGCAGCGGCGAGCGGCAGACCCGAACCCACTGATTGGGCCGGGTAGCGCGCACGACGGGCTTAATCAGCCCACTTAAGCCAAAATCGTTATTTCAGAGCGGATTAAACCGGCAGCGGGACCGGAACCCGCCGAACATCGAACCCGACTCCAACCCGCCTCCACTCGGAAAATCGCGGCCCAAGTCTCCGAAACACGGTGCGATGATTGCAGTAATGTTGTCTAGAAGCAGCACAAAGGTTTTCCCAATGTTTCAAGTTCTCCCCTCTCAACGCCACGATATGTGAGGGGCTCACCATAGTGGACTGGCTGAGAACTGCGACCTAACTGCGACTGGCAGATCTAGGTGACCTGCAGATCCTTGGGACTAGATTTTCAACTTGCCGCACAGGTCAACCAAAATGAAAATCGGGCGGTGTCTATAACGGGCGTCCAATCCGCAACACCAGTTTCACGCCCGGGTGACGAGTTGAAAATGACCCCCTTGATTCTGAGATTGTAAACCATGAAACCAAATCGTAAAAACAAGGACATTCCGAGGTCCTCCTTTTTAAAAAAAAAAGTATAAATAGTTCCAAAGTGTACCAACAAATGTTGGATTTCTTGAATTCTTTTCCAGGCACAGCATTTGGTGACCCACATCTCTTTACGTTTGATGGTGCTAACTTCACCTTCAATGGGAGGGGGGAGTACACGCTGGTAAAAGGAGAAGGAAACGTCACGAATGGAATATTGCAAGTCCAAGGAAGGACAGAACTGGTCAAGAATATAAATGGTAAGACTCCTCTGGCACCGAACATTTACTGTGAATCAGCTCCCCTGCGGTGCTGCGTGTCCCCTTCATGGTTTATGATCCCATTTCCATTTCACGAAACGTCGCTGAGTTGGACCACACGCCAGTTTGTGTCATTGATGCAAAAAAAATGGGTTGTTGTATTGTAAAGTTTGGTGCGAATGACGTTACGTGACCCACATCTCCCAGATATGTCTTGATGCTTTGTGTCATTTCTTTCTTCCATGTCAGTTGCCTGTGTAGTATAGTGGAGTGTCAGTTGTAGCAGCTAATGGGTTAAAAACTGGTTATTTGTAGCACTTCAGGAGTTCTTTAGGAATTCTAATGACTGACCACACAAAAGGCTAACTTTGAACTCCCAGCTTGGGTAGATGATAGGAGGTGTTGTTACAAAAAGTTTTACGAGAAGAAAAAGTTGACTGAATTGTTTTAGTCTCTGTAATTAGCAAACGAACTGGAGGCGACATGAGGAAAACAATTTTTTATGCAGCGAGTTGTTATGATCGTGGACGTACTGGCTGAACGGGTGGTGAAAGCAATTTCAATAATAACTTCAAAAAGGGAATTGGATAAATGCTTGAAGGTGGAAGGTGGAAAATTTGTAGGGAAAAAAATCTAGTTGGTCCCTTGATATTTTGCTGATCCCAAATAGAGATCTACATGTTTTGTGGTGGGCAAGACACAAGTAACTGGCAGTAAGCTCGTATCAACTGCTTCTGTTTAAAATTAATTGGATCTTTTGGGCTGATTTGAAGTTATGACTATCGGGAATGACTGAACAGGCTGGGGCTCTTTTCTCTAGAAAAGAGAAGGCTGAGAGGTAGCCTGATAGAGGTCTTTAAAATTATGAAGAGGTTCGATAGGGTAGACGTAGAGATGATGAGATGAAATTGGGCTCGGTAGCGCCCGGTTTTTGGGCATTACGAGGCCTCTTGCAGTTCCAAAATGGCGTCCGCGGCGCACGCGCACACTTCTGCCACGAAGTTCCCCGGACGCCATAATGGTAAAGGGATTAGTGTGCATGCACACCTAGCGTCTGCTGGAAGTATGCTAGAAGTATGCAGATCATGACATCAATCAGTGTGCAACGCTGATTTGACACCAGCGCTGTCATTTTGGAGCTCCATGCTCCAGCCTACGCCCTCTTTTAATCCCCCACAGCTGATCACGGCATAAAGAACCCCCCACCAGTGCTAGTTAAAGGGATCATCAACTACTTCCAGGTTAGTTGCTGGATCATTTATTCTGGCTGTTGCTGTAATTCTATGTGTTTTGGGTGCTTTTCCATACTTGTTAAAAGTTTCACGAGTCTCAGGGAGTGGTCTGGTCGGTGCTGAAGTACTTTTTTGGTGACTTGAAGGCTTGTGGACAAACCAGTTGCTTCCACATATGGGTGGCCTAGTAGGGTTTCCTCTTGGCATTGAGCATGACTGAGAGAATGTGCAGAGGCCACACAGAGCAGGACAAGCTGCTAGAAGAGGGAAGAAGAGGAGGGGGGGTGGGGGGGAAGAAGGGCTCTCGGCAGGAGGTCATATCCACAGAGGGTCTTTAGGGAGCAGATATGTTGGAGAACAGATTGCTGGAGTGCTGTGATGCCCTGGATGGCCCTTTGTATGCTGGTATCCAGAGCCATTATGGCAGCAGTCTGAGCTTCCATGACAGCAGGCTGAGCTTCCACTGCAGCACTCAGACATTGGGTGGATGCTGCTTGCACTGCAATGGAAACTGAGACATCGGCCATCAGATGCTGTATCATGGTTGGCTCCACAGGTGTGCTGATGGAGGTGACCACCCGTTCCATGTTGGAAAGGATGAGCTCCAAGCTCTGCGCAAAGCCCTGTGCCAAGTTAGTGCAGGACTCTTCGATGCTCCTTGACATTGAACACAGGCTTTCTTGCAGGCTTTCCAGTGCACCAAGCATTTTGGTGTGTACACCCATCAGCCTTCTTCGGTAGCCTGGCCCATCGAAGTCTTCATCTGAGTCCTCTACAGCAGAACTAATGTGCAACCTCACCCACCGGCGAGTTGGCACCTGCGCTATCCTTTCCCCTCGCCCTTGCTCCTGCTCACTTGTGCCTGGTGTCTCACCATGTGCAGATCCCGCCTCTATGCTGTCCTCTGAATTATGCGCAGTGTCAGTCTCTCAGTTGGTGGCTGCGACTGTGGTGGAATCTACTGCGTGAAAAAGTTTTTCCTCACATCCCCCCTGTATCTCTCGCCCAAAACCTTAAATCTGTGTCCCCAAGTCCTTGTACCATCAACTAACGGGAACAGCCTTTCCCTGTCTAGCCTATCCAAACCCATCATAATCTTGTACACCTCTATCAAATCACCCCTCAACCTCCTTTGCTCTAATGAAAACAACTCCAGCTTCTACAACCTGTCCTTGTGGCTAAGATCTCGCATCCCCGGAACCATTCTGGTAAATCTCCTCTGCACCCTCTCAAGGGCCTTCACATCCTTCCTAAAGTGTGGTGACCAGAACTGGACACAATACTCCAGTTGTGGCCTAACCAGCGCTTTATAACGGTTAAGCATAACTTCTCTGCTTTTGTACTCAATACCTCTATTTATGAAGCCCAAGATCCCATATGCTTTGCTAACCACTCTCTCAATGGCCCGTATTTTCCGATCTCTACGGGTGTGTACGAGCTGTGTACACACCCGTAGGGACCTCGCAAGTGCCGGTTTCAGGCACGTGAAGCGCATGCGCTGAAAACCGGCACTTCCGATCTGTCAAGAATCCTCTTGACAGATCGCACGCCTGCCCTGGAGAAGGGCCTCTGCGGGTGGAGAGTTCCGCTTTCTGCAGAACCGCCGCCCTCTGAAATCCCTTAAAAAATCTTACGCCTAGTAAAACCAGGCGTAAGGCCTGCTTTTACCAGCATAAGAGTTTAAAAAAAGTTAAAAAAAAAATATTTTTCACTCATTTATAATTTAAAAATACTTTAAAAAAAGGTAAGTTTATTTTTAGCCCCATAAAAAACTTTAATTTGTTTTTCAAAATATTAAATTTTTGTTCAAATTTAATGTAATTTTAACTAATTTTAAAAATGTGATTTAAAAAAAATTATTTAATGTTTTGATGTGTTTTTGGAGTGATCTCCATTCATACTTTTGACAGGTCTAAGCTGTCAAAAAGTATGAAGGGAGATTCCCTTCTTTCATTGCTTCCCCATGGCCCACGTGATCCCAGGGACGCTTGCGAGCCGCATGCGCCCCTGGGATACCTGGGCCCTGCGCATTTTGTAGTGGAGAGGCCCAGGAGCGGAAATGGCCGGATCTCTGGAGCCCTCAGCCCAATATGTCCTGCCACCTTCAAGGACCTATGCACATTAACTCCCAGCTCCCTCTGTCCCTGCACACTCTTCAAAACTGTGCCATTAAGTGTATATTGCCTCTCTCTGTTCATGCTGCCAAAATGCATCACCTCACATTTCTCCGTATTAAATTCCATCTGCCACTTGTCTGCCCATTCTGCTAGCCTTTCTATGTCCTGTTGCAGTCGATTGGTATCATCCTCACTGTTTGCCACACCCCCAAGTTTGGTATCATTGGCAAATTTAGAAATTCTACTCTGTATTCCAATATCCAGGTCATTTATATATATATATCACAAAAAGCAGTGGCCCCAGCACTGACCCTTGGGGAACACCACTGTCTACCATCCTCCAGTCTGAAATACAGCCATTTACCACAACTCGCTGTTTTCTGTCCTTAAGCCAATTCCTTATCCAAGCTGCCACTGACCCACCTATTCCATGAGCCTCAATTTTGTTAATCAGTCTTCTATGTGGTACTTTGTCAAACGCCTTCCTAAAATCCATGTAAACAACATCCATTGTATTCCCTTCACTAATCCTCCCTGTTACTTCATCAAAAAATTCAATTAGATTAGTCAAACACGATCTGCCTTTTACAAATCCGTGTTGGCTCTCCTTAATTAGCTTAAACCTCTCCAAGTGGCCGTTAATTTTTTCCTTGATTATTGTTTCTAAAACTTTACTCACCACTGATGTTAAACTGACCGGCCTGTAGTTACTAGGATCGTCCTTGCACCCTTTCTTGAACAATGGTGTCACATTTGCCACTTTCCAATCTTCAGGCACCTCCCCCACATCTAGGGAAGATTGGAAAATTATGACAAGCCCTTCCGCTATCTCCTCCCCCACTTCCCTTAGCAACCTGGGATGCAAGCCATCTGGACCAGGCGACTTATCCACTCTAAGCCTACCCTGCCTTTCTAGTACATCCTGTCTATCAATTTTCACCCCTTCCATTGCTTCTACCTTTTCCACTTCTACCGATATTTTGTCAGCATCCACCTCCTTAGTAAACACCGATACAAAGTACTCATTGAGTATTCTAGCCTTGCCCTGCGCCTCTAAGCATATATCACCTTCTTTGTCCCTAATAGGCCCCACCCCGCCTCTTACTACCCGCTTACTGTTTACATGCCGGTAGAAGATTTTTGGGTTCCCTTTTATGTTAACCACCATTCTACTCTCATATTCTCTCTTTGCCAATCTTATTTTCATCTTCACTTCCCTTCTCAACTTATTGTATTTGGTCTGGTTCTCATTTGAAGAATTCACCTGACATGCATCATACACCCTCTTTTTTTGTTTCATCATCTTTTCTATGTCCCTCGTCATCCAAGGAGCCCTTGCTTTGGTTCCCTTACCCTTCCCTCTTGTTGAAATGTACCTAGCCTGTACTTGGAACATCTCCTCCTTAAAGATCACCCATTGTTCCGTTACAGTTTTTCCTGTCAGTCTTTGGTTCCATTTTACCCTGGCTAGATCCTTTTGCATCCCATTAAAGTTAGCCCTATTCCAGTTTAGAAGTTCCACTCTAGATTGTTCCTTGCTCCTCTCCATTGCTAATCTAAATCTTATGATACGATGATCACTCGTACCCAAGTGTTCTCCCACAAACACTTGGTCGACCTGGCCCACCTCATTCCCCAGCACCAGATCCAGCAATGCCTCCTTCCTAGTTGGGCCAAGAACATACTGGTCAAGGAAATTCTCCTGAACACATTTCAGAAATTCCTCCCCCTCCTTTCCCTTTACCCTAGCATTATCCCAATCGATATTTGGGTAATTAAAGTCTCCCAATATTACCACTCTATAGCTCTTGCATATCTCTGCGATTTTCCTGCAGATTTGCTCCTCTACCTCCCTCTCACTATTTGGAGGCCTGTAGAATACCCTCAATAGCGTGATCAGCCCCTTTTTGCTCCTCAACTCTAACCAAATGGATTCTGTCCTTGCCCCCTCAAAAACATCCTCCCTTTCCAACACTACAATGTCCATCTCCGCATCATTCCTTAATCAGCACTGCCACCTCCCTCTTTTCCTTCCCTATCCTTTCTGAACACCTTGTACCCTTGAATATTAAGTGCCCAGTCCTCACCATTTTTAAGCCACATTTCTGTTATTGCCACTACATCATATTGCCACACGACTAATTGTGCTTGTAGCTCACCAACCTTATTCACCACACTTTGTGCATTTACGTACATGCATTCTAAACCCATTTTTGAATTTTTCGTAGTCTTTCTTCGTCTGCTCCTATCTAATATACTACTTCTGCCTCTAGTACTACTTTCTTCTCTAGTACTATCCAACACTCTCACTCTTTTATGCACCTTATTCCTCTTTTCTGCTCCTATATGCTGGTGCCCATCCCCCTGCCAAGCTAGTTTAAACCCTCCCCAACAGCATTAGCAAACCTCCCCGCGAGAATATTGGTCCTGGCTCTGTTGAGGTGTATCCCGTCCGGCTTGTACAGGTCCCACCTTCCCCAGAAATGGTTCCAATGCCTCAGGAATCTAAAGCCCTCCCTCCTGCACCATCTCTCCAGCCACGCATTCATCTGTTCTATCCTCCTATTCCTGTACTCACTAGTATGTGGCACCGGGAGTAATCCGGAGATTACTACCTTTGAGGTCCTGCTTTTTAATCTCTCTCCTAGCTCCCTATAGTCTGCCTGCAGGACCTCATCCCTCTTTCTGCCTATGTCATTGGTACCGATATGGACAACGACCTCTGGCTGATCACCCTCCCCCCTCAGAGTGTCCTGCAGCCGCTCAGTGACATCCTTGACCCTGACACCAGGGAGGCAACATACAATCCTAGAGTCACGTCTGCGGCCACAGAAACGTCTGTCTGCTCCCCTAACCAACGAATCCCCTATCACTATTTCTCTTCCACTCTTCTTCCTCCCCCCCCCCCCCCCCCCCCCCCCCGCTCTGCAGCTGAGCCACCTGTAGTGCCGTGGACTTGGCTCTGGCCAAGAGATGAGTTTGATCTTGGTCCATAAATGGATATGACCGATCCCAGGCTGTGAGTTGAGTGTTATCACAGAGCAGTGAGCCTAGTCTCTACCATACTGTGTGTTCTGTCCAGCAACGCCTTGATTTAAAAATTCTGATCCTTGTTTTCAAATCGCTTCAGGACCTCGCCCCTCCCTCTCTCCAGCCCCACAACCCTCTAAGATTGCTGCGCTCCCAATTCTGGCCTCTTGCACCTCACTGATTTTAATCACTCCACTGTTGGCGGCCGTGCCTTCAGATGCCGGGACCCTAGGCTCTGGAATTCCCTCCCTAAACCTCTGCGCCTCTCTACCTCTCTCTCCTCCTTTAAGATGCTCCTTAAAACTTACCTCTGTGACCACCTGCCCTCATATCTCCTTATGTGGCTCGGTGTCAAATTTTGTTTCATATCTGTGAAGCACCTGGTGAGTGAGTCCACAACACAAAACTATACGGAATTCAACACCAATTGGCATTCTCGCTCAATGAGTGGAATGTAAACAGAAAAGAAATGCAGAACAGGTTTGTATTTTGTGGATTGAGGTATGGTTGGTGTAACGAATTGCTGGGTGCTTTTTTGAGATTGGGGTGAAGTCTGGTTAGGGAATCAGTGATGGAGCGGGTAGCTATAGCAATGTAACACTGGGTAATTATAGGAATATAAAAGTAGGTAATTATAGGAATATAACAGTAGGTAACTATAGAATATAACAGTGGGTAATTATAGAATATAACAGTGGGTAATTATAGAATATAACAGTGGGTAATTATAGAATATAACAGTGGGTAATTATAGAATATAACAGCGGGTAATTATAGAATATAACAGCGGGTAATTATAGAATATAACAGTGGGTAATTATAGAATATAACAGTGGGTAATTATAGAATATAACAGCGGGTAATTATAGAATATAACAGTGGGTAATTATAGAATATAACAGTGGGTAATTATAGAATATAACAGTGGGTAATTATAGAATATAACAGTGGGTAATTATAGAATATAACAGTGGGTAATTATAGAATATAACAGCGGGTAATTATAGAATATAACAGCGGGTAATTATAGAATATAACAGCGGGTAATTATAGAATATAACAGTGGGTAATTATAGAATATAACAGTGGGTAATTATAGAATATAACAGTGGGTAATTATAGGAATATAACAGCGGGTAATTATAGAATATAACAGTGGGTAATTATAGAATATAACAGTGGGTAATTATAGAATATCACTGGGTAATTATCGAATATAACAGCGGGTAATTATAGAATATAACTGGGTAATTATAGGAATATAACAGTGGGTAATTATAGGAATATAACAGTGGGTAATTATAGAATATAACTGGACAATTATAGAATATAACAGTGGGTAATTATAGGAATATAACAGTGGGTAATTATAGAATATAACAGTGGGTAATTATAGGAATATAACAGTGGGTAATTATAGGAATATAACAGTGGATAATTATAGAATATAACAGTGGGTAATTATAGAATATAACAGTGGATAATTATAGAATATAACAGTGGGTAATTATAGGAATATAACAGTGGGTAATTATAGAATATAACAGTGGGTAATTATAGAATATAACAGTGGGTAATTATAGAATATAACAGTGGGTAATTATAGGAATATAACAGTGGGTAATTATAGGAATATAACAGTGGGTAATTATAGGAATATAACAGTGGGTAATTATAGAATATAACAGTGGGTAATTATAGGAATATAACAGTGGGTAATTATAGAATATAACAGTGGGTGATTATAGGAATATAACAGCGGGTAATTATAGAATATAACCGGGTAATTATAGAATATAACAGCGGGTAATTATAGGAATATAACAGTGGGCAATTATAGGAATATAACAGCGGGTAATTATAGAATATAACCGGGTAATTATAGAATATAACAGCGGGTAATTATAGGAATATAACAGCGGGTAATTATAGAATATAACAGCGGGTAATTATAGAATATAACAGTGGGTAATTATAGGAATATAACAGTGGGTAATTATAGGAATATAACAGTAGGTAATTATAGAATATAACAGTGGGTAATTATAGGAATATAACAGTGGGTAATTATAGGAATATAACAGTGGGCAATTATAGGAATATAACAGCGGGTAATTATAGAATATAACCGGGTAATTATAGAATATAACAGCGGGTAATTATAGGAATATAACAGTGGGCAATTATAGGAATATAACAGCGGGTAATTATAGAATATAACCGGGTAATTATAGAATATAACAGCGGGTAATTATAGGAATATAACAGCGGGTAATTATAGAATATAACAGCGGGTAATTATAGAATATAACAGTGGGTAATTATAGGAATATAACAGTGGGTAATTATAGGAATATAACAGTAGGTAATTATAGAATATAACAGTGGGTAATTATAGGAATATAACAGTGGGTAATTATAGGAATATAACAGTAGGTAATTATAGAATATAACAGTGGGTAATTACAGGAATATAACAGTGGGTAATTATAGAATATAACAGTGGGTAATTATAGAATATAACAGTGGGTAATTATAGAATATAACAGTGGGTAATTATAGAATATAACAGTGGGTAATTACAGGAATATAACAGTGGGTAATTATAGAATATAACAGTGGGTAATTATAGGAATATAACAGCGGGTAATTATAGAATATAACCAGGTAATTATAGAATATAACAGTGGGTAATTATAGGAATATAACAGTGGGTAATTATAGAATATAACAGTGGGTAATTATAGGAATATAACAGTGGGTAATTATAGGAATATAACAGCGGGTAATTATAGAATATAACAGTGGGTAATTATAGGAATATAACAGTGGGTAATTATAGAATATAACAGTGGGTAATTATAGGAATATAACAGTGGGTAATTATAGAATATAACAGTGGGTAATTATAGAATATAACAGTGGGTAATTATAGGAATATAACAGTGGGTAATTATAGAATATAACAGGGGTAATTATAGAATATAACAGTGGGTAATTATAGAATATAACAGTGGGTAATTATAGAATATAACAGTGGGTAATTATAGGAATATAACAGTGGGTAATTATAGAATATAACAGCGGGTAATTATAGAATATAACAGTGGGTAATTATAGAATATAACAGTGGGTAATTATAGGAATATAACAGTGGGTAATTATAGAATATAACAGTGGGTAATTATAGAATATAACAGTGGGTAATTACAGAATATAACAGTGGGTAATTATAGGAATATAACAGTGGGTAATTATAGAATATAACAGCGGGTAATTATAGAATATAACAGTGGGTAATTATAGAATATAACAGTGGGTAATTATAGAATATAACAGTGGGTAATTATAGGAATATAACAGTGGGTAATTATAGGAATATAACAGTGGGTAATTATAGAATATAACAGTGGGTAATTATAGGAATATAACAGTGGGTAATTATAGAATATAACAGTGGGTAATTATAGAATATAACAGTGGGTAATTACAGAATATAACAGTGGGTAATTATAGGAATATAACAGTGGGTAATTATAGAATATAACCGGGTAATTATAGAATATAACAGTGGGTAATTATAGAATATAACAGTGGGTAATTATAGAATATAACAGTGGGTAATTATAGAATATAACAGCGGGTAATTATAGAATATAACAGTGGGTAATTATAGAATATAACAGTGGGTAATTATAGAATATAACAGTGGGTAATTATAGGAATATAACAGTGGGTAATTATAGAATATAACAGCGGGTAATTATAGAATATAACAGTGGGTAATTACAGAATATAACAGTGGGTAATTATAGAATATAACAGCGGGTAATTATAGAATATAACAGTGGGTAATTATAGAATATAACAGTGGGTAATTATAGGAATATAACAGTGGGTAATTATAGGAATATAACAGCGGGTAATTATAGAATATAACCGGGTAATTATAGAATATAACAGTGGGTAATTATAGGAATATAACAGTGGGTAATTATAGAATATAACAGTGGGTAATTATAGAATATAACAGTGGGTAATTATAGAATATAACAGTGGGTAATTATAGGAATATAACAGTGGGTAATTATAGAATATAACAGTGGGTAATTATAGAATATAACAGTGGGTAATTATAGGAATATAACAGTGGGTAATTATAGAATATAACAGTGGGTAATTATAGGAATATAACAGTGGGTAATTATAGAATATAACAGTGGGTAATTATAGGAATATAACAGTGGGTAATTATAGGAATATAACAGTGGGTAATTATAGGAATATAACAGTGGGTAATTACAGAATATAACAGTGGGTAATTATAGGAATATAACAGTGGGTAATTATAGAATATAACAGTGGGTAATTATAGGAATATAACAGTGGGTAATTATAGAATATAACAGTGGGTAATTATAGAATATAACAGTGGGTAATTATAGAATATAACAGTGGGTAATTATAGGAATATAACAGTGGGTAATTATAGAATAGAACAGTGGGTAATTACAGGAATATAACAGAGGGTAATTATAGGAATATAACAGTGGGTAATTATAGAATATAACAGTGGGTAATTATAGAATATAACAGTGGGTAATTATAGAATATAACAGTGGGTAATTATAGGAATATAACAGTGGGTAATTATAGGAATATAACAGTGGGTAATTATAGGAATATAACAGTGGGTAATTATAGAATATAACAGTGGGTAATTATAGAATATAACAGTGGGTAATTATAGAATATAACAGTGGGTAATTATAGGAATATAACAGTGGGTAATTATAGGAATATAACAGTGGGTAATTATAGAATATAACAGTGGGTAATTATAGGAATATAACAGTGGGTAATTATAGAATATAACAGTGGGTAATTATAGGAATATAACAGTGGGTAATTATAGGAATATAACAGTGGGTAATTATAGAATATAACAGTGGGTAATTATAGAATATAACAGTGGGTAATTATAGAATATAACAGTGGGTAATTATAGAATATAACAGTGGGTAATTATAGGAATATAACAGTGGGTAATTATAGGAATATAACAGTGGGTAATTATAGAATATAACAGTGGGTAATTATAGGAATATAACAGTGGGTAATTATAGAATATAACAGTGGGTAATTATAGAATATAACAGTGGGTAATTATAGAATATAACAGTGGGTAATTATAGAATATAACAGTGGGTAATTATAGGAATATAACAGTGGGTAATTATAGAATATAACAGTGGGTAATTATAGGAATATAACAGTGGGTAATTATAGAATATAACAGTGGGTAATTATAGGAATATAACAGTGGGTAATTATAGAATATAACAGCGGGTAATTATAGGAATATAACAGTGGGTAATTATAGAATATAACAGTGGGTAATTATAGAATATAACAGTGGGTAATTATAGAATATAACAGTGGGTAATTATAGAATATAACAGTGGGTAATTATAGAATATAACAGTGGATAATTATAGAATATAACAGTGGGTAATTACAGAATATAACAGTGGGTAATTATAGAATATAACAGTGGGTAATTACAGAATATAACAGTGGGTAATTACAGGAATATAACAGCGGGTAATTATAGAATATAACAGTGGGTAATTATAGAATATAACAGTGGGTAATTATAGAATATAACAGTGGGTAATTATAGGAATATAACAGTGGGTAATTATAGGAATATAACAGTGGGTAATTATAGGAATATAACAGTGGGTAATTATAGGAATATAACAGTGGGTAATTATAGGAATATAACAGTGGGTAATTATAGGAATATAACAGTGGGTAATTATAGAATATAACAGTGGGTAATTATAGAATATAACAGTGGGTAATTATAGGAATATAACAGTGGGTAATTATAGGAATATAACAGTGGGTAATTATAGGAATATAACAGTGGGTAATTATAGAATATAACAGTGGGTAATTATAGGAATATAACAGTGGGTAATTATAGAATAGAACAGTGGGTAATTATAGGAATATAACAGTGGGTAATTATAGGAATATAACAGTGGGTAATTATAGAATATAACAGTGGGTAATTATAGAATATAACAGTGGGTAATTATAGGAATATAACAGTGGGTAATTATAGAATATAACAGTGGGTAATTATAGGAATATAACAGTGGGTAATTATAGGAATATAACAGTGGGTAATTATAGAATATAACAGTGGGTAATTATAGGAATATAACAGTGGGTAATTATAGAATAGAACAGTGGGTAATTATAGGAATATAACAGTGGGTAATTATAGAATAGTACAGTGGGTAATTATAGGAATATAACAGTGGGTAATTATAGAATATAACAGTGGGTAATTATAGAATATAACAGTGGGTAATTATAGAATATAACAGTGGGTAATTATAGAATATAACAGTGGGTAATTATAGAATATAACAGTGGGTAATTATAGGAATATAACAGTGGGTAATTACAGGAATATAACAGTGGGTAATTATAGAATATAACAGTGGGTAATTATAGAATATAACAGTGGGTAATTATAGGAATATAACAGTGGGTAATTATAGAATATAACAGTGGGTAATTATAGAATATAACAGTGGGTAATTATAGAATATAACAGTGGGTAATTATAGAATATAACAGTGGGTAATTATAGGAATATAACAGTGGGTAATTACAGGAATATAACAGTGGGTAATTATAGAATATAACAGTGGGTAATTATAGGAATATAACAGTGGGTAATTATAGAATATAACAGTGGGTAATTATAGAATATAACAGTGGGTAATTATAGAATATAACAGTGGGTAATTATAGGAATATAACAGTGGGTAATTACAGGAATATAACAGTGGGTAATTATAGAATATAACAGTGGGTAATTATAGAATATAACAGTGGGTAATTATAGAATATAACAGTGGGTAATTATAGAATATAACAGTGGGTAATTATAGGAATATAACAGTGGGTAATTACAGGAATATAACAGTGGGTAATTATAGAATATAACAGTGGGTAATTATAGAATATAACAGTGGGTAATTATAGGAATATAACAGTGGGTAATTATCGAATATAACAGTGGGTAATTATAGGAATATAACAGTGGGTAATTATAGGAATATAACAGTGGGTAATTATAGAATATAACAGTGGGTAATTATAGGAATATAACAGTGGGCAATTATAGGAATATAACAGTGGGTAATTATAGGAATATAACAGTGGGTAATTATAGGAATATAACAGTGGGTAATTATAGGATATAACAGTGTGTAATTGCTGCACTATAAAAGTTGTTATTATAACTGTGGGATGTTATAGAACTATAACTGAATAATTATTGTACTATTACAGTAGCTAATTGTGGCATTATGTCCGTGAGAAGTTAGCACAATAGAAGTAGTCTGTTATAACATTATGACATTTGGCAACTATGGTACTATAATAATGGGCTGTATAACAGTGGGCAGTAATTAGCATTGTAGCAATTGGCACTATCACAGTGTAAGAAGTAGGGCTGGACCTTGACTTATATTGCAAGCCTGACAGTAGACTTCCCTGAGATGTATTGCTGCAATATTTTACTGTTCTGGTTTATGTCAGAGAAATATTGATTGACAATTAGCTGCACTCTCTTTTTACAGGAATAAATGCAAATGCGACTGCGTTTACTGCTGTTGCTATGCAGGAAGGTGACTCCGATGTGGTTGAAATCCGTGTTTCTAACCATTCCAGTGGTGATAGCTTGGAGGTGCTGATCAACAATGGGATTGTTACTTTTAATGAACAGAACTGGATGGATCTTAAAGGTGAGTTTCGTGTTGAATTGGTGAGTGTTCAGATGATCTGAATACACCCAGCTACTTCATGAGGTCCCCTGGCTGATAACTTTCAGTCTGTCAGCTGTGGCTCAGTTGGTAGTGCTCTCGCCTGGTTCACGTCCCACACCGAACACTTAAGCACAAAAATATTGTGCAGTACTGTGCAAAACTCTTGTGCAGCACTGAGGGAGTGCTGCACTGTCGGAGGTGCCGTCTTTTGGATGAGACGTAACTTGAGGCCCTGTCTGCCCTCTCGGGTGGATGTAAAAGATCCCATGGCACTATTTCAAAGAAGAGCAGGGGAGTTCTCCCCAGTGTCCTGCCCAATATCCCTCAACCAACATCACTAAAACAGATTATCTGGCGATTATCACATTGCTGTTTGTGGGAGCTTGCTGTGTGCAAATTGGCTGCTGCGTTTCCTACATTACAACAGTGACTACACTTCAAAAAGTACTTATTTGGCTGTAAAGTACTTTGCGACATCTTGAGGTCATGAAAGGCGCTATATAAATGTAAGTCTTTTTCTTATTCTAACGGGCCATCTTCTCAGGTAAATACACCACATGACCACTGCGTGATATCAAGGGGTATTTATTTGGCTTCTTGTCCTCTCCCAGGTGTTTTTGTGTACTCGCCCAACTCGTGGAACGTTACCGCCATGTTTCCCTCCGGAGCTGGCGTGGAAGCGCGGGCCAGGGGCACGATCCTGAGCATCACAGTCCTGTTGCCGGAGACGTTCATGAACCAGACGGAGGGTCTCTTTGGAGTGATGAATAACTATCCAGATGATGACTTCACCTTCAGAAACGGATCAGTTCTACCAGCCGACTCCAGTCTGGAAATGCTCTACGAAATGGGTGCCAGCTGTGAGTAGAAGGCATCCCGTGACGCTCACTCTCTGTTTCGAGCCACACGTGGAAATATGCTCTGGCGTATAACATTTTAAACCAATCCAAATCCAGTTCTAATTTTGTGATGCCAAGTTTGGTGAACAAAACTAACATAACAAGTCAATGGGGGAAAAATTCGGTTGGTTAGCACCTCCCGTTAGCGCCTGCCGCTCGGAACGACAGGTAGAGGGGAATGTTTGCGAGCGCTATTTAAAGGTGGGCGCTTCCTGCCTTTTCTTGTCGGCAAAAGTTTTGGTTTTAACGCTGTCCTAAGGAGTTTTGGCCCTCAGCACCACTTCTGAGGTTCCTAAGTGCCGAGCTCTTTCCCTGGGCCTATCTATTAGTGCTTCCACACAATTGCTTTTGAGGTCTCTCCAGGCCGAGATTCAAGGCTGCAATGAGCAGGGTGTGGCTGGCCAGCAAGATGGCCCCTCCCCTTAAGAACTGGACGGCGCCAGTCTGTCTGGCTTCCATGGTAACTGACATCGCCTGAGCTTCGGTAGCGTTCTGAGGTAGCGCCTCGCTCACTGACGTTTGCGCCTTAAGAGAGGTGTGTAGCGCCTGATTTAGCGCTCAAATCACCTCCAGGGGCGATAGAGGCGAATTTTGCAGTCGGAGGCGATAATTAGCGCCAGGTGCTAAACTTTGCACCCGGCCGATATTAGCGCCCCAAAATGGGCGATACCCAATTTTTTCTCCAATAAGTTTTTGCAATCGATGATTGAATGCCAACTCAGCTTCCTACATGTCTGATTGGGTTCTGCTCTTCTCTGCCAAAACTGTTCACTACTCCCAGGATCATCCTGATAACCCCCGGCTTCTCTTCTCCACTACCAATCATCTTCCTAAACACCTCTCCTGCTCCCTCCACCCTCACCTCCAACAAGTGTGAGGAGCTCATGGACTTCTTTGTCACTAAGATTGAGACCATCGATTCAGCTGCTTCTGCCGCTTCCATCCTTTCCCCTTGCACACCAGGCCAAACTTCCCCCAAGATTCCCCTCTGCCCCATCCCTGAACTCACATCTTTCTCCAGTTGACCTTCTATCTCTTCCATCGCCCTCTCCGAGCTCATCCTATCCATGAAACCCACCCCCTGCTTCCTCGACCCTATTCCCAGAAAACCGCTGACCACCCAACTTCCCTTTCTGGCCTCCATGCTAGCTAATATTGTAAATGGTTCACTCTCCTCTGGTACTGCCCCCTCACTTTCAAATACACAAAAGTATATTTAGTGTAAAAAGTGTATTTTACACTTGAAGTGTATTTAATGCAAAATAATGCCTTCCGTCCTCGGGTTCAATCATTATAAAAGACTAGCAGGTCATATTGGCAGGGCTATGGGGAAAGAGCAGGGGAGTGGGACTAATTGGTTAGCCCTTTCAAAGAGCCGGAACAGGCATGATGGGCCGAATGGCCTCAATCTGTGCTGTATCATTCTATGATTCTATAATTCACAGGCTTTTCAAATCCAATCTTGGCTTTGCCTCGTCACTGTCTTGTGATTCACCTCATCTCTTTTACATTTTTCAATCTCTGTGATCTCCTCAGCAACCAGTCTGGACCCTTCACTAGGTTTCTCAGATAAAAGCAGCTCATTTTATTTTGTTCTGAGCAGTTTGTAATAACCAGCTTTGATTCTATAAATCTGTCACCACACACTGTTTGCTGGCTCCTGATGCGTATGCAGACTTCACTAATTTTATATTTTCTTTTTAGGGGCGATTGAAAATAAAAGCGCTCTCTTCACTTACGACAGCCAGTTCTTGCTGGACAATTACTTGCACGCTCCCAAGCATGACCCGGACTTCACGCCCGTCTTCCGTGTGACAGACAACCCAGCAGATCCGTTGTATGATGAAATGTCTGCCCTGTGTCAAGGGGATAAGTTTTGCCGGTTTGATACTCTTGTAACCAAGAACCTCCAGGTGGGAAATGCAACAAAAATCTCCTACATGAGCTATGCAAAGTTGATCAAAAGCCTTGAGCCAGGTGAGATATGTAACCGCTGTTCCACCTCAAATGCTAACCTGTCTACATAGAATTTACAACACAAAAACAAGCCATTTGGCCCAACTGGTCTATGTCAATGTTTATGCTCCACACGAGCCTCCTCCCACCCTACTTTATCTCACCCTATCAGCATCCCCTTTTATTCCTTTCTCCCTCATGTACTTATCTAGCTTCCCCTTAAATGCATCTTTGCTATTCGCCTCAACTACTCCATATGGTAGCAAGTTCCACATTCTCACCACTCTCTGGGTAAAGACGTTTCTGCTGAATTCCTTATTGGATTTATTAGTGACTATCTTATATTTATGACCTCTAATGTTGGATTCCCCCACAAGTGGAAACATCGGCCGCGTTCAGAGAGGCGGGTCAGAGGTTAAAGTCCTATTGATTGATGGCGGGTCCCGAACCCGCCGTCAACCAGCCTCCAAACAGCCTTCCCAAGTGTCGGGTCCCCGATTTACCAATGGACCCGACACCTAGCGGCGGGAAGCAGATTAAAGGCAATTACCTGCCTATTAACAGGTATTTGTCAGTAGTTTTCAGCCTGTTTTTCGATTTTCCCGCTTCTGGGTCGGGTTTCCCGATGTCTGGACACCGCGCCAAGTAAGTGTGGCGGGTTGTGAGTCTGGTGTAATGTTTGTGAAAAGATGACAGCTGCAGAAGTGGTGTGAAGGATGCAATGTTGCACATGGTGAGTTTCAGAGCAAAGAAAATGTTGGTTACTGCATTTTTAAAACATATACAGATTTCTTTAGCTTACAAGTTTTTAAATCCAACTATATGTCCAGTGCCACCTCATTGGGAGAACCTCTCTCACCAGTGACAGATCGCTTCTGTCATCTCACCTGCAGCTGCCATCTATTCCAGCATATGGAGGGAGTCATTGGAGAGCCTGGGTGCGAGAGTTCACCTTTGTGCAGTGATTGTCAGTGTTTTCAGCACCTCAATGCTGTCAAACACTGAGAAATCAACTGTCAAAATGAAATTGTGCATGGTCCCTTTAAGGAAACCGGCAGATGACGCGTCATCAAATGACGTCATCAGACCCGCTTCTTGTTAATTTTTGACAGATGAATTGTCATTGTTTGACAGCTCTGTGAAGCTGTCAAACACTGACATTCTCTGTTGTTTGATGAGTCCTTGTATTCAAGACTCATCAAACCTATCTGCTGAGCAGAAAGCAGATGACTGTTGCATCGGAGAATGCAGCAACCATCTGTCATCTCTGCTGCGGAGATGCGGGAGTCTCCGGTTCCCCAACGATTGAAGCCTGCAGGAAGAAACAAAGGTAAGTAAACATTTTCTATCACTTTTCACTCACCTCACATACTTACCTCTCCACATTTGCACCCATCACTTACCTCCACAGCGCACTTTTGGACCCCTCCGGCCCCCGCAGACCCACTGCTCGCCTCGGTGACCCTGGCGGGGTTTCCCGATGTCGGGAAGCCTGCGCCTCTGCTGGAAAAATGGGGATAATCCACTTAACTGCCTGTTAACTACCTGTTAACAGGCAGTTAAGTGGCTGTAATTCCCTTCCCACCTCCAGGAGACGGGACCCGGCGTGGGTCGGCTACCCGCCTCCTGAGAAGATGGCACAGAGGCGGGTTGGGGGGCGGGATGGGTACCCGCCCCTAGATTCTGCCATTTTCCCAACAGTCCCGCCTCCAACCCCGCCTCCCCAGCGCTGGCAAAATCAAGCCCTTTGTGTCTATTTATTTACGTTTACCTCAGTTGCTGAGACAAACCGATCTCGGTTGCGCTAATTCAGGATTTAGCCACCAAGGAGACAACAGTGCTAAAAACAGCTGTTTCCCAAACTCGCAGGCACTTCAAGCTCAGACAGGACAAGGCAGCGAATAAGAAATGTAAATGGAAATAGACTGAGTTGCCTGGGCTTTGCGTCTGGACTGATGGGATTTGGGGGCCGCGTCTGGCCACGGTTTAGACGCCCCATTCTAAACTGTCTGATATTTCGGCATGATTGTTAAAAAAGAGCACAGTGTAAAGCTTAAAATCCAACTATACAGAAACATACGAATTAGGAGCAGGAGTAGGCCACTCGGCCCCTCGAGCCTGCTCCGCCATTCAATAAGATCATGGCTGATCCGATTACTCCACATTCCCGCCTACCCCCGATAACCTTTCACCCCCTTGCTTACCAAGAATCTATCTACCTCTGCCTTAAAAATATTCAAAGATTCTGCTTCCACCGCCCTCTGAGGAAGAGAGTTCCAAAGACTCACGACCCTCTGTGAGAAAAAATTTCTGCTCATCTCTGTCTTAAATGGGCGACCCCTTATTTTTAAACAATGACCCCTAGTTCTAGATTCTCCCACAAGAGGAAACATCCTCTCCGCATCCACCCTGTCCAGACCCCTCAGGATCTTACATGTTTCAATCAAGTCACCTCTTACTCTTCTAAATTCCAGTGGATACAAGCCTAGCCTGTCCAACCTTTCCTCATAAGACAACCCGCCCATTCCAGGTATTAGTCTAGTAAACCTTCTCTGAACTGCTTCCAATGCATTTACATCCTTCCTTAAATAAGGAGACCGATACTGTACACAGTACTCCAGATGTGGTCTCACCAATGCCCAGTATAACTGAAGCATAACCTCCCTACTTTTGTATTCAATTCCCCTCGCAATAAACGATAACATTCTATTAGCTTTCCTAATTACTTGCTGTACCTGCATAGTAACCTTTTGCGATTCATGCACTAGGACACCCAGATCCCTCTGCATCTCAGAGCTCTGCAATCTCTCACCATTTAGATCATATGCTTCTTTTTTATTCTTCCTGCCAAAATGGACAACTTCACATTTTCCCACATTATACTCCATTTGCCAGATCTTTGCCCACTCACTTAACCTATCTACATCCCTTTGTAGCCTCCTTATGTCCTCTTCACAAATGACTTTCCTACCTATCTTTGTGTCATCAGCAAATTTAGCAACCATACCTTCGGTCTCGTCATCCAAGTCATTTATATATAAATTGTAAAAACAAAAATCGAAACAAATCGAAAACAGAAGATGCATTGCATGTGTAACCCTTCATCAGAACTGGCGCAGAGTCAAGGCAGAGAAACCCCTTACCTAGGAGTAAGTAGGCCATGTCAACTGTTAGAAGTCAAGAGTTTAAAGTTACTAATTACTTTCACAAGGAGGCAGCGGGCGGGCTTTATCAGATTTTAAACAACTGGAAAGAAGTGCAATACAAATATTGTCCCAAAGAGTAGTCAGATACTCGGATATTCGAAAGGCAAAAGGTTGAGTAAGGTATGGCTCTAAAATGGAAGGCAATACAGGGAACGTGAGTAACCATGTGATAGAATAATGATGGTAACAACTATTTATATAGAGTCTCTAACAGAGTAAATGTCCCAAGACATTTCACAGAAGAGAAACAGACATCAACAAGTACTGTATCTGTATAGTAACTTATCATATCCTCAGGTCATCCCTAAAGTGCTTTACAGCCAATAAATTACTGCTGAATTGTAGTTGTTATTGTTATATAGGCAAACACAGCAGCCAATTTGGGTACTGCAAGGGACTACAAACAGCAAATGAATGACTAACCATATAATCTGCTTTTGGTGGCATTGTGGTTAGCACTGTTGCCTCACAGCGCCAGGGACCCGGATTTGAATCCGGCCTTGGGTGACTGTCTGTGTGGAGTTTGCACATTCTCCCCGTGTCTGCATGGGTTTCCTCCGGGTGCTCCGGTTTCCTCCCACAGTCCAAAGATGTGCGGGTTAGGTTGATTTGGCTATGATAAATTGACCCTTAGTGTTAGGGGGATTAAATACGTGGGGTTACGGGGATAGGGTGGGATATGTGTCGGTGCAGGCTCGATGGGCCGAAATGGCCTCTATCTGCAATGTGTGGATTCTGTGGTTGCGTTGGTTAAGGGAAGAATGTTGCTCAGGACACTGGGAGAACTCCCTGATCATCATCAAAGAGCGCTATGGTATTGTTTTATGTTCAGCTGAGCAGGCAGCTGGGGCCACAGTTTATCATCTCATCTGAAAGATGGTACCTCCAACAATGCAGCATTCCATCAGTACTACATTGAATTATCAGCCTGGATTATGTGCTTTTGTCCTGAAGTGGGGCCTGAACTATAACCTAGTTGGAGAGAAGTTTGGAGAGATGACTGAAGGTTGAGGATATTGAGTTTGACGGGGCTGTTTGATGGGTAGAAATGTGGAGGAGATAATTCTAAAGTGTAGGGCAGATGCAGCTGAGGGCTGTGACACTAACAGTAGAACCAGAGGGACAGGGCAATAGACAGAAGACCTGAGGTGGAAGACTTTAGGGCATGAGCCAGGATATGGGCCATGGGCGGGTTGCAAAGGGTTGGGTGGGGCAAGGCTGTGGAGAGAGTTGTAAGTTTGTGGGAGCCAATGAGGGTTGCTGAGGATAGAGGTTTTGGACCTGCAGGTGAAGGTGTGAACAGTGGAGTCTTCAATGGTTGGAGTTTATGTAGGGTGGAGCTTGGCAGCCCATGAAGAGAGCTCGGGAAAAGTCGGGCTTGGAGGTAACAAAAGCTTAGAATCTTACAGCACAGAAGGAGGTCATTTATGCATCGTGTCTGTGCCGGCTCTTTGAAAGAGCTATCTAAATAGTTCCATTCCCCTGCCCTTTCCCCATAGCCCTGCAACTTTTTCCCCTTCAAGTACGTAGCCCATTCCCTTTTGAAAGTTACTAAAAGTATGGCTATGGGTTTTGGGTGGTGGGGGTGAGGGAATGGTGGCGCGACTTTGCTGAGATCTAAGTGAACGGTCTTGGTTTTGGACAGGATATGGGTTCAAAGCTCAGCTTGGGGTTAAACGGGACTTTGAGGTTGTGCTGTATCAGGTTCAGCCTGGGAGAGCAGTTGGGGAGTGGGATGGATGCAGAGCTTTTGGTGGGAGCCGAATAGAAGGCCGTTGTTCAGTTGTAGATGGTTCTGGCTCACGGTTTGATGGGCAATGGGAGGAGAGATGGTGGAGGAGGATGCAGTGGTGGGCCGTGTTGAATGCAGTAGGAATGTCAAGGAGGACACAGAGGGATAACATGGATATTTACTGAAAAATGGGCTGCTCATCAGAATCACTGATACTCTAATCCTTACTGAGCTACAGCTAGTCAATATGGGATCCCATGGGGATTTGTGATTTGTGTGTCCTGAATCAGTGATCTAAAGAATCAAATTTTTAAGTACAGCTTCTGTTGGCTTCAGATGCATTTTTCAGATCAATGCTCAGGAGGAAGGGATTCATAAATCATGGTTTCCTAAAGCTGTCGGTGTTAGATAAAATGTTTGTTGCAGAGAGTACTGTCACACGAAGATATTCCCACCAAATAAATGATACTCTGTGACAGACTGGATCTTATAGTCTTCTGAAGCTTCTTTGTATTTGTGAATATTGGATTTCACATCATTGACTTTCCTTTATGATTTTTGTTTTCTTCTTCAGTGACCTCCTGTGGGTTTCTGGAAGAGCCCAAGAATGGGGAAAAGAAAGGGAACCTCTACTTGGTTGGATCATCTGTGAATTTTACTTGTAATCAGGGCTACGTTCTTTCAGGATCGCCCGAGCGCACATGTCTGCCAACTGGACAGTGGTCTGGGGAGCCCACTTTCTGCCTCTCTGGTAAGGCAGTTCCCTCATAAACAAGGCTAGAGTGCTATACACACACTTACACTACTATTTCCTTCCCTCCTTTCCTGAAGGTGCACTCATGCTCTGGTGCACTTCCATGGCTGTTTGCTGCCCTTCCAGTATGTTGTCCTAGTTACCATTCTTCACACATGAGCCTTGATGAGTGTTTATGTGCTCAATGCTGTCCTCGGCTGACGTCCAAATGTGAGCATCTTCCAGCGTTGCTTACTGGACAGCAATAGGGCGCAGGAAGCCAAGCTGGTATTCTCCACCCCGGGATAGTGTGTCCAATCATACTATCCCAACTACTGCCCTGTCTGGGATCGGATAACTCAGCACAGACCAGGGATTCAACCTGAAGAACTGTTATTATTACTCAGTACTGCCATCAGGAGCTAATACGGCACCCCTATTTATAAAACGCACCTGTGTTTGCCTACATAAAGACAGTTGTAAATATGAGCAGCTCTCAAAGCTATTAGCAGTGCTATCTGCCAGATGGAAAGCTGGGACCTGGGATGGGCAAATGTTCTGAGACTAAAACTTCCAAGTTGATCTCTACATTAGTGGAATTTTCACAGTGTTCCGTGCTTTAAGTGGCACTGCATGAAAGATGGCATGCCAGGGAGACCAGCGACCAGCAGAGCCTGATTGGCTGCACCCACCATGATGCCACCAACCATAATTGCAGGTCCTGGCACACCTACCTGGCAACAACCATGGAGAACTGGCATCACAGGCTCTTGGTCAGCAGAGAGGCAGATATCGAGCTGTGCCATCTGCTGCAAGTGTACCTGCAGCTAACACGCATGATAGGCCTGGCACAACCAGTGACAATAATAGATGGCTTCAGCCTCAAATCTCCTTCCAGGAATGCTGCAGTGCTGATCTATGAGGTTTTTGCCCTAGAATGGAGCACCGGCACCTCATACTGTACCACCCTCAGACGAGTACTGAGAGAGGGATGCATTGTTGAAAGTGTTGTCTTTCAGACGAGATGTCGGATCAGGTGGAGGCGAAAGATCCTGTTGTACTATTTGAAGAAAATCAGTCAGTTGTCCCAGTGCCCCGGCTAACATTCCTCCCTTAACCAAAGCAAGCAAAAAACGGATACCTAGTAATTCATTCCTTTGTGTTTGTGTGACCTTACGGTGCACAAAATGGCTGCCTATCTACACGCTATCTATACGGAGTTATCTCATCTCAATGGGGCTGTAGGAGTCCTGCAATTGGAGTTGGAGTACTCCCTCGTCTAGGAAGAGACAAATTGAAGTGACAGCCCTTCAAATGGGAAACACCTTAGGATGTCCTGATGACAAGATAATGTTATGTAACTACAAATTACAGATAAAAATAATTCCTCCCCTGCACTTCCAGCGCATGTGAGATTGACCACGACTTTACATCATTTTTACTCCTCCTTTCTTTCAAGCAGACACAAAACCCCACCTAATGGACACATTTAGCAATTAGATGGTATGGCTCCATTTAAGATTTTGAAATGAAAACATTTTTTATTTATTGGAGCATCTGATTGTGCCTGTATTGGTGAAACTCCAGAATATTATTACAGCATTAAAAGGCCCACATCCCATCGTAAACTAGAATAAATGAGATTCCTGACCAGCGTGAAGAGAGACAGCTATCATGAAAACAGCAGTGTCCCTGTGCAGGGAGTGCAATAAAACCTCAAACACATTCAGCGCATTGGCACTGAGTCTACTGAAGGCTGCACAGAAATTTTAACTTGATTCTGTTTGCCGTGCTATTGAATTTTGTGTCTTGGTGGGGAACTGGATTGCTAATTGGGTAAATGTACCATATGGTGTGGGATTGAGCTGTAAAAGCAACCAAGGCCATGGGGTTCATCACCGGTCTGTGCTGAGCCAGCTACTCTCTGCTGGGGTTGTGTGGGGATGGGGGAGAGGGAGGGTCACTAGAGTTGGTATCACCGTCTCTGGGACAGGGAGGAGAAAGCTTACCCAGGGTTTAAGTTCATGATCGCTATCCGGTAATTCTTGCTGGAAAGTATCTGTGTGGACATTGGGTGAGGGCAGGGTCAGGCTCAAGGGTGATGACCCTGTAGTTGAATAGCCTGCCAGCACTTTCTGTCCAAGCTCATACACGAAGAATGGTCACTTGGGTGAGGCACAAGAGAACGACCAGCAGCCGTGGAACCGAGCTGCAGCACGTTCAAAAGAGGATAACCGAAACTCAGAGAGGGCGGAGAGGAGGAACATCCCTCCTCGCCCTCTTAGGAGGAACTCATTCCCCACCCCCCACCCCCTTGACAGAACTTGCATTTATATAGCGCCTTTCACTACGTCGGGACGTCTCAAAGCGCTTTACAGCCAATGAAGTACTTTTGAAGTGCAGTCACTGTTGTGATGCCCCCCTCCCAACCCCATGGTTAAATAGCTCACTGAGACTCACATTTCTAGGCTCACATGTGAGGATTGGCCAAGAGGATGAGGTGGGGGAGGGTGGCCTGTGGGTACTCCAGAACAAGTCAGTGCCTCCTAGAGAAGTATAAAATCCTCCTTCTGGCCCAACACATGGCACCAAATCACATGGTAAAATTCCATGGTTCTGACAGATGGAGCAGAGAGGAGAAACTGACAGCAGTGACAGAATATACAAACTCCAGCAGCAAGACTTGACTCTGGAAAAGAAACTTGGGGGGCGGGGGCAGAAAACAGTAGGAAACGAAAGAACTTATATTTGTATAGCTCCTTTCACAACCTCAGGACATCCCAAAGCGCTTTGCAGCCAATGAAGTACTTTGGAAGTGTAGTCACTGTTGTGATGTAGGAAACGCAGCAGGCAATTTGCGCACAGCAAGATCCCACAAACAGCAATGTTGGTTGAAGGATGAGGGATAAATATTAGGCGAGACACCGGGGAGAACTCCCCTGCTCTTCTTCGAATCGTGCCATGGGATCTTTAACATTCTCCTGAGAGGACAGAAGAAGCCTCAAATTAACATCTCCTCCAAAAGACAGCACCTCCAACAGTGCAGCACTCCCTCAATACTGCACTGAAGTGTCAGCCTCGATTGTGCGTTCAAGATTTTGGAGTGGGGCTTGAATCCACGACCTTCTGACTGAGAGCCAAGAGTGCTACTACTAGGCCAAGGCTAACACCTGGGGATTGGCTTTAACACTGTCAATCCAGTGGAAATTGGGTGGGTGGGCAGTTAAAACCGAGCAGGTGACTTAGTCGCTTGGAACTCTCCCCTTTCTCGCTGCCGGTGATCGTAACCTGCAGGCAGGGGCCTAGCGAGTTTAGGCCAATCGGGTCCTATTAAGTCAATAGGACACCGATTACATTTTAACCCGGGCCTGAGCGGAGAAACCACTCCAGCCAGGCTGAAAAGCAGGTTGGTAGCTGTCGAGAAGGATGAAGAGGCCCAAAAGAGATGTGCCAGAAACTTGCCTTTTGTAGGTCCAGGAGGTGCAGGATTGCTGCTCCGGGCCCAGAGGAGAGTCACAGCCTCCCCCCGCCGCCCTCTCCTGCGAGACCCTCTCGAGAAGCACTCTCTGTCACTTAACTGCAAGCCAGCGGGAGGCCAAGGAGCCTCCCAGTCTTCGGCAGCTGGCAGCCTCTATGGTATTTAAATGAAGCCCAGCGGTTACACTCGGTGAAGGCTGCTGCCAGGTGGGCAGTAATTTGCCAGAGTGATTCCCTGCCTGTCACTCACCTGAGTTAAAATACACCCCTGGGTTGATCTTCACCTTTATTGAGGTGTAAAGGAACCACATACAGCAACAGCTCACACCGAAAAGGAAGTTCTTTGGCCCTATTGTGACTACCGTGTTCAGACAGCATGGCCGCAGTGACAGTAATATGAGCTTAGATAAGTTATTGCTGGCTGCATTACCGCCTTCAGACGCATGACATGCATTTGTAATTTAGCGGAGGAGTTAACCTAGTTAACATAAATGGTTTGATGCTTGAGCTAAAATAGCAGACAGAGGAAGGTCACAAGACCATGTTAACTGACCTCCTGCTAAACCATCATCAACAATGATTTCCACGGAGAATAATCAGTGACTGGAAGTGTTTTAGAAGGCCGCCTTATTCCAAGTGTTTTGACGTGAATGTGTCACATCATCACCAGAACAAATCGGGAAAAATAAACCCCATTGAAGTTATTTTTAACTCGTGTTTGTTTATATTTTGAGGCGCATGAAATATAATTAGGGGAAGATATCTTTGAAGCATCTGACTCGAGTAATTTTAAGTGTCTTTGTTTTACAGAGAACATTCTGGGCATCGTGCTGGGAACTCTACTCGCTGTGTTCTCCCTGATCCTAATTGGAGTGATCCTGTGTTTGAACGAAAAGCGTTTGAAAAGGTGAGTGATGGTTTTGTGAAGCTCTTCGCTGTTGGTGTTTTTCATCTCTCTTTCCCCCCCCCCCCTCCCTTCCCTCAATCCTCTCCCCTCTTCTGCCATAAGGAGTGACTCGTGCTGGGATACACCCCTGTGGGCACCAGCCACTCTCTGATCCCTCACCCACGTGGCCTTTCTTTACAAGCCAGCTCAAAATGTGCCAGTGGGCTAATCAACTGCGCCGAATCCCGTCCTCACTCAACAGCAACTTGGATTTATACAGCGCCTTTAATATAGTAAAATGTCTCAAGGTGCTTCACAGGAGTGTAATCAGACAACAATTGACACCGAGCCAAAGAAAGAGATTTTAGGACAGGTGATCAGAAGCTTGGTGAAAGAAGAGTTTTTGCGGAGTATCTTAAAGGAGAAGAGGGAGAGCTGGAGAGGCAAAGAGGTTTAGGGATACTCAACATCCGCATACATACACTAGGCTGGTATTCCCTTGAGTATAGAAGATCAAAGGGTGATCTAATTGAGGTGTTTAAGATGATTAAAGGAATTGATTGGGTAAATAGAGAGAAACTATTTCCTCTGGTGGGAGAGTCTGGAACAAGGGGGCATAACCTTAAAATTAGCGCCAGGCCATTCAGGGGTGATGTCAAAAAGCACTTCTTCACACACCTGGAACTCTCTCCCCAAAACATTGCTGAGGGTAGGTCAATTGAAAATTTCAAACTGAAATCGATCGCTTTTTGTTGGGTAAGCATGTTCAGGGATATGGAACCAAAGCAGGTAAATGGAGTTAAGATGCAGATCAGCCATGAATGGCGGAATGCGCTCGAGGGGCTGAATGGCCTACTCCTGTTCCTATGTAACACGAGCAACTGGATAGTGGTTAGGAGTGGGATGCCTGCCTGATTTTTTTTCCCCACTCTCCTTTGCTAACTCAGGGGGTGCTTTAACATCCCTATCGCCACCCTAGTTGAGATTGACAACCTCAGGACAGATTGAACCCGAGACCTTCCTGTTCTGTGAAGCTCAGCAGTTTACTGAGCTGTGCAGTTACCATTGGAGCCACTAGGGGAGCTACTCACCCCATTTTCAATAAAGTAAGTGAGAAAGCAGAGCTGTCTGTGTCTGTGAATGTGACACCATTAAGTTAATGACACCTTCGTGACCCCCCAAACTTTCTGCATAATTTATCGGTGCACAGAGTGCTTCATTAATTGATTTATATTTTAATGCACTAGTCAAAATGCAAAATAAAGTTGCATCATAAGACCTCCTACTGTAATTAGTTAAATTACTTTTATGCATATCAGCATTAATTCATTAAAGGGAAAGTCCAGGAAAAAGATGCAAAAGCATTTTATAGATATTTACTTGAACTGTTCTCCTGAGTGTTGGCAGGAGGTAAGATCGTGGAAGAGCCAGCAAGTCTGATCCCGTCCTCACCAATGGTCACCCACATGGCACTTTTCAGAAATTGTCAATCGGGACTGGGACACCTGTCTGATTTTTTTTTTACCTTCGCTCGTCCTTGGGCACCGAGGCCTCTACTGTTGCCTTGGCTGAGATCAGCTAACTTAGTCCAGATTAGCACAGACCGGCAATTGAACAACGGACCACCTGCTCTGTGTGTCTAGGTTACTTCACAGTGGCAGCACCCACCAGGCCATTACTGGGCACTACCGGTGTCTCAATTGAAAAATAAGGGGCAGATTTGTTTTCCTTTTTGCGCTTGGGTATTAAATCATCACCTGGACCCAGCGCACAGAGAGAAACTGGGTGTGGAGGATCACAAGACTAATGGAGCCCACCTGACTTTCATCTTTTAAAATTGTTCTCATTTAAATTACTGGAGATCGGGGGGTAGGGGAGACTCCGCAAATTTTTCCTTTTCAGTTATTTATCCAATTATTATTGAAGCTGCTTCCGCCACCCTTTCAGGCAGTGCATTCCAGATCATAACAACTCGCTGTGTAAAAATTGTTTTCCTCATGTCGCCTCTGACTCTTTTAATCAAAATAAAAACCTAATCTGTTGTTGCAACCCCCACCTGCCCACCCCCCCCCCCCCCCCCAACTCGGTTACAGTAAGACGACTGCCTGTTATAAGGGTACTGTTACTTTTTCTATGTGTTATGGGATAGTCAATGTAGGAACCATCCCACTATAACATTCAATGCTTATCTTCCAAGGGCCGGGTTACAATGAGGGGAGAGGAGAGGGGGGTTTTGGGGTCAGATAGTCTGCCTTTTGAATGGGCAGCCTGGAAATCATGAAACTAAAATAGACACCAGTGGAGCTACTTTTCCTCCTCACCGTATCTGGGAACCCAGGTGCAGAGATGAGGACGGAGACCCGCTGCATCAAGTCTCCTGGGCCTCTCTGAATGGGCCTTTCAGGGCCTGCGCCTGCAGGCCTAGTGCTCCTGTGTTTATAAGGCAGGAGGAGGCATTCCTGACCCTTCTGCCTCACCTTTTATGCCCAAACACAGGGGAACCCCCCCAAAAAGTTGGCAGTGGGACTTGCACCAGGACCTTCCTCAGGAGCTGAGGGGGGCCCAGGAGTTACCTATCTGGCTGCAGGTAATTTTATATTCTTCCCTTCCTAGCATGATCTTTAGACCCGAGGGTCTTCTATCTGCTGGGCTTCAGCAGCAGTCAGGAGGCCAGTGGCCAGGAATGCATCTGCGGCCCTGTTTCTGCCCCTCGTTCCCCGCACAAGCCCCTGCCCTGATCTGGGGGTGCACTCAGGCCACGGCAATGGCCCCAGCCGGGGAATTTGAGTGTTCTGCCCCCTTTATGGGTGCAATGGCCTGTCTGGCGCCTGGCATGAGGAGGAGGGGAGAGGAATCCCGCCCTCTAAGGTCTGTTATTTTGTTCTTGTCTGACTAGTTCTTTGTAATATGGCGATTTTCTCTAGTAAGGTTTTCAGTGAACTTTTAGCAACAGCAAAGCCAAGTTTAGGACCCAAGCTGTAGAATCATACAGTACAGGAGGCCATTTGCCCCATCGTGCGTGTGCCTCTTTGAAAGAGTTATACCATTAGTCCCACACCCTGCTCTTTCCTCATAGCCCTACAAATTTTTCCCCTTCGAGTATTTATCCAATTCCCTGTTGGAAGTTCTTACTGAATCTGCTTCCACCGCCCTTTGGCATTGCATTCCAGATTATGACAACTCGCTGAATAAAAAACAATTCTCCTCATCTCCCCTCTGGTTCTTTTGCCAATTATCTTAAATCTGTGTCTTCTGGTTATCGACCCTCCTGCCAGTTTCTCCCTATCTACTCTATCATACCCCCTCATCATTTTGAACACTTCTATTAAATCTCCCTTTAACCTTCTCTGCTCTAAGGAGAGCAATCCCAGCTTCTCTGGTCTCTCCACATGATTCCGCTGCTGTTTGGTTTCTGACTTGCCAAAAGCTGGCAGTCCCTAAGGTGCGGTGTCCTTTTCATTTCTAGAAATGTTTTCTTTTATGATAAAGTGAGCATTGTAATCTAATAGTTGCAGTAACTTCCTTACTATGTGTACTCCTCCCATTAAGTTATATTGGGGGCGGGGCTGGTGGTGGAAAATCTCAACTCTGTACTTTTAGTGGCCACTTCAGTGATCCGTACCCCCTCCCCAGTTGTCCGCTGCTGAAACCCTCATCCGTGCCTTTGTTACCTTTGAACTCAACTATTCCAATACTCTCCTGGCCGGCCTCCCACCTTGCACCCTCCGTAAACTTGAGCTCATCCAAAACGCTGCTGCCCGTGTCCTAACTCGCACCAAGTCCCGTTCACCCATCACCCCTGTGCTCACCGACCTACATTGGCTCTCAATCCAGCAACACCTCGATTTTAAAATTCTCATCCTTGTGTTCAAATCCCACCATGGTCTCGCCCCTTCCTAACTCTGTAGCCTCCTCCAGCCCTACAACCTGCCGAGATCTCTGCGCTTCACCAATTCTGGCCTCTTGCGCATCCCCGATTTTAATCGCCCCACATTTGGTGGCCGTGCCTTCAGTTGCCTGGGCCCTGAGCTCTGGAATTCCCTCCCTAAACCTCTCCAGCTCTCTACCTCTCTCTCCTCCTTTAAGATGCTCCTTAAAACCTCCCTGTTTGACCAAGCTTTTGGTCACCTGTCCTAATATCTCCTTATGTGGTTCGGTGTCAAATTTTGTTTGATAACGCTCTTGTGAAGCACCTCAGGGACATTTTACTACATTAAAGGTGCTATATAAAGGCAAGTTGTTGTTGTTGTACCCCCTCCCTAGTTAATGAGGGCTGCAGCTTGCAAGTGAAATTGATGATAATCCTTACCTAGCTCCTTAGTGCAGAATGGCATCGCTTACTCTGGATGAACAAGTTAACATGGCTGCCATTCTCATCGTCCTCCCTAACAGAGGTGAAACATTTCAATGCCAAATAATTTCAACTAGGAAAGGCACATCACAAAGAACTGAATGGGTGGAATAATGAAAGGAAGGAAGGAATGAGTGGGTAAAAATATCTCATGCTCCTCTAAATGGCTCAGTGGGTAAATATAAAACTCCAATCTGGGCCATGTATCTCAGGAAGCCCAGAGTTCGTTTCCTGGCCTGTGCCGATCTCAGCTGGGCCTAGTGGTAGAGGCTTCATTTTCCCTGGGCTAGGGAAAGTGAGAAATCGGCCAGTGTTCCCATTCCCATTCCCAGTGTTCCCATTCCCGAGTGCTGGCCAGGGAACCCTGCTGGAAAGTGTGCATGTGCGGACACTGAGTGAGGACAAGGATCAGGCCTGGCTGTGATGCCCCCTAAAAATAACCCAAAGGCGGGCACTGTTCAGATCCACACAGGAGGAATGGTCACTTGGCCAAGGTGGAGACAGACCGCTGACACTTAGAGAATTGTACCTCTCCTGAATCACCAACAAATCATGGTTCCAAAAAAAGTACCTACCAAACTTTAACTCCTAATGACAAGTGACTATCGTATTGCAGGGCGACTTCAGCCATTTTGAAATTCTGTAAGTAAGAACAGGATGTAAAACTATTTGAAAAGAGGGTTTCACTGTGTGACTTGTATTGTAAACAGAATCGCTGGCAGGAAATAGCTTTCAATTGTTGAACAAAACCTACATCCAGGTGTATTGAGTATCCTTTATTCTATAGAGTTGACTGAGTGCACAAAGTGCTGTCTCACAGAGTGGAAACACCACACCTGTTGCGGCAAAGCAGACTCTCTTCATTGTGCATCTCCACTCCCAGTTATCTCAGAATGAGAAAGGAAAAATGACCTATTCTAGGACTTGGTCCCAGGTGTCTATACCCCAGACTCTTGCTAGGAATGCTTTATGCATAGAATTCTGCTAAAACCTTTTGGCAGGTTCCCAAGCATCTCTGTCCCTTTTTTATATTATAGAGCCGGTTTAAGAGGAAGAAGTTAGTGACATGAATCTTGTCATTCATGTGGAAATTACTTATGAAATAATACTGGGCGGCCTGCTGGTGGCGCTGTCCAGGGAGAGTATAAATACTCGGGCATGGGCCCAGCTTGCTCAGGACATTCTTTAACAGGAACTAGTGAAGGTCACAACTCGATCTCCATGTTGAAAAACAGTTGATTAAAGCCTTGTTTAATACTCCGACCAAGTGCCTAGTAGTTTTCTTACGTCAGTTAGTAACACGCTGAGGCTGTTGGTGCTGTGGAATCTGATCAACCTATACTGTGAGGTGGGGTAGGGGGTAGATCGCAATATAAGTACAGATCAGGAAGATTGTTCAGCCTATCTTTGGAAGGAGCCATTAAACCGAGTTCCCAGTGGTTCAGGCGGATATAATAGATGCAGTGACACTTTCCGAAGAAGAGTAGTGAGTTCTCCTGGTGACCATTAGCCAATATTCCTCCCCCAAACAACACAACCAGAAACAGATTAACTGATCACTTATTTTACTATTATTTATGGGCTCTTGCTACGTGCAAAATGGCTGATGTGCTTTCCTGCAGTGACTGCACGTTAACTTATTGTACGAGAAGCATTTCGGGATGTTCCTAAAAGATTTGCTAAGACACTACAGAAATGCAGACTTCCCTTTCCCTTTCCTTATCCATCAAACCTACCACAGCATTCAGCTGTCTCTTAAATATCTCTCAAGTTTTTGGGGTACAAATTGGTCATTGTTGTGCCCGTTTTCCAGATGGAAAACAGGGTCAAAAATGACCAATATAGCAGGGCTATTCCTCAAGGACACCTGCAATATGTTTGGCGCTATATTGACCTCAGACATTTTTCAGGCAGCTGCCCGAAACAGGCATTAGGCCCCTGACCATATCATGACCCTGGGCCAGTTTCCTGGGTTAGGGGTCACTATGTAGTCATGCCACATTTCTGATAGCAAGTGGGAGCCTGCCAGCAGGCCCCAGGATGATCTAGGTGGTTCTGCAGCAGGGCCACTTCTACAGCACCAGAAGAAACTTAAAGGGGCCACAGGGCCTTGAAGACATTGCCCACTGAAGAGCTTGGCCAAGCCTGAGACCTTCAGCAGGTAAACCATTGGGGCAAAGTGGAGGGAGAGGAGGCCTCTCTAGGCCCTTTTCCTCCATTTTCAGCATTTAGGGACATTCCCAATGCTACCTTGGGCCTACCAAAAGGCTTTACCTGGCGGTCCCAGGGAGCAGTGGGTAAAGGGGCAGACAAGAGGGAAATGGGCTGGGAACCTGGGCCCTGCTAGCATCTGAATGTGGCAGGCGGGAAGGAAGTGGCCAGCGGCAGTCGTCTTTGTCCATACGGAGTGAATCCAGCAGTCAGTTTGCCGGTAGACATTTAGCAACAGTTCTATGTTTATATCCACTCAACAATAGAAGCAGCAGATATCTTGGTATCATCATTCTAGTCCTGACGAAGATACGCTGGGGGGAAATTCTTCCACGTTGTGCCCATTTTCCATGCGGAAAAGGGGGGAAACATGGACCACTTTTGAGGCTTAACGTTCTGCGCCCAATCTGTGTCTGCATTACGGGCGCCGCCATATTGGTAAAGGCGGTTTTCCAGGCGTCGCTAGCGGCTGCCTGAAACGGGCGTTGAGCCCCTTGAATATGTCAATGATGGGTCTAAGGCCTGGTTTCTCGGATATGGTGGCGCCGCGGGCCTACTCCACTCAGTTTTCTGGGTTCCCAATGCGGCCTAAACAGCAAAAAAGGAGGCCACCACCAAAAAGCTAAGTATATTTTAATAAACTCACCTTTATGTCAACGGGGTTTCTGCAGCACTTCTGCCAAAGTGATGGCAGCCGAGCGGGAGCAGCTCGGAGGGAATTCCTGGCCATTAAAGCGAACCTTCCTTTATTTTATAAAGGATATTCATGGTAAGACTCCAAGGGGGTGTACTTGGCCTTGGGCGGTAGCGACTTCAATTGAAAAGAAAATCAGGCGGGGTGTAAAACAGGCTGCCGATTCGCCATCGCTCGTTTTGCATTACCACCCAAGAACAATTTCACCTCCCCCAAGCAATTTGTTTAATCGCCCCACAGAGCTGGTATTAGTTGCATGGATGAATAAGAGATGGCCCGAGAGTGTATTGCAAGTCTGAAACATTCTACAGGAGTCAAAAAAAGTTCCAGAGTGTCTTTACGTATGTTTCATGGTCTAGAATACATTTCCACCCAGCTTGATACTGTATCCAGCTCAGTTGGCAGCACTCTTGCCTCTGAGTCAGAAGCTCGAGGGTTTAAGTCCCACTCCAGAGACTTGAGCGCATAATCTGAGCTGACTCTTCAGTGCAGTGCTGAGGGGGTGCTGAACTGTCACAGGTGTCATTTTTCGGATGAGATGATTAACCGAGACCCCGTCTGCCCTGGATGTAAAAGATCCCATGGCACTATTCAAAGAAGAACAGGGAAGTTCTCCCTGGTGTCCTGGCCAATATTTATCCCTCAACCAGCATCATTAAAATGGCTTATCTGGTCATTATCACATTGCAGTTTGTGGGACCTTGCTGTGCGCAAATTGGCTGCCGTGATTCCTACATTACAACAGTGACTGCATTTCACAGGTACTTCATTGGCTGTAAAACACTCTGGGATGTCCTGAGGCCATGAAAGGCGCTGTATAAATACATTATTTTTATATAATTTTCCTTCCACCCCCTGCTCTTTTCATATCCAGAGGCGAGTCTTGCTGGTGGGCTTTGTATATTCTGCCACTGCTGTCAGTCTCTCCTCCGTCTGTCAGAACCACGAGATTTGGTGCTATGTGTCAGGCAGAAGGAGGATTTTATACTTCTCTGGGAAGCACTGACTTGTTCTGCCGTACCCACTGGCCACCCTCCCCCACCTCATCCTCTTGGCTATTCTTCACGTGTGAGCCTAGAAATGTGGGTCTTGGTGAGCTGTTTTAGCGTTGGGAGGGGAGGTGGCATCACAGCTGACCTGATCCTGACCTCCTCTGATGTCCGCATGTGTACTTCCCAGCAGGAGTCACCGGATAGCGATCAGAAGTGGGATCCTGGCTGATATTTTCCCCCCTCTCCTCCTCCCCAGAGCCACTGAGGCCAATTCTAGTGCCTGAACCGTTGCCCCAGTTAAATTATTACCGACTATGAATTGAACCTAAGACTTTGTACTGCTTGTAGAGCTCAGTGCCATACTTTAATCACTAGGCCATTAGTGGGGCTGTCTGATGTGTCAGCAGAGTGTTACATTAAAAGATTACTTTAACGGACTATTATACTCCTGTGTATATTATAAATCAATGGGGAATAAATGAAAGAATATCACACAGTATCATCACATTTAACATTTATGAGCTGGTTGTAATTCTGCGTTTGCTCAAATATTGTTAATGAATCATATGGAGATAACAGATGGCCGGTTTGGAACACCTCTCCAATGGTTCATAAATGACTTCTCCGCCCAGAACCTGCTACAGCCATGGCTAACTCAGCAAGACTCTAATTAGGGCCCATTCATTTCAGTGGTGAGAATATCTAGCCCCAGACTAGAACGAAAAAGCAAGCATGCATTTATATGGAGCCTTCCCATCTTCAGGATGGCCCAAAGTGCTTCACAGCCAATGACTGAGCTTTTCTGAAGTGTCGTCACTGTTGTGCAGGCAGTATTGCAGGGCATGCTTTGAAAACTGTGGATTGAACCGAAAACTTTACTGCTTGTAGAGTTCAGTGCCATACTTTGATCACTGCCAAGCCCTGACAAGGTTCTCTGGGTTTAGGTAAGTGGGGTGAGAGGAGGGGGTGCGCACAGTCTGTGTCAGGCAAATGGGAACTCTACTCATGTGGTTCCCTCGTGATTTGTTTGGAGACTGTTAAACGCGGTGATGAGTTCGGTGTCTTTCAGATACTTGTCCAGCCAAAAAAAAAGGCTTTAAGTTAGAACAGTTGAGTTCCACAGGTGACTCATCCATGGTCCCAACAGTGCATCAGCCACAGGAAAAAGCTATTGGGCTCGACAAGCCCATCTCTTTTTCATAAATCAACCCCACTTACCCACCTCCTCGTCAAAGCCTGGAAATGACTACTGGCAGCGGTATAGCCCTTGTATCAGCTTCCTCTGTCTAATGGAAGTATCCACCCGGAGAAACAGCGGAGGAGGAAGTCGACATGAGTGCGATAAGTGTTCATGGCATAACATCTGCTCGGGATTGAAATACCGCATCAGTTTCTGGCAGAGCAGGGGGATGCCAGATGCCGAGGGAGCGGAAAACCGGGAGTGGAGGGAGCGGAAAACCTGGGTCAGAGGGAGCAGAAAATCGGGAATGGAGGGAGTTGAAACCGGGCACGGAGGGAACGGGAAACCGAGAGTGAAGGGAGCGGAAACCCGAGAGTGGAGGGAGCGGAAAACCCGAGAGTGGAGGGAGCGGAAAACCTGGGTCAGAGGGAACAGAAAATCGGGAGTGGAGGGAGCGGAAAACTGGGCGGGGAGGGAGCGGAAAACCAGGAGTGGAAAACCCAGTGCAGAGTGGGATGTAAATCTGGAGCAGCGCGAGCAGAAATCCTGGAGCAGACCGAGCGGAAAACCTGGCGCGGAAAACTGGGTGTGGAGGGAGTGGAAAACAGGCACAGAAACCTTGTGCTGGTTTTGCACTGGCCCTGGATTTTCTGATGGGCCTGTGTTGGTGGTGCAGCGAGCCTCATCGGACCATTCATTTCGGGCTATGTGTGGCTGCCGGCTGCCCCGGGAATTATTACACAATGTGGCCTCGGTGCGAGGCCAACACTGCCTTTAGTTGCTGGAGCAAAACACACTTCTGTAGGCGTACAACCACCACAAGTACTTTTGAAGCTGTACTGCCTGACCTTTTGTGGTGAATTAGCAGAGCTGTTTTTTTGGGACAGGTTTTATTTTCTTCGTGTTGTACGGTCATTGGCTCATTGTGCGTTTGGATCAGATTGCAGTTTTATTTTTGTTTTGAATTTCAGTTTTCACCAACTTTAACATAGTAAAATGCCCCAGGGCGCTTCACAGGAGTGTAATCAGACAAAAATTTGACACCAAGCGATATAAGGACATATTAGGACAGGTGACCAAAAGCTTGGTCAAAGAGGTAGATTTTAAGGAGCATCTTAAAGGAGGAGAGGGAGGTTTAGGGAGGGAATTCCAGAACTTAGGGCCGAGGCAGCTGAAGGCACGGCTGCCAATGCGGAGCAATGTAAATCAGGGATGCGCAAGAGGACAGAATTGGAGGAGCGCAGAGATCTCGGAGGGTTGTAAGGCTAGAGGAGGTTAGAGAGAGGGAGGGGGCGAGAATTTTAAATGGCTCCCCCTTCCATTGAAGGCGGTTTACCTGAGTAGGCACGGGTAGTGTGTATATTCCTCCTACCCTCTGGGATGAAGAGGAGTTTTATAGCTCGGAGCAGAGGGAGATGCACCACCTCCGTGCCCCCCTCGCCAATGGGGACCATGGAGTGTCGGCCCACTACATCTAGGATCAGTTCTTCCAGGAGCGTTGAAGGCCTGAGATCTGGTGTGCTCTCTTGGGTTTGCAAACACTTCCTTTTATTTGTAGGCTTCCTTTGTCTGCAAAGAGAGCAAAGGGGGGTGTAAAGAAAAGGACGGGTCACGGATGAGTATGCAGCGGGTTTGAGGGGAATATCTTCGTGTGACTGTATTGCGGGCAGGCCATTGAAGAACCCTGTTAACAGATAAGTGGAGGAATTTGTCCCTTGACCCTTTCTAAAATAACGTAGTTATGTTAGCCACTTTCCAATCCTTAAGAATTTAGTGCAAAAATATCACTTAAGGCTTCAGTAGTTTCAGTTCCCGTCTCCTTTAAAGATTGGGTGCAAGGTGTCTGGATGTAGTGCTTTGTCTATTTTAAGATCATAACCATCCTTATTTTCAGACGGTCCAGCTCCTCCTCTGCCGTTCGATCGAGCACGGCGATCTTATTCATCTTTCTTTTCCCTTTCCAGGAAAAAAGCCAAAGTGGCTCAAAATTCTCACGAGTTTCAAAATACCAGCACGGAGAAAACTGAAAATATATAACTGTAAAGAGAGAACCCCTCTCCCCCCACCCTCGGCATGGACAGACCCTTCGCCTTGCAGTCAGCCCAGCGAACGGTGTCTGGCAGATGGATCTTTTCTTTCTTTTTAATTTCAGAAGCCTTCGGCAAAACGGATTACACATTTTTCAGAACGAGTTGGATAATCTTTCAGGCAGCTGTGGGCCAAAGTTGGCAAATTAATTATGGCTTTGTTCCGTTTTTAGAGGAATTTAAATGATCATTTTTATAATGTCTGGGTTTGCTGGGCCAGCCACAACATTCAATCAGTTCAGCCTGTAACAGTATCAATACCAGCCACAGGACTGATTGCTCAGTGTAAGGCTGGTCTAATTGACGGGATTGGGAGCATCGATGAGTTTAGATTTGTCAGAGCACTGATTATAAGCTTCAGTCTGTTGTACACTCTGACTTCACTCCTCCTTCCTGAACTGCCTCAAGTCCAGTACCGATCCTAAGCATTGACTTTTCCTTGAAGCGTGGGGGAGAGGGGAAGTCCATAATTCAACTCTTTTCTTGTACATAAAAAGAGAGAGATGCAGAAGTGAAGTTGATCTTTAACTGGTTCTGGCCTCGCTACTAACCCTATTTCCTCATACTTCTTATTTTAATTTCATTTGAAAGTTTAAAAAAAAATCCATCTGCGCAACTTTCCTTTGGCTCAGTCTACCTTTCAAGACGAGCTTATTCGAGGATAATATGAATCGTGTGACATTTGTGCACTCCAGGTGCAGGGTGGCAGTGCTGCTTGTCGCAGCCTCTGCACTAAGCACTCCAACGGGCGGGTACAGCACAGTTGAGTTGTGTAATGAAGCTCCCTCCACACTGCCCCGACAGTATGCCTTAACCTCCAGTCTCACTGACAACCACATGACTGTGCGATTCCATTCCCGACACCAGCTGTCCTTGTGGCCTTTCGGAGTGAGATTGCCAAATTTGTGTGGAAGGTTTTTTTTTTCGCTTGCGGACATGCGTCCATTAGCCTGCGGCTGCCCAGGCTTGTTTCACGCCAAGATTCTTCCAGCAAACCGGGTGAGATTTTCACCCCATCAATCTGGACTGGATTCAAACCCAGGTCCCAGGGGGGGTTGAAAGGATAGTGTTCGAAACTCACTGTCTCTCATACTTACATCCCATTTAGCTCTTTTTAAAAAAAATAAAAAGATTTTTCTCAAAGAGATAATATCTAGCCAGCTCTGTTCATTTTTATAGCATAGGGTGATCGTTGAATGTAGCAGCTTTTCTTGCCTAAGTAACCTAAGCTGCCATTTTGTGCAATAAGACGATTAGTTCAATGTGTAACGTTATGCAGTTTTTTATGATTGAATATATCATTAACTGCTGACTTAATTAAAAACAACACAGATTTATTTTTTCTCTGACATATGCATTCGTTTACTTTGACATTCTGTCTGCTGTGGCAACGTGTAATTTATTCCACTGAAGTGCCTCACTGTTGCTGGCCTCACGTGGAGCACAATCTTTACATCATCACTATTTAAATAAAGGATGTTATCATCCCACTCAAGATGGCGCCTCCCAATGAGGAGCCTTTTTCAAAGAAGGTGTCTTCCCTTCATGGAGACTCTTTTCAAAGAGGGTGTCCCCTTTCAAGGACACAATTTCACTAACAAGACCCCATTTAATAAAAGAGAGATGAGCATTACGATCAGGACCTCCTTTACAGAGCCAGCCTAACCATCAGTGCGTTTTGAAATACAGCAATGAAAGGATCATTATTAATTTTAACATTCTTATTTGTCATATTATTTCAGTAGATGCCATGAAATTTTTGATTCAGCAGTGAGTGCAGATGTTACTAAATCAGCAGGATATGAGAGCGAACTATCGCACACAACTGAAATGAGGCAGTGGTTGAATTAATACACCTCTGGGTTAGTTTAGCTCCTTCACCCGGTCATATTCAGGAGCCTCTCCAAACCCACTCTGCTAAATCAGCCAATGGAAAAGCAAATCTGGGCGAAGTGTAAAACTAGGCTGCCAATTCGCTATTGCCTGTTTTGTGTCGACGCCCAAGACCAATTTCACCCCAGAAAGCCTACCCCCCCCACACCCCCCACCCTTGTGCCTTTGACCCAACCTCTGAATGGCAACACTCACTATGCTTGTGGTTATTTTAATTTCCCGCACCCACCATCCTTGGAAGGGGAGGTGGGTAGAAAGATTTCCTCTGTGTGCTAGGTATAATGTTTATTAAAAACATATTTGTGCTATTGCATTTAATACACAGAAAATATCTCCCCTACTCCTTGGTGTATCTGAGTGAGAGTGCCAAACGGATTGGCATTTTACACTGTGGGCCATGTCCACTCAAAACTAGGTAGAGATTGTCCAAACTATTGTAAACCCTTACAGCCAGTGGAGAGAAGAGACTTTCATTCCGTTAACCTGGACTAGATTTGAAGTCAGGTCTCGGAGGTAAGAGGAGATTGTGCTATCCCATTGTATTCTCTCAGTCGTCCAATCACTTCTATGTTATTGGAGTCATGAAAATTAAACCTCCATGGGTTTTATTTCTCAAGAAATTCATCACCTGCATAAAGACACAAAGTTGATGCATCTCTTTTTGACAAAGAGGTTTTCTGAAGGAGGAGAGGCCCTGGTTATGACTATACAGCTACAGATCCAATCCTTTGCCTCATTGAGCAATCAAAGTCCATAGTGCAGGCTACTGCCAAGCTTGGGAGGAGTAAAAGAGAAACTGAGGTAAATAAGGAGATAGTGACTAGGTGATGGCAAGCTTCGCTTTTGACAACCTAAGGATTGCAGGCAAGGGAGGCAAGGAGTTCTGCAGTTTAGAGATCCTGGAAAAGAATGGATTTGAGGAGGAGATAGTGTGATGAGTTTTGATTTCAACGCAGTGAAAATGCAGGGAGACACAAGACTACATAGGAAGCTGTACTTGGAGCTAAGAGGAGCAACAATGATGTTATGTAAGGAATGGACTCGTCGCTCCTGTGACCACTTGGGCTGCGAGCTTGAGAGGATCCAGGTACGAGCACCCCAAACAACGAGTGTACTTTCTTCCTGAAACAATTATGAAGTCAAAATAATACAGTTTTAAGGGTGGTCAGAGGTGTCAATACAATAAAAATAAAATTACAAGGGGCTCGCTAAAAACCACCCTCCATATTTGTCTTTTGGGGTCGCCTCAATATTTATTTCCTGTCAGTAGGTGAACGTGGCAGCCATTTTGTGTACAGCAGTGCCCCAGAAACAGGAAGTGTGTGTGAAGCCCACACTCCACAAATGGAAGACATGAGGGCCTCTGGGGAGCAGCTTATAAATAGGAGTTTTTGGAAAATTGAGCATCTGGGATTGGGCTGAGGGTTAAGTATTTACCACTTGTACTAATTACTCTGGAGCTACCTTCTGTTTTGAGATGAAAATATTTTAAACACATTGGTGTAGATTGTGAACTTGCCACCTGGATGTAAAACTGGCTTTATAGAAACCACCTGATCTTCATTTCCATTGAAATCAATGTTTTGCATCCAGACAGCAAGTTGAAAATCTACCCCAATATCGGCAATGTAACATAAAATAAGATGCCATCTTGAGGGCCGATGACTCATTTCACTGCCTTAGACTGTCACACCCACACAAGCCTTTCTTCCCCACGTCTCCCCTCCTCTGCTGAAGGTGCTGACCCACACTGGCCGTCGAGTTCCAAACATGGCAGCTGCCCTCCAGTGGCTCAGTATCCAGTCTCAGGTGTCAGCCCGTGGCACGGTAGTACTCTCGCACCTGAGGCAGAAGGTTGTGGGGTTCCAATCCCACCAGAGATTTGAGCATATAATCGATGTTGACATTCCAGTGCAGTACTGAAGGAGTGCTGCAGTGTCGGAGGTGCCGTCTTTCGGATGAGATGTTAAACTGAGGTCCTGTCTGTCCTCTCAGGTGGACATAAAAGATCCTACTGCACTATTTTGAAGAGCAGGGGAGTCCTGGCCAATATTTATTCCTCAACCAACATCACTAAAACATATTATCTGGTCATTGGGACCTTGCTGCGCGCAAATTGGCTGCTGCGTTTCCTTACATTACAACAGTGACTACACTTCAAAGGTACTTCATTGGCTGTAAAGCGCTGTGGGACGTCCTGAGGTCATGAAAGACGCAATATAAATATAAGTCTTTCTTTAGCATGCGAGCTTAGATAGTGACTAGCAACAGGCAATTCCACCGTGTGGGCATCACAGCCAAGATTGATCTTGCCCTCACCCAGCATCCATAGATACTCGCTTTGCAACAAATCGAAACAGGAATGCTGACTGATTTACCTCGCCCTCCCCAGCCCAGAGGTGCTGAAGGCAATTGTAGTGCCTCCTACAGCTAGCACAGGTAAGATCAGCTAACTCAGCACAGACCTGGCATCAAACATGTGTCTACATGACTCCGTACCACATGTGTTATGGTTTATCCATCAGAGGAGCTTGGTTTGCCTTAATATAAAACAATTGTCCCAAAGGTCCAAAGTTTGGCTGCGTTCCCACCACAGACTCTGGACCGAACCCTGGAACACCACTGATGAACTGGCAGAGCTCGGCGGCTCAATTGGAAGAACATTAGGAAGATCCATTCGATTTCCAGCAATTGCTTGCACTACACAATATTTAAAGAAACATTAGGCAGCCCGATTCCTGGAAGAACCAAGAATGTCTGATTCCAGCAACTCTGCCAGCCCTGCTAGTATCACTGCCCTGGGAATTTTTCCAATGTTCTTTTTGTGTTTTAATTAAGGTTCCCCTGATGGCGCAGAGAAAGTCACTGCTGTAACTAAGCCAAATGCAGAATAGGAAATGCCCAGGTTCAATCACAACACAACATAAGAAGTAGGAGCAGGAGTGGGCCATACGACCCTTCGGGCCTGCTCCGCCATTCAATAGGATCATGGCTGATCCGAACCTAGACTCACGTCCACTTCCCTGCCCGCTCCCCATAACCCTTAATTCCCTTATCAGCTAGGAAACTGTCTATCTCCGTTTTAAATTTATTTAATGTCGCAGCTTCCACAGCTCTCTGAGGTAGCAAATTCCATAGATTTACTACCCTCTGAGTGGAGAAGTTTCTCCTCATCTCAGTTTTGAAACGGCAGCCCCTTATTCTAAGGTTATGCCCCCTAGTTCTAGTCTCACCCATCAGTGGAAACATCCTCCCCGCATCCACCCGATCAAGCCCTCTCACAATCTTATATGTTTCGATAAGATCGCCTCTCATTCTTCTGTATTCCAATGAGTAGAGGCTCAACCTTTCCTCATAAGTCAACCCCCTCATCTCCTGAATCAACCGAGTGAACCTTCTCTGAACTGCCTCTAGAGCAAGTATATCTTTTCTTAAATATGGAAACCAAAACTGTTTAAAGTGCTGGTGTGTGCTTTAAATCTTTGGTGTGTGCTGAATTAGCTGAACATAACAATGGTTAATGCACTCCCCCGGTAAAAAATGATTCATTGTGTGAACTGCTTTGAGGGAAGGATTTTCCTCTTTTGCGTTTGGGGGTGAAATAATTGCCTGGACTGAGGGCGTAGACTGGCTGCATGAGTGGGCGAAAGGGCAGGCAGTGAGTTTCCGGCGGGAAACAAGCCACGGATGAAAATCTCGCCTGATGTGTGCTGGTGATCCCCTGATAGACGGCATGTGTGGCGAGTCCCGTGATACATGTGGTGCACTGCACTCCGAAACAGTGCTGCTCAGACTCACCAGCACTTTAAACAGCTGACTCTCCAGCTGCTCAGCCTTCCCGAGGTGCTGCTCAGAATGTTAGTGCCATTTAAAATAGAGGGGGAGAAATTGGAAGCATTAGCGCCGGCCGCTACCACCATAAAGTGGCGGAAAGACGGCGGCTGGCGCTCTTCCGCCAGCTGGTGTCGAATTCATCGGTGCGGGCCATTTTCCAGCTGCTGGTAATGCTGCCGGTAACCACTAGCGCCAGGGAGATTTAAATGACAGAGATCGTGACGTCAGTGAGTGTGCAACGCTCACTGAACGTCTGATCTCCAACATTGGATTGATCCATTTACCTTAACGGCAGCGCAAAATGATGACAGGGAGAGCTGGCATCTACCAGCAGGAAGCAGGCTGCAGCAGCGATATTTAAAGACACCATCCCCAATCCGCTGCAACTAACATGGTTCTGCAGGTTCAGTGGCTGTTTGCTACTCCCTGCAACTGAAACAGCTCTCTTTAGTTATTTCAAGTTTTTTTGGTGACAGTAAGTGTTGATTCAAGTGCAGAAGTCATTCGTTATTTGTTAAAGGTTTCTGCGCACAACACTTCCTCACAGTCATGGGGGCTGCGGGATTACCTCAGGAGGTCGACGAGGCAGAGGAGAATGAGGAGGATGAGGAGGAAGAGGATGAAGAGGAGGGCGGAGGCAGCAAGACAATCGGCCTTCCGGACGGGCTGTCTGTGACCGGCTCATCAGACTCCGATTCGCATGAATGAATGTAGCTCATCACATCCCCATCTTGCAATCCCTGTCTCACACCATATCACAGCGTCCTCCTGGGCACAAAGGTGAAATGAGAGAGACCACAAAATATTCCAAACACAATTAATAAATTTATCTCTAAACATATCACACATATCACTTGAATTCAAATAACTAATGACCCTTGTGCCTGCCATAGTTCAATAGCTGTCATTGTGTGCAAGGTGTGAGATGTGGGTGTGAGTGTTGCTAGGTAGAGATTGTTGGTGGGTGAGTGCTGGGGGTGTGGTGCATTGAGCAGTGTGTGAAGCTTGTGGTACAGATGGTGGTATGTAGCATTTGTTGAAGCCTTCACTCACCCTGACCACCCGTGTGAGATCGTTAAACTTCTTCCTGCACTTTGCGTGGTTCCTGGGGACCAGAGTGCTGCCTGTGATGTGGTGTGCCACCTCCCTCTACATAGTCCAGCAGACTTGTGGCGATGGCCTCCTGCCAGTTGGCTAGTGCAGGACCGCTCACCTTCTCTCCACTGCTAAAACCAATGCCTCCAAAGCTTCATCGGAAAACCTCCAGGCTCTCTCCCTGGGGTGGCGATCTGCCATCAGGATTTGTAAATAATTGCTTTTTCTCCTTGTCCTTCTTCTTATGGTTGTTGAGGCAGCTGCACACCCAACAATGCTGAGAATGAGGTGCTGCAACATCAATGAACCTACCCTTTAAAAAACCTGTGGCAATCATTACTTGCGTTCAGACTGCCCCCGATATTGGTCCATCTTTTCAGTGTAACGCCAATGAGCTTGGGTTTTTAGACGAGAATCATGACTGAAATCATTTTAATGAGGAGTGAGGACGAATTTTGCGTACAACCTGGACAATTTTCAACTGGCATTACTTAACCATTTTTAGTCTAAATACTGCCCATTTCTTGGCTATAATGAATTTCTAGCCCTCGCTTTGGGCGCAATCAGCAATCTGGGTGAAAATTGCACTGGTTTTGAGAAGTTTTTTTTTCTCAATGGCTGCTCAAACGTATCTGCATATCACCAAATGTAAAATCTCCCATGAACCAGTGAAATTGGTCAGCGTTTTAGAATTTAATTTTCAAAAAAAATTTTGCTTTCAAAAATATTCCTTGATATATTTAAGAGTGGTAACCTGGTGCAGTTTGATTAATACAGCTGAAAATGGGTTTATCACAAAAAATAAGCATTTTAATCAGTGTCTAGACCACCACCTGTGAGTAACCCGATTTTAAATAACTGAAAATGACTTAAAAAAATATGCAGAACCATTTGCTAGTTATATTGGTGCACAGTAGTCAGTACCTTGGTAAATTAAAAAAAAATTATATTCAATAGCTTTTAAAATGTGCCGATTAGTGTCCTTGCGCCCAAAAGAACAAGCTTCATTTTTAGAGCCTCCTCGAAGGCCCGCAAATGGGCGCAATTAGCGAAAACTCCCAAAGGTAATTAATTAGATCTGGGGGCTTGACCAGTTTTGTGGGAGGAGTTGGCTTCTACCGCGATGTTTTTTAAACTAGCGCAAAAGATGGCGGCAACGCGATTTGCGCTGAACGTAATTTATGCTTAAACTTCCGCGATCTTTTGTGCTAGTTTCACCAATTCCGGGTGAATTGCGCCGAGAAAAACCAGTGCAACCTCGCGGAAACTCCAGGCCAAAGTGTGTCAGCGGTTTTACTTTGTTCCATTCAGTGCTCTCAACAAAAACTCGGCATTCTGATTGGAGCACTGTTCAGCTGCCTCAAGTGCTGGTGAGTGCCAAGCAGCTACTGTTCAACATTGCAGTCATTGGCTTATCATCAGCTTTACAGATAACCAGTTCAGGATAAGTACTAGCCCATTTGTAAAGCTATCGCCCACACATACTCATCAGGCAGATTAAAGATATTACAACTGAAGCAATTATCTTTCAACAATGCGGAACTGCACTAAAGTGACAGCACAACCAACCCAATCACTATAAACAATTGGAAAAACATATCAAAGGTTGTGATTTTGGAAGGCAGATTTTGATAATTCTAATCAACTGATCACTACAAACAGTCATCAGTATAATAGGATTACCCTGTATCTATGTACTTGCATCTCTGTGCAACATAAGAACATAAGAAATAGGAGCAGGAGTAGGCCATACGGCCCCTTGAGCCTGCTCCCCCATTCAATAAGATCATGGCTGATCTTCGACCTCAACTCCACTTTCAGCATGGGGAGAGGACACAATTGGATTTGCTTGTGATGTGCCTCACAGTCAGAGAGCCTCCCACCACCGATATAAATAATGGCTACTTGGGCAACTGGCATTTTCGGAACTGTACCCAGCAAAGGAGTCAACATCTCCAGAAGAGGGGGAAGGGAGAAAACTAGAGAGGAAAAAGGTTAAGCTAAAAATAATTGGATAGCGCCAAGGAAGCGAACACCCATTGATTTCAATCGCCCGATCATAGGAAGGGAAGAAAATCAGAGTTGCCGTTGTCCCTGGGTCTCTTTTGTCATACTTGTGACTGGTTTTAGAGCCGCATTGGTGCAAGTCTGGGCCTTTTCCTCTCCACCTGCACTGTTGAATTTGGACAGGAGCATACTTCTCCATAGGACTACTGAATCAGCTAGTTTTCCCACCTTGGGAGTTCCCATGCATCTTATTGCTTGACAGGTATGGCTCCCTCATTGATGGTTCACAGGTGTTGGGAATTCCAACTGGAGAAATTAGAATAAAATTGCTTCCAAAAGGAGCCATATTAACTCACAGAAAAAAAAAAGGTGTAGTTGGTGACATGCATTGCCAGAAACATCATTGCATGTTCCTCTGTTTATTAACATGTTCTGTGATGCATGTTACAGCCGTGCCGTATTTCTCCCCTTCTTTCCTAAGGTTTCAGTCATGTGTGAGCCGTGTCGGTGATTGGCCTGATCCAATCATCATTAGCGCCGGCCTATGTGCCCTCCCAGCAGAGGTCGCAGGGCAGTGTTCAGAAGTTTGGAACTCTGGTCAATAGTCCCTTCCTGGCCCACGGAACCCTAAGGCCAGTTGTAGTCCCCATAGCACTGTTCTAGCTATCGATTAAACTTGGGACCTTCCTGGCCTGTGTGGCTCAGAGCTGTCACGTCTTGATGCCTTTTAATAGCACATTCAATAATGACACAAACTTTAAACCCAGAGAGCTTTATATTTCAGCAGATAAATCTGCCAGCAAAGCTCCAGGCTGCCAATAATGAAAGCTTATTATACAGCAAAGCCTCTAGCATCTGATGGGTGACACTGGTTCCATTGTTCATGTGTCAGAATAAGAAAAGTCTAGTAGGATCCATACCTGCATATTTCACTACCCCGACAGTTACTGGGGGAGGGGAGGCAGTATTTAATGGGCGCATTAGAATTCACAGGCAGCTCCTATAAGATAATGGCATCAGGCCAGCTAGTCCCTAGAATGCGTAAATGGAAGAGATTGCAGACAGTGAAAAGTGATGGATTTGTTAAAGACAAGTTTGCTCCCGTCTCACTTTTAAAGGTTTCTTCTCTTCTCTTTAGGGACCCCTCCCACCACTTGTCATTCCTCACTGGGGACAGGGGGAGGAGGTACCCTGTTGCCAGTGTGACTCTATCAGGTAAATTAGCTGGGCCTGGTTTGACTCGTTGTCCTATTTTCCCTCCAGTTCCTCAAGGCAGGTGCCTAGTCCCTGCTCAGTGTATCCGACAGGTGGCTCAGCAGAGATTAGAACCGTAGCAGCAATCTGATACGTACCTAAGTGACCCAGGTCCCCTGATAGCTTGGTGGGTGAATAGTTGAGCCATGTAGAGGCAGTTCTATATTCCTGGTCTGTACTGAGTTAGCAGATCTCAGCTAAGGCAGTGCACTTATAGCACTTGGGGAGGGACAAGTGAGCCAGGGTTCCAGCTTTTCTGGCCACTGACCAGTGACGCCTGCTGGCAGTCACATGTGTTGGCATTGGGCCAGGATATGGCGGATGTGATGCAACCTGTGGCTGAATATCTTGCTGATGCTCAATGTCGAGGCTCACACATGGGTGACGTGCTAGTAGGCACCAGTTAGGAGGCAACACCTTCAGGGGAGGGGACGAAGGGAAAGAGTGGTGGACCAAACCAGCAGGAAAAAAAGACTTGCATACGTGTCGTATTTAAAGCACTTTACAGTGACAATAGTATGATGAGAGCATTGATTCTCTCCCAGTATTTTCAAATATTCAGTGGTATCATTAAAAAAAGCTGAAATGCAAAGACCTTGTGATTTATGAAGGGCTCCTGCTTCCATTTTGGAGATGACCAGAGCAAGCTGAGGACTTAGCCCAGCCTGGAATAATCTGCCTCGCAAACTGTGCCGCAGTATCACCATGGGCAAACTCCACTCCAACATCACCATGGGCAAACTCCACTCCAACATCACCATGGGCAAACTCCACTCCAACATCACCATGGGGCAAACTCCACTCCAACATCACCATGGGGCAAACTCCACTCCAACATCACCATGGGGCAAACTCCACTCCAACATCACCATGGGGCAAACTCCACACCAACATCACCATGGACAAACTCCACTCCAACATCACCATGGGCAAACTCCACTCCAACATCACCATGGGCAAACACCACTCCAACATCACCATGGGGCAAACTCCACTCCAACATCACCATGGGGCAAACTCCACTCCAACATCACCATGGGGCAAACTCCACACTAAACATCACCATGGGGCAAACTCCACTCCAACATCACCATGGGCAAATCCACTCCAACATCACCTTGGGCAAACTCCACTCCTACATCACCATGGGGCAAACTCCACTCCAACATCACCATGGGCAAACTCCACACCAACATCACCATGGGGCAAACTCCACTCCAACATCACCATGGGGCAAACTCCACTCCTACATCACCATGGGGCAAACTCCACTCCAACATCACCATGGGGCAAACTCCACTCCAACATCACCATGGGCAAACTCCACTCCAACATCACCATGGGGCAAACTCCACACCAACATCACCATGGGCAAACTCCACTCCAACATCATGGGGCAAACTCCACTCCACTTCACCATGGGGCAAACTCCACTCCAACATCACCATGGGGCAAACTCCACTCCAACATCACCATGGGCAAACTCCATTCCAACATCACCATGGGCAAACTCCACTCCACTTCACCATGGGGCAAACTCCACTCCAACATCACCATGGGGCAAACTCCACTCCAACATCACCATGGGCAAACTCCATTCCAACATCACCATGGGCAAACTCCACTCCAACATCACCATGGGCAAACTCCATTCCAACATCACCATGGGCAAACTCCACTCCAACATCACCATGGGGCAAACTCCACTCCAACATTACCATGGGCAAACTCCACTCCACTTCACCATGGGCAAACTCCACGCCAACATCACCATGGGGCAAACTCCACTCCAACATCACCATGGGGCAAACTCCACTCCACTTCACCATGGGGCAAAATCCACCCCAACATCACCATGGGGCAAACTCCACTCCAACATCACCATGGACAAACTCCACGCCAACATCACCATGGACAAACTCCACACCAACATCACCATGGACAAACTCCACACCAACATCACCATGGGGCAAACTCCACTCCACTTCACCATGGGGCAAACTCCACTCCACTTCACCATGGGGCAAACTCCACTCCAACATCACCATGGGGCAAACTCCACTCCAACATCACCATGGGGCAAACTCCACACTAAACATCACCATGGGGCAAACTCCACTCCAACATCACCATGGGCAAATCCACTCCAACATCACCTTGGGCAAACTCCACTCCTACATCACCATGGGGCAAACTCCACTCCAACATCACCATCGGCAAACTCCACACCAACATCACCATGGGGCAAACTCCACTCCAACATCACCATGGGGCAAACTCCACTCCTACATCACCATGGGGCAAACTCCACTCCAACATCACCATGGGGCAAACTCCACTCCAACATCACCATGGGCAAACTCCACTCCAACATCACCATGGGGCAAACTCCACACCAACATCACCATGGGCAAACTCCACTCCAACATCATGGGGCAAACTCCACTCCACTTCACCATGGGGCAAACTCCACTCCAACATCACCATGGGGCAAACTCCACTCCAACATCACCATGGGCAAACTCCATTCCAACATCACCATGGGCAAACTCCACTCCACTTCACCATGGGGCAAACTCCACTCCAACATCACCATGGGGCAAACTCCACTCCAACATCACCATGGGCAAACTCCATTCCAACATCACCATGGGCAAACTCCACTCCAACATCACCATGGGCAAACTCCATTCCAACATCACCATGGGCAAACTCCACTCCAACATCACCATGGGGCAAACTCCACTCCAACATCACCATGGGCAAACTCCACTCCACTTCACCATGGGCAAACTCCACGCCAACATCACCATGGGGCAAACTCCACTCCAACATCACCATGGGGCAAACTCCACTCCACTTCACCATGGGGCAAACTCCACCCCAACATCACCATGGGGCAAACTCCACTCCAACATCACCATGGACAAACTCCACGCCAACATCACCATGGACAAACTCCACACCAACATCACCATGGACAAACTCCACACCAACATCACCATGGGGCAAACTCCACTCCACTTCACCATGGGGCAAACTCCACTCCACTTCACCATGGGGCAAACTCCACTCCAACATCACCATGGGGCAAACTCCACTCCAACATCACCATGGGGCAAACTCCACTCCACTTCACCATGGGGCAAACTCCACTCCAACATCACCATGGGCAAAATCCACTCCAACATCACCATGGACAAACTCCATTCCAACATCATCATGGGGAAAACTCCACTCCAACATCACCATGGGGCAAACTCCACTCCAACATCACCATGGGGCAAACTCCACTCCAACATCACCATGGGCAAACTCCACACCAACATCACCATGGGGCAAACTCCACTCCAACATCACCATGGGCAAACTCCACTCCAACATCACCATGGGGCAAACTCCACTCCAACATCACCATGGGCAAACTCCACTCCAACATCACCATGGGCAAACTCCACTCCAACATCACCATGGACAAACTCCACACCAACATCACCATGGGGCAAACTCCACTCCACTTTACCATGGGGCAAACTCCACTCCAACATCACCATGGGGCAAACTCCACTCCAACATCACCATGGGCAAACTCCACTCCAACATCACCATGGGCAAACTCCACTCCAACATCACCATGGACAAACTCCACACCAACATCACCATGGGGCAAACTCCACTCCACTTTACCATGGGGCAAACTCCACTCCAACATCACCATGGGGCAAACTCCACTCCAACATCACCATGGGCAAACTCCACTCCACTTCACCATGGGGCAAACTCCACTCCAACATCACCATGGGCAAACTCCACTCCAACATCACCATGGGGCAAACTCCACTCCAACATCACCATGGGCAAACTCCACTCCACTTCACCATGGGGCAAACTCCACTCCAACATCACCATGGGGCAAACTCCACTCCAACATCACCATGGGGCAAACTCCACTCCAACATCACCATGGGGCAAACTCCACACCAACATCACCATGGGCAAACTCCACTACACTTCACCAGGGGCCAAACTCCACTCCAACATCACCAGGGGCCAAACTCCACTCCAACATCACCATGGGCAAACTCCACTCCAACATCACCATGGGCAAACTCCACTCCAACATCACCATGGGGCAAACTCCACTCCAACATCACCATGGGCAAACTCCACTCCAACATCACCATGGGGCAAACTCCACTCCACTTCACCATGGGGCAAACTCCACTCCAACATCACCATGGGCAAACTCCACACCAACATCACCATGGGGCAAACTCCACTCCAACATCACCATGGGCAAACTCCACTCCAACATCACCATGGGGCAAACTCCACTCCAACATCACCATGGGCAAACTCCACTCCAACATCACCATGGGCAAACTCCACTCCAACATCACCATGGACAAACTCCACACCAACATCACCATGGGGCAAACTCCACTCCACTTTACCATGGGGCAAACTCCACTCCAACATCACCATGGGGCAAACTCCACTCCAACATCACCATGGGCAAACTCCACTCCACTTCACCATGGGGCAAACTCCACTCCAACATCACCATGGGCAAACTCCACTCCAACATCACCATGGGGCAAACTCCACTCCAACATCACCATGGGCAAACTCCACTCCACTTCACCATGGGGCAAACTCCACTCCAACATCACCATGGGGCAAACTCCACTCCAACATCACCATGGGGCAAACTCCACTCCAACATCACCATGGGGCAAACTCCACACCAACATCACCATGGGCAAACTCCACTACACTTCACCAGGGGCCAAACTCCACTCCAACATCACCAGGGGCCAAACTCCACTCCAACATCACCATGGGCAAACTCCACTCCAACATCACCATGGGCAAACTCCACTCCAACATCACCATGGGGCAAACTCCACTCCAACATCACCATGGGCAAACTCCACTCCAACATCACCATGGGCAAACTCCACTCCAACATCACCATGGGCAAACTCCACTCCAACATCACCATGGGGCAAACTCCACTCCACTTCACCATGGGGCAAACTCCACTCCAACATCACCATGGGCAAACTCCACTCCAACATCACCATGGGGCAAACTCCACACCAACATCACCATGGGCAAACTCCACTCCAACATCATGGGGCAAACTCCACTCCACTTCACCATGGGGCAAACTCCACTCCAACATCACCATGGGGCAAACTCCACACCAACATCACCATGGGCAAACTCCATTCCAACATCACCATGGGCAAACTCCACTCCACTTCACCATGGGGCAAACTCCACTCCAACATCACCATGGGGCAAACTCCACTCCAACATCACCATGGGCAAACTCCATTCCAACATCACCATGGGCAAACTCCACTCCAACATCACCATGGGCAAACTCCATTCCAACATCACCATGGGCAAACTCCACTCCAACATCACCATGGGGCAAACTCCACTCCAACATTACCATGGGCAAACTCCACTCCACTTCACCATGGGCAAACTCCACTCCACTTCACCATGGGGCAAACTCCACTCCAACATCACCATGGGGCAAACTCCACTCCACTTCACCATGGGGCAAACTCCACCCCAACATCACCATGGGGCAAACTCCACTCCAACATCACCATGGACAAACTCCACGCCAACATCACCATGGACAAACTCCACACCAACATCACCATGGACAAACTCCACACCAACATCACCATGGGGCAAACTCCACTCCACTTCACCATGGGGCAAACTCCACTCCACTTCACCATGGGGCAAACTCCACTCCAACATCACCATGGGGCAAACTCCACTCCAACATCACCATGGGGCAAACTCCACTCCACTTCACCATGGGGCAAACTCCACTCCAACATCACCATGGGCAAAATCCACTCCAACATCACCATGGACAAACTCCATTCCAACATCATCATGGGGAAAACTCCACTCCAACATCACCATGGGGCAAACTCCACTCCAACATCACCATGGGCAAACTCCACTCCAACATCACCATGGGGCAAACTCCACTCCAACATCACCATGGGACAAACTCCACTCCAACATCACCATGGACAAACTCCACTCCAACATCACCATGGACAAACTCCACTCCAACATCACCATGGGACACACTCCACACCAACATCACCATGGGCAAACTTCACTCCAACATCACCATGGGCAAACTCCACTCCAACATCACCATGGGCAAACTCCACTCCAACATCACCATGGACAAACTCCACTCCACTTCACCATGGGGCAAACTCCACTCCAACATCACCATGGGCAAACTCCACTCCAACATCACCATGGGCAAACTCCACACCAACATCACCATGGGCAAACTCCACTCCAACATCACCATGGGGCAAACTCCACTCCAACATCACCATGGACAAACTCCACTCCAACATCACCATGGGGAAACTCCACACCAACATCACCATGGGCAAACTCCACTCCAACATCACCATGGGGCAAACTCCACTCCAACATCATGTGGCCAACATTGCTGTGTTTGGTTAGCAAAGAAGCAGACCTGAATAAAGACCGACTGAAGGTCAGGATGATTTGTCCATGTTTAGCGCTGCTCGCAGCATTCCTACCTGTCCAGAAAGGATCTCTAACATGCTGGCAACAAATGAGGAAAGAAAAGCCAAATTTAATTTGCTAAAGGCTTGCTAAAGGTCATCAGTGATGGACTCGTGCAGTATTCTGCAGTGAGTATTTTACTGCAGGTCAGGCCTGTCATTGGTGAGTGACGTAAGAAAACCACTAGGCACTTGGTCTAAGCATTAAACAAAGCTTTAATCAACTGTTTTACAACATGGAGGTCTAGTTGTATCCTTCCCTAGTTCCTGTTAAGAATATCTTGCGCAAGCTGGGCCTGTGCCCGAGTATTTATACTCTCCCTGGACACCGCCACCCGCAGGCCACTCAGTATTATTTCATAAGTCATGAATGACAGATTCATGTCAGTGAGCTTAAGGAATAGGAAGGTATCACCACAACACTGAATGGTACAACGGAATTTTCTGCCCGTGGGGCAGGGTGCAGTAATTATTGGTGTGTATATCACAGAAGTGTAGGCGGAACAGGACAGGGCAACTTAGGAGTACAAAGGGCGTATGGGAGCATGCAACTAACAGCGGCTGTTATCCCAAGCACTGGCTGCAGAGCATGTGTCAGCTAACTGGGCATTGTGGAGAAGTGCATGAGGACAGCCAGGCTCAGCAGCCAGGTTGTGATTGAGCTGTGCCACTTAGACCATGAAAACTTGTAGGGACAGCCATCCATCTGCAATGCACTATTGGTTACAGTGAAGATAAGCACTTGCCTCAGCTTTTATACTCATCAACAGGCCTGTCAGGAGTCAGCCATCTTGTTTTGCACTGTTCATGATGTAACAAGAGGTCTGTATTACCGTGCAGCCTGTGACATACACCTCATTATGGACCAGCCACTGTAGACAGGGTAACAAGTGCAGGAACCGCTCACCCGCCACAACTTCCAATGAACTTTGCAATTGGGCACTTTTTCTTTCGACATATTTACATATGGTAGATAAGGTGGTTAAGAAGGCATATGGGATACTTGCCTTCATTAGCCGAGGCATAGAATATAAGAGCTTGGAGATTATGATGGAGTTGTACAAAACGCTAGTTAGGCCACAGCTGGAATACTGTGTGCAGTTCTGACCACCACACTATAGGAAGGATATGATTGCATTGGAGAGGGTGCAGAGGAGATTCACCAGGATGTTACCTGGGCTGGAGCGCTTCAGCTATGAAGAGAGACTGGACAGGCTGTGGTTGTTTTCCTTAGAGCAGAGAAGGCTGAGGGGGGACCTGATTGAGGTGTACAAAATTATGAGGGGCATAGATAGGGTCGATAGAAAGGAACTTTTCCCCTTAGTAGAGGGATCAATAACCAGGGGGCATAGTTTCAAGGTAAGGGGCAGGAAGTTTAGAGGGGATTTGAGGAAAAACTTTTTCACCCAGAGGGTGGTTGGAATCTGGAACTCACTGCCTGAAAGGGTGGTAGAGGCAGGAACCCTCACAACATTCAAGAAGCATTTAGATGAGCACTTGAAACACCATAGCATACAAGGCTACGGACCAAGTGCTGGAAAATGGGATTAGAATAGACAGGACTTGATGGCCGGCACGGACACGATGGGCCGAAGGGCCTCTTTCTGTGCTGTATAACTCTATGACTATGACTCTACATTTGTCAATTGCCACTTGCCATTCCTGTTTAATTCCCCCCTATGCACTGTATGTGTTTTGTTGTTTATGTTTTGGACAACTGACGTTATTTTCTGCAGAATTAAAGAATGACAGGCAGCAAGATACATGAAAAGGGTACTGGTTTTAATTATGTTTTCCATGTGTTCAATGCACTCAGAAGCCGCAAGTGTTGTGACCTTCTCCATATTGCTTTCTTGCCCGCAGTCAGAAATTAGCTTGAAGTCTTGCGTCATCTACTTACTATGATTCCCAAATCAGCTTCCTGATTTGTCTCTATCAGTATCATAGAATCATACAGCACAGAAGGAGGCCATTCAACCCAACGTTTCTGTGCCAGCTCTTTGAAAGAGCTATCCAATTAGTACCACTCCCCCGCTCTTAACCTATAGCCCTGCAAATGTTTCCTTTTTAAGTATAGATAGGCCCTGAATTTGTGGTCGGTATGACGGCATACTCTCAGAGTACGCCATCATACTGCCTTTGAAATTGTCTGCAAGTTCGGGGTTTCCGCATACACTTGCGAATGCGCTAAATCCCGAACTTGCGATCTGTCAAGTTCCGACTGCGCATCGGCTTTGCTGCACGTTTCACCTACCCATTCAAATCAACGTGCTGGCGAAAAGTTGGGCTAATTGCCCACCTACTGCGCATTAACTACCACGAAAATGTTTTATGTCTGGTGCAAACGGGCGCAAGAGCCTGTTGCACAGCGTAAGGGGAGGGGGGATGAGAAAATCGTACTAGATGGCGGCTGCTGACTGACCCGTTGAGTGTTTCCAGCATTTTCTGATTTAAAATTTACTGGCCAGACAAATTGAAAATCTTTCCCGATGAGTTTTTGAACCCAGATATTAAGCACAGTAAACACCAGCAATAGACACTCTATAGACTGGATATATTGGTTTAAGGGCAAAGTTATTACAATAAAAAAACCTCCTGATTTATAGAAACATTTTGTACTGGGGTTTGCTACTTTATGGGCATGATTCAAATAATCATCTAATACTGAGTAGATAAGAACCATATATCTAACAAATGCAGTATAATGATTTACACATAGCTATGAAAGATGTTTGATCAAATGTATACCTGGCATAACTAAATATATAACCCTTTTTAAATCCCTTCAACCAACATTTCCAATTAAGAGTGGCTATTAAATGTGATGTAGATTATAGTAGAAGACTTCTATCTTCTATTGACATATAGTTACATCAGCAATCTCCTCTGTTTCCTGATTGGCTAAGAGTCAGGAAGTGAAAGAAGCACCGCCCCATGTGCTCTCAGGTTCGCATACGCACAATGGTACACCCCTGGGATCTGTGGGCCACGATGCTGTGCACAACTCTGCAACGTTCCATAGCAAGTTTTAGAAGGGGGGTTTGCATGAGGTACGTGCGGATTTCGTTCGGATGTTGGCGGCGTACTCCTTAGCTACGCCACCGACCGCAAATTCAGGGCCATCAAATTCCCATTTGCAAGTTACTATTGAATCTGCTTCCACCACCCTTTCAGGCAGTGCATTCCAGATCATAACAACTTGTTTCATTAAATTATTTCTCCTCACTCCTCTCTGGCGTTTTTGCTAATTATCTTATATCTGTGTCCTCTGGTTACCGACCCTCCTGCCAGTAGAAACAGTTTCTCCCTATCTACTCTATCAACCCCCTCATCATTTCGAACACCTCCATTAAATCTCCCCTTAACCTTCTCTGCTCTAAGGAGAACGATCCCAGCTTCTCTAGTCTCTCCACATAACTAATGTCCCTCACCCCTTGTACCATTCTAGTTTCTCCCCTGCACCCTCTCCAAGGCTTAACATTTTCCTAAAGTTTGGAGCCCAGAATTGAACACAATACTCCAGCTGAGGCCTAGCCAGTGATTTATAAAGGTTCACCATAACTTCCTTGCTTTTGTACTCTATGCCTCTATTTATAAAGCCAAGGATCCCGTATGCTTTTTTAACAGCTTTATCAACTTGTCCTACCATCTTGAAAGATATTTATATATATGAACCCCCAGGTCTCTGTTCCGCATGCCTTTAAAATTGTACCATTTAGTTTATATTGCCTCTCTTCATTTTTCCTTCCAAAATGCATCACTTCACACTTCTCTGTATTAAGTTTCATCTGTTATGTGTCTTCCCATTTCACCAGTCTGGTGATGTCCTCCTGAAGTCTGCTATTATCCTCCTCACTGTTTACTACATTTCCAAGCTTTGTGGCACCTGCAAACTTTGAAATTATGCCCCTATACCCAAGTCCATGTCATTAATATATATCAAAAAGAACAGTGGTCCTAATACCAACTCCTGGCGGACACCGCTGTATACTTCTCTCCAATCCAAAAAACAACTGTGCACCACTGCTTTCTATCTCTTAACCAATTTTGTATCCATGCTGCCACTTCACATTTAATCCCATGGGATTCAATTTTGCTAACAAGTCTATTATGTGTCACTTTATCAAACCCTTTTGAAATCAACTGCACTACCTTCATCAACCCTCGTCGTTATTTCATCAAAGAACATAATCAAGTTTGTCAGACACGATTTGCCTTTAACAAATCCATGTTGGCTGTCATTTATTAACCCATGTTCTTCCAATTGCCAGTTAATTTTGTCCTGGATTATGGTATCGAGAAGTTTCCCCACCACCGATGTTAGGCTGATTGAGCCTTGATCAGGGATGTAACATTTGCAACCCTCCAGTCCTCTGGCACCACTCCCATATCCAAGGAGGATTGAAGGATTGTGGCCAAAGCCTCTGTTATTTCCACCTTTACTTCTCTCAGCAACCGAGGATGCATCCCGAGTGACTTTTCTACTTTGAGCATTGCCAACCATTTAAGTACCTCCTCTTTATCTGTTTTTATCCAATCCAATTTCTCTACCATCTTTTCCTTTACTGTGACATTGGCAGCATCCTCTTCTTTAGTGAAGACAGATGCTAAGTACTCATTTAGTACCTCAGTCTTGCCCCCTGCCTCCACAAGAAGATTTCCTTTTTACTTAATGATTTTTGTCATTTGTTTTCAATTTTGCTAGCAGTCCTAAATTCATATGCCATTTTAAAAGTCCTTTAAGGTCCTCTAAGTCTTTCTTTATATTGGCCTTTACTGACCTCTGCAGCAGACAACTAATGGGATTTGAATGTATAAGCTTCATTCTGAATAGCTTTAATTACCGTCCCTGTCATGCAGGCTGGCTTTTATTGTTCACTATTCTTCCTACAATTCCTAGTTATACATACTGTCACTGCCCTGTCAATTTTTTTTTAAGTCTGTTCCATTTAGCTGCCACTCTCTTCCCAAAGTTTAATGGTTTAACGCTATTGTTACTCTTTTCTTTCCCTTTAATTACCACCCTATCATTATTCTTCCCCCAGCTGCTCCTGTAGTTCAACTCCTGCCATAATGTCCTCATTATTGGTCAGCACGAGGTCACGTATGGCCAGATTTCTGGTTCCCTCTACATTATGCAGCAGTCCCTTATGGCACCCAGAAATTCCTGACTCCTTTTACTCCTGGTACTATTCAAATTCCATTCAGGATTCAGGTAATTAAAATCCCCCGCTGTTGGCTAGATGGTCTCCTTACATCCTTGTGAACTGACCCATTAGTGTCGTCTTTCTGGTCTGACAGACTAGCAAATTCCCACCAGTAGTTTTCCTTCATTTCCCTCATTTAGCTCCATCCAGTTTTTCCTGCGTCCTCTCTTTTGTCCTGCTTTTCCTGAACTTTTATGTTCTCCTTTATATAAAAAGAAACTCTTCCACGTACATCTATCCCTTCTGAAAAGTTTAGATTCTTCCAATGTGATCTCCATTTTGTTTCTCCTCGCACCAAATTTCCATGATAACTATGACATTCAAGTATTCTGTGTAAACTCACCCCTCCACTGCCTCTGAGTTGTCAGACTGCTTGTCTGATATCCAGGATATCCAGTCCTGGATGAGATGGAATTTCCTCCAATTAAACATTGGGAAGATCAAAGCCATTGTCTTCGGTCCCCGCCACAAACTCCATTCCCTAGTCATTGATTCCATCCCCCTTCCTGGCCACTGTCTCAGGCTGAACCAGACCATTTGCAATCTTGGTGTCCTAATTGAAACTGAGCTGAGCTTTGGACTCCAAATCCTCTCCATCACCAAGACCGTCTACTTCCATCTCCGTTATATTGCCCATCTCCACCACTGCCTCAGCCCAACTGTTGCTGAAACCCACATCCATGGCTTTTGTTACCTCCAGACTTGACTATTCCAACACTCTCCTGGCCAGCCTCCCATCTTCCACCCTCCATAAACTTGAGCTCATCCAAACCTCTGCTGCTCGTATCCTAACTCACACCAAGTCCCGTTCACCCCTCACCCCCGTGCTCACTTACCTATATTAGCTCCAGTCCATCAATACCTCAATTTTAAAATTCTTATCATCGTGTTCAAATTCCTCCATGGCCTCAGTTTTCCCTATCTCTGTAACCTGCTCCAGCCCTACAACCCTCTGAGAACTCTGTGTTCCTCCAACAATGCCCTCTTGTGCATCCTCCACTCCTTTCATCCCACCACTGGCGGCAGTGACTTTAGCCTTCTGGGCCCTAAGCTCTGGAATTCCCTCCCTTAACCTCTATTGCCTCTCCACCTCTCTCTCTCCTCCTTTAAGACCGTTGTTAAAACCTCTTTGACCAAGCTTTTAGTCACCTGCCTTAATCTCTCCTTCTTTGACTCAGTGTCAGTTTTTGCCTGATAACGCTCCTGTGAAGTGCCTTGCAACACTTTACTACATTAAAGGTGCTTATGTAGTTGCAAGTTGTTGTTGCACTGACCCTTCTAACTCAGCCGTGAATTGAGATTGTCATTGTGTTGCCAGTTGTTACACCAGATCCTCCTCTGCACACAGACGTGGTCGTAAGGCTCGCAGACTTTACTAAGACAACACCAGAGCCTCCCCAGCTCGTCACCTTTCTCCCCAGATCGTCACTTTTCCTGTATATTCCTGTAAACCTATTCTCATTTTCCTGGGTCACCTTCCACTGAGTCATATAAACCAAAACACAACAAGGAAAGGAAGGCAACTACAGAAATTTCACTCAACATCTCAACGTCCGGAATGTGATGTTCCACATAAGAAGTTTTATTTTTGGTTGTGAAACCTGCCCAGAGGTGAAGTCTTCATCTCTGACCTACACAGATGTAAGAAGTCGCACAACACCAGGTTATAGTCCAACAGCTTTATTTGAAATCACAAGCTTTCGGAGCGCTGCTCCTTCGTCAGGTGAAGTGACCTGATGAAGGAGCAGCGCTCCGAAAGCTTGTGATTTCAAATAAAGCTGTTGGACTATAACCTGGTGTTGTGCGACTTCTCACTTTTGTCCACCCCAGTCCAACACCGGCATCTCCGCATCATCTACACAGATGTAGAAGAACCCAGGTTTGATGCTCAGTCTGTATTCAATTTGCTGATTTCAGCCGGGGCAGCAGGAGGGGTGGTGCAATTGGCCTTGGTCACAGTGACCCTGGGTTAGGGAAGGGAAGTCCATGCGGGGTTCCCGCTAGTGATCTGCTCGGCCCCTAGTGCAAGTGCACATGGCTATGGATGCCAGATAAGGACAGGAGCCCACTCCACAGTCAAATAGCACTCACTGCCATAGTTTACACATGTATAATGGGCTCTTGGGTGAGCTACTGAAGATTAACGAATGCCTATGGAATCTTACCCCAGCGAGGGAGTCAAAGTCTTCAGGAGAGGAGAGGAGAGATGGGGAGAAAGCAGGAGGTAAAAATCTAAGGTGAAAGGCACCCCTAAGGTTGAAAGAGTAAAAGAATAGATAAGGACAATGAAGAAGTAAATAAGGAAAGCTTGACTGCACACCATGTATCACAGTATAGCTAACAACGTGTGCATTAAAAACGTACTGGGCACAATGTCAATGGAGCTATCGCAGTATATTTATTATTGCATGATGCAGCATTGTGTTGTTGCTTTGTGGCTGCCATATAATTAAACATTAATAACCTTATGATGACTTTCTTATTTGTCAAATATAAAGTAAAGTATTTACATATTACTATAATGGGTTTGTGCTGAATTATTTATAACGATTCCATTGCCCTGAGAGGTTTTAGATTAAATGGCTGTTCCACATAAAGTAAGAGATCAGCAGGCACTACAGGCAAACACTTGGAATACTGCTGTTCTTTCTGATTGATGATTACTTCCTGTGATAACCTCGATACTGTTGACAACACAATGATCATCCATTTTGTACAGGCTTGTAAAACCCAAGCATGGCATCATATTTATCTTATCTTTTCAACCTTAACAGTGTCTTGCAATATATGTCCTGGTGGTTTCACATAGATTTCTCATTTTTACAAAAAAACACTTCAAACCATTAATACATTTGAAACAATAATTAGAATTGGGGCTATTGTGAGAGGGAGGCCCCTATCATACTCCTCATTGTGTCAGGTGGGCTGCTACTCAACTGTCTCTGGAGGTGATTTGTAACCATCTTGAAAACACTCTTGGGAGAAACATTTCCTCCTCTGTGTCATGTGCAACAATATCATAAACCCATTCCTCATAAACTTTATACATGAGACTCAAAGAAAATCTTCCCCTTAGTAGAGAATTCAAGAATGATATAATAAGAACATGACTTGCACAGAAGATCAAAGAAAGACGACTGCGATGGTTTGGCCACGTTTCAAGAATGGAAACAGCTGGAATAGCTTTCATGGCCCTGCACACAGAGGTTCACGGAACAAGAAGCCGAGGAAAACCAAGGAAGCGCTGGATAGACAACGTCAAGAGTGACTTATCACAGAAAGGGACACAATTACTGAGGCGGCCAGGCTAGTTCAGAACCGACAACAGTGGAGTGAATTCATTGGACCCCATTGTCACTGCTGAGCTGACGGACAAGAATTTAGTAGCACTTGTCGTAAAAGTAAAGCATTCAGTTCAAAGCAATTGAGGGAAACCAGAGCCCCAGTAACATTACATTTCACCCATTTGCTACAGGGCTACTGTAATGTCTTCAGTTGTTTGACTTGTTGCCATTTCAAATATTATTATTTATGGAAAAGCCTCAGTGGAAAATAGCTAAAAAAAATCAGAAATTAATTAATAATACTGTGTTTTGTTATGATGCTGGCAAATGGAAGGTTTTTTTTTACTAATCAATCTCCCATGCCATTGGGCATGGAGGCCGCGAATTTGCCGCCGCTTAGAGGGCGGGTTTGGAGGCGGGTCTGGAGTAAAAATCTCAATGATTGACGGTGGATTGTGAACCCGCCACCATCCCGCCTCCACGCAACTTTACCAAGTGTCGGGTCAGCGAGTCCCAATCAGACGCGACACCAAACGTTGGGAGAGGCACTTCAGGCACTGCCTTGCTAATCTTATTTTAACTGCCTGTTGCGATTTTTGAGATTTTTCTGCGTGTTGCCCATCGTCAGACAAACACGCCAGCTGCATTGTGCCGGAGCTGAATTGTTGGCAGCTGCCGGAGCAGCTTAAAAGCGATCCTACATCATGGCTGAGTTTGAGATGTCACAAGTTAGCGCTTTGAGGTTTTGGCTAACATTTTACAGCTCTACTGATCTTGTGAGTGTTCAAGCTGAGATCCATCTGCAGTTTGACTTCCTTGGAAGACCCTCTGGCCACTTTGACTGAGCGCTTGTAACCTCTATTGCTCAACTGAGATATCCACCAGCAGAATGGGAACCATTTATATCCTCTCATTCGGGTCGTCAGATTCGGAGGAAGAGCAGCCATAGCAGCACAACCAGGCAGAACAGCAGGGCCAGCAACAGGAGCGCCAACCTTCTCCTCAGCCACATCATGATGAACAGGGCAGAGAGCGTCAGCACAGGGCTGCACCTCGCCACCGGAGATACTCCCAACACAGGGTTTATAGGCCGAGGATGAGCTTCCTCAACATGAGTGAGCAGCAGTGCCAAAGGAGGCTGAGACTTTCGCGAGAGGTAGTCGCAGACATCTGCACAATGCTGCACCGACACCTGGAGCTCAGAAAAGCGGGCGGACACTCCTTACCAGTGGCTGTCAAAGTCAGCACTGCACTAAACTTCTTTGCTTCGGGCTCCTTCCAGGGATCATCTGCAGACATCAGTGGCATCTCCCAGTCGGCCGCACACAGTTGCATCACGCAAGTTACCGATACCGTCTTTGCAAAGTCGCAAAATTACATCCACTTCTCCACAGATGAAGCAAGTGTAACTGCACATGCGGTTGGCTTTGCAAATATGGCAGACTTCCCAAGGGTGCAGGGCGTTGTCGACTGCACACATGTGGCCTTAAGGGCACCCCATCACAACCCAGCTATATTTGTCAACCGCAAGGGCTTCCAATCCCTTAACGTCCAGCTGGTGTGTAACCACAGGAAGATCATCATACATGTTTGCGCCAAGTTCCCTGGCAGTTGCCATGACTCCTTCATCCTACGGCAGTCTACTGTGCCTCAGCTCTTCAATCCACCAACCCAACTTTCCGGATGGCTACTTGGCGACAAGGACTATCCCCTGAAAAGGTGGCTCATGACACCGATGAGGAGGCTATCAAACGAGGCTGAGGACCGGTACAATGTGAGCCACATTTCCACCAGAAACATCATAGAGCAAACCATCGGCTTGCTGAAAATGCGATTCCGATGCCTCAACAGATCTGGGGAGCCCTGCAGTAATGCACCAGCCAAGGTCTCCAGAATCATTGTGGTCTGCTGTGCCCTGCACAACATCGCACAGCAGCGTGGCTCACCGCTGCCTGAGGAACAAGTGGCTCAGCGCACAGCATCGGAGGAGTAGGAGGAGGAGGAGGAGGAGGAGGAGGCAGCAGATGAGGGACACCTTGCAGAGCCAGATGTGCCAATTCCACCAGCACGCGACCACATTGCTGGCCGTCAGGCAAGGGATGCACTCATCCATGCCAGATTCGCGTAAGCTCATGCTTCAAGCACAGGTGGCTGGCAGATGGAGATGAATGTCTGGACGACCTTCTTAACACACCATACATCATCTGTCCAATAAACGGTGCTTTCCTATTACTGTCACCACCATCATTACAAATGCAACTCGCCCTGAGCCCTCAACTGTGCATCTTCCATGTCTCAGCACACACAGGCCAAATCTTCAATTCTTTGCTATCACTTTTGTTTAATAAAATGGCAATCAGGATGACAATCGCTACGTTGTTACATAGGAAAACACCCAAGTGACTACCCTTGTGACTATTTGTGTGTTAACTTTCTCTTATGCATGCTTCTACGTGGTGCTTCCCCTGTGGCTTCAACAGATGTAGAGGCACCTTGCTCACTTTTATGCTGTGCCTGCTTAGACGCCTTTGGCGGGCATCCTCTGGGTTTGGGAGCCTGGGAGGGCTCCTCAATAGTCTGCTCTTCCTGCGGCTGTGCAGGGGCTGAGATGGCCATCTCAGTTGGGTGCAGAATCTGGGGCTCTGACCGAGGGCTCCACAGTGGCATGGGAGTGTGAGCACTTGGAGAGGAGCCCACACTTCCTTGTTGTCGGCCACCAACATCCCTCTCATGGGTCACCTGCACTTCAGTGTTAGCAAGTGGCTGGAGAGCACCTTGCTGAACATCAGTGGGGCCATGAAGACCCGTCTCTGTACTGACAGTCCACATAGCGAGGATGTCCATGTACCTCTGGTGTCTCTCCTCAATAGATGCCCATCTACCTCCCCCATCTATTTAGATGAGCCACCATGCTCTGTTGTGTCTGGCGAGTTATCTCCTCCATGGAGGTTGCCACCCTCTCCATGGCGGCACGTTCATGCACCATTGCCTCCACAGAGGCAGTGCTGATGTTTGAGATGGACTCCTCCATTCTCTGCACACTTGCAGTTACCGTGGATGCAAACCCTCTCAGAGACTCCTGCACTTGTTCCTGAAGTTCCAGCACCGCTCTCTTTCTGATGGCCTCAGAGGCACAGCGTCTACATGCAGCTGAGCAGAGCTAGGAGCATCCTGCGACCTCCGATGAGGACTCTCCACTGCTGTCGCTGACTCCACCATCTGATGATGCTCACTTGTGAGCTGTGATACACCAGGTGACAACACTACTCTATGTCGTGCAGGATCCACCGAGGTGTGTGTTTCTGTGCTGGTGCTGGGTGCACTGAGTCCTGGTGACGCTGCTCCCTCAGAGGCTGCAGATTCCTCTGAGGAGTCGTCCGGCTCTTCCGCCTGGACAGTGGGGAGGGGGCTCTCGATGGTCCTGATGGGGGAGTAAAAGCATGAGTTACACATCTGATATTAACGTAGCATGCACATCCTATTGCGCAGATGATCAAAAGTCAATCTCTATGAACATCATGGCCCGTAATTTCTGATAGGAGGCTTCCTGCGTGCGGATGCCTCCTATCGGCAAAAAATCTACGCCCTTACCTGAGGGCGCCTGAGGTCTGGCCTTTTCCGCTCCTGGGCCTCTCCTGGTGCGCCCGCGCAGAGGCCCAGGTATCCTGGGGCGCAGGTGGTTCGCAAGGTAGACCCGTCAAAAGTATGAATGGGGATCACTGAAAAAAGACACTACAACATTAAATTAAAAAAATTTTAAATCACGTTTTTAAAATGAGTTAAAATTGCATTAAATTAAATATTTTTTTAAAAATTAAATTTTTTGAAAAAAATAATTAAAGTTTTTTACGGGGCTAATAATAAACTTACCTGTTTTTACCAGGCGTATGATTTCTAAGGGTTTTCAGCGGGTGGAGGTTCTGTAGAAAGCGGAACTCTCCACCTGCAGAGGCCCTTCTCCAGGGCAGGCGTGCGATTGACAGATCGGAAGTGCTGGTTTTCAGCGCATGCACTTCGTGTGCCTGAAACCGGCACTTGCGAGGTCCCTACGGGTGTGTACACAGCTCGTACACACCCGTAGGGATCAGAAAATACGGGCCCATATGCCATTTCAGTCAATCTTGAAATCTAAATGAGAGGGTTGAAAATCTATTCTGTCACCAGCTACCTCTAGTGCGTCCGTCTCTCCGTCCCCCACTTCCAGCTCCTCGCCACCTCCCACAATGTCGTGAGCAGCCTCCTCAGCGCTTGTCAAACTTGCGAGGGATGGAGGCCCTCCTCCTGTCTTGACTCTCTCCCTCTTATTGTGGGCTATCTTTTCCTGCAAGGAGGGACACAAGTGGAGTTTCAGCGAGAGTGATGGAGTCAGTGTGAAGAATCCATAAGGTAGAATCTTAGAGGGAGGCCAGGATGGAGTGAGGTGGCAAGAGGAAGGAGCCTCCCTGTGCATTGTTAGTTGTCATTACATAACAGTGAGAGCGAGTGTGAGGGCTGCATAGCAGGATGGTGAAGTAATTCAGTACAGAGAGAGAGATAGAAAGGTAAGGGTGCAAAGGAAGTAAGGGTAAGGTGGGATGTGGGGGAGTAGGCTGACAACGCAGAGTGCTGGTGATGAGAAGAGAAGGGAAGCAGATTGAAGGTAAGTGTGATGTGATACTTACTTTGGATGAGCGCAGATGATCATTAAACCGTTTCCGGCACTGGACCCAGGTGCGTTAACAAACGGACCTTGCGCTGACCTCCTCAGCAATGTGCAGCCAGGCTGCCTTTGTTTGCTGAGGAGGCTTCCTCCGGCCATCAGGAGGGAACAGAACCTCCCTGCGCCCTCTCACTCCCTCCACAAGAGCTTGGAGGGAGTCCTCATCAAAGCGTGGAGCAGCCTTTGCTTTGGCAGCAGTCGTGGTCACCTGGGCCAATTTCCACAGCAGCACAAACAAAATGAGAAGCTAAGGCTACACGGGCCCCTTAAAAACACCTGAAGAAATGACCTCATCAGAGGCGAGCAGCAGACCCGCTCCCACTGATTGGGTCGGGAAGCGCGCATGGCGGCCTTAATGAGCGCACTTAATTTAAAAGCGTGAATTGGGAGCGGCTGAAACTGGCAGCAGGACCGAAACCCGCCCACCAGGAAACCCGACACAACCCGCCTCCTCCAAGAAAATCGCGACCAGAGAGTCAAGACCAAGTGCCGTATTCAGGTCAAACAGGGTTAAAGGGCATGGGGATAGTTGGACCAAAGGGGAAGACACAAAGGGGAGAGGAGGCGGATGGGATGGGAAGGACAAGCGGAGAGGGGGAGGGGAGGAATGAAATAAATTGCATTGAAATAAAAGCACTCAGGACATCCCAAAGTGCCTTACCGCAAATGAAGTACTTTTGAAGTGTAGTCATTGTTGTAATTTAGGAAATCTGGCAGCCAATTTGCGCACAGCAAGCTCCCACAAACAGCAATGAGATAATGACCAGATAATCTGTTTCAGTGATGTTGGCTGAGGGATAAATATTGGCCAGGACACCAGGGAAAACGCCCCTGCTCTTCCTCCAGTAGTGCCATGGGCCTTGGTTTAACATCTCATCTAAAGGGGAAAGAGGGAAAGAGGAGAACAAGAGGAAGGGGGAGAGGGAAGAGAAGGTGAGGTAGAAGAGGGGATGGGGAGAGGGAGAGACCGTATGGAAGAAATGGGGGAAAGGATGAGGAAGGAAGCTGCGGAAATTGGTTGGGGATGTCTGTGCAAATGCAGAAAATGCTTCCACCGGTTATTTGCTGTTTTGGTATAAAGGTATGTAACCTGACCATTGATGGTTCTTCATACCCTTATTCACACTTGGGTTATAAACAGAATCATTCTCAGAGTTTCTCACACATAAATATTTTTCTTTCATCTCTGAGGTTGCTGTCAGAACCAGTTTGGAAGCTGTACAGGATAATGTCAGCAGAGTTACTGGCAAGTTATTAACTTCCATTGTTGAGTTATTAATTTGAACTAAGACTAAACAAATGGAGTTTGTAAAGAGTGTTGTGTTTGTGGTATATTCTGCTGTTGGACAGTGCGTTGGGTATCATTCATATTTCATTGATGTGGGTTAGACACTGTACAATCAGGAAGATGCACTGTAAAGTTGAAAACATAGATTTGATAAGCAGGCCATCGTATCGTTACACATGTGTATGACAACCTGGATCTAGGGAAAATAAATTAAAATAGATATTTTAAAATATTAAAAATATATATTGACCCTGAAATTGTGCTGTTGGATAATACTGTATTAAAGCATTCATCTGATAATTTTCTCTTATTTTTAAAATAAAGTAACTCCACACTGAAATAGCGGAGAAAGGAATTCCGATAAACAGGCCGAGGGGTGAATTTCCACAGAAGTTCTCCTGTTTTCCAGAGAAATCCCAGCAAAAAACAGTGCAAACAGTGTTTCCACCAATTTCCGCGGCTCTTCTGCCGAAGCTACGGCGGATGAGCACGAGAACCTCTCTGGAAATTCAGTCCCGTTAAGCTTTTGTACACCGATATCTCGCAATGCAATTTCAGGACCATCGAAAAAAACAATCAGATGAGGAGATGCTGCACTGTGAGTTCACACTGCTGCCAAGGACAGGTCCGCTCTGTTCAATATTAACAACTCCCAGTTGGATGAATGAATTTTAAGAACACATGCACAGCATTACAGGCCCTGCCTGCACAGGAGTCTGGTAGACAGAGATAGTCACGTCGGATCATTGCAGAGTCAATCATATTCAAAGTGAAAATCGGGGATGAAATATGCGGTTCTCACTGACTGACGTTGCTTGTTCTCTTCAGATGCAAGTTTACGGTTTCTAATGTGACTGCAAAGATTGTTGAGATAAATTAGATGGGCCTGAATTTTCTCGGTATTTGTTGCGGCGCTGTTCACCCATAGAGGGGATTCCATGCAACTTTCCTGGGTAAGTTAATTTGCATGTAAAGTCGTGTAAGTTCTGGTGTGATTGTGTTCTAAAAGCGCTGTGAGGAGCTCAGGCCCCAGGAACCTTCAGTGTAGAAGTGGCGCAGCCTCTGTCAAGGCTTCAGTCTCCATTAGAGCACTTGGAGACAGCAAGGGGAAGCTGCAGAGATTCTACCCTAGTCCCCTTTGTGTTTTATCCACTCAGGGCATCTCCCACCCTTAACTGAGGTGCCTCTTGCCAGAACCAGCTGTGCCTACGGGGCGTCATGGCATAGCAGCATCTCGCCCAAAGGCTGTGAATTTGTCACAGGAAGACCTCCTGGAAGAGGTGGGAGACTGGAGGGACAGACCCCTGGGTGCGCCAGGCAGCACATCATCCAAGGGGGCAGCCTTGCCGCCTGAGAGGAGGTGATCCTGGCGTTCACTGCCAACATCTTCCGCCATGCTGCCTTATTCTCGAATCCACACACTGCTGTTTCTCCTCTCCCTCCATAAGCATGGCATAGAGAGGTATTGGGAATACCATATCTTCACCAGAGAGAGGTATTGGGAATACCATATCTTCACCAGAGAGAGGTATTGGGAATACCATATCTTCACCAGAAAGAGGTATTAGGAATACCATATCTTCACCAGAGAGAGGTATTGGGAATACCATATCTTCACCAGAGTGAAGTATTGGGAATATCATATCTTCACCAGAGAGAGGTATTAGGAATACCATATCTTCACCAGAGAGAGGTATTGGGAATATCATATCTTCACCAGAGAGAGGTATTGGGAATATCATATCTTCACCAGAGAGAGGTATTAGGAATACCATATCTTCACCAGAGAGAGGTATTGGGAATATCATATCTTCACCAGAGAGAGGTATTGGGAATACCATATCTTCGCCAGAGTCGTTCTGAGTATGTGAGGGGGAGGGGACATGGGGTTGGGTCAAAAAATGTATGGGTGGGGTGAGACTTTAGCACTGTTGGCAGTGGGGGGGGGGGGGTGGGGGGGGGGGTGCAATTGCAAGTCTCAGTGAACAAAACTGATAAAATGGTTTGAAAAAAATCACCTGTGAAGCCAGAAATCAACAAGCAAAGTCTGGCGACTCTTCAAAGCTCTCAACTTCTTCATTGCCGCCTGAATTAGGTGACTAAGGGAGCAGCAGCACCCGGTTTGCACGGGTCTAACTTTCCCAGAGTGCAGTAGTGGCGTAAAAGCAGGAAATTCCCGGGCACGGTGCTGCCAGGCGACTGGTGCTTCTGCTGCAAATGAGCTCCACGGGACTTGGGCAGACGGATCATCAAAGCTGCCAAGAACTTTGAGGAAACTCACGTCTAGCCCATTAATGGCGCATAAACGACGTAATTCACTTCATGTGAATTTCCTCCATCTTTTTTAGCGCAATAATGGCATATATGCTGCAGACATTGATGAAATTCAGGGCTCTCTTTTCTTTTGAAAGCTGTTTTTGGTTGTTTTTAGAGCCTACGAACCCCCTCCATCTTTCTTCTCAGACCCCCCAGCCCCGTCCCCACCACCCCGTGCCACATATAGCAGCTGTGGCTAAAGAGGTGGGCTACTTGCTCCCGGGCTCCTCCAACGCTGCTCTGATGAAACCACTGGTAGGTGTGCAAGAGCAGATCTTGCTCTGAGTCCCTGCTCCTGCCTTTCTGAGGAGGCACATGGTTGCTCTTCACCCAGTAGCAGTGAGGTAGAGATCAGGAACGAGGAAATCGAACCTGCATGACGACGTGAGGCTAAACTTGATGCCCAACTAACAATTTTGTTGAAGCCCAGACTTTGTTGCCTTATCTGGTGATAAAGGTAGACTTTACAAACTAGTGCTCCTGGGAGTACATATTGGGGATTCAGACGAGTGCACCCCATGCAATATTCCTTCCATTAAAATTGAACTAAACAGGCCTTAAGCCTGTACCCCTATAGTGCAAGAATGGCCTTAATGTCCTCATAAACTTCTTGCTTGCAAAATGATAATTAGTAGGGAGTCTGTTTAGTACCACCACTCCGAAGCAGTGGTCAGTAGACAGTTCAGGTCCCTAGAGATGTAACATCAAGCGAAGCTGTGACTGGCTTTCATTATGAGATCTTCACTGAAAACGTATTGATGGAAAGGACCCTAGTGGTTTTCATGATAAAACTCAGCAGCTGTGGTCTGTCCAGTGCAATGACAGGTATTCCACTACGTACAGATATCCCATTACTCTGTCCGCCTTGATTTCAGTGATCCAGTACGGCTGTACAAATTGTATTTTTTAGCTTGCAAGCAATAATCTCTGCTCATCCTAGAAACATAGGAACAGGAGTAGGCCATTCAGTCCCTCGAGCCTGTCCCGCCAAATGTGAAGAAATGTGACGCTTGCGAAGCAGATGTGGAATATACTAGTCAGAGATCCATTCCCTTCATGTCGCTATCCACTGCCACCCTGCGCCTTGATCAGATCCCTCCTTTCACCCGCGAACTGAAACCTGCTGCAGCCCAGGCCTCAGCCTTCCCGTATCCACCACCCAAAAGCCAGCTTGTGACCCTTGCCACATCCCTCCCTGAACCTGCCTCCTGCTATGTGTAGCTCAAATGTTGTCTTAAAATCCACCACTGCACAGCAAATCTACAATCCTGGCTGGCCCCTTATCTCCACTCATGATCCGGCCTGACCAGGTCCCTGTCCCTGCTCTCGATCCTGTCTGTCTGTAACCCTCCCCTAACTGGTACCCCACACCCTCCATCGTAACAATACGCCCTATGGCCACAGCCCGCTCTCTTCCCTGCCTGAGGAGTGCCCAAATTTTGGGTTGGCTCCTGGCCCTCGGCTGCTCCCTTCCAGGTCATGTGATCCTCAGTCATACCAGAAAGAAGCAGCAAATGACACAGAGAGGATAAAACAGCAAAAGAGGACAGAGAGAAAAGCATACAGAAGTGAAAGAGAGAGAAAAGCAGAACAGGACACTGACATACAGAGAGAAGCAGCAATATGAAGACAACAGAACCCATAAAACAAAACCACTTGCTCCAACTTCCTGTGAGCAACGCTGAGTTAGTGAATGGGGGAGAATCGAAGAAAACCACCCATATAGTCTCAAACTCCAGGTACCATCAAAATAGAATACCGTGCTCATCCCTCTGATTTGAAAAGTATAAATAAACAGATTAAGCAAATATCAGACCAAAAGCTTCTTGATTTGGATTTCTGGAAAACAAAACAATGCACTAAACACATTAGAAGCATAATAGTGTGAATACTTGTGGTGTAGGCCGTAATAAAATAAAGTTTCCCCAATTTCACATCTGCAAGCTGGGAGATTCTGGAAAATGAGGGGAGTTGGTGCTGGATTTGTTGGAAGGTGAAGGAAAGATTTCTATTGATCGTTTGAAAAAGAACAAGGCTCCTGGTACCGATAATAGAACTGCAGTTGTTGCAAGCGGGTGAGGAACATACTGTGAGGGGGATGCAAAGGCAGTTTAACAACATTCATGAAGAAGAACAAGTACCTGAAGACTGGGACAGACAATAACAATGGCTCAGATTTTGCGGTCGGAATAACGGTGAGGCGATCAAGGCTCACCGTTGTTAAGGAGTAAATCAGACAGCAACTTCTGGAGTCCGCACATGTGTAAATCAGGAAGTTGCTGTCCGATTTGCCCTATTCCTCCACAAGCTTCGCTACACCGGTACCTTGCCGAGAGACCCGACATTAAAATAGATGAATTTGAGGTACTCACTCACTAGATATCCACTAAACACGCCAGAAAAAGTTAGGGCTTGTCCATTCCAATGTAAATTAATTTTAACGGCATGATTACTGCCGTACAACCTCTCAGACACTGAAAATTTACTTTTACAAGTATGGAATCTCATTCCTTCAGATTTTAATTATTGTTGGAGATTTTTTTTAATTTAAAATTAAAGTAAAACATTTTTTCTTTACCTTTTCTTTCTGTCTCTCTTAATCCCATCTTTCTTTCCCTTTTATTATTTCACTTTCTGCACAGGATTTTACATTGAATTAAATATTCTAGCTTACACTTCCTGGTTTAGACTCTGTGGCTGGGATCTTACCTGAGGAGGCGCATTGGGGGCGGGACTGCTGCCTTTCGGGTTCTAGTCCCGCTCCCAGTGACGTCTGATGAGCTGATGCTATTTTACCCTGATTGGCCTTGTTAAGCCCACCCTGTGGGCTTGCCGGCCAATTAAGGGAAAGCCGGTGTCAGATGACGTCAATTGATGACGCTTCATCTACCGGTTTTCTTAAAGGCATATGCACCACACTTGTTTGACAGATGATTTGACAGTGTTTGACAGCATTGAGGTGCTGTCAAACGCTGACAATCACTGTCCAAAGGTGAGCCCTTGCACCCAGGCTCTCCAATTACTCTCTCCTTAGGATAAAACAGATGGCAGCTGCAGCTGAGATTGCAGAAGCCATCTGTCACTTTTCCCAATGAGATGAGCCTACACAAACACTTCACAGCTTGTCACCTGCAGAAACATCTAAATATATTAAACATTACTTTCATAACTTTTCCTTACCTCTGCAACTCACCAGTGTCCCATTGAATCCTTTAAACCACTTTTGCAGCTGTCATATATACACAAAAATTACAGTAGACCCACGTCACACCTCACTTACCCTGGTGGGGTTCCCCGACGTCGGGAAGCCCGCAGCAGTAGTGGAAAAATGGGAAAAGGCCTCTTAACTGCCTGTTAACTACCTATTAACAGGCAGTTAAGTGGCTGTAATCCTTTTCCCGCCTCTAAGAGTCGGGACCCTGTGCAAATTAGGGACCCGACTCTCGGGAAGATTGGTTGGAGGCGGGTTGGGAGCGGGTTTGGGACCCGCTCCCATTTTGGGGGATTTTCCCAGCAGTTCCACCTCCACACCTGCCTCCTCAGGGCTGGTAAAATCCAGCCCTGTGTGTCTCAGTAAGGATTCTTCAGTCTGATTGGTTGAAGAGACACGCTGTTGCTTGCCTTGCTCACACAGGTCCCAGATCCCCTGCAGAGGGCACTGCACTGAAATGGCTCTCTAATTATCATAAGTTGCTGCAAAAAAGCCCACTAAAAGTCTGTGGACAGCTGTAAGCGTAATGAACAGCGAGCGCCGTTCGTTTGCCACTGACCGTAAAATCCGGGCCATAACCAATCTTCAAAAAAGGAGACCAGAGCAAATGTAGCAATTAGAGAGGAATCAGCTCACTGAGTAAATAAAGAAGTCATAGAGTCATACGGCACAGAAGGAGGCCATTCGGCCCATTGAGTCCGTGCTGGCTCTCTGTAGAGCAATCCAATCAGTCCCATTCCCCGCTCTATCCCCGTAGCCCTGCAAGCTTATTTCCTTCAAGTGCCTATCCAGTCTCCCTTTGAAAACATTGAGTGTCTCCACTTCCACCACTTCCGTCGGCAGCGAATTCCAGGTCCTCACCACTCGCTGCATAAAAAAGTTTTTCCTCACGTCCCCACTGTATCTCTTGCCCAAAACCTTAAATCTGTGTCCCCTAGTCCTTGTACCATCAACTAGTGGGAACAGCCTTTCCCCGTCTAGCATATCCAAACCCTTCATAATCTTGTACACCTCTATCAAATCACCCCTCAAACTCCTTTGCTCTAATGAAAACAAATTCAGCTTCTTCAACCTGTCCTTGTAGCTAAGATCCCCCATCCCCGGAACCATTCTGGTAAATCTCCTCTGCACCCTCTCAAGGGCCTTCACATCCTTCCTAAAGTGTGGTGACCAGAACTGGACACAATACTCCAGTTGTGGCCTAACCAGCACTTTATAAAGGTTCAGCACAACTTCTCTACTTTTGTACTCAATACCTCTATTTATGAAGCCCAAGATCCCATATGCTTTGCTAACCACTCTCTCAATATGTCCTGCCAACTTCAGGGACCTATGCACATTAACTCCCAGGTCCCTCTGTCCCTGCACACACTTTAAAACTGTGCCATTAAGTGTATATTGCCTCTCCCTGTTCCTTCTGCCAAAATGCATCACCTCACACTTCTCTGTATTAAATTTCATCTGCCACTTGTCTGCCCAATCTACTAGCCTTTCTATGTCCTGTTGCAGTCGATTGGTATCATCCTCACTGTTTGCCACACCCCCAAATTTGGTGTCATTGGCAAATTTAGAAATTCTACTCCAATATCCAGGTCATTTATATATATATCAAAAGAAGCAGTGGCCCCAGCACTGACCCTTGGGGAACACCACTGTCTACCATCCTCCATCTGAAAAACAGCCATTTACCACAACTTGCTGTTTTCTGTCCTTAAGCTAATTCCTTATCCAAGCTGCCACTGACCCACCTATTCCACGAGCCTCAATTTTGTTAACCAGCCTTCTATGTGGTACTTTGTCAAACGCCTTCTGAAAATCCATGTAGACAACATCCATTGCATTCCCTTCATCAATCCTCTCTGTTACTTCATCAAAAAATTCAATTAGATTAGTCTAACACGATCTGCCTTTTACAAATCCGTGTTGGCTCTCTTTAATTAGCTTAAACCTCTCCAAATGCCCGTTAATTTTTTCCTTGATTATTGTTTCTAAAACTTTACCCACCACTGATGTTAAACTGACTGGCCTGTAGTTACTAGGATCGTCCTTGCACCCTTTCTTGAACAATGGTGTCACATTTGCCACTTTCCAATCCTTAGTATCTTACTAAGACACTGCAGAGGAGAATGAAAAGCTCCGAAGAAGTGATACTGCATAAAGAACAAGCTGGTTTTAAACCAGGATGACGTAACTTAGATCAAATGCTTGCGATGAGACAGATTTTGGAGAAATTTATAGAACACAACATCTATTGTTACAACAACTTCATATATTTTAAGAAGGCGTTTGACAGTGTACGGTGAGAAGGGATATGGCATGTCTGGAGGATGTAAGGTGTTCCTGAGAAAGTGTCACACTGATAGCGAACCTCTATGACAAGTCCCTGAGCGCCGTTAGAGTGGATAATAAACTGACAGAATGGTTTAGATCAACAGTCGGGGTGAGACGAGAATGCACACTGTCGCCTGATATATTTAACCTAGTACTGGAAACAATAATGAATCTTGCATTAAATGATGATGTTGAAGGAACATCTTATGTGGCAGCATTTTAAACAACCTCAGATTTGCTGATGACATTGATCGTATAGCAACATTGAAAACAGATTTGCAGAGACTAACGGAAGAGTGGAAAGTGGAAAATTTAGATTATAGACTAAGAAAAAGGAAGAAACTCTTGCATTTATATAGCGCCTTTCACAACCACTGGACATCCCAAAGCACTTTACAGCCAATGAAGTACTTTTTGAAGTGTAGTCACTGTTATAATGTAGGAAATGCGGCAGCCAATTTGCGCACAGCAAGCTCCCACAAACAGCAATGTGATAATGACCAGATAATCTGGTGTTTTAGCAATGTTGATTGAGGGATAAATATTGACCAGGACACCAGGGATAACTCCCCTGCTCTTCTTAGAAACAGTGCCATGGGATCTTTTACATCCACCTGGGAGAGGAGACGGGGCCTCGGTTTAACATCTCATCCGAAAGACGGCACCTCCGACAGTGCAGCACTCCCTCAGCACTGCACTGGAGTGTCAGCCTAATTTTATGTGCTCAGGTCTCAGGAGTGGGACTTGAACCCACAACCTTCTGACTCAGAGGCGAGGGTGCTACCCACTGAGCCACGGCTGACACGCAAGAAGACAAAGGTCATGTCATTTGGGAAGCATCAGGACGGTGTACATATTGCAGTTGGAGGGGATGCAGTTGAACAGATGGAAAAGTTTGTATACCTGGGTGGGTTAGTGTCAGAGAATGGGAGTTGTGAAGAAGACAGCACAAAAAGGATTGGACTTGCTTCTGCTGCTTTTGGAAGATTAAGCAGGATGTGGAAGCCTATAGATATTTTGGGAAAAATGAGGGTAAGAGTTTATGAAGCAATGGTTACCTCTATATTATTATATGGATTTGAGTGCTGGAACATGAGAAAAGTTGACAAGCAAAAGATACAAACAGCAGAGATGAGTTGGCTGAGAGGAATACTGGGAGTATCCAGGATGCAAAGAATCAGGAATGATATAATAAGAACATGACTTATACAGAAGGTACAAGAAAGACGACTGCGATGGTTTGGTCAGGTTTCAAGAATGGAAACAGCTGGAATAGCTTTCATGGCCCTGCACACAGAGGTTCACGGAACAAGAAACCGAGGAAGACCAAGGAAGCGCTGGATAGACAACGTCAAGAGTGACTTGTCACAGAAAGGGACACAATGACTGAGGCGGCCAGGCTAGTTCAGAACCGACAACAGTGGAGTGAATTCATTGGACCCCATTGTCACTGCTGAGCTGATGGGCGGGAGTTTGGAAGTAGTAGGCTGGGAGGTGTGGGGGGAAACCAAATAAACTTTTAACAAAAAGAAGAAAAGAATTGCAGATATCCCCCTGTGTTGGAACACTTCATGCAGTACCAGGTAACCCAGAAAGTGTGACCTGTGGGATCCTCCTGAGCTCTATGTAGATCCGTGGCGGACCGGGGGTAGGGGGAGCTCGGGGCTCCTCACACCTTCACACCAGGTCTTCTGTAATTCACAGATTCAGGCACCGCTACAAACCAGCTCCTGACAGACCCTTCCCCGGTCTGTTTATGTGCAGAGTGCTCATAGACAAGGCCCATTCCCACGTTAAGAGAAATGTGCAAAATCACTTGAAATATCACATTAATTTCATTATACATTACAAACTGCTCCCAGTTACTTTGTTACTTTTTTTGCAGTGTCAGCTGTGGCTCAGTTGGTAGCACTCTCACTTCTGAGTCAGAAGGTTGTGGGTTCAAGTCCCATGCCAGAGACTTGAGCAAGGCTTCTTTGGCAGCACCTCCCAAACCCGCGACCTCTTCCACCTAGAAGGACAAGGGCAGCAGGCGCATGGGAACACCACCACATGCAATTCCCCTCCAAGTCACACACCATCCTGACTTAGAAGTATATTGCTGATCCTTCATCGTCGCTGGGTCAAAATCCTGGAACTCCCTCCCTGACAGCACTGTGGGAGTACCTTCTCTACACAGACTGCAGCGGTTCAAGAAGTGCAGCTCACCACCACCTTCTCAAGGGCAATTAGGGATGGGCAATAAATGCTGGCCTTGCCAGCGACGCCCACATCCCATGTACGAATTTTTAAAAAAACAATCTCGTGCAGTACTGAGGGAGTGCTGCACTGTTGAAGGTACCGTCTTTCAGATGAGACATTAAACTGAGGCCCAGTCTGCCCTCTCAGATGGATGTAAAAGATCTCACGGCATTATTTCAGAGAAGAGCTGGGGAGTTCTCCCAGGGTCCTGGGCAATATTTATCCTTCAACCAACACCACCTAAAGCAGTTGATCTGGCCGTTTATTACATTGCTGTTTGTGGGAGCTTGCTGTGCGCAAATTGGCTGCAGCGTTTCCTACATTACACTTCAATAAAGTACTTCATTGGCTGTAAAGCGCTTTGGGACGTCCTGAGGACGTGAAAGACGCTACATAAATGCAAGTCCTTTCTTTCAAACCGCCCTGGTTACTGTTACTTTTTATTAGGGAGGATCCAGTGTGACAATAATCGTTTTTGAGGTCTGTAGTTTTAATGCAATTTGTGGTTTTTTTTCCCCAAGTGAGGAGACCAGGGGAATACACATTACAGGGGGAAATAATTGCAAATAAAGCCTGATTTGAGAAGCAGCTCGCTGGCAGGTGCAGGCAGAGCCCGCAGCTTGATGGTGCTTGCGGCGGATCGTCTTTTTCAAGCAGGTTTGAAGCCAGGCTTCCTGTCACATGCTCCCAGTAATAGGATCCCTCTCGCTCGCTCGCTCTCTCCCTCCCACTCCTCGGGCTCTTTTTAGGTGCTGCTGTAGTTAGAGATCAGAGGGCTGGGAGGTGGCGCTAACCAGCTAACCTGACTTCCCAGCTTTGGAGTTGCCGATTTGCCACCTGCCCCCCGGCCACCTCTCCCCTTGCACCGCCGCTCTCTCTCTCTCTCTCTCTCACTTGGTCTGCCGCCTCAGCGATGGGTTACTGGGCAGAAGCGCTCGCCCTTTACATGGGACTCGGATGTATAGTCACCCTCGGATGGGCAGAGTTGAACACCGGTGAGTCATTTCGCTGCCGTGTCTGTACTTTTCGTTCCACTCTGGGAGGTGGGGGTTAAGTTTATGTGTTTGATCTGACTGATCGGTGAGGCTCAGAACAGACAGCGCGGGTCAGCTCGGCTCCAAGTTCCCCTTCGTCCGACAGTAGCTTTTATATAGAAAGAAGCACCAAGTGTATACTGTACAAACCTGGAGAGGGAGAGGCGAGCGCTCCGAATCGATCAGTGTCAGTTCAGGTTTACAGGCTAGTTTCCTTCATTGCTTGCAACTTTGATAAAACAGTCGATCTTTGGTATCGATAGGTAAATAGTTAAATAGATAAATAATAAATATATAGATAGATAAATAGCCAAATATAGCTATATAAATGGATAAATATATCGATAAATAAATCGATAGCTAAACATATAAATAGATAAATATATAGATGGATAAATATATCGATACAGAAATAGATAGCTAAATGTATAGATGGATAAATAGTTAAATATATAAATAAATACACTTTAAGCTAAACGCATTGATAAATAAATAATTAATGATATAGAGAGATAAATAGGTGCCTAAATTTATAGATACATAAATAGTTAAACATATAGGTAGATAAATATAGAGAGAGAGATAAACAGATAGCTGTATAAATAGTTAAATAGGTAGCTAAATATATAGACAGATGAAGTAAATGGTTATGTCGATGGAGTAGATTGTCAAGCATGCGATAAATCTCATAAGCAATCGATAAGTGTAGGTGCAGTAAGTGGGTAGATCAACATGGAGTTCCACATGGCTGGGCACAGACGGGCCGGTAGAATGGGCGATGCTGACACATGAGTATAGTTCCGATATGTCGGTAAATGTGGTCGGTCCGGATCGATAGCCTGTCAGCATTCCGCTGTGACACACAAGTCGGGAAGTTTTACCGCGAGCCCATTCGGAAAACCTGATGTTTTCTCACATCTGTCTGATAATCGTTGGTCCAATTCTGTTCATATTTGCAAACAATTAGGTAAAAAGGCCTAAATATGTCATAATCAATATCACAGGGCGCCTCGCACTGAGCTGACGATTCTGATCGAAGCCCATTCCAAGTAGATGCGACTTTAGTGATCTGTGTATTTTCTCGGCATCTTTAAGTAGCTTTTTGGTTTTCAAAGCGTAAAGGGAAGCGTTCAAGGACCTGCTGCTGAAATGGTGCGTGCGAGAGTTTAATAAGGCCCAGAAAACAATTCTTTTCTTCTCCTAATTAAAGCCCCTCGCACTTCTCAGAAGTAAAATCGGGAGCCCCAAGCTTGGGTCTCATTAAGAAAAAAAGGGTTTATTTTTTCCGCCAATTGTGCCGCTTGCACTTGATTGAGAAACCGCTTTCCATAGATCTTAACAGGCTGTCAGCCCCTGAATGCCACCATCTGTGGACCTACACATGTACGGTGCTCAGCACCCCGAACTTCAGGCTGAAATCTGCTCCCTGACGCGGTGCCTTCCAACCACAGTCTGTTGCAGAGTCTGTTCATTGAAAGGCTGAATCTCGAAGCGTCAGTATTTACCTCCAGACCCTTTATACTTTCCAGAAATACACTCAGTCTTATTTTTTTTTAAAGTCCTTCTCCCGACATTAGGGTGTTTGGAGTAAATCTTTCATGTATATTGGATATATACTTGAAAAGGAAAGATTTGCTGGGCTGTGGGGGGAACGAGCAGGGAGGAGTGGGGCTAATTGGAGAGCTCTTTCTAGAGCCGGTACAGGCAGGATGGGCCGAATGGCTTCCTTCTGTGCTGTAAGATTCACTGATACAGCCGTCTTTAAGAAATGAAAATGAAAAGGCCACCTCCCTTCCCCCGTGTCTCGGGGGGTAGATGCGCTGCACAGGGGTTGTCCTGAGCTGCAGGTCCCAGGTTCCATCCCCAGCCTGCGTTGAGCTCGGGCGGTGCTCCTGGGGTAAGGGATGATGGGTGGGGAGGGTGGACATCAGCCAGGAATTCCCCATCCAGAGCACGATCTGGCGATCCTGGCTGGACAGTACAGACATGTGTGGAAGTCAGTTAGAAAGGATCCAGCGCTGTGGGTGTTGCCTCCCGCGGTCGAATAGCCGATCGGCACTCACTTCCCAGGCGCGCACGTAAAGAATGGGCACTCGGATGAGGCACTGGCGTCTGCAGAAACATGCCAGCAAAATTCCCGGCCTTGGGAACAGGAAGGGGGGAAATATCCTTGGACATAAAACAGCAATATTGGCTGCTGCTATACAGAGTTGATTGTTACATTGCAGTTGTGTTTTATGTATGTAAGTCATCAAAAGGGACTCGGGCTTCAAAGTATCAACTTTAAATGTAGGAACAATTAGTTTAAGACATGAAAATGAAGAAAATAACTGTTGGTTACACTTTGGAAGGTTCTGTCTGTAATACATAAATAATTGTTGGGTCTACTAACCACAGCATGTCTTCATATTTGAATGCTAATTATTTCTTAAAGCGGCAGTGTCACAAGCATTAATCCAGGTTCGGTAATGTAGTGGTTATGTTATTAGACCAGTAATTCAGAGGCCCGGATTAGTAACCCGGGAAATGTGAGTTTAAATCTCACCATGGCAGTTTTAGAATTTGAATTCAGTTTTTAAAAAAATCTGGAAATAAGAAGCTGGTGTCAGTAAAAGTGATCATGAAGCTGTCGGATTGACATAAAAACCCAACTGGTTCACTAATGTCCTTTTAGGGAAGGAAACCTGCCATCCTTACCCGGTCTGGTTTATATGTGACTCCAGTCCCACACCTATGTGGTTGACTCTTACCTACCCTCTGAAGTGGCCCAGCGAGCCACTCACTTGTATGAAAACGCTATAAGCAGTTCAAGAAGAAGGCCCACCACCACCTTCTCAGAGCAACGAGAGATGGGCAATAAATGCCGGCCTTGCCAGCGACGCCCACATCCCTAGAATATCCTTCGATATGAACGTTATCATGCTTCAGTGACACCAAATGCAGCTGTAGCTGGTTTCCATTCTGACAGCCATTGCTGGCATTAAAAACAGAACCATGTTGAGTAAAAGCACCTCATCAAACAGGGAGAAAGAGAGAGAGAGAGAGAGAGAGAACCAACAGCCACCTGGAGTGATTTCAAGGCAGTAATCTAATCTTGTGACTTTAGATCGTGATTATAAACTGCTCAAGCTTTGCTTGTGAAATATGTCATGTCATTGTACCCTTCAATTAGACTAGTGCCTTGTAATCGTTCCCAGATAGCCATTATTTCCTACATACCGCACACATGAATAAGAAGGAATGAGTTATTTTTCATTTAACCCTCTCTTCTTATCAGTGACCCTATTAAAATTCTGGTTCAATGGCTTAATAATGTTAAATATTTTTACTTCCTGTCATTGCATATAAAGCCACACAACAACATTTGGGCTCAGTAAGGGGACTGGTCGGGAGCATTGGCCAGATGAGATATGAGTGAGATATGAGCTCCAATTGTAAAATAGGCAGTTATCTGTCTACAGTAATACTTGGATTTATATAGTGATAGTGCCTTATCATAACCAATGTTTGAAAGCAACTGTTGTTAGATAGGCAGATATGGCAGCCATTCTTTGGCAGCACACTCCACAAGAAACAGTGAGAAGTTTGACCAGTGATGCTGGTTGAGGGAGGAATGTTGGCCAGGACAACAGGAGAAGCCTCATGGGATCTTTAGCATTCATTTGACTCGGCAAACTGTGCCCAGTTCAACATCTCATTCAAAGGACGTCACCTCCAGCAATGCAGAACTCCTCCAGTACTGCATTAGGTGTCAGCCTAAATTATGAGCTGAAATACAGTCATAGAGTCATCGAGTTATACAGCACAGAAAGAGGCCCTTCGGCCCATCGTGTCTGCACCGGCCATCAAGCCCTGTCTATTCTAATCCCAGTTTCCAGCACTTGGTCCGTAGCCTTGTATGCTGTGGCGTTTCAAGTGCTCATCTAAATGCTTCTTGAATGTTGTGAGGGTTCCTGCCTCTACCACCCTTTCAGGCAGTGAGTTCCAGATTCCAACCACCCTCTGGGTGAAAAAGTTTTTCCTCAAATCCCCTCTAAACCTCCTGCCCCTTACCTTGAAACTATGCCCCCTGGTTATTGACCCCTGTACTAAGGGGAAAAGTTCCTTTCTATCTACCCTATCTATGCCCCTCATAATTTTGTACACCTCAATCAGGTCCCTCCTCAGCCTTCTCTGCTCTAAGGAAAACAACCCCAGCCTGTCCAGTCTCTCTTCATAGATGAAGCGCTCCAGTCCAGGTAACATCCTGGTGAATCTTCTCTGCACCCTCTCTAATGCAATCACATCCTTCCTATAGAAATCCTGGTTCTGGAGCTCAAACTCACAATCTTCTGAACCAAAACTAGGGTGCTGGCAACAGAGATAAGTCAGCAGTAATGAACAAGATTTAGGAGTATGTTCAAGGTTGTAACCTACTCTCCGCATTCAGGTACCATTTATAAAACCTTATAAAACACTCCTAGCCATCTGTTACTCCCTTTATAACACATACTTATTTGCCAGATAACATGCTGACATGGATGTCTATTAGAACATGATGTAACCTATGTTTACTTACATCACCATTTGTAATATCCTTTTGCTGGGGGAGTCAGTAGCTTCGTGGGTTAGAGGTTTGCTCTTTCCCTGCTGGTTCCTGGGTTCAAATCCAGACCAGGCAGGGAGAACGAAAGTCTTCTCTTTCTGCCAGCTGTATGTGAAATTAGTTTGGATGTCTGGTCACGTGGGCACTGGCTCACAGCACAACGGGGCCCCTGGGTTGGCCTGAAAGTTCACCCCCATGGCAGGATTTGTGACGGGGTGTCGAAACCATTTACTGAAATGTCCCTACCGGTTATAGGAAAATTCTTATTAGTTTCCTCCAAATTCCACCAGCCCAGGACTAGAGGAGCTCAACTTAATTTAAAAAATAGAATTATTGATCTGATTTGTGTATTGGGTAAATACTATGATGAGATGTTTCTGGCCTAATGCCAAGGTACATCCGTAAATGGTAAGAGTTCCAAAGTTACTTCCTCTTCAAACAATTTACAGTTTGGATACTTCTTTATCAGACAAAAAGTTGAGAATAGTGAATGGTGACAGCCAATTTTCACACTGCACGACCTCACAAACAGCAAATGAGATGAATGACCCTTTAAACTGTTTGTTTTGATTTTGGCTTTGGTCACGCGCCAGGAGAACTCCCCAGGCTTGACTTTAACTTTTGGCAGTGGCAAAAAATGGGTGGGAGTGGATTGGCTGCCTGTCATACACCCTGCATGAAATGGGCGCCCAATCCTCCATCGCCCATTATACACCCCACATGAAACAGACACTCGGTCCTCCATCGCCCGTTATACACTCTGCGTGAAATGAGTTCCCGATCCTCCATCGCCCATTATACATCCCATGTGGAACAGATACCCGATCCTCCATCGGCCATTATACATCCCATGTGGAACAGGTACCCGACCCTCCATCGCCCATTATATATCCCATGTGGAACAGATACCCGATCCTCCATCGCCCATTATATATCCCATGTGGAACAGGTACCCGATCCTCCATCGCCCATTATATATCCCATGTGGAACAGGTACTTGATCCTCCATCGCCCATTATATATCCCATGTGGAACAGATACCTGATCCTCCATCGCCCATTATATATCCCATGTGGAACAGATACCCGATCCTCCATCGCCCATTATACATCCCATGTGGAACAGGTACCTGATCCTCCATCGCCCATTATATATCCCATGTGGAACAGATACCCGGTCCTCCATCGCCCATTATATATCCCATGTGGAACAGATACCCGATCCTCCATCGCCCATTATATATCCCATGTGGAACAGGTACCCGATCCTCCATCACCCATTATACATCCAATGTGGAACAGATACCTGATCCTCCATCGCCCATTATACATCCCATGTGGAACAGATACCCGATCCTCCATCACCCATTATACATCCCATGTGGAACAGGTACCTGATCCTCCATCACCCATTATACATCCCATGTGGAACAGGTACCCGATCCTCCATCGCCCATTATACATCCCTTGTGGAACAGATACCCGATCCTCCATCGCCCATTATACATCCCTTGTGGAACAGATACCCGATCCTCCATCGCCCATTATACATCCCATGTGGAACAGATACCTGATCCTCCATCGCCCATTATACAGCCCATGTGGAACAGGTACCTGATCCTCCATCGCCCATTATATATCCCATGTGGAACAGATACCCGGTCCTCCGTCGCCCATTATATATCCCATGTGGAACAGATACCCGATCCTCCATCGCCCATTATACATCCCATGTGGAACAGATACCCGATCCTCCATCGCCCATTATACATCCCATGTGGAACAGATACCTGATCCTCCATCGCCCATTATACATCCCATGTGGAACAGATACCTGATCCTCCATCGCCCATTATACATCCCATGTGGAACAGCTACCCGATCCTCCATCGCCCATTATACATCCCATGTGGAACAGATACCCGATCCTCCATCGCCCATTATACATCCCTTGTGGAACAGGTACCCGATCCTCCATCGCCCATTGGGCGCTCAATCCTCCGCCAACCATTTTCTGCCAACTGTTCTTCAAATAGTGCCATGGGATTGTTTGTGTCCACCTTAACAGGCAGGTGGGGCTTCAGCTTAGCAGCTTATTTTAAGGATGGCACCTGCAACAATGTAGCATTCCATTAGTACTGGATCGAGCCTAAACCGGGCACTCAAGTCCTAGAATCAGGCTTGAGCCTACAACCTTCTGACTTTGAGGCGAGAGTGCTACCGGTTGAGCCAAGCTGATGCTTGTGAATTATGATTGGCTGCTACTTCTCATTAGCACTAACAGGATCACATTTTTGCAAATCACACCTTTAAAACCGTATGTTCCTACAGTTTTATTACCTGGTTAAATAACAGTGAAAAATGAATACAAGAGCAAAATTGGCCCATTGCTACAGAATGATTATTTACCCTGATATATTCATAAACCTATTAATTCAGGCAATAATTCTTAGGAAAATTGACAGCAAAAAATATAAATGTATATTTTTATCCCCACAGTGGTTGTATTAATGTAGAAATCTATTTCAGCCATGGCAAGCCCATTTCCTGCCCATTCAATTATTCCTTTTTCCCCCTGTAAGTATCTCTACATCACATGAAAAATGATAACCACAAATCCCTCTAGATATCAGGAACTTGTTTGAAATCTTTAAAGTTTCCTGCTTGGCTACCGATACTGGAAATCTGTTCCATATGTTGATCACCCTTCTGTTAATTGTTTATTTACTTTAGGTTTCCTTATCTTGAATCTATGCCACTAGTTCTGGACATTTCAGAAGAATCATACTTCTTTCCAGCATATTGAACTCCTTCATAATCCTAAAATAATCTATTAAGTCTTCCCTTAGACTTCTCTTCTCAAAATGGCAAAGTCCCAGGATACAGACTGTGCAAATTAACATTGGAAGGTGAATCCACCGCCCCAAATCCAGCACAATTCTGCATTCATTTGCATTCAGTTGGTAATTGCAGTCAAATAGACCACCACGGTAGTTGATGTGAGAGATGAGATCGGGGAATGTTAGAGGTTCAGAATAATGGCATGTTGTTAGGACGGTATGTGCTGGGACACTGGGCGGGTTACCTTTATATCAGACCTGTGCTAAAACTGACTTTGGAGTGCTTTTTGCCATCACTGAGTGAAATACATCCATTCCCCAGACTGATATCTTTCAAGTGATGGTCACTGAAATTCACTGATTAAATATAACAGGGCAAAGTGATTCCAAGGCTGCCACCAAAGTTTGGGGTTTTGATGAAATTCATAAAATGCACAATCTTTGCTCTCATTGTTAATGATGGCATTTATTAGATTACAGCCTTGGAATTGCTCCCAGCTATCCATTACACTCCATGAACTGAAATACTTTGTACGTGTATTAGGCAATATTGTATTAATAGAGGATGCAATGAGCCAAATGCTTCAAAGGGGAACCATGCCGCGTGCTGGCTACCATTGTCTATCACGCTAACTACCATTGTCTATCACGCTAACTACCATTGTCTATCACGCTAACTACCATTGTCTATCATGTTAACTACCATTGTCTATCACGCTAACTACCATTGTCTATCACGTTAACTACCATTGTCTATCACGTTATCTACCATTGTCTATCACGCTAACTACCATTGTCTATCACGTTAACTACCATTGTCTATAATGTTAACTACCATTGTCTATCATGCTAACTACCATTGTCTATCAGGTTAACTACTATCACGCTAACTACCATTGTCTATCACGCTAACTACCATTGTCTATCACGTTAACTACCATTGTCTATCACGCTAACTACCATTGTCTATCACGTTAACTACCATTGTCTATCATGTTAACTACCATTGTCTATCATGCTAACTACCATTGTCTATCACGCTAACTACCATTGTCTATCATGTTAACTACCATTGTCTATCACGCTAACTACCATTGTCTATCACGCTAACTACCATTGTCTATCACGTTAACTACCATTGTCTATCATGCTAACTACCATTGTCTATCATGTTAACTACCATTGTCTATCATGTTAACTACCATTGTCTATCACGCTAACTACCATTGTCTATCACGCTAACTACCATTGTCTATCATGCTAACTACCATTGTCTATCATGCTAACTACCATTGTCTATCACACTAACTACCATTGTCTATCATGTTAACTACCATTGTCTATCATGCTAACTACCATTGTCTATCACGCTAACTACCATTGTCTATCACGCTAACTACCATTGTCTATCATGTTAACTACCATTGTCTATCATGCTAACTACCATTGTCTATCACGCTAACTCCCATTGACTACAAGCAGTTAATGCTGTAGATTTTTTTCTGGGCAATGTTATCAGTCTGGCACCAATCTGGGTTCGTTTTTCCCCAAGGTGATTGGGGCTGCTCTTAAGCTAGGTATCGCCCCTGATCATATCTACTCCCACGTTGTTCTAGCTATTTGCCAATTTCATAATGAAGGATGTGGTAAAATGTTGCTTCCATCTTTATTCTGAAATGAGTAGTGCACCATTGAAGCATTCTTTCCCAACTCAAAGCCATGCCTTTCCAATCATTAATACAGAGCACTGGCCTAATAAGACAAAGTTATGCCAAATGTTTCCACCCCTACATCCTGATTTTTTTTCTAAGGTAGTGCATGGGCAGGGTTAGGAGCAGTTGGCTCATCCCATTCATGTTGAAACTGGGTGGGCTAAAGATGGATGTAAATAAAAATGATACTTTTCTGCATGCATTCTCCAGAAAGATGATGGCACATTCTACTCATTTAAAACGAAATGAACGAAGGTGTGTATGATTTTTAAAAATGTTAAAAGGATTTGATCGGAGAAACTATTTCCTCTGGTGGTGGATTCAAGAACAAAGGAACATAATCTTAAAATTAGAGCTAGGCCATTCAGGAGCAAAATCAGGAAGCACTTTTTTACACAAAGGGTAGTAGAAGTCTGGAATTCTCTCCCCTAAACGGCTGTGGATGCTGGGTCAACTTGAGCATTCAAGACTGAGATTGATAGATTTTTGTTAGGTAAGGGCATCAAGGGATATGGAACAAAGGCGGGAAAATGGAGTTGAGATGCAGATCAGCCATGATCTATTTGAATGGTGGGACAGGCCCGAGGGGCTGAATGGCCTACTCCTGTTCCTATGATGCAGCTGGTTAGAACAACGCTGCTTCGCTACTATGACTTAGACTCAAATCCAGGCCAGTCTGATGGAGCGATGTGTTTGTATCGGTTGCACTTGGAACGGTTTTGTGAGTTTCAAAATGGAGCAACATTGCCACAGTTCAACACGGATTGCACTATAATAGCAGTCTCGCTCATAAAGGTTAGGAAAATGGAAACTTTCACACAGGTGCAGTGGGGTGGGGAGGAGGCACATTGTTGAGAAAGAGTATAAGGAGTTTTACTTGCATTAAATGTGCTATTCTTGACCCAAACGTGCTTGATACTATCACTTGGTGTTCAAATTGGAAAAATGTTCTGTTCTTCAGTGCTAACATCCTTTATCTTTATAAGCACAAAGGAACCATCAAAAATATCAATAAAAAGTTTAAATCAAGCGTATCACAACAGTTTGTGTTGTGTTTTTTTCAAGGTTCAACTCAATAATTGTTCTTACTTAGGAGTATTGATACTATCACCTTGCGGGAAGTCAATAGCATATCAGCGCAGTTCACAGTTCCGAACTGGTTACATTTCTTAAAGGAACTTCTTAGTTTATGTGTCCTAATATTGTATTTATTTCTTAAATTTCCATATGTATGATTGTCAAAATTTTAACTGCAAAAAAATTGTGCTTATGGGACCCATTAAGAACAAAAGATGTGAGTCATGGGGAACGTGAGGGTATGTACGGATTCAAAAGGGTAGGAGAGCAGGTGAGGTAAATTAACAAATAATTGTTCAGTGGCACAGGGCCTGGGTTCTACAGTCCTGTAGGTTGTAGGAAGAAGGGAAGATTGAGGGAATTCCTGCGTGGACCCTGCAAGTAGTTAATCCACCAGTAAATTTTACCTGCAGGCAGAAGCACAGTCTGGGAATCCAATTACTATTGCGTAAAATATATATTTTATTGAAGTGTTTTCTGTTGTTCCAATGTGCCTCAGCCTTACTCTTTGGAACCCCCCCTGCCTAAGCCTCTCTGCATCTCTTCTCTCTCCATCTGCATAAAACCCATCTTTGCAGCCAAGCTTTCGGTCACCTCTGTCATGGGTCCTCTCCCTTTTCACTTTTCTCTCTGTAAAGTGCCTTTGGACAGTTGGTACATTAAAAGAGCCGTATAAATCCAAATTGTTGTTGAATTAATTGCTGACTTGCAGGATAGATAGTGCAGGCCCAAAGGCTGTGAGCCATATCACAAAAGTAGGTGCTCCAAATATTTTCTGTTCATGTTTATGTTTCGAATTCAGTGTAAGTTAATTAGGCAAAATATTTATTTTTTCCCTCACCAATTTCTCCACTTCCCCTCATGCCCTAAAGTTGTTGACTCCTGACAACAGCAACAATTTGCATTTATATAGCGCCTTTATCATAGTAAAAACATCCCACAGGAGCGTTATCAGGCAAAATTTGACACCGAGCCACTTAAAGAGATATTAGGACAGGTGACCAAAAGCTTGGTCGAAGAGGTAGGTTTTAAGGAGTGACTCAAGGAGGAGAGAGAGTTTTAGAGGTGGACAGGTTTAGGGAGGGAATTCCAGAGCTTAGGGCCCAGGCAGCTTAAGGCACGGCCACCAGTGGTGGAGTGATGAAAATTTGAGATGCGCAAGAAGCCAGAATTGGAGGAGCGCAGAGATCTCAGAGGGTTGTAGGGCTGGAGAAGGTTACAGAGATAAGGAGGGGCGAGGCCATGGAGGAATTTGAACTCAAGGGTGAGAATTTTAAAATCTAGGCATTGCTGGACCGGGAGCCAATGTAGGTCAGCAAGCACAGGGTTGATGGGTGAAAGGGACTTGGTGCGAGTTAGGATATGGGCAGCAAAGGTTTGGATGAGCTTAAGTTTACGGAGGGTGCAAGGTGGGAGGCCAGCCAGGAGAGCATTAGAATAGTCGCGTCTGGAGGTAACAAAGCCATGAATGAGGGTTTCAGCAGCAGATGAGCTGAGGCAGGTCATCAGCTGACTGGGGTACTATTCCACAGGTGTGGCTCACCCTCGGCTTCCTTGTCTAAGTGGCTCTTACTCACGGATAAGCCTGGTCAGACAGTATCGGCATGATGCTGGGCCATGGTGAGCATCACAGCTGAGTCCAGTTGTCCCCTCTCCTGATGACTACACCTGCATTCTGCCAGTAGGGGGTTGCTCGATAGTAACTGGGAGCTGGAGTCCTGGCCTACTTCCTCTCCCTTTGCCATCCCTCCCCCCCAATTATAGCATCTCAACTGCTGTTTCAGCACCTTACTGGGTAACCTGGATGATTTTGTGTTATATTTATATATGTCTAATAGTGCACCAGATTCTCCTGCTGATTGAGTCTAGCGTGAGTTCTAATTTGATTATTGCCATGGTATGTGGATGGTATATGTCTCAAGAAAAACTTTCAAAGGAAAAAATGATTAGAACATGGTAAGATGTCATGTTGTTTACCGACGCAACAAGAACCACTTCATTTCCAAAGTGTTTCACTGAGTGAAGCACTTTGCAACATTTGATGTGGCAAGGTGCAAAAATAAATGCAAGTATTATTATTTCCCTGACATTTTGAAAAATATTTGAAGGAAATATTTGCTTTGTCAATAATTATCTGTGAGAAGTCGCACAACACCAGGTTATAGTCCAACAGCTTTATTTGAAATCACAAGCTTTCGGAGCGCTGCTCCTTCGTCAGGTGAAGTATCTTCACTTCACCTGACGAAGGAGCAGCGCTCCGAAAGCTTGTGATTTCAAATAAAGCTGTTGGACTATAACCTGGTGTTGTGCGACTTCTCACTTTTGTCCACCCCAGTCCAACACCGGCATCTCCGCATCATAATAATTATCTGGGCTGTGATATAAGATTTGTGAATTGGCTGTTTTTCTTATTTATCAATTTGTAGTAATCCTGATTTGATCACACAATCACAGGATTTTTTAGCACAGAAGGAGGCCAATCGGCCCATCGCATCTGTGCCAGCTCTCTGAAAGAGCCGTCCACTTAAACGCCTTCCTCTCTTCTTGGCATATTAATTCTGCATTTATCATGCAACATTTCTTTAAAAAAAAGTTTGAACAAGTCAAAGTTTCAATGATTGTGAACAAAGATGGTCACTGTCTAATGACATGGAGGTCTGTAAAACTAGAGGGACGATTTTCAACTGCTGGCTCCCGTTTCTTGCCTGAAAAACGCAGGTCCAGCATTTGAAAATGGGGGAAGCACCTTGTCCACCCAATTAATGCCCAAGTCCTGCCTGATGCAATTTTCAGATTTTAGTTTGCCTACAGAAGATCTGAAATTCATTTCTTCTAATGTGGAATCTGAGGCTGTTTATTCAAAAGGGACCATCTTCCTGAAAAAAGTGGCACTTTTTTTGTCATCCGTTTGTAAGCACGGGACACAATGCCACAAATCGTCGAAATACACATTATTATCTCGTCAGGCGCATATAATGTCATTGAGATGTGTCACTTGTATCTTGATAGTTGGCTCATCTTCCACTCTAAACTGTGATTCTTAAATCAAGTGGTTCTTGCCCATGATCCGTTATGTTGGCAAAAGTGCTCTTCAGTGCTATAAAATGGTTCAACCTGTGCTGAGGAGAATAACAACAACAGCTTGCAATTATATAGCGTCCTTAATGTAGTAAAATGTCCCAAGGCACTTCACAGGAGCATTATCAGACCAAGTTTGACTGCGAGCCACATAAAGAGATATTAGGGCAGGTGACCAAAAGCCTGATCAAAGAGTTCGGTTTTAAGGAGCGTCTCAAATGCGAACAGAGACATAAATGTGGCGACACTTAGGGAGGGAATTCCAAAGCTTTGGGCCTCGGCAGCTTAAAGCACAGCGCCAATGGTGGAGCGATTAAAATAGGGGATGCGCAAGAGGTCAAAATTGGAGAAGGGCAGAGATCGCGGGGGGTTGTAGGGCTGGAGGAGGTTACAGAGCTAGGGAGGGGGAGGCCATGGAGGGATTTGAATACAAGGATAAGAATTTTCAAATCGAGGCCGAAGTAGGCCAACAAGAACCGTTTTGTGTGGTTCAGATAGAAGACACATCACACATGGCTGGCTACATCTTCAATGCTACGGCTCACGGCACTATCAGGGGGGTCACACAATGCACTGCTACAAGTCACCCACCGGTTTAGACTACCAAGATGGGGCACTGAAATCGAAAAAACAAATGGGATTCATAGGCCCCGATATTTTACCATTGTAGAATTGGGTGGAGGGCGTATCATCAGCCATCATTCCTGATCCCAGACGATTTTCCAGCTTTGGGATCATTAGTATAATTATAGCTAGCTGATTGGCTCCACTAGAGAATCTGCGGGGGAGGGTGGTGGGGGTGGGGGGGGGGGGGCGCGGGGAGATGGGGGCACGGAGGATGGCTGCAGCTGAGACTTCAAATCGAGTTGAAAATGCTGAGGCGACACCTGCTTACCCTCTACAATGGTGAGCGAACCTACCGCGGGGGATAATGTAAATTGGGACTTTTATAATACTTTACAGGCACTGGTGCAGATATTTTTTTTTAAAGGGACAGCAATAGCCTAAGTATGAAATGTCAGCATTGGGTGACTTAATACAAACTGGCCCAATTCAGGTTACTTTGGGTTTGATACCAGACCCACACTCATCACTCCCTATTGATTATACCAAGTTATGAATCATAACAGGAGTATTTGCAACATCAACTCATACCCCAAACCCCCACAACGCAGGTTGCCTTTTATAAGCCCCTCCAGCTATGGCCTCTCAGTTTGTGACATTTTCAGAACCTCTTGATTGTGTTACAGCTTTGTAAAGCCCTCCCAGCTATCTGCTATCCTCTATGTTATAACCTAGTAATGATAAGTATATAATACACACACACACATATATATATATAAAGTCAGGTTTAACATTTAACAAAGAGAGAGATGGTTATGAGACAGTTCAAGGGCTGTCATCTCATCACAGGCTTCAAGCGACATTTATTAACTACTGGAACAACTGAAAGTCTTGATCAAATTCCAGTCACTCACTTCAACTCTCCATTATTCTGGGTGCGTTTGACAAAATAAGCCACAAGTAAAGGAGTTAAATGCTGTAACTCAATCAAAGGCTCAGGATGACGTCTATAAGCCCCTCCAGCATTGGCCGCACAGTGACATCTTCAGGACCCCTTGATTGTGTTACATCTTTATAGCTCCCTCGCAGCTATCTGTTATCCTATATGTTATAAATAAGACTGAGTGAGCAGTTTAGGTCTGACTTGACCTTTTGATGTGGCTGTTTGATCTACTTGTTTCTTTTACGGTGGGAGTATTTTGCAGTATTTTTTGCCTGAGCTTTTCTTTTGCTATGAAGGTGATGCTTTAATGTAATGAGGGGGAAAATCTCTGAAGGTACTCAAAGTAATATTACTGCGCCACAGATTAAAACAACTTGCTCTTTAAGGGAGCAAATCCCGCTTTCGTAATTCTCAGCTTGACTCATTTGGTATCACTCTTGCCTCTCTGAGTCCGAGGTTTCAAACCCCACACAGGCTTTGAGCATAACGCCGAGGCTGGCACTCCAGTACAGTACCGAGGGAGTGCTGCATTGTCAGAGATGGTGCCCTTCAGATGAGGCATTAAATGGAAGGCCTCGTCTACCTGTTCTGTAGGCCGTTGGAGCTTCAAGACACTACTTGAAGGAAAGTAGTTCCCTCAGTGTCCTGGTCAAAATTATTCCCTCAATCAACACCAGGAAAAATAGATTAACCAGTTATTCTTCTCATTGCTGTTTTGAGAAGTGGACAAAATGGTGCCTTGCTCACTTACATAACAACTGTGATTGTATTTCAATGGCATTCATCGTATGTGAAGTTCTTTGGGATGTTTCAGAGAGGTGTAGCAAGGTGTTATATCATTTTTCTTCCTATAAAATCAAGGTAATCCTACTGTACAGCAGGAATTAGTCACTCTCGCTGTTGATTACAAATGACCCTGCATCATTGCTGTTGAATTTTGTCAAACAATGACAGTGAATGTTTTAAGCTTTCTCTTCAGTTTTCCCTCCTGAAGATATTGAGTTCCTCACTGGGTAATGGTTGGACAGGCAGCAGTCACCCTTTGGTACCTCACCCAAGTAGTCACGTGTGAACCTTGACAGTGAGTGTCAACGGGCTTCCTGACTGTGGAGGAGGTCATAGCCAATCCCCATCCTGTTCTCACCCAGCGACCACACACACTTACTTCCAGTAGGAGTCACTGTATCGCCATCAGGGGCAGGAACCCATGGGCACTGATGCCAATTGTAGTGCCCCCTATCATTGCCCCAGATGAGATCAGCAGACTTCTGTACAGATCAGGGCTTGAACCTGGCTGGTACTTGGTCTGTACAGTTCAGGGATGGAGACTTTACATCTTCAGTGTTTGGGAAAACTTTCAGGTTGAAGTACTTAAAAAAATGGATATTATATTTTATGATACAACACATTAAAGTGCCGATGCATGCCATCAAAGGTTGTGGGACTCTATTGAGTTTTCTGTCTTTGTTGCACTGCTGTAGGAAGGTGCTAAGTGGAGGTGTGATATGTTCCTGCAAAGGGGGTGGAAAAATCAGATGGGTCTTCACTGGCCTACTTTCTCAGGCCTCTTGGTAATGAGTTAAGTGCCAGTGATATAGGAGCAGGCTCCTCACTTGCTCTGTAGGACATAGAACATGTGGGATCTGGGTGGGAGGGGCTTTCCTTTTGGGTCTCATGGCCTTAAGGGGGAAAAGGGAAAAGTATTTCACAGTGAATTTGTGTGTCTTTCTACTTCTGAGCAGTTGGCTAAAAGTACCATGGTCCTGTATAGTACTGTACCCATCCCTGGTCAGTTAGAATACCAAGGCTCTGATGATTGCATCAGGCTGTGGCCCATGTTAGTGTAACTTGGGGTGGCTCAGTGTGGCATCCCAGAACCGTGTGTCAGATTTGACATAGCTTTTATGAAAAAAAAATGTTTTTCTACTGGATGAATGGACACGCAGACAAAAATCAAAGCCCTTGGCTCACTCGCTGCCAGCCCAGGCCAGCACAATACAAAGAAAAGGAAGTCATCGCTTCAAAGGCCCAACACACACCTGCATGAAGTCCGAGGAATGTGTTGAACGTGATTTTACAATGCTGAGGGCCCTCCAGATAGCTCTACACAGACATCGGAGACAAGGAGAGGTATTTAATAGTGGCTGCTCTGAGGTAAATAGATGGTCTTCGCTTTAGTGTTCTATTGTGATCTGATGGTGCTTTGGAACACAGAGGAGATGTTTCCAGGTTTTCAAAAGAGCAACCTGGGCCTGTTGAATGCCTGGTGCTGGTGCAGTGATCGCTATCTCTGCAATTACATACCGGCAGACATAACAACAAGGGATGGCAGGAGAACCTGGCTGAGTACCACAGGAGCTCTATTCATGCCGCATGTAAAACTTTACTGAAAGTTGACTATCTTCCTATCAGAACTATCACCCTTCTGAAACTGAATGCTCGATCTAATCGAAACAGATTTTATCTAGTGGATTAGACTGATGTTTGCTTGTAATGTGATGACACCAGAGGAGTAGGAACTTTAAGCTATTCGCTATCCATTACCAAAAGTCAAACCTAGACTCTGGAGGTAAAGCTGTGTGAAAGGATTATCACTGTATATCGGAATAGAATCTGCTTGTCTTGATTTTGTACTAAAAGGATCATATTTTCACTTTCAGAACAGAGATCATTTTATTCCCCAGAGGCTTTATATGTCTGGATAGAACAGGCCAATCAGCAAGAGATCCAAAGGGGACCTGGAGTGGAGCCTTCTCTCTCCCCTCCGCCCCCACTGCACTCCCCGCCCCCAAAAAAAGATGTGGCCCAGTACAACTGAAATAATTAGGTCTTTCTCACTGGTGCAGTAAATATGTGGTTTACCCTTTTTTAAATTGAGAAACAGGGTTGCCTGGAGTCTCCAGGAATTAGGGATTAATCTCCTGGACACGGCTGCAAGCAACCCGGGAGAAAAATCTTAGGGGCAGCAAAAAAAAAATTGCCTATTTTTCCATTTTCTTTGAACACTTTTATTTATTAGTTCTAAAAATATTGGAGATGAGAAAAAAGACCGTTTGACTGGGCAGGGCGGTCGGAGGCGGGAGGTCACGTGATGGAACCTCCAGGAATATGTCCAACCAGAGTTGGCAAGCCGATTGAGAAACCCAGGCGAAGACCCAAGGCCCGCGGTGCTGGACACCACCAAGGCTGAAAATGTCGAGGAGAAGATGAGGTAAGTCAGTAAGTAGCAACTGGGTGGTACAAATTTGAGTTTTCCAAAGCTTGTAGATTGTAGGAGGAAGGGAATGCCGGGGGAGCCATGGGCTTCCACAGCTTTGAGATCCTGGGAAAGTTAGAGTCGGAGGGACAGCATGTGGCCTGGCATATTTGGAGCCGAGAAGGAGCAAGTGAGGAATGCTTAGAGGAGTAAACGGAGGGAAAAAAATTAAGACTTTTCTGAGGAAATGTGGGCTAATAGATGGCAATGAGTTAGCAACCAAAATAGTTCTGAATGCTTTAAATTGCACGCATGAAGCTCAAGTGGTTAATGAATGCCAACGGAAACTATGAACTTATGAATATTGACGGACAGGAAAAGGCCCCTCTGGTCCATCCAGCCTGTCCCTCACAACTGTGATGTCTTGTGCATCTCAGTATATACACACCCCATCCACATGAAAGCCATATAATCTCCTGGGAGAGGTGAAAAACCAAATATAAACCCTGGCCAATTAGAGGAATAAATCAGGAAAATTCCTCTCCGGCACCCTTAGGCGATCGAAACTTAGCCCAGGAGAGCACTCGAGCCCTGATAATTTCTGCGTGGTACCTTCCTTTTGTGCGAGGTGGTCTCCACCCCAGCCAGAAACAGGTCCAGCTCTCGCTGGAAGGAATGCAGCAAGTCTGCATTCACCGCATGAGGCAGCAGACTGCTGCACAGGTCCACGATTCTACCTCCTGACATCTAACCTAGTGGAAGCTGGCAGTGAGTTTTGGGTCGTACAGGTCATTTTTGTTCTTTATAATATGAAGTTTATGGTTTCTTTAACTCTCATGCAACAGGATGCTGAGCACACTATCGGCAGCATATAGTAATGACAATGAGATGGGACCTGAAGGTAGATGGAATGATGCAACAGATACTTCTGTAATATCAGTACTTTGTGGCATTAGTATTACATTATTATATATTGCAATACAATGCACAGTAAAATAATACCCAACATCATTACAACAACAACAACAACTTGTATTTATATAGCGCCTTTAACGTAGTAAAACGTCCCAAGGCGCTTCACAGGAGTATTTTAAGACAAAAAATTTGACACCGATCCACATAGGGATAAATTAGGGCAGGTGACCAAAAGCTTGGCCAAAGAGGTAGTGTCGTAAGAATGAGCCTTACGCGTAGTGAACTTAAAGTAAGCTTTAATCAACTAAAAAGGTGCTACATACAAAAGAGGTCTTACTCTATGCCTCTCCAGGATCCAACTGATCAGTCCAGTATTTATCCTGGACTAATCACAGGAAGTGATGCAATAAAGTTCGAGTCACAGGAAGCTGTATTGTGTTACCACATTCTCCCCCCCCAAAAGTTTAGGAGGCTGGGATGCTCCCTCCATTTCGTAGCCGCCGGACGAGGGAGAGCCGCACCCGTTTGGGTTCTCGTAGCGGTAGAGGGCCCATAGCCCATTTACCCGCCGCGGGCCGTGGACCAGAGTCCGAGTGATCCAGCCCGCTCTGTGAGGGGTCAGGACGATCCTGACTGTGTACTGGTGCCCGAACGGGTGTTGGGCAGGGCTGTGGCAGATCCGTTTCCGAGCGTACGGTACGGGATGGATCGTGGCTGCGCGTGCGAGCCCCGACGGGCTCATAGTCAGTCTGCCCCAGGTCAGCACGCTGGAGTGAGGTACCAGCCGGCGTCAGATCCAGATCGTGATGAGAGGCACCTGGCGAGCCCAGAGATGTGCCTGGTACAATATCATCCCCTGGTGTCCCTCTATGTTTCGGCGGGCAGGGAGCCAGATCCCGCAATGACACGGTAGATTCCCGACCGTCAGGATACCGAATATAGGCGTAGGTAGGGTTGACGTCAGTGAGCTCAATCTCATCTACCAGGGGGTCATTCTTAGACGCCCGAACATATCTTCGGAGTAGCACTGGTCCTGGTGCAGTCAGCCACGACGGGAGAGATATCCCATAGGATGAGCGACGCTGAAATCGGAAGAACCGTTCATGAGGCGTCGTATTTGTGGCGGTCGAAAGGAGGGACCGTGTGGAGTGTAATGCGTCTGGAAGTACTGCTTCCCATTGCTGGTTGGGTAGGCCCCGAGATCTCAAAGCCAGACGTACTGCATTTCAGATGATAGCGTTAAAACGCTCGACTTGCCCATTCCCGACCGGATGATAAGGCGTCGTTCTGCTGGCAGCAATACTCCGTTCCGAGAGATAGGCCTTGAGTTCTCCTGACATAAAAGAAGGGCCCCGATCCGAATGAACATAGGATGCCATGCCACAGAAAGCAAACACCTGCTCAAGGCAGCTGATAACCGTGGTCGTCAGCATATTGGGGCAGGGAAAGGCAAACGGAAAACGGGAATACTCATCGACCATGGTCAATAGATAAGTGTTGCGAGTTGAAGAGGGCAACGGCCCCTTAAAATCGATGCTAAGCCGTTGCATTGGCTGGGTCGCATGTATGAGTATACCACCCGAGGGGCGGAAAAACTGAGGTTTCAATTCCGCACAGACTCTGCAGTCCGAGCACATCTTCTTTACATCCCCGGTAGAGAATGGGAGATTTCGGGACCGCACGAAGTGTAGCATGCGAGTAACGCCCGGATGACACAACCCATCATGGATGTCTACGAGCGTAGAGGGTGCCATGGCGGAGCAGAATGCTCGTGTGAGGGTATCCGGAGCCACATTCTCCTTGCCAGGTCGATAGTGGATGGTGTAACCAAAAGAGGCCAATTCCAGCCGCCAAAGCTGGATTTTATTATTTTTAATTTTGGTCCGTTTTCGATTATCGAGCATGAAGGCGACCGATCGCTGGTCCGTGATTAAGGTAAAGTGCTGGCGAGCTAGGAGATGACTCCACTTCCGTACTGCCTCTATGATGGCTGTAGCTTCTTTCTCGACTGGAGGATAATGTAGCTCAGCCCCTTGAAAAGTCCTGGACAAAAATGCCACCGGACGACCTTCCTGATTCAGAGTGGCCGAGATCGCCACCTCCGAGGCATCACACTCAACAACAAAAGGAAGACTCTCATCGATGGAGTGAAGAGCCGCTTTCTCCAACTGTTTTTTCAGGAGGTTAAAGGCTGCAACAGCCGCTGTGTCTAGTGGGAATGTGCTGGCCTTCAGTAGAGGTTGGATTCGGTCCGAGAAGTTAGGAATCCATTTAGCATAGTATGCAAACAGGCCGAGGGCCCGGCGCAAGGAGGCCGGATTCTTAGGTGGCGGGAGTTCTTGGAGTGGGCGAAGCCTTTCAGGGTCAGGTTTAATGATGCCATTGCCCACACAATAGCCAAGGATGTTGATGGTTGGTTGTGACTCAATGGATTTAGCCGCATTTAATGTCAAATTACGGTGCTGGAGTGCATCCCAAAATCGTTGGAGATTGGCGTCATGTTCCCGCTGATTGCGACCTGCGACAGTAATATTGTCCAGATAAGGAAACGTATCCTTCAAGTCTTCCTGTTTGACCAGGTCATCCATTGCTCGCTGGAAGACAGCCACTCCATTAGTAACCCCAAAGGGGAGGCGACGAAATTGATACAGCCGTCCATTGGCTTCAAAGGCCGTATACTGTTTGTCTGAGACCTTCAAGGGTACCTGATGATAGGCACTTTTCAGATCATATGTTGAGAACACCGTGTACTCAGCCAGTTTATTAACCATATCATCGATGCGCGGCAATGGGTATGCGTCCAAGTCCGTATATTGATTGATGGTCTGTGAATAGTCAATGCACAGCCGTTTCTTGTGAGGTTGTAGAGGGTTCTTAACAATAACGACCTGGGCGCGCCATGGCGACGAACAAGGCTCGATGATATCCTCTGCTAAAAGCCGAGAAATCTCAGCCGCAATAAAAGACTGGTCTTCCTGACTGAAACGTCGTGACTTTGTTATAATCGGTTTGCATCGAGGAGGGATACTGGTAAACAGTGAGGGTTCATCCAGTGAAGCTGCTGACAATGCACAGAACGGTAATCGAGGTAGTATATTAGAAATAGTGAGTTCAGGTTTGGATCCGCCGAACTCAATGGTGAGCTTCTTATGCTGCTTTTGAAAATCCAGCCCTAAGATAAGATCACTACATAAGTCCTTGAGCACCGAAAGCCGGGTGGAGGGATACCTGTGACCATTAAGTGTTATTTCAACCATACAAAAGCCAGAAATTCTGGTATTAAGTGATGACTGAGCCATCGCAATTGCCTGGTCCGATGGGAAAACATGATGCTTTAACTCTGCAACAATCTGTTCCCTAATGAAACTATCAGTGCTACCTGAGTCAATTAAGGCATCTAAAGTATGTCCATTAATTGATGCTTTTGTAGCTGCATGGAATAGGTTCTGTGGACAAGCAGCTGTAATTGGTGTCGTTGCACAAAGAGTGGCTGAAACTCTAGGTGTGTTTCTTCGAGAGAAAACCCGAGAGGAAGCACGATAGATTTTAGCCGGAACATCTTGATAGGCCCTTACTGGGGCAGTTCGGTAGGACTTAGCTTGATAAGCCCTCGTAGAGGCTCTTGATAGGCAAACCTTTGCAAAATGACCCTTTTTGTTGCAATGACTGCAAAACGCATTGCGAGCAGGGCAGAATTTCCGAGGGTGAAACTCATCACCACAAAAGAAGCATTTCTTAGATTGCCAAGAGGCTGCCACAGTGGGGTCATCATCCTCTTCATCAGTGAAGTCATCAGATTGATCGTCAGGGATAAAGTCCTCCCTAATAGAGTTCACCTGTGGCCTCTTAAATTGCCTGACTGTAGTTAAGGCAGCAGACCGAGATCTGGGCACTGTATAAAGGTCTGCATTTCTTTTTGCCAGATCTAGAGAGCAAGCCATGTCATAAGCTCTCTGAAGCTCAAGTGTCTTACTTTCCAGTAGACACTGGCGTATAAATGGGGAGGCAAGCCCGCAGATGAAAGCATCACGGATCATTTCTTCATGGTACAGCTCAGCTGAGGCTGCCTGAAAGTTACAGTCCATACTAAGTCTGCGAAGCTCTTGGAGGAATTTATCAATGGATTCCTCCGGCCCTTGTTGGGCTGTAGCTAGTAGATGTCTGGCATAGACCTCATTCGGTGTCTTAGTATATAGTCTTTTAAGCGTCCAAATTGCCTCCTCGTAACTGCCCCATTCCTCCACATACTGAAATACATTTGGGGTGACACAGTTGATGAGTATCCGCAACTTTGAGTCATCATCAGCCTTGCAATATTCGAGAAAATTGTCAAACGTGCGATACCAGTGTTTCCACACCTTACCGGCTGCTGGGGTGTTTGGGTCCAAGTCAAGACGCGATGGTTTAAGGATGTTTTCCATGATGGGTGATTCCCTGGATCCTTAGTTCCGAGTTCGTCCAAAAAGTTTGAGTGCGAAGTTTTTCAAAGTTGATTAAGTTGTCATAAGAATGAGCCTTACGCGTGGTGAACTTAAAGTAAGCTTTAATCAACTAAAAAGGTGCTACATACAAAAGAGGTCTTACTCTATGCCTCTCCAGGATCCAACTGATCAGTCCAGTATTTATCCTGGACTAATCACAGGAAGTGATGCAATAAAGTTCGAGTCACAGGAAGCTGTATTGTGTTACCACAGGGAGGTTTTAAGGAGCGTCTTAAAGGAGGAAAGAGAGGTAGCGAGGCGGAGAGGTTTAGGCAGGGAATTCCAGAGCTTAGGACCTAGGCAACAGAAGGCACAGCCACCAAAGGTTGAGCGATTATAATCAGGGATCCTCAAGAGGGCAGAATTAGAGGAGTGCAGATATCTCGGGAGGTTATGGGGCTGAAGGAGATTACAGAGATAGGAAGGGGCGAGGCCATGGAGGGATTTGAAAACAAGGATGAGAATTTTGAAATCGAGGCGCTGCTTAACCGGGAGCCAATGTAGGTCAGCGAGCACAGGAGTGATGGGCGAACGGGACTTGGTGCGAGTTAGGACAGGGGCAGCCGTGTTTACAACCAAATCATCCTGTACAATAATATGTGAGTTGTTGTCATACGAGAAAATCACAGAGTAGAACAGCACAGGCTTCAGTTTCCAAGTGGCTCAACTAGTAAATACACTGCCCACAGTCTACTGAGCTTTACAAATCTCGAAGGTTCCAGGTTCAATCCCTGCTCTATGTTGAGTTAGCTGATCTCAACTGTGACAGCAATTAAAGTGCTATAATTGCCCTGAATGGCTTGGGCTAGGGAGGGGAAGCAATCAATCAACCAGGGCAACTATTTCTGCGCATTATCCAGTGACCACTGCAAGTGTGGATATTGGGTGAGGACAGGTTCAGGCTGAATCCCCAACTGTTGAGTAGATCGGTGGCACTCGCAGTCAAGGCTCACACTTGACAAAATGGTCACTTGATTGAGATACTTGAGGGAGGGCTACCGGCGCCTGAGGAACCCTGGCTCACGATACATCAGAGCCATCGGTGGCGGGTACCGGACTTGCTGCTGGCTCCAGCCCGCTGTCCAAAATGATTTTACCCTGATTGGGCTTGTTAAGCCCGCCCAGTGCGTTTGCCGGCCAATTGAAGGAAGCGAGTCTAATGACGTCATTTGATGACACGTCATCAGCCGGTTTCCTTAAAGGGACCATGCACAAATTTACTTTGACAGTTGTGCTGTCAGTGTTCTACAGCACTGAGATGCTGCAAACACTGACAAGCGGTGCACGGCTGCACCCAGGCTCTCCTGTGACTCCCTCCATATGCTTATGGAGGGAGTCACAGCACGGAGGGAGGTTCTCTTCCCATCCAATGGGTGGGAGAGACCTCCCCAGGAGACCAATGCAGCCTGGTTGCACATTGCACAGGTGGACACCAGCAGGGATGTCGTCAGGAGGACCAGGCTGCAGTGGCGCAAATCTTTCAATGATCTCAGTAGATCACAAAATGTTACTGCAAAGCCACACTCAACCTCATCCTGCTGTGCCACTCATCACATCCCCATCACTCTGCCTTCCCTACCCTACTCCTGCACATCCTTACTCACACCAACTTACCTTGCACCTCCACCCATCCCTCTCTATCTACATTATCACTTCCCAATCTCACTAGCCATCCCTTACCCTCATCCTAGTCCAATCATACAAACTAACAATGCACAAGGGTAGGCACTTTGGTGTTTTATGCAATGTTCATGTAAAGTTTGTGTTAATGTGTTGTCAAACATTGAAACCTTTACTTTCAACACTTTGCGTTCTTGGACAGATCTGTGTGCACCTTTGGAAGTGGCTTAGTGTGTTGCAGTGAATGGTGAGACATAACGGTACTCCCCACAATGGTGATGAGTGTGAAAGGAATGGCTTGGGCATTATAGGGATGCTTATGGTGTTGATGTTGGGTAGTGCCAACCTGGTGCATCATGTGGCAGCCAGGGTGTAAAGCGTCAAGTGAAGTAAATCTGGCCATGGTGAGGCCATCCCTGGCCTCCCGGGCAGCAATGTGGTTGGGTGCCGATGCCCTCTGTCCTGTGCAGCTTCAGTTGATTGCGGAGAAGGTTGGTGTTGTTGTTGGTGCTGCTGGTGTTGGGGCTGATCGAGGTGGGATTTTGTGGACCAAGGTGAGATAGTTTTAAGGGCACCAATGCTGATGTAATAAATGGCAGGTGAACTTGAGATGACAGAAGCGATCTGTCAATGGTGAGAGAGGTTGTTCCAATGAGGTGACACTGGATAGAGAGTTTACTCCAAACACTTGCAACCTGCATAAAGCTCAATCTGTCTTCCAAATGCAGTAAGCAACAGCTTCTGAGCTTGGAAAGTGAGCAGCTGTGAGATGGGAGCTTTTATAGCACATTTGCAGCTGTCAAGTAATGAGATGATTCCATGGTCATACAACTCCTGACCCCCTTACCTGACATGATCCCCGAGCAGTGTGGACTCCGTGGGTGACTTCGTAAAATGTGAAGCTGAGCTCAAAATACTTCTTAATGGGCTGTTAAAGGGCTAGAAATTTGTTATTGCCAAGGAATGGGCAGTGTTTAGACTAAAAATGGTGAATTTGCGCCAGGTGAAAATCATCTAGACTACATGTAAAATTCGTCCTCACTCCTTATTACAATGATTGGAGTTTTAAATCAAGTCTAAAAACCCAAGCTCATTGGCGTTACACTTAAAGGCAGGACCAATATCGGGGGCCGTCTAATCACAACTTATGATTGCCAAAGGTTTTTTTCACTGCTTAAAGGGGAGGACCATTGATGCTGCAGCACCTCATTCTCAGCATTGTTGGGTGAACAGCTGCCTCAACAACCATAAGAAGAAGGACAAGGAGAAGGAGCACTTATTTACAAATCCTGATGGCAGATTGCCACCCCAGGGAGAGAGCCCATTTTCCCATGAAACTTTGGAGGCATTGGTTTTAGTGGTGGAGAGAAGGTAGCCGGTCCTGTACCCACCAACTGGCAGGAGGCCCTTGCCACAAGTCTGCTGGACTATGTGGAGGGAGGTGGCACACCCCATCACGGGCAGCACTGTGGTCCCCAAGACTCACACCCAGTACAGGAATAACTTTAACAAGCTCACACAGGTGGGCAGGGTGAGTGAAGGCTTCAACAAATGCTACATACCACCATCTGTACCACAAGCTTCATATACTCAATGCACCATACCCCCAGCACTCACTTACCAACAATCTCTACCTACCAACAATCACACCTACATCTCACACCTTGCACACAATGACAGCTATTCAGCTATGGCATGCACAAGGGTCATTAGTTATTAGAATGCATGTGATATGTGTGATATGTTTATAGATAAATTTATTAAGAGTTTGGAATATTTTGTGGTCTCTCTCATTTCACCTTTGTGCCCAGGAGAACGCTGTGATATGGCATGACACAGGGATGGTATGATGGAGATGTGGTGAGCAACAGGGATCTGGAGTTTCATTCATTCAAATCAGAGTCTGATGAGGCGGTCACGGACCGCCCGTCCGGAAGCCTGATTGCCCGGCTGCCTCCTCCCTCCCTCCTATTCCTCGTCTTCTTCCTCCTCGTCTTCTTCCTCCTTATCTTCTTCCTCCTCATCTTCTTCCTATTCCCTCTGCGCACATGTTCCCGTCTTCCTCGTTGCCTCCGCTTCCTCCGCCGTAGATCCTGGAGGGCGAGGTGGACTGCCAGTACAGCCCCCATGACTTTTAGCAAGTGTTGTAGGTTGAATCTTTCAAGAATACATTTTGCACTTTTCTACTTGCCACAACACTCCTGATACCAAAGAACCTTCAAATCTCCAAATAAAACTGTTGCAGTATCAGGGACTAACATACAGGCACTGAAACTTCACTAATCTGTCAGGTGTGAGTGAATGTCTGCCCAGCTCACCCCATTGTCTGCCCAGCTCAATACGGCCAATTGTAGCATCACACTCCCAGAGATGAGCTCACTCAGCACAGACCAGGAGGTGAGGTCAGGAATTTCCTGGTTCTGTACGGGCAGCGCATTTGCCAACGAAGCTATGTAGTAAGCTCAGGACCTCTTTGTTCTAACTAAATGAGTGCAATCCTGTCAACATTTCAGAGGTTGAGACAGATTTACTCATCACCAATCTGCTGTGTAACGAGGACGGTTACAACATCAGTGAACTAAATCAGTAACAAATTGGGAGTTCAGCTACATCAAAGAAATGAAAGCAGCTTGCCTTGTATCTGTCCCAACATGCTGGAACACGAGGCTGCTGCTCTCTGTCCTTATTAACATCTAAAATAGATTGAAAAAACAAGAAGGATGCTTTGATTTTTGAAGTGGTAGAATTACGTGATGTGGAGGACGCTGAATTTCGACACATTTATTTAAGCATCTGCAATAGCTGAGTGTAATTACTGACTGAATTACCTTGTTAAGCCCAATGTCACGACCCCTGATAGTCTGTGCCACCATATATCTCTCAGCGCTCCGTCAAATAACCTAGCCACCATCACAGCTATTATTATTGAAAATACGGTCGAGTAAGTTTCCTGAGTGCACATTCCAACATGGAGCTTCGCCCACTGGGAGTACCCATCAGGAAATTGTGGAGTCCATGATTCTCCATGAAATCTAACGGATGGAAGCTTTGTGCGTGGTGTTTCCTGGTGGGCGAGGCTCCACGCCGGGAGCATGCAGTCAGAAAATATGCCCACCCCTCAGTGTTGTACCTCAGTGAGGGAGTGCTGCACTGTTGGTGGTACCATCTTTCAGATAGATCGTTAAACCAAGGCCCCACCTGCCCTCTCAGGTGGACGACCTACATCCCATGGCACTGTTCGACGAAGAGCAGAGGAGTTCTCCCCAGTGTCCTGGCTAGTATTTAGCAACCAACAGCACCAAATAAAACAGATTATCTGGTCATTATCTCATTGCTGTTTGTGGGACCTTAGTGTGCAAATTGGCTGCTGCATCTGCCTGCATTATAACAGTGACGACACTTCAAAAGCACTTCATTGGCTGTAAAAGGCTTTGGGGCATCCTGAGGACACGAAAGGCGCTATATAAATGCAAGTCTTTTGTTTACTTCCAATATAAAACAAAATCAAAAACTCCCTAAGGTCGATATCCTGTCATATAAATGGTAAAGAAGAAAGAACTCGCATTCATGAATCTGGGCAGGGGAGGGGCAGTAGGTGCCGCTGGATAATGGGAAATGCAATAACCGTTGAGTTTGGGTGAGCTTTAGGCTTTGACACAATCTCAGGGGTTCAGATGATGTTTAAATGCAGCCAGATATCAGTTGGAATAACAATAGGACATCGCTGAGGATCTGGAGCAAGGACATGCGTCTCACAAAATTGATCGTCGTGGTTGCTAAGAACACAGAAAGAAAGGCCCGAGGAATTTACGCTGGGCACCAAGGGACATTAGATGGTGCTACATATTTTTGGTCTCCGGCCAGTGCCAGGCAATGGTTTCAGCAACCCGGCCACCTCCAGAAAGTGCCAACGGCCTTGGGCAGATGAGCCCCTGGAGGAAGGGAGCGGGACCCTCAATGGGGGAACTGCCGTCAAAATGCGGTTGCGATAAGCCTTGAGTTAGTCAGCGCGTTCCACAAGCTGTAGCGTGCTGCAGCTGCGGAACAGAACAAGCCAATAAAAGAGCGACCGCGGACAGTCCCAAACACAACACCAGGGTTCAGGTCCCTGACTTAAAAGAGATATGGAGGACAGCCACAGGAGCTCCGATGACAGACAACCGATGTTGGGACAAACTCCAAATACTGCTCTGAATGATTGCGTGCTCCGACATCCCTAGAAGACAAATGCTTGACTGTACTTTTTAAATCCCTTCATTACAAGGGACGGAGAAAGGCCTGCACGCTTCCGGAGGGCGGTGTGTGAAGCCTCAGTGTTGTTATTCCGTGCCATCCTGTGTTATAATCGTGGGAAGAACTGCCAACTGCTGGCCCGAGTGTGAGAACCGCCCATTCAAACCCAAAACACGGTGGCCATAGTATCAGCTCTCTTGTTTGTGAAGGGGGGAGGGAATTGCTGTCAGTGATGGCCACGAAAAACATCATCGCAATGGTGGCAGTCCCTGGTGGAAATTATGCTGCTGTTCACGGAAATTACCAAGTGTGATCAAGGGGAAGTGAAGGACACTTTTTTGATTATTCAATCAATGATTACATTTGGGGAGGGCTTCCTGGTTCATGGATGCTATTTTGCTGCCTCTCTCACACAGAAACAATGCCCATTTTGTCTGACTGGATGCGAGCTTCTCCCCCTTGGCTAAATGAACTTTCAATTCCCCATTCTGTTGCCTTTCTCCTCCAGCTGGGAGCCTATGCACACAAGGTCCCAGAACTCTCTGCCGCCTTTGTCACAGGATTTGCTCGGTGCTTCAGACTGGCAGGGGGTGATGTGCACCCATGCAGCAAGATGGGCAGGATGCCACCATTTAAAAAAAACAAAAAAAAACCTTGGAGCTCATTACGCAGATTAGAAGGCATCGGCCTTCCACTATAACTCAAATGTGGGCAGTGAAGGCCTCTTTGCTCTGTGGCTCGCAACCCGCTCTCCCGTCCGCCGCCACCACCCCCCCCCACATTTTGGGAATGATTTTTGTAACTCGCCTTCTTAAAGGGGTAGTCTCACAATATCGGAGATCTTTCAATCAGGCTTGGAGACTGGAACAGCCAGTTCTCAAAAGCCAGCTACAGAGCTTTCATGCTTGACACTGCAGTTTGCTGTGCAGCAGATGCTATTAACTTTTCAGGTGTGACGTTTTCAATGCAATTTTCTATTATTAATAATAAATATGTCGAAGCTCCTCTGTGTATAAACACAGAAAAGTGCCTGGCATGGTATGGTGGTGCTGGCCCTTTAAATGTATCATTCTTTCTTTATATTTCTGATGGGATTGGTGCTCAGTGTGCTCAGGGGGATGTCAGTGCTGGGAATGGTTTTTTCCAATTTTAACACTCATTCACAGTGCGCTTCTGCTCTCAGCTCCACAGAGAACTCTTCCTACTGCTCTAGTCTGACATTTCCAGCACCAGGCATCCTTGTACCCTCGGAGTGAGACTGTCAGTTCAATGCCAATTAGTGTTGCATTATGAGCAGTTTTGAGCTTCAGACTTGCTCCGACTAGAAACTGGGTTGAGATTGCCTGTACTCATTTCACAGAGTGTTTTAACAGCCAGCAGAGAGAGGAGACTTTAACCCCATCCGCCTGGGTTAGATTTGAATCGATAACACCCGTACCCTTTTTAAAAGTCACATGTCGCAAAGAATTATGATAAATTGTAACGTGCATGTTTAAAAATTGGATTCTGTAAATGAATTGCATATGTTTCTCTTTTGGAATGAAACAATTGGCGCTTTCAAACTGAGATCGATAGATTTTTGTTGGGTCAGGGTATCAAGAGATATGGAGCTAAGGCGGGGAAATGGGGTTGAAGTACAGATCAGCCGTGATCTAACTGAACGGTGGAACAGGTTTGAGGAGCTGAATGGCCGCCTCCTATTTCTATGTTCCAGTGACCCTTGGTGATGTTGTTCGGAGAACTGATTTCGAAAAGCTACTGAGCCAGGCAACACATTGCAGGTTGTATTCCCCTGAGTATAGCAGATTGAGGGGTGATCAAATTGAGGTGTTTAAAATGATAAAAGGAGTCGATAGGGTAGATACAAAGAAGCTAATTCCTCTGGTGAGAAAACCCAGAACAAGGGGGCACAATCTTAAAATAAGAGCCAGGCCATTCAGGAGTGAAATCAGGAAGCACTTCTTCACACAAGGGGTAATGTGGAATTCCCTCCCCCAGAAGGCTGTGGCTGCTGGGTCAATTGAAATTTTGAAGATTGTGATCGACAGATTTTTATTAGGTAATCAACAGGGTGACAGAAGTAAGTAGAAGGACCTTCGTTTTTTTTAAATGAGTCCCAAGTATTAGTTTTTTTTTTAGGAGTGAGTCCTTCACCCAGTGGGGGCCATTTTGACTTTGTGCGATAGTGCAAAACGGGTGATAGTGAATTGGCAGCCCATTTTACAAATCTCCCGATGTTTGTTTATTTCCATTGCATATCGGGAGAGATACAAAAGAAACAAAAATGGGGAGAGATGTAAACGGGCTGGCGACTTGCTTTCACCCGTTGTACACTGTCGCACAAAGTCAAAACTACCGGCTCAGCGGAAACCAGTGATGCTGGAAGAAGTGCACTGTGGGAAATTGCAGCTGTGTGGCTTCGATATCCCGGGATGGGCTCCCTCCTTGCACTGCTCCTCGCTGGAAGCTCCATATATGGTGGAATCGCCCCTATTAAAGGCTCATGCTGTAACAGGAAAGAATGGCAATCCCTTCAGCATTATTGGCTCCTATATTTTATTTTTTATTAGAAACAGGAGAGGCAGACCAGTGCGGAATTACTAGGAATTTAATTTCCTCTCAGAAGGTGGTGGTGCACCGCCTTCTTGAACCGCTGCAGTCCGTGTGGTGAAGGTACTCCCACAGTCCTACATTTCACTGAATCATTTTGATGCGTTAACTAGCTCATTGGATTTTTTTTTATTCGTTCCTGGGATGTGGGCGTCGCTGGCGAGACCAGCATTTATTGCCCATTCCTAATTGCCCTTGAGAAGGTGGTGGTGAGCTGCCTTCTTGAACCGCTGCAGTCCGTGTGGCGAAGGTACTCCCACAGTGCTGTTAGGGAGGGAGTTCCAGGATTTTGACCCAGCGACGATGAAGGAACGGTGATATATTTCCAAGTCAGGATGGTGTGTGACTTGGAGTGGAACTTGGAGGTGGTGGTGTTCCCATGTGCCTGCTGCCCTTGATCTTCTGTGGCCAGAAAACTGCCTGCACTACAGATACTCTCAGTGCTAGCCCAGGAAGGAGTCTGATGGATAACATTAAGGGCCATGCTGACTTTGATGGCCACTTACCAATCCTCTGCTCTCAAATCTAGTGCTAGTGGAACTTTGCATGAATTTCCACAGTGCACCAGAACCTAGATTGTGAAAAGCAAATTTGCAGGAGCTCACATTTGACGTGTATTCCATTGAGTGACGTGAATGCATTGAATGAGCAACGCATCACTACAGTAACAGGCTGGTGTGGACCATAAACACCGGCATAGACCAGTTGGGCTGAATGGCCTGTTTCTGTGCTGTAAATTCTAAATTCTATGTAACAAGAGGTGCTAGCGTATTAAGTGCCTTAGCCAGGCTAATTGGCACACCACACAAAGTGAGCTCAGAGTAAAACTGGGTCGGGAAACGGACGGTAAGCGAGTGCTGTACTACATTCCAAGCATTGTTGGCTACTTACAACCCAACCCCCTCCCAGGATTTCCAGAATAATTGTCATCTGCTGCATGCTCCATTGTGCCTGTGCTGGCTCTTTGAAAGAGCTCTCCAATTAGTCCCACCCCCCCTAACCGCCGCTCGTTCCCTGTAGCCTTGTAAATTTTTCATTTTCAAGCATATATTCAATTCCCTTTCAATAACCAGGATGGCAAAGCCAGGGCAGGTTAAGAGGGTGAAAATGCCGATGAGAGATTAGCAGTGTCATCAGCAATGCAGTACTAATTACAGATGCCTTCCAATGAATGCTAAGGTTACATCAGATCTAAAAGGAGCAAACCACATCTGCGCAAGAAATTTGCCACCGGCATTAAGCTTAACGCCAACAGCAATGTCTGGGCAGTCACCACATGTTGACTGCATGGGGCATTCTGACTGTCTACCAATGAGGTCTCTGTGGGCAAAATAGAACAGAGTAGAAGGAAACATTCTTAACTCCTTTAGGAATTGTTATTTTAAAAAATACATCGGAGTGAATTCAAATCAGAAATTCCATCACAGACCTCATTTGGTAGTTTTAGCCAGCAGGGCTGTCAAGCAGGTATTCATGGTGCACTATCTTAAATAGATCGGGGTTTTTATCTGGCTGTTGAAATGTTGCCATGTAAAAATTTAGAAAAATAAATTGAACTTCTCCTTCAAAAGCAAAATAAATTTGACATTATCTCTGCCACCAGAACTGGAGCAGGTGCCTTTCAAAGGGACTTACGCAGACGCTTTATCGATCTTCTTTCTGTATCACTTATAGAGTGCTATACTGCTAATGGTGCCGACTACCGGGGCTGCCAGAATCGAACCTCACACCAAGGAGGAAAACCCTGCTTGTATTGGAATGAAACCTTCCAGCACCCTTACAACACCCTCAAGTACCCCAATGGAGAAGGAGGCCTTGGGAATCATAACTATTGCAGGTAACAGATGGTCTACGTTTACCCTTTGAGTTCCTTTATTATTTTGTACACAGAGGTTTTTAAATTGGTGTGGTTTCCTTACAAAAATAGGAACAGAGTAGACCATTCAGCCCCTCACGCCTGTTCCGCCATTCGATTACTGTAGATCATGGCTGATCTGTATCTTAACTCCATTTATCTGCCTTGGTTCCAAACCCCTTAACACCCTTGCCTAATTTTCAATTGACCCCCAGCTTCAACAGCTTTTTGGTGAAGAGAGTTCCAGATTTCCACTACCCTTTGTGTGATGAAGTGCTTCCTGACATCACCCAGGAAATGATACTGTGTTAGCTTCAGCTTAGCAAGAGGTTAAAAAAAACATACTGGCAGATGCTGGAAATCTGAAACAAGAATGGAAAATGCTGGAAACACTCAGCAAGTCTGTCAGCATCTGTGGGGAGAAGTGACAAGTTAATGTTTCAGGCCTAACCCTTCATCTGAACTGATAAAGGAGTATGCCTGAAACATTAACATGAACAAGATGACAAGATGCGTTATATATTCATATCTGGAACTCTCTTCTGACTTGTGCCTACGCATTCAAATTTTCTTTGACATCAAGAGAATTTGAATGCTTGATTGATAGATTTGAATGCAACACTGGCAACAGAAAAATGGTGGGTCGGGGGTGGGGGGTGCGGGTGGCGGACTGGATTGTCCAGTGGGTTGCACATTGCTTCTTCACCCTTAGGACCTGGGCTTGAATCCAGCTCAGTCTAATGGGATGAAAGACCCCGCCGCACCCCCCCCCGCCCCTGTCTGTTGCCTGCAAGGTTCCTGTGTGACATGAGGTCAAGCAGTCTCAACCCAATGGGCATGGACCTCCAGCACAAAACCGCTGCTAATTTGCCATTAAATTGGCAATCTCAATCAGAGAGACCAGAGGGTGACTGTTGTGAGGAATGGAAAATATCTCACTGGTGCAGTAGGAGTGCTATTCTGAGGTTAACATAGAAACATAGAAACATAGAATCTAGGAGCAGGAGTAGGCCATTCGGCCCGTCGAGCCTGCTCCGCCATTCAATACGATCATGGCTGATCATGTGAGGCTGAAATATATTGGGGTAGATTACCAACATTGCCACCTAGGCATAAAACTGGCGATGTAGATCAGGCACTTTTTATAAAAACCACCCAATTTTTATTTCCATTGAAAACCTACCCCATTGTTAGGACCGAGCAGAGGAAGCTTTGCTCTGTATCTAACTGTATGTGCTATACCTGATTTGGGAGTGCTCGATGCTGACACTGGATGCCTGAAAGGAGAGAGTATTCCATTTCCCAGCAATAATGTCCCTCAATGAGACCAACATAAAATTTCCTTAAAAATTGGACTTAAAAAATACCCAAAGTCTACATGCTGTCCTGGTTATTAATAGCAATAGATTGCTTTTCTTAAAGTAAAATTAACTTCTTTTCTTACCCAATAAAACAGGCAGGCACATAAAATTTCCTTAAAAATTGGGCTTAAAAAATACCCTAAGTCTACATGCTGTCCTGGTTATTAATAGCAATAGATTGCTTTTCTTAAAGTAAAATTAACTTCTTTTCTTACCCAATAAAACAGGCAGGCACTTTATTTCCCCTGATTGTGGCAGTGGCTCATGAATATTAATAAGCTGATAAATTATGCACATAGACTGGAAATTCTGCAATCAATGCAGTGTTGGATTCACTAGAAGAAGAAAACATCAAAACAGAGGACGCAATAAACATTTCTAACACAATAATCTTGGGGAAACTCTTCACAGCACAGAGATCAATTAACCAATAATGCTGACTATCAGAAAGTAGATTCAACAAAAAGTTTATAAGCCAAGGGCGAATCTCATTCCCTGCTGTTCTCTGAATGGACTAAACCATATTTATTGTGTCTAATTTTGATGCAGAAATTTGAGCTTTCAAATCTTTACTGATAGCATTCACTAATAATGATGTGGATGAGTAAGAAAGAACTTGAATTTATAGAGTGCTTTTCACCTCTTCACAATGACCCAAAATGCTTCCTAGCCAATGAATTACTTTTGAAGTATAGTTACCGTTGTTATGCAGGCAAACACAGCAGCCAATTTGCACACAGCAAGGTCCCACAAATGGCAAATGAGCTAAATGACAAATGAACCTGTTTTTGGTGGGGTTTGCTGGAGGATGAATGTTGAGAGGACTTCCCTGCTCTTCTTCGAAAAAGGGCTGTGGGATCTTTTATGCCCACCTGAACAGGTAGACAGAGCCTCTACTGAAGGCCTCATTCAAAAGGTGGCACCTCCAGGAACAGGCTAGATTATGTGCTGAAGCCCTGGAGTGGGCCTTGAACCCATGACCTTCCGGCATACAGTGCAGAGCACTACTGCCTGAGCTATGCTGCCACAAATGGATTAATGCTTCCTACAAAATTCTTCTATCTGATATTTTAGCAAAGAAGTTAATCCATTTATTTTAACACCTTCATTAAAGTACCAGAGAGCGAATTTTCCTACCAATACATCATACCATATGACAGCACATTATTCCAGTCCTCAGCTTATATAAGATTGATTTTAGAAGTGTTCAAAGGGAATATTGCATATGAGGCTCTATTTAAAAAAAATATATATCTCATCATAAATACAAAGAAATATTCTCTTTTATTTCAAATTGCTCTTGTCAATTTCAGGACAGTTTCATAAATTCAAATTCAACTGACTAATGACCTCTTCTCAGGGTCTGTTTCCTTAGTTTGTCCATTATTCAAATAAAGCAACAATCACTTTACAATGCAAAACACAAGGATAGGGAAGTAATTACAGGAATCCCAGCTGGGAGAAACCCATTGATTTTTCTGCAGTTTCTCAGGGTGTAGAGACCAGCACCTGAGTTACTCTTCATGCTGGATTGCCCCTAGTTTAGGGTGACAAAAACCAAATCCAGGGGCACACAGGCATTGTTCCCCTGCAATTTTCTTTTGGGTGCGTGGCCCCTTTAACAGTATATCCTTCCTAAGGTGTGGTGCCCAGAACTGCTCACAGTACTCCAGGTGTGGTCTAACCAGGGCTTTGTATAGCTGCAGCATAACTTCTACCCCCTTGTATTCTAGTCCTCTAGATATAAAGGCCAGCATTCCATTAGCCTTTTTGATTACTTTCTGTACCTGTTCATGACATTTTAATGATCTATGTACCTGGACCCCCAAGTCTCTTTGGACCTCCACTCTTTTTAGCTTTTCACCATTTAGAAAGTACCCTGTTCTATCCTTTTTAGGTCCAAAGAGGATGACCTCATTTGCCTACATTGAAATCCATTTGCCACAGTTTTGCCCATTCACTTAATCTATCGATATCCCTTTGTAATTTTATGCTTTCATCTGCACTGCCTACAGTGCCGCCTATCTTTGTGTCATCCACAAATTTGGATTTGTGGCTTTCTATGCCATCATCTAAGTCGTTAATAAATACTGTGAATAGTTGAGACCCCAACACAGATCCCTGCGGGACACCACTAGTCACATCCTGCCAATTAGAGTACCTATCTATTATCCCTACTTTCTGTCTCTTGCCGCTCAGCCAATTTCCTAACCAAGTCAATAATTTGCCTTTAATTCCATGGGCTTCTACCTTAGTTAACAGTCTCTTAAGGGACTTTATCAAATGCCTTCTGGAAGTCCATATAAATAACATTCATAAGATATTCCCCTGTCCACTACTTCTGTCACCTCCTCAAAAAATTCAATCAAGTTTGTTAGGCGTGACCTACCTTTCACAAATTTTTGAGGTGTTCAGTCATCCTATCCTTAATTATAGACTCCAGTAATTTCCCGACAACTGATCTATAATTCCGTGGTTTCCCTCTCTCGCCATTTTAAAATAGCGGACTGACATGCGCAGTTTTCCAATCTAAAGGAATGGTTCACATTCCCAAATCCGGGGACCGTCCCTGGAAAACGGGTACATCTGGTCAGCCTATCCTAGTTTTACTGCATTGCTGGCATATGCAAAGGTGAGCTTTTTGCCATGGTTCAGATTGACCTCAATGGAAGATACTGCATGCAAGCATAGGGATGTAACTTGAGTTACTTGCTCAAATGAAACAGGTCTGTTCATGGCAAAGAGAAGAATGACAGCTCTGGGATTGAGTTAATGGAATTACATTTTGAAAGCTTGGGTGCACAGTTTTCAAATGGGGGTAGGTTTCGGGATCTTTCAATTTCCTCCACGCATCCGAATCTTAGAAATGGAGACAAAGATGAATTGAATAGAAAGAGACTATTGGAGACTTCAGGCTGTAGAACCTCACAGTTGTGCTATATTTTTCACTGCAGTATTGAACAATAGATTTAATTACTTGTACAGGGATAATAGGAGAGGTCTTGTGGAGGCACTATAATCTCATCACAAATTTTGTTTTCAATATTGGGTTATGAAGGCTTGAAAGGTCCTGGAGAAGTAAGATTTATTAAGAAGGGATACTCATCCTTTTATCCCCTCCCCCATTGCTTGAGTAACCAGTCAGCTGTGGCTCAGTTGGTATCACACTCGCCTCTGAGTCAGAAGGTTGTGGGTTCAAATCCCACTCCAGGGACTTGAGCACATAAATCTAGGCAGACACTTCAGTGCAGTGCTGAGGGAGTGCTGCACTGTCAGAGGGGCCGTCTTTTGGATGAGACATTAAATCGAGGCTCAGGTGGACGTAAAAGATCCCATGGCACTATTTCGAAGAAGTGCAAGGGAGTTATCCCCAGTGTCCTGGCCAATATTTATCCCTCAATCCACATAACAAAAACAGATTATCTGGCTGTTTGTGGGAGCTTGCTGTGCACAAATTGGCTGCCGCATTTCCCACATTACAACAGTGACTACACTCCAAAAGTACTTCATTGGCAGTAAAGTGCTTTGAGACGTCCGGTGGTCATGAAAGGCGCTATATAAATGCAAGTCTTTCTTTTTGACCGCCTCTGCAACCTTTGACCCTACCTCTGCAACCTTTAGGATTTGCTAACTACTTGGTTACACTCATATAAAGTCAATGGGGAATTTATTAATTTGTTAAAAAAATAACAAGTTTGTGTTGATTTGACAATATAGTTTTTTACCAATAGCTTTCCAGATCTAAAAGTTTTCCCATTGACATACGTCATGAAATATATCAGCCTCTGAACCATAACCAATCACATCCCTCCTCCCCCGACCCAGGTGACTTCATCCAGTACAGAAATAAACAATCTGCTTTGACAAAACAAAGTCGCCCCTGAACTAAATTCACTCTAGACCTAACCCTAATCCTAAATCCAACCCTAACCCTAAAAGCTACCCTCACCCTACACCCAACTTTAACGCTAAATTCAACACTAATCCTAAACCCGAGTTGCCCAACCACAACCCAGGAAGATTTTATTCCTGGAATGGATCTGAAGGGGAGGTTGGATTTCTCAATACCAGTGGCAAAATGGGTAGGGTTGGTGGCAACAGTATTGGGGAACAAAGCTGGTAGGATTTGCAAAAAGTAGGAACATGGGAGGAAGAGGACAAGCGACTTTAGTGTTCTGGCAGATGTTTTTGGTGGTTAGGCAGAAGAATTCTGTGCCACGGTGGGAGGATTTACCATTGTGGTTGTCGGGTTTGGCCGTGTGACAGGGGAGTTTGGCAGTATTCCCGGAGTAGTATGGCAGCGAGGGTTCAGCAGCAAGATGACAAGAGGGTCCAGCAAGGACAGGCAGAAAACTGAGATAAAAGGATAAAAAGATAAACTTAACCTGTACTTATAACAGGAAATCACTGGCCTGAGAGTGTGTGGCAGTAGGATTGAAGCTGGCATACAAAAGGCTTTCCCTAATCCAGGGAGAGCCGACTGCTAATGAAGAAAGGCCAAATTTGGGAATCACCTGAGAAGATCACGGGCCAGTACCCAGTGAGAAAAGAACGGTTCTGTCTCATTTTAAACCCTGTGAGTGAGACATAGTGACCAAGAAAAGGGGATTTTTTTCTTCTAAAGGTGTAATCTCAGTTCCGAGACAGTAAGGTTGAGAAGTTTTCACACTCCAAAGGCTCCCGAGAATGGGCTGTGGAGCTTTTCTGGCTTTGTTTTATCCTGCATTGCTTTGTCCCTTATAAAAGTTGATCCTGATCCTATAATCACTAACTAACATTATACCACCTCGTATAGTGAACCAAGAGTGAAAAAAAGAAAAATAGTAAAAAATTATGGATACAGAATGTTTTTCATTTCAGCCTAAAAATTGATCTGGTCTGCTATTTTAATGTACATTTGCAGGGAGGAAGGAAGTTTGGCCTAGCTTAGTAGCACTTCCAATGAAATCACAGGTCCTGCAAGACGGCCCTTTAAAGCCGAATGGATCGAAAAGCTCGGAAATGTGGGGAAGGTCTCAGAAGCTTATCTATGAAGAATAATTGAGCTGAAGGTAGTGGCGTAGTCCATACTATCTCTTACTTCTCCAAGCCTTGCCATTGGAAGGCAGTTCTGCATCAATCCAATGTGTTAAACGATACAAGACTATACAGTGATGTAACCATAATATTCAGACATCTATAATTTGTACCATGCACAATCACACAATGTCTTTGAAATATTATTGATATTGCATACAAACCATCTGGATTGTCTCAACTGAGCACGAATATACAGCACAGAACTGCTTGTGTTGTTGGCACTATATTGTCAATCTCACTCAGAGCCACAAGGACGGTTGATATGGAAAGTTTACATTCGTGCTACACAAGTATTTTCAACTGGCTTCACAGGTCAGCAGGGTTTGAAAAATGGCTGCCACTTCTGCACAGTCTCTCTCTCCCCTTTTTAGTTTTATCCTACACCACCACCCCCCGCCCCCCCCCCCCCCCCCCCCCCCCATGGCTACCTCAGTGTTGCAGTGGGAAGAACTCACCATGCAGAATAGAGGACAGGTAAAAGACTTACTGCTCACGCCATTCGTCCATGCTGGTCCGGCACTATGGGGCAACTCTGAATGCATGCCAGACGAGTATGTAAATGACTGTTCAGATATTCATCCTCTCATGCATAATACTGCATTGACCTATTGAATTAAACACAAACTTTGCAGCAGAACACATGAGATTCCAGCAACAAACTCTAATACCAATATTAGCATTCTGCCGAATGTCATGTGTTGACTTTTTTGTAATAAAGCTGGTTAACATTCAGCACATCGCCTTTTAGGCTGTCTGCAAGGCTTGATGTTCTTGGGGCAAAAAAGCCACATATGTACCATGTCGATATCAAGCAACAACGGTGCTCTCATTAATATTCATAAGTTTTGCATTCATTAATGTGCTTAATTAATGAGATGCACTGTTGCTTCACCACCTGAATAACAATATTGGGTTTTTGTTTTGTCCCATCCAAAGTGATTATAACAGAACATGACAGCAACATCGTACTTGAAGTGTATTCAAGCATCTTTGTAATGGTTTATTAAATTGTTGCATTTGATCCACTTAAACTTAATTGCAGCCCACTTTTGTTACAGGGTATTTTTATGATGTTATTGAAATAGTCAGCTTGTGCTGTGGCGTTTTAGGACTGTTTTGGTGCCACTGTTCCCCACATGATGAATTTCTTGGGCATAATTTTAAGGTAATTGGCAAAAGAACCACAGGCGAAAGGAGGGGAAAAATATAAAGCTGCGAGTTGTTATGATCTGGAATGCACTGCCTGAAAGGGTGGTAGAAGCAGATTCAAAAATAACTTTCAAAAGGGAATTGGACAAATACTTGAAGTTCAAAAATTTGCAGGGCTAGGGGGGAAATAGCAGGGGAGTGAGACTAATTGGATAGCTCTTTCAAAGAGCTGGCATAGGTATGATGGGATGAATGCTGTGCTGTATCATTCTATGAGATGCAGACTCCAATCAGCTCCAAAGCATTTCCATACAAGATGGGAAGGAATATCGGAGACCCAGCCACTCTTGGGTTGCTCCTGAGGACCTGGAAGTATCTAGTTCAAGGTCAGCACTGCAAAAGGCTGAGGAGCAAGTCTCCTGTCCACTCTCTCAGCCAGGGAACGGTTCTTCCCATAAAAACATTGAAGAGAGGGAGAAAATGAAGAAGAAATTGGAATGGTCAAATTAGATAGGCCAGAATAGTGCATAAATGTTTTGTGACACTTAACCTTGCTGAACAGGATCTAGGTAATGTCCCTGATCCGTGCTCTGTTAGCAGCTAATTAACCTCATTGTCTCTGGATTAAGGAGGGGGAAATCAGACAAGCGCAGTTGAGCAAATTTTGGATGAAGACAAGTTGCCTTGGCTCTAATAACCCTCATGGTCAGATAGGCCACCAACATTCAGCCAGGGCTCTTGCATGAAGGATGGTCAGCTTACCTAAGACAGGCTTCAGCGAACTAAGGCGGTCCATGGAATCGTATCCCAGTGTGAGTCAACACCTGCAGCAGAGGATGGGTTAGACACAAAAAAAAGTGGAGAAGAAGAAGAATATCGGTAGGGATAAGGTGACGGCACTTGTTTAAATCAGGAACAAAAAGTATGAGACTGATACCGTTTCAATATAAAGGGTTTGCGACATGAGGGAAGTTTAAAAAATCTCAATCTCTATAGCTGAGAGAGGATGGTTAAAAGGGGAGTCTGATTAGAATATATAAAATACTAAATGGCTTAATTAAAGGTAAATTCTGAATATTGGTTGGAGCAGAGGTTATGCATTTAAATCAGTCAAAAGTAATCTTAGATCAGATATCAGATTGTGTCACCTAAATGCTGCTAAATTCAAGGCGGAGATAGACAGATTTTTGAAAAACAGGGGAATCAAGGGTTCTGGGGAGCGGGCAGGAAAGTGGAGTTGAGGCCAAGATCAGATCAACCATGATCTTATTGAATGGCGGAGCAGGCTCGAGGGGCCGAATGGCCTACTCCTGCTCCTATTTCTTATTTTCTTAGGTTCTTATAAATGTCTGCAGTAATCTCCCAGCAGGAGAGTAGAGACACTGGCGGGAATTTTAACCCCCAAAAATGATTGAGTTTGTTTTGGGTGGGACGTTAAAAAGCGAAAAATCTGAAACAGGAACCCAACCCACCTTGAACCCACTCACTTCCGGTTTTAACGGAGGTGGGACAAGGGGCGGGCGACAAATCCACTTGCAGGAGGTGGGTTGTTCATTTAAATATTTCAATGGGGTTGAGTGCCTTCATTTTAACAGTGATTCTATTTTTAACCACAGTCGGCCGGGTTTCCCGGGCCTTGAAAAACCCGGCAGGTGAAAGGAGATAAGAAAGGCTGGATCCATGAGGTAAGAGCCTTTACAGCACTGCTTGTGGGCCAGGAGTGTTTCCTCCAGGTCCATCAAGCAACCCAGTAAACCCCCTCCCCCACCGCGATCTGTCTGCTCCCCCACCACCCAGTGATTGGACCCCTCACCCGGCCACCTTCCGCCCCCCCCCCACCACCACAATCTCTCCCAACCCCCACTAGACCTTCCTGCTCTCAGTCCAGCTCGGCTGCGGCCTTGTGTTGCAGGCTTTCCCAGTCTGTCAGTCAAGCTGGCTGTGGGTGGGAAACCTACAGAAAAAAAGTTAACTGCAGGACATTCGGGAAACCCGTACTTCCAGGTTTCCCGACTTCAAAACAGCCCGCCTGCTCCATCCCCGCCTCCGAGCTAATATCCAGCCCACTGACTCTAAGATCGTTCAGTCACAATTGGATGACAGGTTGGGTGAATTAGAACTCTGGACAGGCTGAGCTTTGATGAGCCGAGTGGCCTATTAACTTTTCTTGTGTCCTTTTGTAAGCATTATATTGAAGGTAGTGTCACTGCGTATGTTTTTTAAACTGGGTTTTGTTAAAAAGGCTTCTTTGTACATGTTGGCCTCAATATCAACAAGCACTATGGGATTATGTATGGCACCTTCCTGCATTGTTCAAATTAATTGTATAGAAAACTACTCTTGGTACCACATTCTCTTATACCTGTGACACAGTTCTCAGCAATTAAACTGGCTGAACTCTATACCTGAGATGGCAGCAGAGTTTTTATACTGTACCAGCGATGCTGCCGAACAATTTCAAAGGTGTGATCTTCATAATGGAGCTTGTATTCTTGCAAATCAGCCCTCGCTTCCAGCTACATAATTACGGACACCAGACAGGGCTGCATTGCTTGTGAGGGTTTATTAAATAATGAAACTGTTGATGTCGCCAACACTCAGCAGACCAATGATTTTATTGTAACTTCAACTGCAGTAGTGGCTGTGCTGAATAACACTCACCGTACCTCATGATGTGCCTTTGCAGGACAGCTCTGCTACATGCTGTCTGCACTTGCCATAGTTCCTTCATGCCAATGTCCCTGACGAAAGTGCAACGCCCACTGGAATTGATGCATGAGTGCTGCACTGTCAGAGGTGCCGTCTTTCGGATGAGACGTTAAACCGAGGCCCCGTCTGCCCTCTCAGGTGGATGGAAAAGATCCCACGGGACTATTTCGAGGAAGGTGATGGGAATTCTCCCCTGTGTCCTGGTCAATATTTATCCCTCAACCAACATCACTAAAACAGATTATCTCGTCATCATCTCATTGCTGTTTGTGGGTGCTTGCTGTGCACAAAACGGCTGTCGCATTTCCTATATTACAACACAACCAAAGTACTTCATTGGCTGTAAAGTGCTTTGGGATGCCCTGAGGTCGGGAAAGGCGCTATATAAATGCAAGTCTTTCTTTCATGTTTTACTCTTTTTTTTTCTTTGGTGATATTCACCATTCCTTTGCTCAGACTAATGAAACCTGTTCCCTTTTCATTGAACCAATGAAGGTTAAAGGGAGATTTCAAAATTATGAGCAGCTTTGATCAGGTTGATCGAGTGAAACTATTGCCACTATGATCAATAGAGTGCAGATATTTAACAAAATTATCAGTTAACGACGGAAATAGTCGAGTCTCGAGGTAACAAAGACATGGATGAGGGTTTCAGCAGCAGATGAGCTGAGGCAAGGGCAGAGTCGGGCGATGTTACAGAGGTGTAAGTAGGGGATCTTGGTGATGGAGAGGATATGGCGTCAAATAGGATGCCATGGTTGCGAACAGTGTGGTTCTGCCTGAGACACTGGCCAGGGAGAGGGCTGGAGTCAGTGGCTAGGGAACGGAGTTTGTGACAGGGACCGAAAACAATGGCTTTGGTCTTTCCAATATATAATTGGAGGAAATTTCTGCTCATCCAATACTGGATGTCGGACAAGCAGAGTGACAAATCAGAGATAGTGGAGGGGTCGAGAGAAGTGGTGGTGAGGTAGAGCTGGGAGTCATCAGTGTACAAGTGGAAACTGACGCTTTGTTTTTGGATGATGTTGCTGAGGGGCAGCATATGGATGAGAAATAGGAGGGGCCCAAGGATAGATCCTTGGGGGACACCAGACGTAACGGTGCGGGAGCGGGAAGAGAAGCCGTTGTAGAAGATTTTTTGGCTGCGACTGGATAAATAGGAATGGAGCCAGTTGAGAGTAGTCCCACCCAGCTGAACAACGGAGGAGAGGTGTTGGAGGAGGATGGTGTGGTCAACCGTATCAAAGGCTGCAGACAGGTCGAGGAAATATAAGGAGGGATAGCTTACCATGGTCACAGTCACATAGGATGTCATTTGTGACTTTGATTAAGGCCGTTTCAGTGTTGTGTCAAGGGCGGAAACCTGATTCGAGAGGTTCAAACATGGAGTTGCGAGAAAGGCGGGCACGGATTTGGGAGGTGGCAACATGTTCACATTCTGTTCCAGTTCACTGTATAAACAGCCTCTGCTGATCAGCTGGAGTTCACTGTGCTTCTGTCTGCACAGCTGTTCACAAACTCATCTCTAGACCCCTATGATTATCCAGTCAGACATGTGGAGCAAAGACTGGGCAAGTCCCAATCAGGAGAAAGACAGTGAATCATCCTGGGTCAACCTTTTATGCCTCGAGGCAGTTAGAGAACTGAGATGCAATCAGTTGGGAGCAGGAAAACATCTGAACAAAGGAATAATGAATGCTAAAGGGCAGCAAAAAAAAAGCAGGCACTGCTCTTGTCAAATCCAATGGGTCAGGGAAAGACCTTGCAGTAGCATCTCCTCTTTGAACACTCAGAGGATGCGGTCCAAGTTTTACAGACAGTAAATCCTGCTGTAGCTGTCTGAGGAAGCACGTCGGTGAATAAAGAACTAACCAATGCACAAAGAATCGATTTCAATCTACATAACTAGTTACGGAGCTGCTCAGCCCTGGGAATAAGTCAGAGTCACCATTTGTTAGTGGATGGTGCTCAGTCCAAAAGTTCATTTAAATCTCAGTGGGGGCAATTTTAACTTTTGGCAATAGTGTGAAGCCGGCGATCAGCCGCCTATTATATGTTCAATGGAAGGGAAAATCGGGAGAGGTGTATAACGGGCGGCTGATCCAATATCGCCCATTTTACACTATCCCCAAAGGTTAACATTACCCTGAGTATGTGGGGTTGATGACGTTTGTCGGTCCTGAAAAGACTAGTAAATGCTCATGTTGCTTTGTGTGCGGCTAATGTCAGTTTGGTTTGGTTGGTAGCGCTTTCACCTTCAAGTTCAAAGGTTGTGGGTTCAAGCCCACCTCCAACACTTGAGCGGATAATTAATTGCAGCACTGCATTGTTGGAGTTGCTGTCCTTTGAATGAGATGTTAAACCACAGTCCTGCTACCTATTCAGCAGGTCCAGTGAATGTAAAAGATTCCATGCGACTATTTGATAGAAGAGCAGGAAGTTCTCTGGGTGTCCTGTCCACAGCCCTCACCCAACCAAAGACAAGTGGCCATTCATCTCATTACTGCTTGACTTTGGGAAATCCTGACGATGGGATAAGCAACTATACAAATGTAAATTCTTTCTTGCTTCCATGTATTGTTGTAAGGATTTTTACTGCCTGGACCTGCCATTAATGGGGCAGTAATGGCCTCAAAATGGAGTTGGTAGCCTTACCACCCTGTTCGCACTGTACCCAGTTTCTAGCAGGACCTCAGACTTTAGAATGGTGTTGTGCGGGTGATCAGAACAGCAGTCATTGTTCGTGATATCACATCACTAAAATATCAATCGAGGCAGAACGCTCTTTATACCCACCTTCAGGCACAAGGTGCCATTTGTGAGACCGAATTACAAGGCACGTAGAAAGTACCTCGTTTTATTGTGGAATTTAGATTTTGCAAACCAAACAAAGGGTTGGAAGTTCTGCTACAGTCGTATAAAGCTCTGGTTAGACTGCATCTGGAGCACTGCGTTCAGTTCTGGGCACTGCATCTCAGGAAGGATATGTTGGGCTTGGAGGGGATGCAGCGCAGATTCACCAAAATGATACTAGGGCTAAAAGGATTAAATTATGAGGACAGAGTGCATAGATTAGGCTTATATACCCTTGAGTATAGAGAACTAAGGGGTGATCTAATTGAAGTGTTTGAGATGATTAAAGAAGTTGATAGGTTAGATAGAGAGAAACTCTTTCCTCTGGTGGGGGAGTCCAGAACAAAGGGGCATAACCTTAAAATTAGAGCTAGACCGTTCAGGGGGTGATGACAGGAAGCACTTCTTCACACAAAGGGTGGTGGATATCTGGAACTCTCTCCCCAAAAAGCTGTTGAGGCTGGGGGTCAATTGTAAATTTCAAAACTGAGATTGTTAGTTTTTTTTTAGGCAAGGGTATTAAGGGTTATGGAACCAAGGCGGGCAAATGGAGTTGAGATACAGATCAGCCATGATCTCATTGAATAGTGGAACAGGCTCAAGGGGCTGAATGGCCGACTCCTGCTCCTATTTTCCGATCATTCCAACTGGAGAAACACCAGCTTTTTAAAAGCTAGTTTGCCTTCTCCACAGGTTTCTGTTAGAACTCAAATGGTTAAATATCTTAGGCTCCCAGGATCTGAATTCAAGCTTCAGAAAGCTAATGAAAAAAATCCGACATCTGTCTTTAAATTCTGCTTCAGGCCATTTAGTTGCAGTCAAAGCCGAACTTTGAATATTAATTCCAACCATTGAATGTGCCACACCAGTATGAAACCACTGTTTGGCTGTACCATTATCCAAGTTCAATGGGTTCTGCTTCTGAACCTTGTACCCAACCTGTGGGTGCTTGAAGATGGCACTGGGTACAAACAAGTATAAATGTGTTCCAATTCGGGTTGCCAACTCTAGTTGGATGTATTCCTGGAGGTTTCGTCACATGACCTCTCACCTCCAACCCCCTCATCCAGTCAAACAGCCTTTTTTTTTACAATCGGCAATATTGTTACAACTAATAAACAAAAGTGGTCAGAGAAAATAAAGAAGGCACAGAGTTTCTGTAATGCCCCGTATGATCTATCTCCCAGGTTGTTCGCAGCAGTGTCCTGGAGATTAATCCTTCATTCCTGGAGACTCCAGACCAATCCTGGAGGGTTGGTAACCATAGTTCCAATCAATAACAGTACCATATAGGGCAGGGGTGGATGTCCCTGCTCCGCCACCCTGATTTCGGCGGAGGTTCGGCAGAAACCCCGTTTACATGTGTAAATGAGGTTCCACCCACCACCCCGAGCTTCTGCCAAAACTACCTTTGTGAACACAATAAGCTGATTCCCTGATAAAATGAAAATCGTAGGTATATTCTCTTCATGTCATTCAGCAGCAGACAGGGATTTGGTTGGGTTTCCCCAATATGCCGTTATCTATAGATGGATCCAAAAGGGGGCGCTGTTTTCGATTTACCTGTGTCGGCAGGGAATTCCTTCGCGGACTTTGACAGAGCTGTCAGTGGACTGTGTTTTTAAATGGATATATATGCTGTCCCTCGTAAAACTCCTTTGGTATTTGAATCTGTGGTATTTGAATCTGCAAAAGGTTTTGTCAGATAAAGAAATTTCGTAATTCAATAGGAGGAAAAGAGAACAATCCAGAAATAACACATTTTGCAAGAGATAGGAGTCTACATCAATGCATAGCAGTCATGTAAAGCAACCAGATAGAGGCCTGGGGTTCACGCTAAGCTCAACAAAACCTTCTTTTTTGTTTGTAGGCAGAGATCCTTATTACGCCTGCCCACATCAAGGATTAATTTACTGGAAGAATGTAAACAATATCAGTCGCCTTGTAGCTTTCCAAGGGCCTATAAAGGCAGTTCTGTAATCAACTTGATCTAAAATGAATTCAGCACAGTCCCGGCGTTGTGAGTTTGTAGAGAAGGATTAATTGCACAGCAGTGGCAGGCTATCAACTTTCACATCGCCCTGTAAGAGTGCTGACTGTGTGCAGTGGGCTGCGGCCAGTTTGACAACAGTTGGGATCCGCACAGTTCCACATTCTAACTGCGTAAGGTAATCGGGGTACTCCCATAAGCAGTTCGGCATTTCATTACCGTCCAAAGCGCAGCTCAGACTGTGCCGTGGAATAGGGCCCATCGGACCTTTCTCAACAAATGTAAGGAATATTTCAGTAAGATACTGATCTCCACCCAATGCTCCGGGTAGAATGTGGGTCAGCCTGTCTTACAAAACAAAAAGACACAGTAGCCCTTTTGTTCGACTTACACAGAGTCAACGGAACCCTTAGGGGACAGCAGTGGTATCTATGTACCATGTGGAAAAATAATACAAGATTAGACTGTGCTTACTGTAAGATGAAATAAGTAGGGGGTAAGCAAAGCAGCGACTAAACCTACCAGCAGACTTCTGAAATATTGTGTGGATGCCCAAAGGGAATGTACATTCCAGATCATTGGTGCCAACTGGTCCTGCACCTGTAGCTTTAAATTAAGCCGAGAATTTTGCTTTGTGCTAAAGTGGGTGGATGGAAGTGATGGGAAAACCCCAGCAGTACTGTTGCACGGCTGGCTGGATCTGGAGGTAGTGTATCTCCAGTCGTACATTGTTATGTAAGATGTGTGTTGTCAGCTGTATCCAATCCTGATGTGAGAAACACTTCTTTCTGAAAAGCACAATTGAGAAGCACAGCCTATTTCCACAGAGCAATTACGTAGGCAGAGCAGCAGAATCCATTTGCAGTATCATTCAGGTTCGTTACATCAATTAAACCTGATCTGCGGTGAAAGCGTAAAACCAGCGCTGGCGAGTTGCAGCCCATTTTACACCCAGCGAAAATCAGGCACGGTATTAAACGGGCTGCGATTCGCTATCGCGCTTTGGCCGAAGCCAAATTTCCCCCCCCCGCATAATTTCCATACAGTGTCTGACTTTGAGTATATTGTTCAGATTTTGGTGTATATTAAAGCTTTTTTTTTAATCCTGATGCAGGGTTTGGCTAAATGATTTTTTTTTAAATTGACATATTCTGTCATTTCTGCATTACATTATATTGGCAGAAATGGAAAGGGCAGTCAATATGCAGGCCACAAACTGTAGTGTACCTGCAACCAATTGCCGGATAAAAGGCACAATTCACATTATTTTATTTTCTCCCCCCCTCCTCATTCTCTCCTGAAGGAAGTGACTTTTTGCTGAGTGATGGTTATCCAGTGCTGGCATCCCTCCGGTATCTTACCCAATTGACCGCTCTTTGTGTGTCAGCCCAGAAAATAACTATTCGACATGGGGAGCCGGGCAGGAGAAAGCAAATCCTGTTCTCACCCGAGGTCCCTGCACATGCACTGTATAGCCAGGATGAGCATTCAGTGACAAGCCTGGTAACCGCACTGACAATTCAACCTGTCACTTTTGAAGCCAGTAGCTGACTCATCCTTCAGGGTTTTAAGTTATGACATCCTGATGTCACTCAGTAAAAGTATGTTTACTGGATTTTTTCTTTTGATTGATTATCCCATTATGATGAGAGACGGTGTTTCAGTACTGGCGAATGGAACCCCTTTTGCACTCGACCTCATGCCCTAACCTCAGCCTCTCAGAAGCACACATTACTGCGCCAGTTTGAAATTTCCAGTTCCTGCATTTTCCATCCTTGTCTCTGAATGAAATTGCCAGTGTCATGCCAATTTATCTACTAGGTTTGGTCCCTTAGAAACTGAATTAAATCTGCCCAAACTCATTAAATGAGGTAGAAATTGGTGTGCGTTGCGCCTGCTTTTCGGGAGTAAAACGGGCGCAGACTATACCAGTGTAGCAATGGGACGGCCTGTGGCCTGCCTGGCATCCTTCCATAGGTCCAGGTCCCAAACTGTGCAGACGTTAGTCGCGCTGCTAAATTTCTGGGGACCATTTTTGAAGTATCCCGGGCAGATGCCTAAAACAGGCATGTTAATGAGGGGCTAACGCTCGTATAAGGGCCCCGTTGTAAAATGCGTTATCCCACTCAGGATTCTTCAATGGCCACCAACGAAATGCAAGTGTTAGGTGTTTTTTCACTTAAAAAAATAAATTTTCCCCAAAACGGGCCCAGATTAATTTCTACCCCATTTGAATCATATTTTCATGTCCCGCTGCTTGCTGCCCATTATCTGTTGCTACATGTTTGGAAAGACATTTTAACTTTTAACAAGCATTGCATCTGGCATTATGTTAGCAGTGGTGAGTAGTGCTTATTATGAGTCTTTACAGAGGGGATTGTCGCAGATGCACAACAGCAGGACAATGGCATGAAACAGTTGGCAGTTTCTGCAGTAAGGCTGGGGAGGAATTGAACCCTTGAAAGAATTCCTTCCAGGAACTAGAGTGTGACGTGTCATCATCTCTATTAAACATGCAAAGCAGTTTGTGGAATTTAAGAGTGGTGTAAAACGAAGGATCTTTAAATGGTCATCTGGCCCCCAATTAAGGAAATCATCAACTTATTAACCAAACTGTAATAAACTTAACTTCACAGTGCCTGGATATTACGATAACATTACAAGAGGTTAACTACAACCAGCCAATGAAGTAACCAGATTGCATGCATTTTTAACAGTCATCAGTCTAGACTAAGTTGACAAAAGGGAATGCTAATTCCTTGAAGAAGGCCTGCTGGTTTGTTTCTTTAGGTGACATCCCACCACTGGAATTCTATTAGTTGATTGTTTTAAAAGAGAAATCTGATTTATCGAGAGAGCAGGCTATAATTTGTAGAACAGGGCTATAGCCAGTGCAACAGATCAAAAGCGGCACCACAGAATTGGCTCAGTTATTTCTATTCCACCTACTTGCCTCACGATAGTGTGTTTAATGTTGAATTAGGGGACCACAAGCTGATTAAAGCTCTCATTTGACCATTTGTATAGCCATCCTGTGGTTAGATCCATTCCCACTTAAGTACACACTTTCTAGCTGCTTACTGTTATTTTTAGCATATATTTCCCCTAATAAAGGCTGTGTTCTGTTGAAAGTAACTTAATTAGGTAGAATCGAGTCTATAGACTGCTTTGACTTTCCTTTCTTCTCGCTTTTTTCTTCAGTCCAACTGAGTTCAGCTGTGTTTTGCCGACTTTTCACTGTATTTGATGTAAGTTGACTGAATTTAGCTGTGTTGATTTGATTTGATGGATCTTGGCACACTTCTACTTCAATTGTAACTCCTGTCAATCATAATGTGTTCTCATCAGGAGCAGCGAAAACACTGGGTAAATCCATGCCAAGTTGTTGTTAAGTTGCGTAACCCTCAGAGATACCCTGCAGGTGAAAAGATAAAGCACTTGAAAAAAAGTAAGGCTCTTGTACACAGATCCAGAATCTTTAAAAAAAGAAATTAAGTTGACGCCTGCTTAAAAAATGGTGTTTTGTGCCTGTGAACTGGTTCTCCAGGGTTGCTGGGCAGAGGTAATTCAATGGAAGTGTATTTAAAAGACACCGTAATGTTATGGTAAATGTATTTCAGCCATTACTTCACCATTTTCCTTTTCTTTTTTATTCTGCTGGCCATTGTGCCAGTTGTTCTAATTTTTTTTCTCCTTCCCTGCTCCACTACCCTCACAGTGGGCCAATCCCACCACCTCATGTGTTTCGAAGAAGAGGAGGACTTATGAAGGCAGGCCAGGCTGTACTAGAGGTGCTCTATGCCCACTGGCCGGTGCCTGCACTCGCACCCCCGCATTTACATTCAGAGGTGAACATGCCTTTGGCAGATAGTTATTACAGGCAGAGGCTCTTATTCCCAAAGGAAACTGCAATGTTGGATGCTTCCTCGGGAGCACCTCAATCATACTTTCAGTGGCACTACATAAAAGGTGATGTAGAATAGTCCCATTGGCAATACCCACCAAGGTGCCACCAACCCTCAGTGCAGGAAGTGACGACAACCAGGGGAACTGTCTTCACAGGGTCCAGGTCAGCAAGAGAGACAGATGCTAAGCTGGGCCATCTACGTCTAGGATACCTGCAGCTGCAATGCAGCATGGGGCAGGCATCGCTAATGACAGTATTGGGCAGTTGATAGTCTTCAATCTGCTTCTATCTTCTTGGGGGCTTGCTGCAACACTGACCAGAGGACATGGTGCCATGGAGTAGCAAAGAGGGACATCCTTCTCGTAACCACCTCATGCAGCACCACCTCCACCTCAGCAGCCAACAAGCAGGGTCGGGTCCTGGGCTGCCCTGTCACTTGCCTGCCAACTCATGCCTCCACCTTTTTGCCTGTGGCATCATAGTCCTCTTCCCCCTTCAGTTTTGGCAAGGCTACTAATAGGTTGAGATGCCTTTTCAGCCTCACCCAAGGCTTTCAGAATTGTTGCCACCATATTCTGCCACCTACCTTCAATTGTCCCTATCCTTTTAAACTTAATTTCCGCGCAGTTATGCACTCCTTTCAAAATCTGCACATAGAGCTATGCTCCTAAGTTGACTTCAAAAAACTGGGTGCAAGCAGCACATTTGTATTTGAGTCTGTCTAAAGCCCACTTCTATTCATATCAGGATACCAAGGGTTCGGTCCCCCCCCCCCACCACCCACAGGAGAGGCGGGCCCAGATTTTATCCTTCAGCACCCGGGTGTAAGATCTCCACGCGCTGGCAGCACCCACCACAAATTCAGGCACGTGCTGCCCCCCTGATTTTCCCTCCATTAAAGTCTCCAATGGGTTGTTTTCATCTGTCTCCGGGCAGCTGGCCAACCGTACCATGGTGGGGTGGGTGGGTGGGTGGGGGTGGGGGGAGCGGACTGGCCTATGAATGTATCTCCTATGTACTGTATCTCTTTCTCTGACCTGTTGACTGTCGAAGGAGCATGGCCCTGCACATCAACAAATGATGAAAAAAGAGCTGGATGCGATCAAATGAAGGTGCATACCATCCAAAAATATATTTCTAATCTTTGTCAATCAGTTTGAGTTACTGGGAACTGGAAAGGCTTTTGAGTCTCTCATCTGATCGACAGAGTCTCTTCTCAGGCAGTAAATGGGAAATTTAGTGTATCTTTGATTGCATTAACTCTCTCAATTTCGCTCATGTACATCTGTGCTCATTGATGTAGCTCCATGAGTGGGTGGATGAGAGCCTGACAGTTCTTGGAGCACAGTATTGGATTTGCTCCAATTCTTTAACAGGATATTGAGGCTGTGGTAAATGGCTGGCATCAATATCCAAGGATAGATTCAATAATTTCTGCTGAATCTTAAACCATTTGTTTGTAGATGCCAGAATGTGTCAGCTGTCTTATAAAGTAAGAGCTTGTTGACCCTTTTCACCACTTGTTCCCGATAAATGTTCCAGGACATGTGTCATATTTAAGCCTCAGCCGTGGCTCACTGGTGGCACTCTCTCCTCTGAGTCAGAAGGTCATGGGTTCAAGTCCTACTCCGGAGACTTTAGTACATCATTTCTGAGGAGGCACTGCACTGTTCAAGCGTGCCGTTATTTTGGCCGGAATTTTCCGGGGTCATTGCGGACGCGATCGGAGGCGGGTCAGGTGAGAAAGTTGATATTTTTGGGAGTGAGTCGGGAACCCGCTGTCATCCTGCCCCCACGCGCCTTTCCCTCGGGCGCATCTGTCAGCGCTGCAGCGACCCAAACGGCAGAGGCGGGCGACCCAATTTATAGTATTATTAGCTTGTTGTCAGACCTTTAGGAGTCTTCTTAACTTTACCTTTTAAACTTACTTGGATGGCCACAGGAACCACGCTGCTTGGGAACCATGTCTGTCAACTTGAGGCAGGAGTTCAGTGGCCATTGCTCCAGCTGACAGCATGAAATGTATTATAAAAGCTCCCACCTGACAGCTGATCACTTTCCTCAGGCAGAAGCTGTTGCTCACTGCATTCCCAGCACAGATTCTGCGGGCTGCAAGTCTTTCCAGCAAAGTCTCCATCCAGTGTCACCTCATTGGAAGAACGTCTCTCACCATTGACAGGTTGCTTCTGTCATCTCTACTTCACCTGCCATCTATTCCATCAACAGTTCATACTGTCTCACCTTGGTCTTCAGAATCCCACCACGATCAGCCCCAACACCAGCAGCACCAGGCACACCAGCAGGACCAACAACAACACCAACCTTCTCTGCAATCACCTGATGCTGCACAGGACAGAGGGCATCAGCACCCGACCACATTGCTGCCCGGGAGGCCAGGGATGACCTCATCATGGCCAGATTTAATTAACTTGACGCTGTACACCTATATGGCTGCCACATGATGCGCCAGGTTGGCACCACCCCACACCAACACCATAAAGCATCCCTACAATGACCAAGCCATTCCTTTCACACTCACCACCATTGCGGGGGGTACCGTTATGTCTCAATATTCACTGCAACTCACTAAGCCACTTCCAAAGGTGCACACAAATTTGTCCAAGACCAGAAAGTATTGAAAATAAAGAATTTTATGTTTGACAGCACATTAACAGAAACTTTACATAAAAATTGGATAAAACACCCAAGTGGCTACCCTTGTGAATCTACTTGTGTGTCATCTTTCTCTTCCATGTGCTTCTACGAGGTGCTACCCCTGTGGCTTCAACAGAGGTAGAGGCAGCTTGCTCACTTCCCTGCTGCCAAGGAGCTGGAGAGCACCTTGCTGCACATCAGTGGGGCCATGAGGACCCACGTCTACACTGTCATCCCTCCTAGAGAGGAAGTATATGAGCCTCTGCCATCTATCCTCCATACATAGTCATCTATCCTCCATAGATAGCCATCTATTCTCTATAGAGACCATGTGCTCCTGTGAGTGGCGCATCAGCTATTCCATGTAGGTGGGCATCCTATCCATGGAGGAGGTTACAGTCGCCATCGCCTGCGACACGGTGGTGGTCATGTTGGAGATGGACCTCCATTCTCTAAACATTTGCAGACATAGCACTCGCAAAACCTGTCAGAGTCTCCTGCACTTCTTCCTGCACCTCCAGGATCGCCCTCGATCTGGATGGCCCCTGAGGCTCAGCATCTGCATGCAGCTGCGCAGAGCTGGGAGCATCCTGCGCCCTCCGGTGATGAGTCTCCACTGCTGTCCCTGTCTCCACCATCTGCTCTTGCTCACTTATGAGTTGTGAGACAACAGGTGATAATACTACTCTATCTCGAGTGGGACCCAACCAGGTGTGCGTATCTGCACTGATGCTGGGTGCGCTTATGTGCCCTCAGAGGCTGGAGGCTCCTCTGAGGAGTTGTCTTCTTCTTCCTCCTGGACAGTTGTGGTGGGGGGGGGGGGTCCTCTTGATGGCTCTGTGGGAGAGTAAATAGATGAGTTAGATATGTCATATGAAGAATGGGTACAGATACCATTATGCACATGATGACCATTCAATGGCTGCTGACATCAGTCCCCATATGAGTGACTGATTTTTTGCCATGTAGCTGTATGATATGTAATTTTGTCACCAGGTTGCTGAGATGTCCCCCTCTCTCTGTCTCCCACCTCCAGCTGCTCGGCAACTCCAGATATTCCTAAAGCAGCCTCCTCTGCTGTTGTAAGGTTTGCAAATGATGGAGGGCCACCATCTCTTATTTTGGGCTCTTTTTTCCTGCAAGGAGGGAAAGAAGAGAAGGTTGAGTGAGAGTGATGGAACGAGTGTAAGGAATGGATGGGTTAGATCTTTAGAGGGTGACTATGATGGAGTAGGGTGCCAAAGCCAAGTGGCCTCCTTGTGCATTGTTAGTTGGTATGATTGCACTAGGATGAGGGTGAGTGTGAGGGGTGGCTAGTTTGATGGGGATTGATAATGTAGATAGAGTGAGAGGGATGGGTGGACATGCAAGTTGGTGTGAGTAAGGATGTGCAGGAGTAGGATTGGGAAGGCAGAGTGGTGGGGATGTGATGAGAGGCACAGCAGGATAAAGTTGAGTATGGCTTTGTACTCATGTTTCCTGAGCTAATGAGATCATTGAAACGTTTGCGGCACTGCACCCAGTTCCTCCTGACCACATCCCTGCTATTGACCTTCTCTGCAATCTCCAACCAGGCTGTTTTTGTCTCCTGGGGAGGTCTCTTCCACCCATTGGAAGGGAAGAGGACCTCCCTGCGTGCTCTGACTGCCTTTGTGCAGTCATTGTCAGTGTTTGCAGCACTCCAATGCTGTAGTGCACTGACAGCACTATGTTGCATTAACCTTCAAATCTAATGTGGCCATGGTCCCTTTAAAGATCCCGGCTGAAAACGTGTCATGAATGACGTCACCAGACCCGCACCATTTAATTGGGTCGGGTAGCGCGCAAGGTGGGCTTAATAGGCCTTATTAATGTAAAGTCATTCTGTGGAGCGGGATGGAGCCAGCAGCGGGGTCACAACCCGCCTTGGCCACCACCCACACCGGACCCACCCAGGTAGGGAAAATTCCGGCCTTTGAGTGAGACGGTGAACCGAGGCCCCATCAGTCCTCTCAGGTGGATGTAAAGGATCCCATGGTACTATTTGAAGAAGAGCAGGAGAGTTCTCCCTGGTGTCATAGCCAATATTTATCCCTCAACTGAAACAGAGTATCTGGTCATTAACTTCTGCTGATTGTGGGACCTTGCTGTGTGCAAATTGGCTGCCGTGTTTCCTACATTACAACAATGACTACACTTCAAAAGTACTTTATTGCTGGTAAATCACTTTGAGACATCCTGAGGTTGTGAAAAGCACTATATAAATACAAGTTCTTTCTTTCTTTTAGGACAGATTTGTTTGGTATCCAAAAGCCTTATCGTTTTTCTGTAGTGTATTATTTCCAGCAATGCCCACAGGTGATCTGTGTCAGAAGGTTTTTGCTATCGCTTTGTGCATAGTGCAGGCCACTGGTCAGTTGTTAAAGATGTTAGATGATCAAAATGTAGGTGGGATGTTGGGTGATATGCCTCCTGGTCGCTGTGGTCTCCTGGAACCCATTTCCGATTGCCTTCGGGAGTCAGAAAGGAATTTCCCGGAATTCTTTTCTTCCCTGAAGAAATAGTTTCTCTTTACCTATCGAATTATTTTTTTAACATTTTAGACAATTAGATTGGATCACCTCTCAATCTTCTCGACGCAAGGGAATACAAGCCAAGTTTATACAACCTGTCCTCATACTTTAACCCTTTTGGGCCTCTGTATCATTCTGGTGAATCTGCACTGCACCTCCTCCAAGGTCAATGTATCCTTCCTGAGAAACGATGCCCAGAACTGAACACAGTGTTCCAGATGGCATCTGACCAAGGCTCTGTACAACTGAAGCATAACTTCCTCACCTTCGTATTCCAACCCCATTGAGATAAAGGCCAACATTCCACTAGCCTTTTTGATTACTTTTTGTACCAGTCCACTAGCTTTTAGTGATTTGTGTATGTGGACACCTAAATCCCTTTGCTCCTCCACAGTTCCTAATTTCACCATTTAGAAAACACTTCGAATTGTCTTTCTGGGATCCAAAGTGGATGACCGCAAACTTCTCCACATTGAACTCGATGGCCTTTTGTAAACTCCTGCTCCATCTGCACTACTTACTTTGCCTCCGAATTTAGTGTCATCGGCAGACTTCAATATACAACTCTATTCTTTCATCCAAGTCATTGATAAATATGATGAAGAGCCGAAGCCCCAGTACAGATCCTTGGGGAACACCGCTTGTCACATTCCGCCAATCAAAAGTATGTACCAGTTATCCCTACTCTCTGTCTCCTACCTCTCAAACAATTTGCAACCCATGTCATAAGGATGCCTCCAATTCCGTACGCTTTCATTTTTGCTAATAATCTCTTGTGCGGAACCTTATCAAGTGCCTACTGGAAATTCATTTATACTCTGGAAATCCATACCTATCCCTTATCCACCATGCTAGTGGCCTCCTCACAAAAGTCAACTAAATTAGTCAGGCATGAAATACCCTTCACAAATCCATGCTGACTCTCTCTGATCAGCTCAAATGTGACCAAGTGCTCAGTCACAGTGAAAGATTCGAGTAATTTCCTCACAACTGACATTCGACTGACAGGTCTACCTGAGGGCACCTGTGGAACCTAACCCCAATGAGCCTTTACTGCCTTCAGGAAAGGAGGCAAGAACATTGGGGGAAAAAAATAGAATCTTTAAACGACAGGTTTAGTTATAGATCGAGTTATTACTTGGCTATATATGGGCACAATAAAGAATAAGATAGGTATGAACTATTTGTTGCTGACCATTTTTTTGTTGTGCGCAGTGAAACTTGACCACACTGTATTTCAGCACAGGCGGTGTCGCCGTATTGCTAGTGCCTTGTTGCATTACGCAATCAATTTTAATGCAACCATTTGCAGAGTGATGTAGTGCACTTAATTCTGCCCTTGCTCTCAACCAGTTCTCACAGCTGGAGGTGTAGATTGTGATTGGGAAGGGGTCCAGCAACATTTTAGAGCAGACATTCTGGTTTTAAATACGTAGAGACCAACGATGAAAAAGCTCAGTGAATGAGCTGAAAAGTGTAATAGCATGCCAGCCATTAAAAATGGTTAGTGCTGTGGTAGACCATGGAGATTGGCCACCTTGCCCACACATGTGTTACCTATGCATTACACATGTACATATGTGTGTAAAGGGGAACATATTGTCAACTCCTTTTCTGTATGAGTCGTACAGACCCAAAGGTTACTGAATTCTGCAGTCACCGAGGAAACCTCTTGCTCCACCGCATGTTCTGCTCATGAAGATATGGGGACATCCCCAGGCTGGACCAGCTCGTCCTTGTGCTGAAGAAAATCGCAGAGGTGACAAGAAAAATTGAGGGGGAGGGAAGTTGAGCAAGTCAGTCAATGAGTAAACCTCCTGAGGGACGCTCCCTCTTGACAGTGCTATCACACTTGCATTCATCTATCTTCTTTCATGTCCTTGGGACATCCCAAAGCACTTTACAACCAATATATTACTATTGAAGTGCAGACGCTGTTGTTGTGTAAGCAAGTTAACTTTTTTCAGCACTTGTCCATAGATCAGATATAAAGAGAGGAATTTTAACCCCCACAAGTGGGCGGGTTTGGGTCAGGTGGGTTGTAAACATTTTTTAAAACTCAAACCCGAACCCAACTCACCTCGAACCCGCCCACTTCCGGTTTTAATGGAGGTGGCACAGGGGTCGGCTGGCCAACCGCTCCCAGGAGGTGGGTCACTCGTTTGAATATTGTAATGAGGCTGCGTGCCTCAGAATTTATCTCCATTTTAGGTTTAACGCTGGCCGGCCGGGTATCCCGGGCTTCGGGAAACCCGGCAACTAATGGGAGGCGAGGGCTGCTGCATGGCTGCTTGTGGGCCAGGTGGAGCAGAAGTGCTTCCCCCTGGTCCATCACACTAACCTGCTTCCCTCCCTGTGATCAGACTGCCCTCCCGCGATCGGACCCCACCCCTCCACGATTGGACTCCCCACGATCCGACCCTCCCCAAGATATCACTGACCACCCCCTCACGATCAGACACCCCCTGCGATCACAGGCCACCCCCTCACAATCGGACCCCCCCCACCCACGATCAGCGATTTCCCCCCCCCCCCCCCAACTCTCCATCTCTGCCCTCGATCAGTCTCCGGCCCCCCACGATCGCCCCCCCGACCCTACAAGCCACTCTGTACTCACCACCCACCACGCGTGATCTCTACCCCAGCAACATGAACTTACCTGCTCCTGGGCTGAGGCCTCTGCTGCAGTGCTCCCTGCCTGACAGGGAGCCAAGCCTGCCAATCCGACCGGCTTCTGGGCGGGGACCTTGTGTTTCAAAAAAATAGCACGCATGCTGTGGGATCAAAATTCCATAGATCAGGACTCTTTCCCCCCCAGCTTGGAAATCCCCCCCAGTAAATATCAGGGCCATAGTAATTATATTTGTCCATACTCTACTTTATTTGCTAGGATTTTACCAGGGTTAGGGGTGAAACATTAATTTTTATTAATAAATGCCATTAAAACTGGGACTGACAACTAGTGCCGTTAAATAGGTAATGGCCTCTCTGAAATGTTACTGTATCCCTGAAATAACATATCAACATACAAAAATGACAGTCAGGAAAAGACCCACTGCTCCATCTAGCCTGTCCCGTCCAGTTGTGATGTCTTATGCATCAGGATGCAGACACTCCCCACCCACCTGGATCCGTGTGATCTCCTGGGAGAAGCAAAAAACCAGATAAAAACCCAGGCCAATTAGGGTGGAAAATATCTGGAAAATTCTTCTCCGGACCCATTAGGCGATCAAAACTAGTCCGGGAGACCACATTGACCCTGACTTATATTACATGGTACCTACCTCTTGTACAAGGTGTTTTCCACCCCAGCCAGAAATAGGTCCAGTAATTGAAGGAATAACGCGAATCAACCTTCACCACACGAGCCAGCAACCTGTTCCACTATTCTATAGGAAATGAGTGTTTTCATTAAAATATTTGCATGCTGTCCACTGCCAATGATAACATTTTAATTTTAAAAATGTCGAGTTTAAAATATGTTTTATTTCAGGCACCATTAGACAGCCATTTAATCCAATTATTGCAAAAGACATTTTGGACCCTACTTACAGGAGCTGTCAGTAGCCGTGTTAATTAATGCTTTACTCCTGGCACCATCATCTTTCCTGTTAACTCTGCTCATTCTTCCTCTGTCTTCTTTTGCATTCTCTTAGGCCTAATTGTGACAGTTTTATGATATATGCCGCTTTATTATTTTTTTAAGCACTTATTTTTTTCTGTGTTTCCCCCCCCCCCCCCCTTCTCTTGACTCCTTTTATCTTTCTGTCCTTGTCCGACATTTTTGGTTCTTTCAGTTCCAAGCAACGGATCTGTGTATATTGTACAACTCCCGTTCCATCAGGGATGGGAGGCCATCTGTAAAAATAACAGAGCGCAATGCGACACGGCGATGGGTTTGCGATCGCACTGCATGGCGCTCCCAGCGCTGACAGGCCTTTTCACAATACTAATGTCTTATAGTGGCACAAAACAGAGGTTTGTCCGGGTGAGGTACCAGGTGCCTATGGACCCAGGGCCTGGCAGTGATCGCCATCTTCAGGAAAGGAGGTGAGAAAATGGGGCAAACCTTTGTCATGCTGCTTCGAAACCAGCGGTGGCCAGGCGTATAAGTTTGGCATTGATACAAAAAATGTTTAATCCGGCAGCAACATCTTGGATTTGGCCCTGTTTAATAACTGAACGCTTATGTGTACGCAGAGGAGGCAGTTACTTAAAGAGGTGCTCTGTAAATGTAGCTTTCAGGAGGTAATCTCATCGGCCGTTGATGTGCCAAAATATCTGTGCTCTTTGAGAGCGATTTGTGCTTATCTTCCCTTTGCACTGGGCTCACTTTGGCAGGCGATATTCTCAGCCAGTGATACAGCAATGTGTCTCACAGCTTCATCAGTCATACACTCTTTGTCAGTGAAGTCTCCATTCTCAGTGCTGACTTTCTCACCTTGCCTTGACCTTCTCGCTGCAGTAAATTTCCATAAAGCTCTCTCAGTTTCTTTTCTTCCTCTCGCACTGTCCCACAATCTCTCGCTCTGATGAATATAAAGCATGGTGAAGGCCAAGAATTGCATTGGCTTTTTTTTTCAGGATGGGCAAAAGTAAAAGTAGGACTTCTTTTTTCTTTCATGGCCCAAGTTGGAATGTGCACTGGCAGATTGAATTTAAAGAAAGAACTTGGAATTATACAGCGCCTTTCACGATCTCAGGACGTCCCAAAGTGCTTTACAGCCAATGAAGTACTTTTTGAAGTGTACAAAAGCAAAATACTGCTGGAAATCTGAAATAAAAACAGAAAATGCTGGAAATACTCAGCAGGTCAGGCAGCATCGTGGTGAGAGAAACAGAGTTAACGTTTCAGGTCCATGACCTTTCATCAGAAGTCACTAATGTAGGAAACACGGCAGCCAATTTGCGCAAAAACAGCAATGTGATAATGAGCAGATAATCTATTTTAGTGAAGTTGGTTGATGGATAAATATTGGTCAGGACACCTCCCCTTCTCTACTTTGAAATAGTGCCATGGCATCTTTTACATCCACCTGTGATGGCAGGTGGGGCCGCGGTTTAACATTGGCACCTCCGACAGTGCAGCACTCCCTCAGTACTGCACTGGCATGTCAGCCTAGATTTTTGCTCAAGACTTGAACTCACAACCTGCTGACTCAGAGGAGTTAGTGCTACCAACTGAGCCATAGCTGACACCTGAATTTAGTACCACAGATCAATCAGGAATCTCTCTACCTTCTATGTGTGGACATAAAGGGGCAGTTTTTCAACTTATTGCTCAGGTGTAAAACTGGCTTCGCGGATCAGCCATTATAAAAACCCGTCCGATTTTCACTTCCATTGATTTCTATGGTGCCAAAAACCGAGGTTTGATCCAGGCGGGTATTGAAGATCACATGGCACTAATTGAAGAGGAGCAGGGAATTCTCCCTGATGTCCTGGCCAACATTCCTCCTTCAGCTAATATCAGCAAGACAAATAATTTATCATTCATCTCATTACTCTTTGTGGGACATTGCTGGCAGAAAATGGCTGCCAGGTTTGCTTACACACATCATTCCAAAATGGCTGCCAGGTTTGCTTACACACATCATTCCAAAATGGCTGCCAGGTTTGCTTACACACATCATTCCAAAATGGCTGCCAGGTTTGCTTACACACAACATTCCAAAATGGCTGCCAGGTTTGCCTACACAACAAATCATTCCAAAAAAGAAATTCAACAACAGGAAGAAAGGGATATGGGAACAGGTCAGGCACGTGAGATTAGGACTACTGCTCGTGGGAGGTTAAACACCCACATGGATTAATGTGGCTGAGCGGCCTGTTTCCGTGTTGTAATTTCTATGAGAAGGCCTGTGTAAATTCAAATATTTCTTTCCACTGTCAGATGGCCAATTTCCATTATCCATTAGGGGAGCTCAGCCGTTATGTCAAGTTCCACCGCATTCTATGAAATAAAAAATCTTACGGAAAATTTCCTTCTGAATGAGTACAGAAATGATCTTAACAGCACATGCTCTAGCGGAGAAAAGTTGTGGTTTAAAAGGGCACTGTCTTCATGAAAAAGCAATTGGGTAAATGTGTTTTGTTTGTTTGCAAACACATGATGTGACGATAGGCATCTTGTTAAAAATGCATTATTGCGTCAATCGAGCATGAAAGCATCAAGACTAAAAGAATGTTTGTTTTTATTTGGTTCTCGGGATGGGCGACGCTGGCAAGGCCACATTCATTGCCCATCCCTGGTTGCCCTGAGAAGTTGGTAACCCAACTCTGAACTGTTGCAGTCCTTGTGGTGATGGTGCTCCCACCATGGAGTCAGGTTGGGAATTCCAGGATTTTGACCCAGCTACAATGAAGGAAGGTCCAAGTCAGGACGGTGTGTGACTTGCAGGAGAACTTGGAGGTGATGGTGTTCCTACAACACCGCTGCTCTTGTTCTTCTCAGTGGTAAAGGTCGCCGGGGAGGGAAGGACTATTGAAGTAACCTGGGTGAACTGCTTTAGTGCAGCCTGTAGATCGTACATACTGCAGTTGCAATATACCGGAGGAGGTGGATATTGAGAATAGCGGCGGGGGCACCAATCAAGCATTCTTCAGCCTCTTACCTCTCCCCAAGTAATTTTTTTGTGTCACATTCAAGGAAATGACTCAGTGTTCAACTGACAGGTTGCCCTCAAAACTGTTCTGTATAAGGAAACCACAGACTTGAAAATGACAGTAAATGAAAGCTGCAGAGCGATTGACCATGACATACCTTAATGGATAGTCTCTTGCCTCTCCAGGAACCCAGACAATGATGTGAGGCCATGGTGTTACATTGCTGAGTATGAAGATGGCGTGTATTGGAAATACTGCGACATACCAACATGTCACAGTGAGTAGGAGACACGTTTATTGGGCAGGCATTGAGACACCTCTGCAGCCTTGTTGTGTGTACAAATGTGTTTTAATGGTGTAGCTATCTCATGTACAAAGACCTTTGAGGGGTGATTCTGCGATACTGCTCTCCCAGTGGAGGGGGTGGGGGGGCCACTCACAGGGAGCGTGGGTCTGCGAATTGAGGCTACAATGTTGTAGCCTTATCTCCCACCCATGCTGCTGTGAGTGCAACTTCCCCGCTGGCCATGCAGAATCATGGAATTAGCCTTAATAAGTAGCTGCAGCTGATTTTTACATTTTTTAATTTATTTACGGGATGTGGGCATCGCTGGCAAGGCCAGCATTTATTGACCATCTCTAATTGCCCTTGAGAAGGTGATGGTGAGCCACCTTCTTGAACCGCTGCAATCCGTGTGGTAAAGGTACTCCCACAGTGTTGTTAGGGAGGGAGTTCCAGGATTTGGACCCAGCGACAAATAAAGGAATGGTCAAGTCGGGATGGTGTGTGACTTGGAGGGGAACTTGGAGGTGGTGGTGTTCCCATGCGCCTGCTGCCCTTGTCCTTCTAGCTGGTAGAGGTCGTGGGTTTGGGAGGTGCTGCCGAAGAAGCCTTGATGACTATGTGCAGAAGTTTTGCTCTGTCGAACCTCTGATGGCTCCATTGGTCTGAGCACTGTCCAAAGAGGAACGGAGCGGTGCGGACCAGCAACGTTTCAGGTTCAATCCACAGTCTGTGTTGCGTTACTGATCCCCAGCTGGGGTAGCAGTTGGGAGAGTAACAACTGGGTATGGTACCATTGAGTCAGCCAGGTGACCCTTGCTGGAAAGTGCATGTGGGTAAACTCCAGGTGAGGACAGAATCGGGCTTGGCTTTGATGCCTCTACAGTAAAACCATCCGCTAGCACTCACTCATCAAAAGTAGCCACCTGGATGAGGTACCTGATGTTGCCTGATGCCCATGAACTATAATTCCAAGATCCTGTTCCCCCTGTAGCAACTGCACCCATAGGGCGTGCCAAGACTACAGTGATATAGCCTCACATCAGACCAGTGTAGGACTGTGGAACCTACCCTTATATTTCAGCATGAGTTGGCTAAGGTAGATTGGGAAATTAGATTAAAAGGTATGACAGTAGATAAGCAGTGGCAATTATTTAAAGAAATATTTCATAATTCTCAACATATATACATTCTATTGAGAAATAAAAACTCCACGGGAAAAGTGATCCATCCGTGGCTAACTAAAGAAGTTAAGGATAGTATTAGATTAAAATAAGAGGCTTATAATGTTGCAAAGAATAATAGTGAGCCTGAGGATTGGGAGAGCTTTAGAAACCAGCAAAGGATGACCAAAAAATTGATAAAAAGAGAGAAAATAGAATATGAGAGTAAATTAGCAAGAAATATAAAAACAGATTGTAAGAGCTTCTACAAGTATGTTAAAAAGGAAGAGAGTAGCAAAAGTAAACTTTGGTCCCTTAGAGGCTGAGACAGGATAAATTATATTGGGGAACAAGGAAATGGCAGAGATTTTAAACAAATATTTTGTACAGGTAGAAGACACAAAAAGTATACCAAAAATAGTGGGGAACCAAAGGGCTATTGAGAGTGAATAACTTAAAGTAATTAATATTAGTAGAGAAAAAGTACTTGAGAAACTAATGGGACTAAAAGCCGCCAAATCACCTGGACATGGTCACCTACATCCTAGGGTTCTAAAAGAGGTGGCTGCAGAGATACTGGATGCACTGGTTGTGATCTTCCAAAATTCCCTAGATTCAGGAACAGTCCCAGCGGATCGGAAGATAGCAAATGTAACCCCGATATTCAAGAAAGGAGGGAGAGAGAAAACAGGGAACTACAGGCCAGTTAGCCTGACATCAGTCATCGGGAAAATGCTGGAATCCATTATTAAGGAAGTGGTAACAGGGTACTTAGAAAATCATAATATGATTAGGCAGAGTCAACATGGTTTTATGAAAGGTAAATTGTGTTTGACAATTTTATTAGAGTTTTTTGAGGATGTAACTGGCAAGGTAGCTATAGGGGAACCAATGGATGTAGTATATTTGGATTTCCAAAAGGCATTCGATAAGGTGCCATATAAAAGATTGTTAAGCAAGATAAGGGTACATGGGGTTGGGGGTAATGTATTAACATGGATAAAGGACTGGTTAACAGACAGAAAACAGAGAGTAGAAATAAACGGGTCATTTTCAGATTGGCAGGCTGTAACTAGTGGGGTGCCACAAGGATCAGTGCTTGGGCCTCAGCAATTTACAATTTATATTAATGACTTAGATGAAGGTACCGAGTGCAGTATATCCAAGTTTGCTGATGATATAAAGCTAGGTGGGTAAGTAAGCTGTGAGGAGGATACAAAGAGCCTGCAAAGGGATCTAGACAGGTTAAGTGAGTGGGAAATAAGGTGGCAGATGGAGTATAATGTGGGGAAATGTGAGGTTATTCACTTTGATAGAAAGAATAGGAAAACAGAATATATTTTAAATGGTGAGAAACTATTAGTGTTGGTGTTCAGAGAGATTTGGGTGTCCTAATACAAGAAACACAGCGGGCTGGATTTTACTCACCGAGACACGTTGGGGGCGGGACTGCTGCCTTCCAGGTTCTAGTCCCGCCCCCAGCGACGTCCGACACACCGACGCTATTTTCCCCTGATTGGCCTTGTTAAGCCCACCCTGCGGGCTTGCTGGCCCATTAAGGGAAAGCCAGTGTCAGATGACGTCAGTTGATGACGCTTCATCTGCCGGTTCTCTTAAAGGCTTTTGACAGATGATTTGACAGTGTTTGACAGCATTGAGGTGGTGTGAAGCATTGACAATCACTGTACACAGGTGAGCCCTTGTACCCAGGCTCTCCAGTGACACTCTCCTTAGGATGAAACAGATGGCAGCTGCAGGTGAGGGTAGAGAAGCGATCTGTCACTTCTCCCATTGAGGTGAGGCCACACAAACACTTCAAAGCTTGTCACCTACAGAAAAATCTAAACACATTAAAAATGACTTTCCCAACATTTCCTTACCTCTGATACTCACCAGTGTCCCATTGCATCCTTCACACCACTTCTGCAGCTGGCATCTATACACCAACATAACAACAGACCCACAGCACGCCTCACTTACCCTGGCGGGGTTCCCCGACATCGGAAAGCCTGCAGCAGAAGTCTAAAGATTGTAAAAAGCCTCTTAACTGCCTGTTAACTAACTGTTAACAGACAGTTAAGTGGCTATAATCCTCTTCCCACCGCTAGGAGTCAGGTCCCTGCGCAAATCAGGGACCCAACTCCCGGGAAGATTGGTTGGAGGCGGGTTGGGAGCGGGTTCGGGACCTGCTCCCATTCTTTTTGACTTTCCCAGCAGTCCCGCCTCCAAACCCGCTTCCCCAGGGCTGGTAAAATCCAGCCCAGAGAGTTAGCATGCAGGTACAGCAAGCAATTAGGAAGGCAAATTGCATGTTGGCCTTTATTGCTAAAGGGTTGGAGTACAAGAGTAGGAAAGTCTTGCTACAATTGTACAGGGCTCTGGTGAGACCACACCTCATGTACAGTGCACAGTTTTGGTCTCCTTATCTGAGGAAGGATATACTTGCCTTAGAGGCAGTGCAAAGATTCACTAGATTGATTCCTGGGATGAGAGGGTTGTCCTATGAGGAGAGATTGAGTAGATTTGGCCTATACTTTCTGGAGTTTAGAAGAATGAGAGGTGATCTCATTGAAACGTATAAGATTCTGAGGGGGGTCGACAGGATAGATGCTGAGAGATTGTTTCCCTGGCTGGAGAGTCTAGAACTAGGGGGCATAGTCTCAGGATTAGGGGCTGGCCTTTTAAGATGAGATGAGGAGGAATTTCTTCTCTCAGACGGTTGTGAATCTTTGGAATTCTCTGCCCCAAAGTGCTGTGGATGCTGAGTCATTGAGTATATTCAAAACAGAGATCGATAGATGTTTGGACTCCAGAGGAATCAAGGGATATGGGGATAGGGCAGGAAAGTGGAGTTGAGGTCGAAGATCAGCCATGATCTTATTGAATGGTGGAGCAGGCTTGAAGGGCCGTATGGCCTACTCCAGCTCTTAATTCTTATGTTGTTATGTTCTTAACTTCTTCTGGAGAGAAGGGGAGAAAACAGGGGAAAAAGGAAAGCTTATTGTACACCATCGACTTTTAAATTCTGAATTTAACTCTTTGTATCAAAGTAGGATTATCATTCAATTGCAGTCAGTCAGGCTAACTAGCTAACCAGAGTCATCACAGCACCTCTGCCCTAGCAGCTCCAACAGCTGTCTGCTCATTTTCATTTCTCCATGCAGGTCTTTCCATATATAGATAGTCACACCATCTTATCTTTGCTCTTTCATTTTGTTTTTCCCATCTGGGACACATTCCATCACCTTCCAAGGGGGTCTTCCTTGAGCGGTGGAGCACTCTAGTGCTCAGACCAACAGAGCCATCAGAGGATCTACACACATGCTCTGGCCTTTTTTGGCATGACTATATTGTAACTTGTTCAGTTGCAGAGAAGGAGAAAGAAAGGTTCAAGGGCAGCTGGTGGAGAGCACATCGCAGTATGGTGGGCTGGCACCAAATGGGCTTATACCCAGTTTCCCAAACAGTGGGTTTCCAGTATTAGCTGGTCCACAGGGAGCAGAAGCAAAGCGTTTCCCCACAGGGGAGAGTGGAAAATTGGGAGTGAGACAAGCTGGGCTTCACGTGCACACCTCCTAGCAGCTGCATAGCAACAGTCTTGGGAAGATCAAAAATAACCAATTAGGCAGTGGCGTCATGGACAGCAAGAAACATTATTGTAATGTTACACCACAGAATTAGTAGAAAGGGTTTTACTTATTTTTTTTACTGACACTGGAGTGGGAATTGAACTGTTTCCAGTGACGTAAATGCTTTTGTGAAAATGTTCTCCCTTTCACATTACTAGCGAGAGCATTAATGTGTTCTTTTAGAACCCGTCGATTCCTTTAGAAGTCACGACCAGGAAAAAATCTTCACAAACGCATTTACAGCCCTGCAACACATAGCGGGACTCATGCTGTTGTGTTTGTGTAGATGATATATGATGACGTTCACACTAACTGGTTCATAATTCGGCTACAATCACTACAAGTGCGTGGAGTGATAGTGCACAACGGCTAGGATGAAACAGCCGGGCTGATTGTGCGGTCTGATCCTTCCAGCGGGAAGTGGCACTTGTAGAGAGCAACTCTCGGGAAATCATGGTTGGGCAACTCATAAAATCGACGGATAGAAAAATCACAAGCTGCGGGCCACTGTGAGTGCCATTACCCACTGGGACCACTGGATCACGGAATTACCCAAAATGGGTTAAGAATCACTGCCCTTTGGAGGGATAAGGGTGGATTCTTCAGATAACATTATATAAGATATAGTGACCTTTAATTCATTAATACGGTGCTGTTTCTGCTGAAATGTATTTCTTTTTATTCAACTATGTTCTGTGTCTCATTATTGCAGTGAATTTTTCTGACATGAGTTTCATGGCCCAAAAATAATAGTATAGTTTCTGCAGCTACTTTGTGTAGCCTTTGTGATGCAATGTTATTGTAAAGAGATGTTTTTTTTTAAAGTTCTATTCCCAAAAAATCTGATCGTGAAAACGTGGCTGGTAACTATTGCCTTTGTCATTTAACAAAAGCTGTTTAACCTGTCTTGCTGTGTTTTCACCTAGTTTCTTAGGGTATAATTAAACTGCTGGATGGTAGCTTGTAGGGTTAGTGTGTTGAGTTAATAACACACTGCACCACCATGACCTCATGCACAGGATTCCAATGCACAACAACCTCCTGATCGCGACTGGCATTTTTCCCCCCCCTCTATATTTTGTCCCTTTCTTTCCAGGTGTCAGTACTTCTTCAAGTGCTGTGCACTAGGTGAGCGAGCAATTGAGAAATCTACTCCTGAGCCTTTGCCACCTTGTAGCAGCTCAGGGAAGAGTGAGCCTTTGGCTTAGTGGTAACATCCCTGCCTCTGAGTCAGAAGGTGCAGGGTTCAAGCCCCACGCCAGCAAATGGAGAATGAAGCTTGACTCTGAATATTGGGTTGACATCCAGCAGGATACATGCATCCTGGGTAACTCTGCCCACCTGCCTTCACCAGTTATAAAGATGGTTGCAGTCTGTTAATCAGCCTGCGAATGTTTCCACTACTCCATACTGAAGATACAACAATGAAGGAAGGAAGGAGGATTGTTACTTCACCCCCTCTCAGTGCTTCAGGCATGGTGCTGTGTCCTATTAATTCCTGGCAGTTACTGTTCTCCACTGTGCCTGTAAAAAGATGGTGTGAATTGAGATTTCTCTGCACATTCAACATTAGATTCCACTAATTGTGATTTAGTCCTTGGCCTTGCTCATTTATGTTATCATTAGAAGGGCTTGAGCTCAGAATCTAGGCTGGCACACACCACCAAAAAGAGATTAACTGGTCATTCATCTCATTGCTGTTTAAGGGTTTTTGCTTTGTACAGAATGGCTGCCACATTTGCCTCCATAACAACAGTCACTGCCTCTCAAAAGTAATTCATGGTATGTAGAGCACCTTGAGAAATGATGATAATATAGTAATGCAAGCCCCTCCATTTTTTTTACTTTATTTTTCTATCTTTTGTCTGTCTGTCTCTCTCTGTCTCTCTCTCTCTCTTTCCCTTTCTCTCTTTATATATCTTTCTCGTACTCCCACTTCATGCTTCCCCATTTCTGGGTTATTTAAAAGTCACAATGGCTTTAGTTTGAATTAAACCAGTTATGAATTGTAACTGGCTGCTGCACCACTGAGGTGTTAGATTTGGTATATTCTTTTGTGATTCATTAGGTATGTTTTAGTTGCCATACTAATACAAACTATGCATTGGCTAACAACAGGTTAAGGGTAAATTAAAATGGGCAGATACCTCGTCCAACATTCTCCACATAGTTACTGCTCCTGTTTACGTTAGAATAAATACTTTTTGAAAAATCCCAACCAGTTTGCTTCCCTCTTGTCCTGAAGCCACTTACTTGTCCTAAGGTACAGTCCTCGGTGTCAGTTCAGGTGTTACAACCTGCTACCATAATGGCAGTAGATGGTGCTACATGTTGCTGGTCAATGCCAAATGCTGGGCGATGGTTAAGTAACCCGGCCACCTCCAGAAAGTGTCAACGGCTCTTTTGTGTATAATTCTCCAACCACCCCCCGTAATAAAAGTGATGGGATATACCTGCAACTTACATTATGAGGAACCCATGTCCCACTGCACTTTCAGCTATCTCCTTGTCTTCATGTGACCTAAGGCCTATGTGCAAGGCTGTTTCTCAGTTGTCTGCTTTATTGAAGCTGTGTCAGGTTTTTTTTAAGCCATTGGGCAACTTCTTCCAGGTTGGTATGTATAGGAACATAGGAACAGGAGTAGGCCATTCAGTCCCTCAAGCCTGTTCTGCCATTCACTTAGATCCTGGCTGATCTGCACCTCAACTCTAATTACTCGCCTTAGCTCCATATCCCTTGATACCCTGACCCAACAAAAAGCTATCGATCTCAGTATTGAAACCTCCAATCTTCCCAACATCCACATCCACAGCCTTTTGGGGGAAGAGAGTTCCAGATTTCTACTACCGATTGTATGAAAAAGTGCTTCCTGATTTCCGTCCTGATTGGTCTAACTCTTATTTTAAGATTATGCTCCCTTGTTCTTGATTCCCCACTAGAGGAAATAATTCCTCTGTATCTACCCTATCGAATCCTTTTCACATTTTAAACACCTCGTTCAGATCACTTCTCAACTTTCTATACTAAAGGGAATACAAGCCAAGTTTATGCAACCTGTCCTCATAATTTAACCCTCTAAGCTTCGGTATCATTCTAGTAAGTTTCAGGGGTGTCTTTAAAATACACCTTTTAGAATCATAGAATCATAGAATGAGACAGCACAGAAGGAGACCATTCGGCCCATCGTGCCTGTGCTGGCTCTTTTGTAGAGCTATCCAATTAATCCCACTCCTCTGCCCTTTCCCCATAGCCCTGTAATTTTTGCTGTTCAGGTATTTATCCAATTCTCTTTTGAATGTTACTATTGAATCTGCTTCCACCATCCTTTCTGGCAGTGCATTCCAGATCACAATAACTCGTGTAAAAAAAATGTTTCATGTCACCTCTGGTTCTTTTGCCAATCACCTTAAATCTGTGTCCTCTGGTTACCAACCCTTCTGCCACTGGAAAAATAGTTTCTCCTTATTTACTGTATCAAAACCATTCATGATTTTGAACACCTCTATCAAATCTCCCCTTAACCTTCTCTGCTCTAAGGAGAACAATCCCAGTTTCTCCAGTCTCTCTACATAACTGAAGTCCCTCATCCCTGGTACCATTCTAATAAATCTCTTCTGCACCCTCTCCAAGACCTTTAGAAAAACAAATTCACTGGATAGTGGAATCCATGTCTGAGGGAGTTGCTCCAGTGACGTTTACTATTGGAGACAGTGGGCTTCAGATATAAGTGCATCGCTCGATGTTGCTGAGTAAAATCCAACAGCTGCTTTGCAAGCTGAATCGACTCTATAATCTGTTAATCATTGGAGTCTCAATCTTGAAGTGAAGCTGCCTGTCAGGTAATATGTGTATTTATTGATTGCTGTGTCGCGCAGGCATGTATTTAACCATATCTAATCAGTCAGTCTGCGAGAGAAAGCAATCTAGGGATATTATGGAAGAGTTTAATCGAAGTTAAATGTGATAAGGCTCTGGAGTGATGTGGGTTTTAGAATGTCTCTGACAAACTGAATCTATCACTTTGCCACTCAGTGGAGAAGGTTAACAATATGAACTAATTTTAGTACAAATGGCTACTTAAAATGTTTGGCCCATCTTGTGTGGATAGCAGAAACAGTGGGGTAGACCTTGACTCTGTGCGATAGTGTAAAACGAGTGATAGTGAGTCGGCAGCCCATTTTACATCTTCCGATTTTTTATATTCCCTTGGATTTCAATGACTAGGCTTGTATTCCCTTGAGTGTAGAAGATTACAATGTGGTTTAATTGAGGTGTTTAAGATGATTAAAGGATTTGATAGGGTAAATAGAGACAAACTATTTCCTCTGGTGGGGAATCCAGAAGAAGGGGGGTATAACTTTAAAATTAGAGCTGGACTGTTCAGGGGTGATGTCAGGAAGCACTTCTTCACACAAAGGGTAGTGGAAATCTGGAACTCTCTCCCCCCAAAAAGCTGTTGAGGCTGGAGGTCAATTGAAAATTTCAAAACTGAGATTGATAGATTTTTATTTAATCTAAAATATAAAACATTTTTGTAACAATTTTCCACTTTAAAAAAAATCTGAAACCTCTTACTTACTGTTTTTCTTCTTTCCTGTGGTGTTCTCTGTTCATTTTGAAGGTGGGAGCAAGTTAGGAGAACATGGTGTTTCGTCAGCATTAAGGGTACATTTTTAAGCCATTCGAAAGGACTGATTTGAAATATTGACCTGGTTGCATTATAAATTCAACCAGCTTGACCTCTGACACTTCCTGACACATCAAGTTAGAAAGTTGGCTATCGTACATGTCAAGCCCTCAGAGGCCCTCGGATCCTGACAACATCTGTATATGTAAACTCATCCATGACTTTCAAAGGGTTAAAAAAAATACAACCAGGTTTTTAAAAAAAACACAAATACTTCACTTACATAGCGGGGTTTCATTTCCTCTGGTGCATACTGGTTAACATATACACAAAAAAAATCACTGTTTTCACACAATTGTTAAAAAAACAGGAAAGATATCGCGCATTTCACGAACTCAGGATGTCCCAAAGCGCTTTACAGCCAATGAAGTACTTTTGAAGTGTAGTCACTGTTGTAATGTCGGAAACGCAGCTGCTAATTTGCTGTCCATGCAATTTGATAATGACCAGATAATCTGTTTTAGTGATGTTGGTTGAGGGATAAATATTGGCCCCAGGAGAACTCTCTTGCTCTTCTTCAAAATAGTGCCTTGGGATCTTTTACACCCACCTGAGAGGGCAGATGGGGCCTCGGTTTAACATCTCATCCAAAAGATGCACCTCCCACTGTGCAGCACTCCCTCAGTACTGCACAAGTGTCAGCCTAGATTTTGTGCCCAAGTCTCTAGAGTAGGAATTAGAACCCACAACCGTCTGACCCAGAGACGAGAGTGCTACCCACTAAGCCACAGCCGACACCTGTTAAACTAACGAAAGATGCTCATGACTCACTCCAAATAATTTCAAAGTCAAGGCTCTGGCTATTAAGTATTGAGAGGGTCTCACTCATCTCTTTTCATCCACACACTCACCATTTGAAACTTATCTTTTTTTGGATGGGACACATTTTATTAACTAAAACTAAGAAAAAAATTAAGTATGATTATTGAGCCCTTTGGTGGCTAATTGTACCCATGAGACTGAAGTAATTGGAATTTCCCCTGTCAGATCTTTCTCAATCAGTATAAAAAGACAAGAAATTATTTGAAAAATATCCAACCCTTGAAAATCACATAGGATGGGAAACATGCCTTAATTTTATGGTAATATTTTAACGAGAATAGACAACTAGGTAAGCGTCTGCATCTAATGGAATATAAATCACTTAGGTCAAACGCTGCTTTATAATATAATAATGATGATATAATGCACCAGAGGAAATACAGTGAAATATTTGTGTTTTTTTAAAAACCCTGGTTGTATTTTTTTTTAACCCTTTGAAAGTCATGGATGAGTTTACATATACAGATGTTGTCAGGATCCGAGGGCCTCTGATGGCTTTACTTGTACGATAGCCAAATGGCAAAAAGCCATTGCACGACACTCTTCAAAGTCAGCCCTTCAAAGCTGCTAATACTCATAAGAACATAAGAATTATTAAGCAAAAAGGCCAATAGGCCCAAAAAGGTCATTCCTTTTTGATAGATCAACCTCAAACCACACACCTTCTCTCCATATCCTGCAATCCTTCTCTCCCCCCCCCACCCCCAGAAATGTCTAAATACCTCTTGTGCCCAGATACACTATCTACTTCTCTGGTAATGGATATATTTTCCGATTGATGAAGTTCTGATATGAATACCTAACGGGTTTGTACCACATTCCTCTGAGCTCTATTTTTAGACAGGCTATTTAGCATTTGGATTTGCACTTTGCCAATTGGAAAATATACTCCTTATTCCACAAATCTGCCACCCTTAGGGTGAAAAATGTTCCAATTTGACTTCCTACTCATAACTTCCTACTTTTTAATTTGTGTCTCCCTGGTATTTGGACTTCCACCATAGGAGACGATTTGGCCCAGGATACCTGTGCCGACACACTGAAAGAGCTACTCACTTAGTCCCATTCCCCTATCCATTTCCCATACCCTTTTAAATGTTTCTTTTCAAATATTTAGTAATTTCTCTAAAAGCTACTAAAGATTCTGTTTCCACCACTGTTTCTGGTAAGACATTCTCAGGGAATTTTAACTCCCCCCACCCCACCCGGTGGGAATAGCGGAGAAGGGGCGAGTTTGTTCCGTACCCCAGCCCCCCACCATTTTAACCAGCTGGAAATCAGGAAGGACGCCCACCTCAGAAGAGCGGGGCCTAATTTAAATGGCAAACTCACATCCCGATTACATCATCAGGATGTGTAAAACCATTTTAACTGTGGGCCCGACTAAGGGCCACACGGTTTCAAACCCGCCAGTGAAAGAAAGGACCCTGGCCACAGGAGGCCCAGGTAAGTTTACATTTTTTTTAAAGGTCCCTTGTGGGCCAGGAGGAACAGGATTGCCTTGGGATTGTGGACTTTCCCAATCCTCCTCCCATCCCTTACTTACCTTGCCGTGGTTCTCCGGCAGCGGCCTGTCCCCCAGGCATTTTGATGCCCACCCACCGGTGATGATGTCATTCCCACTGGCTTTGGAGGGGAGTCAGTGTCAGGAATGCCCAGGTGTTAAAATCTCCTGGGCCTCACACTCCGGGAGGCCAGACGTTTTCTCCACCTGAAACCCCTGATTTCCGGCCCAAGTTAAAATCGTGGCTTCTGTATGCTAACTTTCCCATCTTTCAGATGAAACTTTAAACTAAAGCCCTGTTTGCCCTGTCAAGTGGACATAAAAGATCCCACGGCACGATCCAAAGAAGAGCAGGGGAGTTCTCCCAGTGTTCTGGCCAACATTGAGCCTTTACCCAACATCAATAAAAAAAAGTTTTATTAGTCAGTTATCTCATTGCTGTTTATGGGACCTTGCTGTGCTCAATTAGCTGCTGCATTTATCTAGGTAAAGACAATGACTACACTTCAAAAGTACTTCATTGGCTGGGAAGCGCTTTCGGACGACCTGTGGTTGTAAATGTTGCTGTATAAATGAAAGCTCATTCTTTCTAACAACAGCATTAAAAAAACTCCTAACTATGTCCTTTGTTCTTTTAGTGATTATTTTACACTTATGTTCTCTAGTTACAGCGATTAGTAGAAATAGTTTGTACCCAATTCACCTCATCAAAACTGCGAGTAAATTTCGAATACTTCTATCAGATCTCCTCTTAACCTTCTTCGTTCTGATGAATGGAGCTTCACTTTAAGACCATTAGGAACAAGAGGAGACTATTCAGCCCCTCGAGCCTGCTCCGTCATTTAATTATATCATGGCTGATCTGCACCTCAACTCCATTTACCTGCCTTTCCTCCATATCCCATACTGTTACCTAACACTAAACTATCTATCTCAGTCTTGGAAGCCACAATTGTCCCAACATCCACAGCCTTTTGGGGAGAGAGTTCCAAATTTCCACTATCTTTGTGTGAAAATAGAGCTTCCTGATTTCACTCCTGAATATCCTGGCTCTGATTTTAAGACTGTGTCCCCTTGTTCTTGATTCCCCCACCAGAGGAAATACTTTCTCTGTATCTACTATCAAATCCTTTTAACATTTTAAACACCTCGATCAGATCACCTCTCAATCTTCTATACGCAAGGGAATGCAAGCCAAGCTTTTCTAGTCACTCTTCAGAATGAATGCTCTTATCCCTGATATCATCTTTGTGAATCTCTTCCATACCCTCTGATGTAAGAAAACTACTAGGCACTTGGTCGAAGCGTTAAACAAAGCTTTAATCAACTGTTTTACAACATGGAGGTCTAGTTGTGTCCGTCACTAGTTCCTGTTAAGAATATCCTGCGCAAGCTGGGCCCGTGCCCGAGTATTTATACTCTCCCTGGACAGCGCCACCCGCAGGCCACTCAGTATTATTTCATAAGTCATGAATGACAGATTCATGTCACCCTCTCTGTCCTCGTTCAGCACATCCACTCTTAACTCTGGGGTCAGTGGATTTTTACCAGTCTCTGATGAGTATCTGTTACAGCACAGTGATGCTGGGTATGCGTCATTCCCACTTCCTTCACACTGAGGTGCTGCCGAAATGCTGCGCTGTTGCTAATTGGGAATTAAACTAACTGCACAAGCCATAGAGTTTTTTGGAACTTTCATTAAAATGTGCTTTCCGTCTGTCTCTGTCTTACTGAGTGCGGGGCGGGTCAACTTGTGTGTCGTTTACTTACTGTGCCGTTCGAGCAAAGATCACTCTGGGGTGTGCTGGCTGAAATAAGAAACCATAAAGAGTGGGATTTTGTAAATGTTTCTGTGACTGTTTTGTTCACATGTGCACTCACAATCAAAGTTTAATTCATCTGTGCTTTCCCCGGTACCTCAGTGGGTAAATGCATTACATAGTGCAGAACTAGCCCGCACAGACAGGTAGGCCCAGCTCTGATCCCTAGTCTGTGTTGAGTCAGCTGACCTTAGCTGGAGCAGCAGTTGGGGTCACCCTTGGGCTAAAGAGGGGAAAAACCAGCTCCGGGGTTCCTTCTCCTCATCACTATGAAGTGACCCCTGCCAGATAGCTTTGCATGTATGAACACAGAGTGGGAACAGGATTGAGCTGTAATGGTGGATTAGCCTGCCTCACACGTGACAGAAAGAAAGACTTGCATTTATATAGCATCTTTCATGACCTCAGGGCGTCCCAAAGCACTTTGCAGCCAACAAAGTACTTTTGAAGTGTAGTCATTGTTGTAATGTAGGAAACGCGGCAGCCAATCTGCTCACAGCAAGATCCCACAAACAGCAATGTGATAATGACCAGTTAATCTGCTTTACTGATGATGGTTGAGGGATAAATATTGGCCAGGACACTGTGGAAAACTCCCCTGCTCTTCTTCAAAATAGTACCATGGGATCTTTTATGTCCACCTGAGAGAGCAGACGGGGCCTCGGTTTAACATCACATTCGAAGGCCGGCACCTCCGACAGTGCAGCACTCCCTCAGCACTGCACTGGGGTGTCTGCCTAGGGGGCGATTTTGTCAATGGGGGCGCGTTGGAGACGGGACTGCTGCTTGTCGGGTTTTAGTCCCTCCATCGACTTGTGGCCAACCCACGCTATTTTCCCTTGATTGACCTTGTTAAGCCCGCCCAGCGACGACGGGAAGCCCGTGCCTCTGGTGGAAAAATGGGGATAATCCACTTAACTGCCGGTTAACTACCTGTTAACAGGCAGTTAAGTGGCTGTAATTCCCTTCCCGCCTCCAGGAGACGGGACCCAGCGCGGGTCGGGGACCCGTCTCCTGGGAAGATGGCACGGAGGCGGGTTGGGGGGCGGGATGGGTACCCGCCCCCAGATTCTGCCATTTTCCCGGCAGTCCCGCCTCCAAACCCGCCTCCCCAGGGCTGGCAAAATCGTGCCCTAGGTCTTGGGAATGGGACTTGAACCCACCACCTTCTGACTCAGATGCGAGAGAGCTACAAGGTTGCAAGTGCTTGTGGAAGTGTGCTGGAGCATGGGCCAGTGCCTTCGGGAAAGGGAGGTGGGGGTTGGAATTGGGAACAGGGAAGGAAATTAAGAAAAGGAAAATTTAAAATGGCTCTTTTTCCTTATGCCAGCAGAATCAGCTGTGGTCTGCTTTTCTGCACCAGCAGTTTTGTGCCAATAGACTCGGACTCAGATTCACTAAAATGGGAATGACCACGGTGATTATGTTTATAAGGAGGACAACAGCATCCTTGGAATTTGGAGAGTGCAGGCCAAACAAAGGGTTACTCAGTTTTAATCAAAGTTGAACACTAGGAACAGGAGTTGGCCATTCAGCCCCTTGAGCCTGCTCCGCCATTCAATTCGATCATGGCTGATCTGTACCTCAACCCCATTTTCCCACCTTTACTCCATATCCCCCAATACCCTTAACCTAATACAAATCTATCCATCTCAGTCTCAAACGAAGGGATAATCAGTTTTAATCAATGAAGCTGAATGGCCAACTCCTGTTCTGTCTCTAAAGTGCCGTGCTTAGAGCCGATTTAATGCGGTCTGTTTCTCCTCAGTGCCGGGCTACCTGGGCTGTTTTAAAGACAATGGCAACCCACCACCTTTATCGGGCAGCAGCGAAACCTCCAACAAGCTGACCATCCAGACCTGCATTAAGTTTTGCAGGAGTAAGAGATTCAAGGTAAAGGACGAACAGTTGATTCTTTCAAATGAATTTGAATAGAGTACTGAAGTGAAAATGTAAGAAAGAAGTTTAAGGTGGAATGAAAAGAACTGGTTAAACCTGTGACAGTGTGGCAGAGGGACATGTAATTCTGAGCTTCAAACCGGTGCAGAGTACACTGGGTCTCTGGGTCACTCTGTATAACAAATTTATACCACATCTGGCCTGAGAATAGGGGGGGCGCGAGGGGGAGATGTTTATTTTCTTCTTTCTTCCTCCCTATGTTTTTGTAAAAAGGGAAATTTGTTTTATAAATTGCATTTTGAACACATGGGTTAAATGGAGCATTTTGCTAGTTGGCATTGTGCGGCGGACTCTAACCCATTTACGACCCGTTCCATTTAGCCTCACTTGTGGAAGATGATCGTCTGAAGGCACTGGCTCTCCATCTGTGGGGGTCATGACCTTGCGGCTGCTCGGTTTTCCACAAAGCCGGTTTCCGAGTCCGCCCCCTTCCCGACGCTGTTACTTGTCCCGGGAATGAATTCCCTGCTGCTTGTTTGGGCCGAAATTCCTGGTCTTGGGACGGGAGCTTGCCAGACCAGGAAATCCAGCCTGCAAAATGCGGCAACGAGTCCGTTCCCGGAGCAAAATCACGGCGACGAGGAGCAGGTCGGGGAGTGAGGTGCCCCTCAGGTTGGTAGTGGGACCAAGAAGCACATCAGGGGAGGGGAGAGGAACGCAGTGATCTATTTGTGTTTAGTTAGTCACCGATGTATTTTGGTTATTGATCCCAACGTAATAAGATTGAGAACCATTGCCTTAAAGTAATGCATTAAAATAATGAGAATTCAGTCTGTGAAACTGGAGGCACATGGGCCATCGCATAATGATAAGTGGCAGATAACATTCGCGTCACACAAGTGCCAGGCAATGACTATCTCCAACAAGCGAGAGTCTAAACACCGCCCCTTGACATTCAGTGGCATTACCATCACCGAATCCCCCACCATCAACATCCTGGGGGGTCATCATTGACCAGAAACTTAACCGAACCAGCCACATAAATACTGCGGCAACAAGAGCAGGTCAGAGGCTGGGTATTCTGCGGCGAGTGACTCACCTCCTGACTGCACAAAAACCTTTCCACCATCTACAAGGCAGAAGTAAGGAGTGTGATGGAATACTCTCCACTTGCCTGGATGAGAGCAGCTCCAACAACACTCAAGAAGCTCGACACCATCAGGACAAAGCAGCCCGCTTGATTTGCACCCCATCCACCACTTTAAACATTCACTCCCTCCACCACTGGTGTACCGTGGCTGCAGTGTGTACCATCATCAAGATGCACTGCAGCAACTCGCCAAGGCTTCTTCGGCAGCACCTCCCAAACCCGCGACCTCTTCCATCTAGAAGGACAAGGGCAGCAGACGCATGGGAACACACCACCTCCAAGTTCCCCTCCAAGTCACACACCATCCTGACTTGGAAGTGTATCGCTGATCCTTGATCGTCGCTGGGTCAAAATCCTGGAACTCCCTCCCTAACAGCACTGTGGGAGTACCTTCACCACACGGACTGCAGCGGTTCAAGAAGGCGGCTCACCACCACCTTCTCAAGGGCAACTAGCGATGGGCAATAAATGCTGGCCTTGCCAGCGACGCCCACATCCCATAAAAACAAATTTTAAAAAATGAGGACGCTGGTGGCCCCTGTTAATGGAGTGTTTGAAAGGGGTGTTTGATTCCTCAGTGGCGAATCTTTGGACCGTTTTCATTCCTAGAAGAGCGAGGTGTGGTGCGCCCTGAAAGCTCAGCTAGGTGTGCCACCATATTGAACACCACGGCCACCTTTGTACAGGAGCAGCTGTAATGTCTGGAGTAACACGAGCATTTGCGGTAAAAAAATGTCCCTTCATTCTAGCAAGTTTCCTTTTACCAGTTTTTATCACCAAGCAACACGCTATCAATCCGCTGCCAGTCACGCCTGCCTCCTCGATACCAAACTGATTTCACTGTCACTCCCCTTTAATAGGGAATGGGGAGAGGAGGGAATTGAGAGAGACAAAGAGATCAAGACAAAGGAAAACTTGTATAGTAAGCGATTCTAAACAAAAAACATCTTGGGAAAGATGAGTTGCATAACATTTGGCTGCCTCACTGCTCTGCGTGAAATCTCCTCACTATATTTGTATAAAATGACTGCAGCTGTTATGTTTTATATCTCTATTGTTACCATTATTAATTTGTTGTTGAAGCTTGCTGGCATGGAGTCCGGCTATGCATGTTTCTGTGGGAACGATGCCGATTACTGGAGACACGGAGAGGCAAACAGCACGGAATGTAACCACGTGTGTTTTGGCGATCACACCCAGCCCTGTGGAGGAGATGGCAGGATAAACATCTTTGACGGTGAGTGTCGTGGAGTCGGAGTCATTCCCTGTCATAGGGAGATGCATCTGTAGGGATCCCGGGTCAAAGAATCAAGGCAACAATTCAGGCCTCTTGCACATCCTCGATTTCCATCGCCCCGCCATTGGCGACCGTACCTTCAGCTGCCTCGGCCCTAAGTTGTGGAATTCCCTCCCTCCACCTCTCCGCCTCTCTAGCTCTCTCCCCGCCTTTAAGACGCTCCTTAAAACCTACTTCTTTGACCAAGCTATCCTAATATCTCCTTATGTGGTTTGGTGTAAAATGTTGTGTTGATAACGCTCCTGTAAAGCACCTTGGGATGTTTTACTATGTTAAAGGCGCTATATAAATGCAAGTTATTGTTGTTGCTGTTGTGCAGTCATAGTAGCCCCTATCTCCAACTCGTGCTCCCTGGCAGCATGACTCCTTGTTGGGAGAGCCAGAGCTATTGGTCTGTATCTGAGGACAGGCCAGTGTGACAGGCAGTGCCAAAATCAACCATGTTCCTCAAAACAAAAACAAATCCAGCCTAACATGAAATGAAGACTTAGCTGTATGAAAATCAACTTCAATTCCCTTGCTTAGCTCCCACTTTCATTTTCTCAAAAAAAAAGGATGCAGGTCTTATTTTTACTTGTTTGAAGAGATATGAAATGGAAGCCTGTTAGGAAATTTGAGTAAGTCTTCCTAATAATGCGTTGGATTTCGGAGTACATAAAGAGTTCTTTGGATTTTTTTTCCTATTTTAAGTAAAGCAACTTTTAAATAAGCTTGGTTTATTTTTTCTGTTTTGTGCCTGGATGAGTGTCCCACTCAACCTTGGGACTCTGAAGTTGCTGACTTGTTGGAGCATAGTTCCATATGTCCCAATCATCCTCTGGTACCTCGTCTCTGTCCCATGTGTGTAAATTGTTCCCTGGTACCTTGTCCCGATTCCATGGGCACTGATCGTTCCCTGGTACCTTGTCCCGATTCCATGGGCACTGATCGTTCCCTGGTACCTTGTCCCGATTCCATGGGCACTGATCGTTCCCTGGTACCTTGTCCCGATTCCATGGGCACTGATCGTTCCCTGGTACCTTGTCCCGATTCCATGGGCACTGATCGTTCCCTGGTACCTTGTCCCGATTCCATGGGCACTGATCGTTCTCTGGTACTTTGTGCCAGTTCCATGGGTGCCAATCATTCTCTTGGACCGATGTTTCGGTTCCACACGTGCTGCTGAACATTCTTCATAGGTGAGCTTCGACTGTGACTGCTAGCAGGCTCTTTGACCATGAAAGACGTTATAGCCTGGCCCTGTTCTTACCCAGTCTACACGCACGTCCCATTTCCCAGCCAGCGTCACTGGGTAGAAATCTTGCTTTTTCTAGTTACAAGTTGGGACAGTTTTTTTTTATATCAGGACTGTTATTTCTTGAAGTAATGCTCCAGAATACAACATTGCAAAGCCTTTAGTGTTTGAGTATTTGGGAAAAGTTAAAACTTACTGTGCGGTGGTTGGCCTTCCAGTGGTGATGGGGAAGGGGCACCATGGGAATGGATGCCATGGGAACAGGCACCATGGACTGCTGGGCATAATTAATAAGGCTGGCACTAAAACACAACAATATGGATGAAAAGAAAAATCATGAATAACAGAGCTCTAAAATGAGAACAGAGAATACTGAAAATGCACAGCAGGGCAGTCAGAATCTGAAAAAGAGAGAAACAGCGATGAAGAGGCTCACCAGACAGGCCAAGCTATTTATCTCTTTCAGATACCGACTAGCCTGATGTGCAGTTCTGGCCATTTCTAGGTTGTTTTTAACGACATATCTTGACTTATCATTGACTCGCAAAGATCATCGCTGCGCCACACAAAACAATGAACAAGATGTTCCAGCCTTGTGCTGCTTTCAATTATCTCCCTTTGCCACACCAGAGCAGAGAGCAGAGTGCTCCAAGAATCAAGTCTGAGTGTGTAAAAGAGCTCCAACACCAAGTTAAACGCGGAGAGAATACCTGGGAGCAATTACCGGCCAACAGACCAGTAACGAGTTTCAGATGATGTCATATACCGCAAAAAAAAAACAAAGATTGTTGCCTGCAAACCACTCCGGGGTATCTGTTATTTTTTTTAATAGTGTATCCTGGAAACTTTATGAGGCGGCTTTATTCAGCTTTGAGTCTGTTTTCTATTGCCAGTTGTACCAGTTACGAGTGCTAATACCCGCCATCAGCACGCTTTGTGCCACTGATGAACATTAATAATGCCCTAGTGAAGGTTTAATGCCATTGAGTTCATTTGGCTGCAAGTTTATCAACAAGTTATTTCTAGTTGACTAGAAGGAATCTCGATGAGCAAGATTTATTGTTTTTTTGTGCCAATTTTGTGCTCGTTCCTGTGAGGACTGTTAATGTTGGGGTATGGAAAATCATCCCATTTTGAGCACCCAGTATTAGCATCGAGCTTTCCCAGGTCAGGTATTGCACAGTTAAGTGCAAAGTAAAGCCTCCTCTGCTCTATCCCAACAATGCGGCTCAGGTCCAAACTCGGAAGACCATTATGTGGCTCCGCCAGGAATGAATGTTATTGTGATTAGTGAGGGTGGGGCACGAGGTTACATCTCATGGAGTGAGTGAGCATCGATCTCCCTGATGGCCTTTCCTTGCCCTTCTTTTCATAAGTTCATCTGTACTCACTGTACTAGCGAGATCTTTTTCCATTTCCCATAACCAGCCATTGTCTGGCTTCTCTGAATGAGGCCACCAGCTCAGTGAAGAGACAATCTACCTTCATATTTATTTTGGGGACAGTTCAGGTACTAATACTTGGTGAATATTTCTGCCTCGGGTATCTAAATAGGGTGATGTCCCAGCATTATTGGAATATTTATCTCTGCTTTTGGTGTCGTGAGGGGTCTCTGAGTCAAAGCTAACTCTTTGGTTAATAAGGCTGGCTGTGTTATTTTTGCACAATTGAATTTTCTCCAGTAAGAAGTTATTTTTCTTTCTAATCGTCCCCCGACATCTCCTCTTGGACCAGACTGTTGCTGGAGTCTGGTTCCATGGGTGTCGGACAATCTTCTGGTACCTTACCCAAATGGCTATTCTTCACGTGTCAGCCTGGGCAGTGACTTGAGCACAGAATCTCGGCTGATACCAGTGCAGTGCTGAGAGAGCGCTGCACTGTCGGTGGTGCCGTCTTTTGGACGAGACATTAAACTGAGGCCCCGTCTGCTCTCTCAGGTGGACGTAAAAGATCCCAGGGCACTATTTCGAAGAAAAGCAGGGGAGTTCTGCCCGGTGTCCTGGCCAATATTTATCCCTCAACCAACACCTAAAAAGCAGATTATCTGGTCATTATCACATTGCTGTTTGTGGGAGCTTGCTGTGCGCAAATTGGCTGCCGCATTTCCTACATTACAACAGTGACTCCACTTCAAACATATTTGTGAGGTCATTGGCTGTAAAAGGCTTTGGGACATCCTGAGGTTGTGAAAGGCGTTATATGCATGCAAGTCTGTCTTTCTTTTACTTATTAGGCCATTGATGTGAGCGGCGTGGGAATTTATTTATTTAATCACCCTTTTTTCTAAAAGTTTGTTTTCAAAAGATCACTCTGCAGGCAATGCTAAGAGTGCGGCACCAATCTGACCCTGGAGGACTCGAGCCTCTAATTTCTCCATCCTTCCTCCGAGTGACCCGGTCTCCGTTCACTGTCCCCCCTTTGGTGCCAAGCCACTGCTGGTGGTTTGCCAGCCGGGGAACTGTGAAGGCGAATGAGCCTCCTACCATTCATTCCGTGTGTACCACCGCACCATGTGACCTCCGCTCATTTCGTTTTTCCCACATGGCAAGTTGTTGGCAGAGCGTGAGGCGGAGGGACCTGGAGTTGATTGGGAAATGCAGCTTGATGCCATCTGAACTAAGCCGCATATTCACTTTAGTCAAATCCAAACCACAGGGTCGCAGTTCCTTTAGAAACCAATGGCTCGATTCCAAGCACAGATTCTTGTCATACTTTCAAGAAATATGACCAACAAATTGGCTTGTCCTGATGGTAGCCATCCAAAATGTGTATTTATTTTTCCCCCCTGTTCCTTGCCCCCAGATTCTTTTGATTTAATCCCTCCCCAATTTTCTTCTGACTTTTTAACTATTTTGCCATTTAAAAAAAAACCCGCCTCTTCTGACATTGTTCCAATCAGAAAGTAATGAATGAATTAGAGCCTTCGGTTGGAGTCCTTAATTGGCCTCGTAATTTCTCTCTCTTCTGCAGCAATGATTGGGGCTTGTGGCGGGAATTACTCGACAGATGCTGGCATCATTTACTCTCCCGATTTCCCCGACAACTACGCCAGCGGTAGAGTGTGCTACTGGACCATTCAGGTGCCGGGCGCTTCTCTCATACGGTTCGACTTTACCCTGTTTGACATCAGGGACTCCAGTGACATGGTGGAGTTCCTGGATGGCCGCAGCAATGACGTTCTCGCCAGGTTCGATGGGAGAAACCGGCCATACGACAGCCTCAACGTGTCGGCCAGCTTTGTCATTTTGTACTTTTACTCCGACCGGGTTAACCAGGCCGAGGGATTCGCTGTCTTGTACAAAGGTAAGCAGGGCACGTGATTGAATTTACTGCCTTTGATATTTATCGATGACCTTCCAAACAAGCATCCCCTCCATTCTCGTTCATGTGAGCAGGCGAGAAATTACTGATGTAAGCAAAAGAAATTGTCAGCTTCAGGATATTCGTTGTGGCGGCTCTGAGTCTGCTGCCCCTCTGTCTAATGATGCTATCTCTGCAAAGTATGAAGAATGTTCGATTGATTTAGAGGTTTCCATGTGAGAATAATTACATGTTTAAGGAGACAAATCTTCCTGAACAGAAGTGTTTGGCAAACCTTTTCTTGCCTTTTAAACACGCGCACTGACACACACGCACTGACACACACGCACTGACACACACGCACTGACACACACACGCTGACACACGCACTGACACACACGCACTGACACACACGCACTGACACACACGCACTGACACACACGCACTGACACACACGCACTGACACACACGCACTGACACACACGCACTGACACACACGCACTGACACACGCACTGACACACACGCACTGACACACACGCACTGACACACACACACTGACACACACGCACTGACACACACGCACTGACACACACGCACTGACACACACACTGACACACACGCACTGACACACACGCACTGACACACACGCACTGACACACACACACTGACACACACGCACTGACACACACACACTGACACACACACTGACACACACGCACTGACACACACGCACTGACACACACACACTGACACACACACTGACACACACGCACTGACACACACGCACTGACACACACGCACTGACACACGCGCACTGACACACACACGCACTGACACACACGCACTGACACACACGCACTGACACATGCGCACTGACACACACACACTGACACACACGCACTGACACACACGCACTGACACACACACACTGACACACACGCACTGACACACACGCACTGACACACACACACTGACACAGACGCACTGACACACACACACTGACACAGACGCACTGACACACACACACTGACACACACTCACTGACACACACACACTGACACACACACACTGACACACACGCACTGACACACACACTGACACACACACACTGACACACACACACTGACACACACACACTGACACACACACACTGACACACACGCACTGACACACACGCACTGACACACACACTGACACACACACACTGACACACACACTGACACACACACTGACACACACACTGACACACACACACTGACACACACACACTGACACACACGCACTGACACACACACTGACACACACGCACTGACACACACACACTGACACACACGCACTGACACACACACACTGACACACACGCACTGACACACACTCACTGACACACACACACTGACACACACACACTGACACACGCACTGACACACACGCACTGACACACACGCACTGACGCACGCTCTCTCACACACGCACTGACACACGCGCACTGACACACACGCACTGACACACGCTCACTCACACACGCACTGACACGCGCACTGACACACGCACTGACACACACGCACTGACACACACGCACTGACACACACACTGACACACACGCACTGACACACACGCACTGACACACACACACTGACACACACGCACTGACACACACACACTGACACACACGCACTGACACACACGCACTGACACACACGCACTGACACACACACACTGACACACACTCACTGACACACACGCACTGACACACACGCACTGACACACGCGCACTGACACACACGCACTGACACACGCGCACTGACACACACTCACTGACACACACACACTGACACACACACACTGACACACACTCACTGACACACACACACTGACACACACTCACTGACACACACACACTGACACACACGCACTGACACACACGCACTGACACACGCGCACTGACACACGCGCACTGACACACGCACTGACACACACGCACTGACACACACGCACTGACACACGCTCTCTCACACACGCACTGACACACGCGCACTGACACACGCGCACTGACACACACTCTCTCACACGCACTGACACACGCGCACTGACACACGCGCACTGACACACACTCTCTCACACGCACTGACACACGCTCTCTCACACGCACTGACACACGCGCACTGACACACACGCACTGACACACACGCACTGACACACGCTCTCTCACACACGCACTGACACACGCACACTGACACACGTGCACTGACACACACGCACTGACACACGCTATCTCACACACGCACTGACACACACGCTCTGTCACACACGCACTGACACACGCTCTCTCACACACGCACTGACACACGCGCAATGACACACGCGCACTGACACACACACACCCATACACATGCACTGACACACGCGCACTGACACACACACACCCATACACACGCACTGACACACACGCACAGACACACACGCACTGACACACGCGCACTGACACACGCGCACTGACACACGCGCACTGACACACACGTACTGACACACGCTCTCTCACACACGCACTGACACACACGCTCTGTCACACACGCACTGACACACACGCACTGACACACGCACTGACACACACGCTCTGTCACACACGCACTGACACACGCTCTCTCACACACGCACTGACACACGCGCAGACACACGCGCACTGACACACACACACCCATACACACGCACTGACACACGCGCACTGACACACACACACCCATACACACGCACTGACACACGCGCACTGACACACGCTCTCTCACACACGCACTGACACACGTGCACTGACACACGCGCACTGACACACACACACACCCATACACACGCACTGACACATGCACACCCATACACACGCACTGACACATACGCTCTGTCACACACGCACTGACACACACTCACTGACACACACACACTGACACACACACACTGACACACACACACTGACACACACTCACTGACACACACACACTGACACACACGCACTGACACACACGCACTGACACACACGCACTGACGCACGCTCTCTCACACACGCACTGACACACACGCACTGACACACGCTCACTCACACACGCACTGACACGCGCACTGACACACGCACTGACACACACGCACTGACACACACACTGACACACACGCACTGACACACACGCACTGACACACACGCACTGACACACACACACTGACACACACGCACTGACACACACACACTGACACACACGCACTGACACACACGCACTGACACACACACACTGACACACACTCACTGACACACACGCACTGACACACACGCACTGACACACGCGCACTGACACACACGCACTGACACACGCGCACTGACACACACTCACTGACACACACACACTGACACACACACACTGACACACACTCACTGACACACACACACTGACACACACTCACTGACACACACACACTGACACACACGCACTAACACACACACACTGACACACGCGCACTGACACACGCGCACTGACACACGCACTGACACACACGCACTGACACACACGCACTGACACACGCTCTCTCACACACGCACTGACACACGCGCACTGACACACGCGCACTGACACACACTCTCTCACACACGCACTGACACACGCTCTCTCACACGCACTGACACACGCGCACTGACACACACGCACTGACACACACGCACTGACATACGCTCTCTCACACACGCACTGACACACGCACACTGACACACGTGCACTGACACACACGCACTGACACACGCTATCTCACACACGCACTGACACACACGCTCTGTCACACACGCACTGACACACGCTCTCTCACACACGCACTGACACACGCGCAATGACACACGCGCACTGACACACACACACCCATACACATGCACTGACACACGCGCACTGACACACACACACCCATACACACGCACTGACACACACGCACTGACACACACGCACTGACACACGCGCACTGACACACGCGCACTGACACACGCGCACTGACACACACGTACTGACACACGCTCTCTCACACACGCACTGACACACACGCTCTGTCACACACGCACTGACACACACGCACTGACACACGCACTGACACACACGCTCTGTCACACACGCACTGACACACGCTCTCTCACACACGCACTGACACACGCGCAGACACACGCGCACTGACACACACACACCCATACACACGCACTGACACACACACACTGACACACGCACTGACACACACGCACTGACACACACGCACTGACGCACGCTCTCTCACACACGCACTGACACACGCGCACTGACACACACGCACTGACACGCTCACTCACACACGCACTGACACGCGCACTGACACACGCACTGACACACACGCACTGACACACACGCACTGACACACACACACTGACACACACGCACTGACACACACACACTGACACACGCGCACTGACACACGCGCACTGACACACGCGCACTGACACACGCACTGACACACGCACTGACACACACGCACTGACACACACACTGACACACACGCACTGACACACACGCACTGACACACACACACTGACACACACGCACTGACACACACACACTGACACACACGCACTGACACACACGCACTGACACACACGCACTGACACACACGCACTGACACACACACACTGACACACACTCACTGACACACACGCACTGACACACACGCACTGACACACGCGCACTGACACACACGCACTGACACACGCGCACTGACACACACTCACTGACACACACACACTGACACACACACACTGACACACACTCACTGACACACACACACTGACACACACTCACTGACACACACACACTGACACACACGCACTAACACACACACACTGACACACGCGCACTGACACACGCGCACTGACACACGCGCACTGACACACGCACTGACACACACGCACTGACACACACGCACTGACACACGCTCTCTCACACACGCACTGACACACGCGCACTGACACACGCGCACTGACACACACTCTCTCACACACGCACTGACACACGCTCTCTCACACGCACTGACACACGCGCACTGACACACACGCACTGACACACACGCACTGACATACGCTCTCTCACACACGCACTGACACACGCACACTGACACACGTGCACTGACACACACGCACTGACACACGCTATCTCACACACGCACTGACACACACGCTCTGTCACACACGCACTGACACACGCTCTCTCACACACGCACTGACACACGCGCAATGACACACGCGCACTGACACACACACACCCATACACATGCACTGACACACGCGCACTGACACACACACACCCATACACACGCACTGACACACACGCACTGACACACACGCACTGACACACGCGCACTGACACACGCGCACTGACACACGCGCACTGACACACACGTACTGACACACGCTCTCTCACACACGCACTGACACACACGCTCTGTCACACACGCACTGACACACACGCACTGACACACGCACTGACACACACGCTCTGTCACACACGCACTGACACACGCTCTCTCACACACGCACTGACACACGCGCAGACACACGCGCACTGACACACACACACCCATACACACGCACTGACACACACACACTGACACACGCACTGACACACACGCACTGACACACACGCACTGACGCACGCTCTCTCACACACGCACTGACACACGCGCACTGACACACACGCACTGACACGCTCACTCACACACGCACTGACACGCGCACTGACACATGCACTGACACACACGCACTGACACACACGCACTGACACACACACTGACACACACGCACTGACACACACGCACTGACACACACACACTGACACACACGCACTGACACACACACACTGACACACACGCACTGACACACACGCACTGACACACACGCACTGACACACACACACTGACACACACTCACTGACACACACGCACTGACACACACGCACTGACACACGCGCACTGACACACACGCACTGACACACGCGCACTGACACACACTCACTGACACACACACACTGACACACACACACTGACACACACTCACTGACACACACTCACTGACACACACACACTGACACACACGCACTGACACACACACACTGACACACGCGCACTGACACACGCGCACTGACACACGCGCACTGACACACGCACTGACACACACGCACTGACACACACGCACTGACACATGCTCTCTCACACACGCACTGACGCACGCGCACTGACACACGCGCACTGACACACGCGCACTGACACACACTCTCTCACACACGCACTGACACACGCTCTCTCACACGCACTGACACACGCGCACTGACACACACGCACTGACACACACGCACTGACACACGCTCTCTCACACACGCACTGACACACGCACACTGACACACGTGCACTGACACACACGCACTGACACACGCTATCTCACACACGCACTGACACACACGCTCTGTCACACACGCACTGACACACGCTCTCTCACACATGCACTGACACACGCGCAATGACACACGCGCACTGACACACACACACCCATACACATGCACTGACACACGCGCACTGACACACACACACCCATACACACGCACTGACACACACGCACTGACACACGCGCACTGACACACGCGCACTGACACACGCGCACTGACACACACGTACTGACACACGCTCTCTCACACACGCACTGACACACACGCTCTGTCACACACGCACTGACACACACGCACTGACACACGCACTGACACACACGCTCTGTCACACACGCACTGACACACGCTCTCTCACACACGCACTGACACACGCGCAGACACACGCGCACTGACACACACACACCCATACACACGCACTGACACACGCGCACTGACACACACACACCCATACACACGCACTGACACACGCGCACTGACACACGCTCTCTCACACACGCACTGACACACGTGCACTGACACACGCGCACTGACACACACACACACCCATACACACGCACTGACACATGCACACCCATACACACGCACTGACACATACGCTCTGTCACACACGCACTGACACACGCTCTCTCACACACGCACTGTCACACGCGCACTGACACACACGCACTGACACACACGCACTGACAAACGCGCACTGACACACACGCACTGACACACACGCACTGACATACGCGCACTGACACACACACACCCATACACATGCACTGACACACACGCACTGACACACACACACCCATACACATGCACTGACACACGCGCACTGACACACGCTCTCTCACACGCGCACTGACACACGCGCTCTCTCACACACGCACTGACACACGTGCACTGACACACGCGCACTGACACACACACACCCATACACACGCACTGACACACACACACCCATACACACGCACTGACACACGCGCACTGACACACGCTCTCTCACACACGCACTGACACACACGCACTGACACACGCGCACTGACACACACGCACTGACACACGCGCACTGACACACGCGCACTGACACACACGCACTGACACACGCGCACTGACACACACGCACTGACACACACACAGCCATACACACGCACTGACACACGCGTACTGACACACGCGCATTGACACACACGCACTGACACTCACACACTGACACACACGCACTGACACACACGCACTGACACACACACACTGACACACACGCACTGACACACACGCACTGACACACACGCACTGACACACGCGCACTGACACACGCGCACTGACACACACGCACTGACACACACGTACTGACACACGCACTGACACACACGCACTGACACACACGCACTGACACACGCACTGACACACGCACTGACACACACACACCCATACACACGCACTGACATACACACACTGACACACGCGCACTGACACACGCGCACTGACACACGCGCACTGACACACACGCACTGACACACACACACCCATACACACGCACTGACACACACGCACTGAGACACGCGCATTGACACACACGCACTGACACACACGCACTGACACATGCGCACTGACACACGCGCACTGACACACACACACCCATACACGTGCACTGACACACACGCACTGACACACACACACCCCCATACACACACACTGACACACACGCTCTGACACACGCGCACTGACACACGCGCACTGACACACGCGCACTGACACACGTGCACTGACACACACACACTGACACACGCGCTCTGACTCACGCGCACTGACACACACACACCCATACACACGCACTGACACACACGCACTGACACACACACACCCATACACACGCACTGACACACACGCACTGACACACGCGCACTGACACACACGCACTGACACACACACACCCATACACACGCACTGACACACACGCACTGACACACACACACTGACACACGCGCACTGACACACGCGTACTGACACACACACACCCATACACACGCACTGACACACACGCACTGACACACGCGCACTGACACACACGCACTGACACACCCACACCCATACACACGCACTGACACACACGCACTGACACACATGCACTGACACACGCGCACTGACACACACGCACTGACACATGCGCACTGACACACACACACCCATACACACGCACTGACACACGCGCACTGACACACGCGCACTCACACACGCACACACACATGCACTCACACACACGCTCGCACACGCACACACGCACGCGCACTCTCACACACACATGCACTCACACACGCAAACAGACATGCACTCACTCACACGCACCCACACACACGAACTCACTCACGCACTCTCACACACGCACTCTCACACATGCACTCTCACACACGCACTCTCACACACGCACTGACACACGCTATCTCACACACGCACTGACACACACGCTCTGTCACACACGCACTGACACACGCTCTCTCACACACGCACTGACACACGCGCAATGACACACGCGCACTGACACACACACACCCATACACATGCACTGACACACGCGCACTGACACACACACACCCATACACACGCACTGACACACACGCACTGACACACACGCACTGACACACGCGCACTGACACACGCGCACTGACACACGCGCACTGACACACACGTACTGACACACGCTCTCTCACACACGCACTGACACACACGCTCTGTCACACACGCACTGACACACACGCACTGACACACGCACTGACACACGCACTGACACACGCACTGACACACACGCACTGACACACGCACTGACACACGCACTGACACACACGCACTGACACACGCACTGACACACACGCTCTGTCACACACGCACTGACACACGCTCTCTCACACACGCACTGACACACGCGCAGACACACGCGCACTGACACACACACACCCATACACACGCACTGACACACGCGCACTGACACACACACACCCATACACACGCACTGACACACGCGCACTGACACACGCTCTCTCACACACGCACTGACACACGTGCACTGACACACGCGCACTGACACACACACACACCCATACACACGCACTGACACATGCACACCCATACACACGCACTGACACATACGCTCTGTCACACACGCACTGACACACGCTCTCTCACACACGCACTGTCACACGCGCACTGACACACACGCACTGACACACACGCACTGACAAACGCGCACTGACACACACGCACTGACACACACGCACTGACATACGCGCACTGACACACACACACCCATACACATGCACTGACACACACGCACTGACACACACACACCCATACACATGCACTGACACACGCGCACTGACACACGCTCTCTCACACGCGCACTGACACACGCTCTCTCACACACGCACTGACACACGTGCACTGACACACGCGCACTGACACACACACACCCATACACACGCACTGACACACACACACCTATACACACGCACTGACACACGCGCACTGACACACGCTCTCTCACACACGCACTGACACACACGCACTGACACACGCGCACTGACACACACGCACTGACACACGCGCACTGACACACGCGCACTGACACACACGCACTGACACACGCGCACTGACACACACGCACTGACACACACACAGCCATACACACGCACTGACACACGCGTACTGACACACGCGCATTGACACACACGCACTGACACTCACACACTGACACACACGCACTGATACACACGCACTGACACACACGCACTGACACACACGCACTGACACACGCGCACTGACACACACGCACTGACACACACGCACTGACACACACGTACTGACACACGCACTGACACACACGCACTGACACACACGCACTGACACACACACACCCATACACACGCACTGACACACACGCACTGACACACGCACTGACACACGCACTGACACACACACACCCATACACACGCACTGACATACACACACTGACACACGCGCACTGACACACGCGCACTGACACACGCGCACTGACACACACGCACTGACACACACACCCATACACACGCACTGACACACACGCACTGAGACACGCGCATTGACACACACGCACTGACACACACGCACTGACACATGCGCACTGACACACGCGCACTGACACACACACACCCATACACGTGCACTGACACACACGCACTGACACACACACACCCCCATACACACACACTGACACACACGCTCTGACACACGCGCACTGACACACGCGCACTGACACACGCGCACTGACACACGTGCACTGACACACACACACTGACACACGCGCTCTGACTCACGCGCACTGACACACACACACCCATACACACGCACTGACACACACGCGCTGACACACACACACCCATACACACGCACTGACACACACGCACTGACACACGCGCACTGACACACACGCACTGACACACACACACCCATACACACGCACTGACACACACGCACTGACACACACACACTGACACACGCGCACTGACACACGCGTACTGACACACACACACCCATACACACGCACTGACACACACGCACTGACACACGCGCACTGACACACACGCACTGACACACCCACACCCATACACACGCACTGACACACACGCACTGACACACATGCACTGACACACGCGCACTGACACACACGCACTGACACATGCGCACTGACACACACACACCCATACACACGCACTGACACACGCGCACTGACACACGCGCACTGACACACGCGCACTCACACACGCACACACACATGCACTCACACACACGCTCGCACACGCACACACGCACACGCACTCTCACACACACATGCACTCACACACGCAAACAGACATGCACTCACTCACACGCACCCACACACACGAACTCACTCACGCACTCTCACACACGCACTCTCACACATGCACTCTCACACACGCACTCTCACACACGCACTCACACACGCACTCACACGCATTCACACACGCACTCACACACGCACTTACACATGCAGTAACACACACGCACTCACACACGAACTCACACACACACAAACTCATACACACGCATTGACACACATGCACTCATACACGCACTCACGCGCACTCACACGCACTGACATGTACTCACACGCACTGCCACACACACACTCACAAACATGCACTCACACACACACTCACAGACACACACACTCTCAGGCACCCACACACGAATTCACACACACGCACCGACACACACGCACTGACACACGCGCACTCACACACACTCGCACTCACACACACGCACTCACGTGCGCACTCACGTGCACTATCACGCGCACTCATGCATGCACACTGACACACACACTGACACATGCGCACACACGCAGTCACACACGCACTCACACACACGCACTGACACACACGCACTGACACGGGCACTCACGCACTCACACACACGCACTGACACGCGCACTCACACAAAAACGCACACACACGCACTCACACACGCACTCACGCGCACTGACACACACACGCACTCACACACACACTCACACGCGCACTGACACACACACACACTTACACACACGCACTGAAACACAAACCCACACACACACACACACACACACACGCACTCACACACACGCACTCACACATGAACTCACGCACACTGACACACACCCACACGCACTCACAAACATGCAATGACACACACACTCACACACACACTCACACATACACACTCACACACGCACTGACACACACGCACTGACACACACGCACTGACACACACACACTCACACAATCATTCACACACACTGACACACGCATTCACACGCGCACTCACGCGCACTCACACACACACGCACTGACACACACACACACGCACTGACCCACACACGCACTCACACACGCACTCACACACGCACTCACACACGTCTCACACACGCAGACATGCACGCACTCACACACGCACTCACACACACGCACTCACACACACACACGCACACACGCACTCACGCACGCACGCACGCACTCACACGCACTCACACACACGCACTCACACACACGCATGCACACACACACACACTGACACATGCACCCACATACAGGCACTCACACATACAGGCACTCACACACATGCACTCACACGCACGCACACACTCACACGCACTCACGCACGCACTCACACGCACTCACAAACACGCATTGACACACACAGGCACACGCACTCACACACGCAATAACACACGCACTCACGCACACGCACCCACACACATGCACTCACACACACGCAGTCACACACGCGCTCACACACACGCGCTCACACACGCGCTCACACGCGCTCACACACGCACTCACACACACACAAACTCACACACGCACTCATGCACACACACTCAGACACACACACACACACACACACACGAACTCACACACATGCACTGACACACACTAACTCACACACGCACTGACAAACACGCACTCACACACGCACTGATACACACACACTCACACACACTCACACACGAACTCACACATGCACTGAAACACACTAACACACACGCACTGACACACACACACTGACACATGCACTGACACACATGCACTGACACACACGCACTCACACACCCACACACGCACTCACACACAAACTGACACACACGCACTGACACACGCTCTCACATGAACTCACACGCACTCACACACAAACACGCACACACACGCACTCACACGCACTCTCACACGCACTCACACACGCACTCGCACGCACGCACGCACTCACACGCATGCACTCACTCACTCATGCACTCACGCGCACTCACGCGCACTGACACACGCGCACACACGCAGTCACACACGCACTCACACACGCGCACTCACACACGCATGCACTCACTCACACACGCACTCACGATCACTCACACACGCACTGACACACGCGCACTCACACACACACACACACACTCACACACACGCACTCACACACACGCACTCACACATGAACTCACACACACTCACACACACGCAAGCACACACACGCACTCACGCATGCACGCACTCACACGCACGCACTCACACGCACTCACACACACACACACACTCACACGCATGCACGCACTCACGCACGCACTCACACGCACTCACACACACTCACACACGCACTCGCACGCACTCACGCACTCACACACACACACTGACACGCGCACTCACACAAAAACGCACACATACGCACTCACACACACGCACTCACACGCGCACTGACACACACACGCACTCACACACTCACACACGCACTCACACGCGCACTGACACACACACACTTACACACACGCACTGACACACAAACCCACACACACGCACTCAGACATGAACTCACGCACACTGACACGCACCCACACGCACTCACAAACATGCAATGACACACACACTCACACACACACACTCACACATACACACTCACACATGCACTGACACACACGCACTGACACACACGCACTGACACACACACACTCACACAATCACTCACACGCACTCACACACGCATTCACACACGCGCACTCACACACACACGCACTGACACACACACACGCACTGACCCACACACGCACTGACACACGCACTGACACACGCACTCACACACGTCTCACACACACACACGCACTCACACACACGCACTCACACACGCACTCGCACACACGCACGCACGCACGCACTCACACGCACTCACACACACGCACTCACACACACGCACACACACACACACACACTGACACATGCACCCACATACAGGCACTCACACATACAGGCACTCACACACACACGCACTCACACGCACGCACGCACTCACACGCACTCACACGCACGCACTCACACGCACTCACACGCGCTCACAAATACGCATTGACACACACAGGCACACGCAATAACACACGCACTCACGCACACGCACACACGCACCCACACACACGCAGTCACACACGCGCTCACACACACGCGCTCACACACGCGCTCACACACGCACTCACACACACACAAACTCACACACGCACTCATGCACACACACTCAGACACACACACACACACGAACTCACACACATGCACTGACACACACTAACTCACACACGCACTGACAAACACGCACTCACACACACACTGATACACACACACTCACACGCACTCACACACGAACTCACACATGCACTGAAACACACTAACACACACACACTGACACACACACACTGACACATGCACTGACACACATGCACTGACACACATGCACTCACACACCCACACATGCACTCACACACGAACTGACACACACGCACTGACACACGCTCTCACATGAACTCACACGCACTCACACACAAACACGCACACACACGCACTCACACGCACTCTCACACGCACTCACACACGCACTCACCCACGCACTCACACACGCGCTCACACATGCGCACACATGCAGTCACACACGCACTCGCACGCACGCACTCACACGCATGCACTCACTCACACATGCACTCACGCGCACACACGCAGTCACACACGCACTCACACACGCGCACTCACACACGCATGCACTCACTCACACGCACTCATGATCACTCACACACGCACTGACACACGCGAACACACACAATCACACACACAATCACACACACACGCACTTACACGCACACACTTACACATGTACTCACACACACACCCACTCGCGCACTCACACACACACTTACACACACGTACTCACACACACACCCACACGCGCACTCACACACACACACACACACACTCACACACACGCACTTACACACACGCACTCACACATGAACTCACACACACTGACACACGCACCCACACGCACTCACAAACATGCAATGACACACACACTCACACACATGCAAGCACACACACGCACTCACACACACACTCACACGCATGCACGCACTCACACGCACTCACACACACGCACTCACACACACTCACACACGCACTCACGCACTCACACACACGCACTCGCACACACGCACTCACACACACACACTCACACGCATGCACGCACTCACACACACGCACACACACACACACACACACTGACACATGCACCCACATACAGGCACTCACACATACAGGCACTCACTCACACGCACTCACACGCAAGCACTCACACGCACTCACAAACACGCATTGACACACAGGCACACGCACTCACACACGCAATAACACACGCACTCACGCACACGCACACACACACCCACACACGCACTCACACACACGCAGCCACACACGCGCTCACACACACGCGCTCACACACACGCTCACACGCGCTCACACACGCACTCACACACACACAAACTCACACACGCACTCATGCACACACACTCAGACACACACACACACATACGAACTCACACACATGCACTGACACACACTAACTCACACATGCACTGACAAACACGCACTCACACACGCACTGATACACACACACTCACACGCACTCACACACGAACTCACACATGCACTGAAACACACTAACACACGCACTGACACACACACACTGACACATGCACTGACACACATGCACTGACACACACGCACTCACACACCCACACACGCACTCACACACGAAGTGACACACACGCACTGACACACGCTCTCACATGAACTCACATGCACTCACACAAACACGCACACACACGCACTCACACGCACTCTCACACGCACTCACACACGCACTCACCCACACACACACACGAGCTCACACATGCGCACACACGCAGTCACACACGCACTCGCACGCACGCACGCACTCGCACGCATGCACTCACACGCATGCACTCACTCACACATGCACTCACGTGCACTCACGCGCACTGACACACGCGCACACACGCAGTCACACACGCACTGACACACGCGCACTCACACGCATGCACTCACTCACACGCACTGACACACGCGCACTGACACACACACACCCATACACACGCACTGACACACGCGCACTGACACACGCTCTCTCACACACGCACTGATACACACACACTCACACGCACTCACACACGAACTCACACATGCACTGAAACACACTAACACACACACGCACTGACACACACACACTCACACACCCACACACGCACTCACACACAAACTGACACACACGCACTGACACACGCTCTCACATGAACTCACACGCACTCACACACAAACACGCACACACACGCACTCACACGCACTCTCACACGCACTCACACACGCACTCACCCACGCACTCACACACGCGCTCACACATGCGCACACACGCAGTCACACACGCACTCGCACGCACGCACTCACACGCATGCACTCACTCACACATGCACTCACGCGCACTCACGCGCACTGACACACGCGCACACACGCAGTCACACACGCACTCACACACGCGCACTCACACACGCATGCACTCACTCACACACGCACTCACGATCACTCACACACGCACTGACACATGCGCACACACAATCACACACACAATCACACACACATGCACTTACACGCACACACTTACACATGTACTCACACACACACCCACACGCGCACTCACACACACACTTACACACACGTACTCACACACACACCCACACGCGCACTCACACACACACACACTCACACACACGCACTCACACACACGCACTCACACATGAACTCACACACACTGACACACGCACCCACACGCACTCACAAACATGCAATGACACACACACTCACACACACGCAAGCACACACACGCACTCACACACACACACTCACACGCATGCACGCACTCACACGCACGCACTCACATGCACTCACACACACACACTCACACGCATGCACGCACTCACACGCACGCACTCACACGCACGCACTCGCACGCACGCACGCACTCATGCACTGACACACGCGCACACACGCAGTCACACACGCACTCACACACACGCACTCACACACACACACTCACACACACTCAAACGCGCACTCACACGCGCACTGACACACACACACGCACTCACACACACGCACTCACACACACACTCACACACGCATGCACTCACTCACACACGCACTCACGCGCACTGACACACGCACTGACACACACACGCACTCACACATGCACTCACACACGCATGCACTCACTCACACACGCACTCACACACGCACTCAGATACACGCAATAACTCACACACGCAATCACGCACTCTCACAAGCACTCACACACGCACTCACATGCACTCACATGCACGCACACTGACACATGCACTCACACACGCGCACACACACGCAGTCACACACGCACTCACATGCACGCACGCACTCACACGCATGCACTCAGTCACACATGCACTCACACGCGCACTCACGCGCACAGACACGCCCACACACGCAGTCACAGACGCACTCACACACACGCACTCATACACACGCACTGACACGCGCACTCACACAAAAACGCACACACACACACGCACTCACACACACGCGCGCACTCACACACGCACTCACACACACACACGCACTCACACACGCACTCACACGCACTCACACACGCACTCACACACACACACGCACTCACACACACACAATTACACACACGCACTGACACACAAACCCACACACACACACTCACACACACGCACTGACACACACACGCACTGACACACAGACACGCACTGACACATACACATGCAGTGACACACGCACTGACACATGAACTCACGCACTCACACACGTCTCACACACGCACACACACGCACGCACAGACACACGCACTCGCACACATGCACTCACACACACGTACACACACACACAGACACACTGACACACGGATCCACATACAGGCACTCACACACGCGCACTCACACACACGCACTGACACGCGCACTCACACAAAAACGCACTCACACACACGCACTGACACACGCACCCACACGCACACTTACACACACGCACTGACACACAAACCCACACACACTTACACACACGCACTGACACACAAACCCTCACACACTTACACACACGCACTGACACACAAACCCACGCACACACACTTACACACACACACACACTTACACACACGTACTCACACACACACACACGCGCACTCACACACACACACGCACTCACACACACGCACTCACACACACGCACTAACACATTAACTCACACACACTGACACACGCACCCACACGCACTCACAAACATGCAATGACACACACACTCACACACGCAAGCACACACATGCACTCACACACACACACTCACACATACACACTCACACGCACGCACTCACTCACACTCACTCACAAACACACACTCACACACGCACTGACACACGCGCACTGACACACACACACCCATACACACGCACTGACACACGCGCACTGACACACACACACCCATACACACGCACTGACACACGCGCACTGACACACGCTCTCTCACACACGCACTGACACACGTGCACTGACACACGCGCACTGACACACACACACACCCATACGCATGCACTGACACATGCACACCCATACACACGCACTGACACATACGCTCTGTCACACACGCACTGACACACGCTCTCTCACACACGCACTGTCACACGCGCACTGACACACACGCACTGACACACACGCACTGACAAACGCGCACTGACATACGCGCACTGACACACGCACTGACACACGTGCACTGACACACGCGCACTGACACACACACACACCCATACACACGCACTGACACACGCACACCCATACACACGCACTGACACATACGCTCTGTCACACACGCACTGACACACGCTCTCTCACACACGCACTGCCACACGCGCACTGACACACACGCACTGACACACACGCACTGACATTCGCACACTGACACACACGCACTGACACACACGCACTGACAAACGCGCACTGACACACACGCACCCAAACACATGCACTGACACACACACACCCATACACATGCACTGACACACGCGCACTGACACACGCTCTCTCACACACGCACTGACACACGTGCACTGACACACGCGCACTGACACACACACACCCATACACACGCACTGACACACACACACCCATACACACGCACTGACACATGCGCACTGACACACGCTCTCTCACACACGCACTGACACACACGCACTGACACACGCGCACTGACACACGCACTGACACACACACACCCACACACGCGCACTGACACACGCGCACTGACACACACGCACTGACACACGCGCACTGACACACACGCACTGACACACACACAGCCATACACACGCACTGACACACGCGTACTGACACACGCGCACTGACACACACGCACTGACACACACGCACTGACACACACGCACTGACACACACGCACTGACACACACGCACTGACACACACACACTGACACACACGCACTGACACACACGCACTGACACACACGCACTGACACACGCGCACTGACACACACGCACTGACACACACGCACTGACACACACGTACTGACACACGCACTGACACACACGCACTGACACACACGCACTGACACACGCACTGACACACGCACTGACACACACACACCCATACACACGCACTGACACACACGCACTGACACACGCACTGACACACGCACTGACACACACACACCCATACACACGCACTGACATACACGCACTGACACACGCGCACTGACACGCGCACTGACACACACGCACTGACACACACACACCCATACACACGCACTGACACACACACACCCATACACACGCACTGACACACACGCACTGACACATGCACTGACACACGCACTGACACACACACACCCATACACACGCACTGACACACACGCACTGACACACACGCACTGACACACACACCCCCATACACACACACTGACACACACGCTCTGACACACGCGCACTGACACACGCGCACTGACACACGCGCACTGACACACACACACTGACACACACGCACTGACACACGCGCTCTGACTCACGCGCACTGACACACACACACCCATACACACGCACTGACACACACGCACTGACACACACACACTGACACACGCGCACTGACACACGCGAACTGACACACACACACACCCATACACACGCACTGACACACACGCACTGACACACGCGCACTGACACACACGCACTGACACACCCACACCCATACACACGCACTGACACACACGCACTGACACACATGCACTGACACACGCGCACTGACACACACGCACTGACACATGCACACTGACACACACACACCCATACACACGCACTGACACACGCGCACTGACACACGCGCACTGACACACGCGCACTCACACACGCACACACACATGCACTCACACACACGCTCGCACACGCACACACACGCACTCTCACACACACATGCACTCACACACGCAAACAGACATGCACTCACTCACACGCACCCACACACACGAACTCACTCACGCACTCTCACACACGCACTCTCACACATGCACTCTCACACACGCACTCTCACACACGCACTCACACACGCACTCACACGCATTCACACACGCACTCACACACGCACTTACACATGCAGTAACACACACGCACTCACACACGAACTCACACACACACAAACTCATACACACGCATTGACACACATGCACTCATACACGCACTCACGCGCACTCACACGCACTGACATGTACTCACACGCACTGCCACACACACACTCACAAACATGCACTCACACAGACACTCACAGACACACACACTCTCAGGCACCCACACACGAATTCACACACACGCACCGACACACACGCACTGACACACGCGCACTCACACACACTCGCACTCACACACACGCACTCACACATGAACTCACGCACACTGACACACACCCACACGCACTCACAAACATGCAATGACACACACACTCACACACACACTCACACATACACACTCACACACGCACTGACACACGCTCTCTCACACACGCACTGCCACACGCGCACTGACACACACGCACTGACACACACGCACTGACATTCGCACACTGACACACACGCACTGACACACACGCACTGACAAACGCGCACTGACACACACGCACCCAAACACATGCACTGACACACACACACCCATACACATGCACTGACACACGCGCACTGACACACGCTCTCTCACACACGCACTGACACACGTGCACTGACACACGCGCACTGACACACACACACCCATACACACGCACTGACACACACACACCCATACACACGCACTGACACACGCGCACTGACACACGCTCTCTCACACACGCACTGACACACACGCACTGACACACGCGCACTGACACACGCACTGACACACACACACCCACACACGCGCACTGACACACGCGCACTGACACACACGCACTGACACACGCGCACTGACACACACGCACTGACACACACACAGCCATACACACGCACTGACACACGCGTACTGACACACGCGCACTGACACACACGCACTGACACACACGCACTGACACACACGCACTGACACACACGCACTGACACACACGCACTGACACACACACACTGACACACACGCACTGACACACACGCACTGACACACACGCACTGACACACGCGCACTGACACACACGCACTGACACACACGCACTGACACACACGTACTGACACACGCACTGACACACACGCACTGACACACACGCACTGACACACGCACTGACACACGCACTGACACACACACACCCATACACACGCACTGACACACACGCACTGACACACGCACTGACACACGCACTGACACACACACACCCATACACACGCACTGACATACACGCACTGACACACGCGCACTGACACGCGCACTGACACACACGCACTGACACACACACACCCATACACACGCACTGACACACACACACCCATACACACGCACTGACACACACGCACTGACACATGCACTGACACACGCACTGACACACACACACCCATACACACGCACTGACACACACGCACTGACACACACGCACTGACACACACACCCCCATACACACACACTGACACACACGCTCTGACACACGCGCACTGACACACGCGCACTGACACACGCGCACTGACACACACACACTGACACACACGCACTGACACACGCGCTCTGACTCACGCGCACTGACACACACACACCCATACACACGCACTGACACACACGCACTGACACACACACACTGACACACGCGCACTGACACACGCGTACTGACACACACACACACCCATACACACGCACTGACACACACGCACTGACACACGCGCACTGACACACACGCACTGACACACCCACACCCATACACACGCACTGACACACACGCACTGACACACATGCACTGACACACGCGCACTGACACACACGCACTGACACATGCGCACTGACACACACACACCCATACACACGCACTGACACACGCGCACTGACACACGCGCACTGACACACGCGCACTCACACACGCACACACACATGCACTCACACACACGCTCGCACATGCACACACGCACTCTCACACACACATGCACTCACACACGCAAACAGACATGCACTCACTCACACGCACCCACACACACGAACTCACTCACGCACTCACACACGCACTCTCACACATGCACTCTCACACACGCACTCTCACACACGCACTCACACACGCACTCACACGCATTCACACACGCACTCACACACGCACTTACACATGCAGTAACACACACGCACTCACACACGAACTCACACACACACAAACTCATACACACGCATTGACACACATGCACTCATACACGCACTCACGCGCACTCACACGCACTGACATGTACTCACACGCACTGCCACACACACACTCACAAACATACACTCACACACACACTCACAGACACACACACTCTCAGGCACCCACACACGAATTCACACACACGCACCGACACACACGCACTGACACACGCGCACTCACACACACTCGCACTCACACACACGCACTCACACATGAACTCACGCACACTGACACACACCCACACGCACTCACAAACATGCAATGACACACACACTCACACACACACTCACACATACACACTCACACACGCACTGACACACACGCACTGACACACACGCACTGACACACACACACTCACACAATCATTCACACACACTGACACACGCATTCACACGCGCATTCACGCGCACTCACACACACACGCACTGACACACACACACACACGCACTGACCCACACACGCACTGACACACGCACTCACACACGCACTCACACACGTCTCACACACGCAGACACGCACGCACTCACACACGCACTCACACACACGCACTCACACACACACACGCACACGCACTCACGCACACGCACGCACGCACGCACTCACACGCACTCACACACACGCACTCACACACACGCATGCACACACACACACACTGACACATGCACCCACATACAGGCACTCACACATACAGGCACTCACACACACGCACTCACACGCACGCACGCACTCACACGCACTCACGCACGCACTCACACGCACTCACAAACACGCATTGACACACACAGGCACACGCACTCACACACGCAATAACACACGCACTCACGCACACGCACCCACACACATGCACTCACACACACGCAGTCACACACGCGCTCACACACACGCGCTCACACACGCGCTCACACGCGCTCACACACGCACTCACACACACACAAACTCACACACGCACTCATGCACACACACTCAGACACACACACACACACACACACGAACTCACACACATGCACTGACACACACTAACTCACACACGCACTGACAAACACGCACTCACACACGCACTGATACACACACACTCACACGCACTCACACACGAACTCACACATGCACTGAAACACACTAACACACACGCACTGATACACACACACTGACACATGCACTGACACACATGCACTGACACACACGCACTCACACACCCACACACGCACTCACACACAAACTGACACACACGCACTGACACACGCTCTCACATGAACTCACACGCACTCACACACAAACACGCACACACACGCACTCACACGCACTCTCACACGCACTCACACACGCACTCACCCACGCACTCACACACGCGCTCACACATGCGCACACACGCAGTCACACACGCACTCGCACGCACGCACGCACTCACACGCATGCACTCACTCACACATGCACTCACGCGCACTCACGCGCACTGACACACGCGCACACACGCAGTCACACACACACTCACACACGCGCACTCACACACGCATGCACTCACTCACACACACACTCACGATCACTCACACACGCACTGACACACGCGCACACACACAATCACACACACAATCACACACACACGCACTTACACGCACACACTTACACATGTACTCACACACACACCCACACGCGCACTCACACACACACGTACTCACACACACACCCACACGCGCACTCACACACACACACACACACTCACACACACGCACTCACACACACGCACTCACACATGAACTCACACACACTGACACACGCACCCACACGCACTCACAAACATGCAATGACACACACACTCACACACACACACACACGCACTCACACACACGCACTCACACATGAACTCACGCACACTGACACGCACCCACACGCACTCACAAACATGCAATGACACACACACTCACACACACACACTCACACATACACACTCACACAATCACTCACGCACTCACACACGCATTCACACACGCGCACTCACACACACACGCACTGACACACACACACGCACTGACCCACACACGCACTGACACACGCACTGACACACGCACTCACACATGTCTCACACACACACACGCACTCACACACACGCACTCACACACGCACACTCACACACGCACTCACACACACGCACTCGCACACACACACGCACGCACTCACACGCACTCACACACACGCACTCACACACACGCACACACACACACACACACTGACACATGCACCCACATACAGGCACTCACACATACAGGCACTCACACACACGCACTCACACGCACGCACGCACTCACACGCACTCACACGCACGCACTCACACGCACTCACACGCGCTCACAAATACGCATTGACACACACAGGCACACGCAATAACACACGCACTCGCACACGCACACACGCACCCACACACACGCAGTCACACACGCGCTCACACACACGCGCTCACACACGCGCTCACACACGCACTCACACACACACAAACTCACACACGCACTCATGCACACACACTCAGACACACACACACACACGAACTCACACACATGCACTGACACACACTAACTCACACACGCACTGACAAACACGCACTCACACACACACTGATACACACACACTCACACGCACTCACACACGAACTCACACATGCACTGAAACACACTAACACACACACACTGACACACACGCACTGACACACATGCACTGACACACATGCACTCACACACCCACACATGCACTCACACACGAACTGACACACATGCACTGACACACGCTCTCACATGAACTCACACGCACTCACACACAAACACACACACACACGCACTCACACACACGCACTCACACACACGCACTAACACATTAACTCACACACACTGACACACGCACCCACACGCACTCACAAACATGCAATGACACACACACTCACACACGCAAGCACACACATGCACTCACACACACACACTCACACATACACACTCACACGCACGCACTCACTCACACTCACTCACAAACACACACTCACACACGCACTGACACACGCGCACTGACACACACACACCCATACACACGCACTGACACACGCGCACTGACACACACACACCCATACACACGCACTGACACACGCGCACTGACACACGCTCTTTCACACACGCACTGATACACACACACTCACACGCACTCACACACGAACTCACACATGCACTGAAACACACTAACACACACGCACTGACACACACACACTCACACACCCACACACGCACTCACACACAAACTGACACACACGCACTGACACACGCTCTCACATGAACTCACACGCACTCACACACAAACACGCACACACACGCACTCACACGCACTCTCACACGCACTCACACACGCACTCACCCACGCACTCACACACGCGCTCACACATGCGCACACACGCAGTCACACACGCACTCGCACGCACGCACGCACTCACACGCATGCACTCACTCACACATGCACTCACGCGCACTCACGCGCACTGACACACGCGCACACACGCAGTCACACACGCACTCTCACACAAAAGCACTCACACACGCATGCACTCACTCACACACGCACTCACGATCACTCACACACGCACTGACACATGCGCACACACAATCACACACACAATCACACACACATGCACTTACACGCACACACTTACACATGTACTCACACACACACCCACACGCGCACTCACACACACACTTACACACACGTACTCACACACACACCCACACGCGCACTCACACACACTCACACTCACACACACGCACTCACACACACGCACTCACACATGAACTCACACACACTGACACACGCACCCACACGCACTCACAAACATGCAATGACACACACACTCACACACACGCAAGCACACACACGCACTCACACACACACACTCACACGCATGCACGCACTCACACGCACGCACTCACATGCACTCACACACACACACACTCACACGCATGCACGCACTCACACGCACGCACGCACTCACACGCACGCACTCGCACGCACGCACGCACTCATGCACTGACACACGCGCACACACGCAGTCACACACGCACTCACACACACGCACTCACACACACGCATTCACACACACGCACTGACACGCGCACTCACACAAAAACGCACTCACACACACACTCAAATGCGCACTGACACACACACACACTCACACACACTCAAACGCGCACTCACACGCGCACTGACACACACACACGCACTCACACACACGCACTCACACACACACTCACACACGCATGCACTCACTCACACACGCACTCACGCGCACTGACACACGCACTGACACACACACGCACTAACACACGCACTCACACACGCATGCACTCACTCACACACGCACTCACACACGCACACACACACACACACACTGACACATGCACCCACATACAGGCACTCACACATACAGGCACTCACACACACGCACTCACACGCACTCACACGCACGCACTCACACGCACTCACACGCACGCACTCACACGCACTCACACGCGCTCACAAATACGCATTGACACACACAGGCACACGCAATAACACACGCACTCGCACACGCACACACGCAGTCACACACGCGCTCACACACACGCGCTCACACACGCGCTCACACACGCACTCACACACACACAAACTCACACACGCACTCATGCACACACACTCAGACACACACACACACACGAACTCACACACATGCACTGACACACACTAACTCACACACGCACTGACAAACACGCACTCACACACACACTGATACACACACACTCACACGCACTCACACACGCACTCACACACACGCACTCACACACACACACGCACACACGCACTCACGCACACGCACGCACGCACGCACTCACACGCACTCACACACACGCACTCACACACACGCATGCACACACACACACACTGACACATGCACCCACATACAGGCACTCACACATACAGGCACTCACACACACGCACTCACACGCACGCACGCACTCACACGCACTCACGCACGCACTCACACGCACTCACAAACACGCATTGACACACACAGGCACACGCACTCACACACGCAATAACACACGCACTCACGCACACGCACCCACACACATGCACTCACACACACGCAGTCACACACGCGCTCACACACACGCGCTCACACACGCGCTCACACGCGCTCACACACGCACTCACACACACACAAACTCACACACGCACTCATGCACACACACTCAGACACACACACACACACACACACGAACTCACACACATGCACTGACACACACTAACTCACACACGTACTGACAAACACGCACTCACACACGCACTGATACACACACACTCACACGCACTCACACACGAACTCACACATGCACTGAAACACACTAACACACACGCACTGATACACACACACTGACACATGCACTGACACACATGCACTGACACACACGCACTCACACACCCACACACGCACTCACACACAAACTGACACACACGCACTGACACACGCTCTCACATGAACTCACACGCACTCACACACAAACACGCACACACACGCACTCACACGCACTCTCACACGCACTCACACACGCACTCACCCACGCACTCACACACGCGCTCACACATGCGCACACACGCAGTCACACACGCACTCGCACGCACGCACGCACTCACACGCATGCACTCACTCACACATGCACTCACGCGCACTCACGCGCACTGACACACGCGCACACACGCAGTCACACACACACTCACACACGCGCACTCACACACGCATGCACTCACTCACACACACACTCACGATCACTCACACACGCACTGACACACGCGCACACACACAATCACACACACAATCACACACACACGCACTTACACGCACACACTTACACATGTACTCACACACACACCCACACGCGCACTCACACACACACGTACTCACACACACACCCACACGCGCACTCACACACACACACACACACTCACACACACGCACTCACACACACGCACTCACACATGAACTCACACACACTGACACACGCACCCACACGCACTCACAAACATGCAATGACACACACACTCACACACACACACACACGCACTCACACACACGCACTCACACATGAACTCACGCACACTGACACGCACCCACACGCACTCACAAACATGCAATGACACACACACTCACACACACACACTCACACATACACACTCACACAATCACTCACGCACTCACACACGCATTCACACACGCGCACTCACACACACACGCACTGACACACACACACGCACTGACCCACACACGCACTGACACACGCACTGACACACGCACTCACACACGTCTCACACACACACACGCACTCACACACACGCACTCACACACGCACACTCACACACGCACTCACACACACGCACTCGCACACACACACGCACGCACTCACACGCACTCACACACACGCACTCACACACACGCACACACACACACACACACTGACACATGCACCCACATACAGGCACTCACACATACAGGCACTCACACACACGCACTCACACGCACGCACGCACTCACACGCACTCACACGCACGCACTCACACGCACTCACACGCGCTCACAAATACGCATTGACACACACAGGCACACGCAATAACACACGCACTCGCACACGCACACACGCACCCACACACACGCAGTCACACACGCGCTCACACACACGCGCTCACACACGCGCTCACACACGCACTCACACACACACAAACTCACACACGCACTCATGCACACACACTCAGACACACACACACACACGAACTCACACACATGCACTGACACACACTAACTCACACACGCACTGACAAACACGCACTCACACACACACTGATACACACACGAACTCACACATGCACTGAAACACACTAACACACACACACTGACACACACGCACTGACACACATGCACTGACACACATGCACTCACACACCCACACATGCACTCACACACGAACTGACACACATGCACTGACACACGCTCTCACATGAACTCACACGCACTCACACACAAACACACACACACACGCACTCACACACACGCACTCACACACACGCACTAACACATTAACTCACACACACTGACACACGCACCCACACGCACTCACAAACATGCAATGACACACACACTCACACACGCAAGCACACACATGCACTCACACACACACACTCACACATACACACTCACACGCACGCACTCACTCACACTCACTCACAAACACACACTCACACACGCACTGACACACGCGCACTGACACACACACACCCATACACACGCACTGACACACGCGCACTGACACACACACACCCATACACACGCACTGACACACGCGCACTGACACACGCTCTTTCACACACGCACTGATACACACACACTCACACGCACTCACACACGAACTCACACATGCACTGAAACACACTAACACACACGCACTGACACACACACACTCACACACCCACACACGCACTCACACACAAACTGACACACACGCACTGACACACGCTCTCACATGAACTCACACGCACTCACACACAAACACGCACACACACGCACTCACACGCACTCTCACACGCACTCACACACGCACTCACCCACGCACTCACACACGCGCTCACACATGCGCACACACGCAGTCACACACGCACTCGCACGCACGCACGCACTCACACGCATGCACTCACTCACACATGCACTCACGCGCACTCACGCGCACTGACACACGCGCACACACGCAGTCACACACGCACTCTCACACAAAAGCACTCACACACGCATGCACTCACTCACACACGCACTCACGATCACTCACACACGCACTGACACATGCGCACACACAATCACACACACAATCACACACACATGCACTTACACGCACACACTTACACATGTACTCACACACACACCCACACGCGCACTCACACACACACTTACACACACGTACTCACACACACACCCACACGCGCACTCACACACACTCACACTCACACACACGCACTCACACACACGCACTCACACATGAACTCACACACACTGACACACGCACCCACACGCACTCACAAACATGCAATGACACACACACTCACACACACGCAAGCACACACACGCACTCACACACACACACTCACACGCATGCACGCACTCACACGCACGCACTCACATGCACTCACACACACACACACTCACACGCATGCACGCACTCACACGCACGCACGCACTCACACGCACGCACTCGCACGCACGCACGCACTCATGCACTGACACACGCGCACACACGCAGTCACACACGCACTCACACACACGCACTCACACACACGCATTCACACACACGCACTGACACGCGCACTCACACAAAAACGCACTCACACACACACTCAAATGCGCACTGACACACACACACACTCACACACACTCAAACGCGCACTCACACGCGCACTGACACACACACACGCACTCACACACACGCACTCACACACACACTCACACACGCATGCACTCACTCACACACGCACTCACGCGCACTGACACACGCACTGACACACACACGCACTAACACACGCACTCACACACGCATGCACTCACTCACACACGCACTCACACACGCACACACACACACACACACTGACACATGCACCCACATACAGGCACTCACACATACAGGCACTCACACACACGCACTCACACGCACTCACACGCACGCACTCACACGCACTCACACGCACGCACTCACACGCACTCACACGCGCTCACAAATACGCATTGACACACACAGGCACACGCAATAACACACGCACTCGCACACGCACACACGCAGTCACACACGCGCTCACACACACGCGCTCACACACGCGCTCACACACGCACTCACACACACACAAACTCACACACGCACTCATGCACACACACTCAGACACACACACACACACGAACTCACACACATGCACTGACACACACTAACTCACACACGCACTGACAAACACGCACTCACACACACTGTTCAACACACTCACATGCACTCACACACGCACTCACACACACGCACTCACACACACACACGCACACCGCACTCACGCACACGCACGTACGCACGCACTCACACGCACTCACACACACGCACTCACACCACGCATGCACACACACACACACTGACACATGCACCCACATACAGGCACTCACACATACAGGCACTCACACACACGCACTCACACGCACGCACGCACTCACACGCACTCACGCACGCACTCACACGCACTCACACGCACTCACAAACACGCATTGACACACACAGGCACACGCACTCACACACGCAATAACACACGCACTCACGCACACGCACCCACACACATGCACTCACACACACGCAGTCACACACGCGCTCACACACACGCGCTCACACACGCGCTCACACGCGCTCACACACGCACTCACACACACACAAACTCACACACGCACTCATGCACACACACTCAGACACACACACACACACACACACGAACTCACACACATGCACTGACACACACTAACTCACACACGCACTGACAAACACGCACTCACACACGCACTGATACACACACACTCACACGCACTCACACACGAACTCACACATGCACTGAAACACACTAACACACACGCACTGATACACACACACTGACACATGCACTGACACACATGCACTGACACACACGCACTCACACACCCACACACGCACTCACACACAAACTGACACACACGCACTGACACACGCTCTCACATGAACTCACACGCACTCACACACAAACACGCACACACACGCACTCACACGCACTCTCACACGCACTCACACACGCACTCACCCACGCACTCACACACGCGCTCACACATGCGCACACACGCAGTCACACACGCACTCGCACGCACGCACGCACTCACACGCATGCACTCACTCACACATGCACTCACGCGCACTCACGCGCACTGACACACGCGCACACACGCAGTCACACACACACTCACACACGCGCACTCACACACGCATGCACTCACTCACACACACACTCACGATCACTCACACACGCACTGACACACGCGCACACACACAATCACACACACAATCACACACACACGCACTTACACGCACACACTTACACATGTACTCACACACACACCCACACGCGCACTCACACACACACGTACTCACACACACACCCACACGCGCACTCACACACACACACACACACTCACACACACGCACTCACACACACGCACTCACACATGAACTCACACACACTGACACACGCACCCACACGCACTCACAAACATGCAATGACACACACACTCACACACACACACACACGCACTCACACACACGCACTCACACATGAACTCACGCACACTGACACGCACCCACACGCACTCACAAACATGCAATGACACACACACTCACACACACACACTCACACATACACACTCACACAATCACTCACGCACTCACACACGCATTCACACACGCGCACTCACACACACACGCACTGACACACACACACGCACTGACCCACACACGCACTGACACACGCACTGACACACGCACTCACACACGTCTCACACACACACACGCACTCACACACACGCACTCACACACGCACACTCACACACGCACTCACACACACGCACTCGCACACACACACGCACGCACTCACACGCACTCACACACACGCACTCACACACACGCACACACACACACCACACTGACACATGCACCCACATACAGGCACTCACACATACAGGCACTCACACACACGCACTCACACGCACGCACGCACTCACACGCACTCACACGCACGCACTCACACGCACTCACACGCGCTCACAAATACGCATTGACACACACAGGCACACGCAATAACACACGCACTCGCACACGCACACACGCACCCACACACACGCAGTCACACACGCGCTCACACACACGCGCTCACACACGCGCTCACACACGCACTCACACACACACAAACTCACACACGCACTCATGCACACACACTCAGACACACACACACACACGAACTCACACACATGCACTGACACACACTAACTCACACACGCACTGACAAACACGCACTCACACACACACTGATACACACACACTCACACGCACTCACACACGAACTCACACATGCACTGAAACACACTAACACACACACACTGACACACACGCACTGACACACATGCACTGACACACATGCACTCACACACCCACACATGCACTCACACACGAACTGACACACATGCACTGACACACGCTCTCACATGAACTCACACGCACTCACACACAAACACACACACACACGCACTCACACACACGCACTCACACACACGCACTAACACATTAACTCACACACACTGACACACGCACCCACACGCACTCACAAACATGCAATGACACACACACTCACACACGCAAGCACACACATGCACTCACACACACACACTCACACATACACACTCACACGCACGCACTCACTCACACTCACTCACAAACACACACTCACACACGCACTGACACACGCGCACTGACACACACACACCCATACACACGCACTGACACACGCGCACTGACACACACACACCCATACACACGCACTGACACACGCGCACTGACACACGCTCTTTCACACACGCACTGATACACACACACTCACACGCACTCACACACGAACTCACACATGCACTGAAACACACTAACACACACGCACTGACACACACACACTCACACACCCACACACGCACTCACACACAAACTGACACACACGCACTGACACACGCTCTCACATGAACTCACACGCACTCACACACAAACACGCACACACACGCACTCACACGCACTCTCACACGCACTCACACACGCACTCACCCACGCACTCACACACGCGCTCACACATGCGCACACACGCAGTCACACACGCACTCGCACGCACGCACGCACTCACACGCATGCACTCACTCACACATGCACTCACGCGCACTCACGCGCACTGACACACGCGCACACACGCAGTCACACACGCACTCTCACACAAAAGCACTCACACACGCATGCACTCACTCACACACGCACTCACGATCACTCACACACGCACTGACACATGCGCACACACAATCACACACACAATCACACACACATGCACTTACACGCACACACTTACACATGTACTCACACACACACCCACACGCGCACTCACACACACTTACACACACGTACTCACACACACACCCACACGCGCACTCACACACACTCACACTCACACACACGCACTCACACACACGCACTCACACATGAACTCACACACACTGACACACGCACCCACACGCACTCACAAACATGCAATGACACACACACTCACACACACGCAAGCACACACACGCACTCACACACACACACTCACACGCATGCACGCACTCACACGCACGCACTCACATGCACTCACACACACACACACTCACACGCATGCACGCACTCACACGCACGCACGCACTCACACGCACGCACTCGCACGCACGCACGCACTCATGCACTGACACACGCGCACACACGCAGTCACACACGCACTCACACACACGCACTCACACACACGCATTCACACACACGCACTGACACGCGCACTCACACAAAAACGCACTCACACACACACTCAAATGCGCACTGACACACACACACACTCACACACACTCAAACGCGCACTCACACGCGCACTGACACACACACACGCACTCACACACACGCACTCACACACACACTCACACACGCATGCACTCACTCACACACGCACTCACGCGCACTGACACACGCACTGACACACACACGCACTAACACACGCACTCACACACGCATGCACTCACTCACACACGCACTCACACACGCACACACACACACACACACTGACACATGCACCCACATACAGGCACTCACACATACAGGCACTCACACACACGCACTCACATGCACTCACACGCACGCACTCACACGCACTCACACGCACGCACTCACACGCACTCACACGCGCTCACAAATACGCATTGACACACACAGGCACACGCAATAACACACGCACTCGCACACGCACACACGCAGTCACACACGCGCTCACACACACGCGCTCACACACGCGCTCACACACGCACTCACACACACACAAACTCACACACGCACTCATGCACACACACTCAGACACACACACACACACGAACTCACACACATGCACTGACACACACTAACTCACACACGCACTGACAAACACGCACTCACACACACACTGATACACACACACTCACACGCACTCACACACGAACTCACACATGCACTGAAACACACTAACACACACACACTGACACACACACACTGACACATGCACTGACACACATGCACTGACACACATGCACTCACACACCCACACATGCACTCACACACGAACTGACACACACGCACTGACACACGCTCTCACATGAACTCACACGCACTCACACACAAACACACACACACACGCACTCACACACACGCACTCACACACGCACTAACACATTAACTCACACACACTGACACACGCACCCACACGCACTCACAAACATGCAATGACACACACACTCACACACGCAAGCACACACATGCACTCACACACACACTCACACATACACACTCACACGCACGCACTCACTCACACTCACTCACAAACACACACTCACACACGCACTGACACACGCGCACTGACACACACACACCCATACACACGCACTGACACACGCGCACTGACACACACACACCCATACACACGCACTGACACACGCGCACTGACACACGCTCTCTCACACACGCACTGATACACACACACTCACACGCACTCACACACGAACTCACACATGCACTGAAACACACTAACACACACACGCACTGACACACACACACTCACACACCCACACACGCACTCACACACAAACTGACACACACGCACTCTCACACGCACTCACACACGCACTCACCCACGCACTCACACACGCGCTCACACATGCGCACACACGCAGTCACACACGCACTCGCACGCACGCACGCACTCACACGCATGCACTCACTCACACATGCACTCACGCGCACTCACGCGCACTGACACACGCGCACACACGCAGTCACACACGCACTCACACACGCGCACTCACACACGCATGCACTCACTCACACACGCACTCACACACACATGCACTTACACGCACACACTTACACATGTACTCACACACACACCCACACGCGCACTCACACACACACTTACACACACGTACTCACACACACACCCACACGCGCACTCACACACACACACACTCACACACACGCACTCACACACACGCACTCACACATGAACTCACACACACTGACACACGCACCCACACGCACTCACAAACATGCAATGACACACACACTCACACACACGCAAGCACACACACGCACTCACACACACACACTCACACGCATGCACGCACTCACACGCATGCACTCACATGCACTCACACACACACACACTCACACGCATGCACACACTCACACGCACGCACGCACTCACACGCACGCACTCGCACGCACGCACGCACTCATGCACTGACACACGCGCACACACGCAGTCACACACGCACTCACACACACGCACTCACACACACGCATTCACACACACGCACTGACACGCGCACTCACACAAAAACGCACTCACACACACACTCAAATGCGCACTGACACACACACACGCACACACACACGCACTCACACACACACTCACACACGCATGCACTCACTCACACACGCACTCACGCGCACTGACACACGCACTGACACACACACGCACTCACACACGCACTCACACACGCATGCACTCACTCACACACGCACTCACACACGCACTCAGATACACGCAATAACTCACACACGCAATCACGCACTCTCACAAGCACTCACACACGCACTCACATGCACTCACATGCACGCACACTGACACATGCACTCACACACGCGCACACACACGCAGTCACACACGCACTCACATGCACGCACGCACTCACACGCATGCACTCAGTCACACATGCACTCACACGCGCACTCACGCGCACAGACACGCGCACACACGCAGTCACAGACGCACTCACACACACGCACTCATACACACGCACTGACACGCGCACTCACACAAAAACGCACACACACACACGCACTCACACACACGCGCGCACTCACACACGCACTCACACACACACACGCACTCACACACGCACTCACACGCACTCACACACGCACTCACACACACACACGCACTCACACACACACAATTACACACACGCACTGACACACAAACCCACACACACACACTCACACACACGCACTGACACACACACGCACTGACACACACACACGCACTGACACATACACATGCAGTGACACACGCACTGACACATGAACTCACGCACTCACACACGTCTCACACACGCACACACACGCACGCACAGACACACGCACTCGCACACATGCACTCACACACACGTACACACACACACAGACACACTGACACACGGATCCACATACAGGCACTCACACACGCGCACTCACACACACGCACTGACACGCGCACTCACACAAAAACGCACTCACACACACGCACTAACACACGCACCCACACACACACTTACACACACGCACTGACACACAAACCCACACACACTTACACACACGCACTGACACACAAACCCACACACACTTACACACACGCACTGACACACAAACCCACGCACACACACTTACACACACACACACACTTACACACACGTACTCACACACACACACACGCGCACTCACACACACACACGCACTCACACACACGCACTCACACACACGCACTAACACATTAACTCACACACACTGACACACGCACCCACACGCACTCACAAACATGCAATGACACTCACACTCACACACGCAAGCACACACATGCACTCACACACACACACACTCACACATACACACTCACACGCACGCCCTCACTCACACTCACTCACAAACACACACTCACACACGCACTGACACACACGCACTGACACACACACTCACACACACGCACTGACACACACACACTCACACGATCACTCACATGCACTCACACATGCACTCACACGCGCAGTCACACACTCACACACGCGCACTCACACACTCACTCACAAACGCACTGACACACATACACGCACTGACACACACACGCACACGCGCACTCACGCGCACTCACACACATGCACTGACACACACAAGCACACGCACTGACACACACACACGCACTGACACACACGCACTCACACACACGCACTGACACGCGCACTCACAAAGAAACGCACTCACACACGCACTCACACACACACAAGCACTCACACGCGCAGTGACACACACACTCACACAAGCACTCACACACGCACTCACACTCACACTCACACAAGCACTCACACACGCATGCACTCACACACGCACTCACACGCGCACTGGCACACGCGCACCCACACAATCACACACACACTCACACACACGCACTCACACACACACGCACTGACACACAAACCCACACACACACACTCACACACACGCACTGACACATACACACTTACACACGTACTTACGCACTCACACACGTCTCACACACGCACACACACGCAAACACATGCGCACTCACACACACGCACACACACACACACACACACTGACACACGCACCCACATACAGGCACTAACACACGCGCACCCACACACACGCACACACACGCACCCACACACACACACCCACACACACGCACCCACACACACATGTACTCACATACGCACTCACACACACATGCACTCACACACACGCACTCACACGCACGCACTCACACACACGCACTCACGCGCTCACACGCACGCACGCTCTCACACGCACGCACTCACACGCACTCACATGGCCACACTCACATGCACTCACACGCATGCACTCACATGCACTCACACGCACTCACACGCACTCACACGCACTCACAAACACGCATTGACACACACAGGCACACGCACTCACACGCAATAACTCACACGCACTCACACGCACTCACACGCACTCACAAACACGCATTGACACACACAGGCACACGCACTCACACGCAATAACACACACGCAGTCACACGCGCTCACACACACGTGCTCACACACGTGCTCACACGCGCTCACACGCACACTCACACACACACAAACTCACACACGCACTCACACACACGCACTCACACACACACACTAACACATTAACTCACACACACTGACACACGCACCCACACGCACTCACAAACATGCAATGACACACACACTCACACACGCAAGCACACACACGCACTCACACACACACACTCACTCACACTCACTCACAAACACACACTCACACACGCACTGACACACACGCACTGACACACACACTCACACACACGCACTGACACACACACACTCACACGATCACTCACATGCACTCACACACGCACTCACACGCGCACTCACACACTCACACACGCACTCACACACTCACTGACACACACACACGCACTGACACACACACACGCACACGCGCACTCACGCGCACTCACACACGCACTCACACACACACACGCACTCACACACACACAATTACACACACGCACTGACACACAAACCCACACACACACACTCACACACACGCACTGACACACACACGCACTGACACACACACACGCACTGACACATACACATGCAGTGACACACGCACTGACACATGAACTCACGCACTCACACACGTCTCACACACGCACACACACGCACGCACAGACACACGCACTCGCACACATGCACTCACACACACGTACACACACACACAGACACACTGACACACGGATCCACATACAGGCACTCACACACGCGCACTCACACACACGCACTGACACGCGCACTCACACAAAAACGCACTCACACACACGCACTGACACACGCACCCACACACACACTTACACACACGCACTGACACACAAACCCACACACACTTACACACACGCACTGACACACAAACCCACACACACTTACACACACGCACTGACACACAAACCCACGCACACACACTTACACACACACACACACTTACACACACGTACTCACACACACACACACGCGCACTCACACACACACACGCACTCACACACACGCACTCACACACACGCACTAACACATTAACTCACACACACTGACACACGCACCCACACGCACTCACAAACATGCAATGACACTCACACTCACACACGCAAGCACACACATGCACTCACACACACACACACTCACACATACACACTCACACGCACGCCCTCACTCACACTCACTCACAAACACACACTCACACACGCACTGACACACACGCACTGACACACACACTCACACACACGCACTGACACACACACACTCACACGATCACTCACATGCACTCACACATGCACTCACACGCGCAGTCACACACTCACACACGCGCACTCACACACTCACTCACAAACGCACTGACACACATACACGCACTGACACACACACGCACACGCGCACTCACGCGCACTCACACACATGCACTGACACACACAAGCACACGCACTGACACACACACACGCACTGACACACACGCACTCACACACACGCACTGACACGCGCACTCACAAAGAAACGCACTCACACACGCACTCACACACACACAAGCACTCACACGCGCAGTGACACACACACTCACACAAGCACTCACACACGCACTCACACTCACACTCACACAAGCACTCACACACGCATGCACTCACACACGCACTCACACGCGCACTGGCACACGCGCACCCACACAATCACACACACACTCACACACACGCACTCACACACACACGCACTGACACACAAACCCACACACACACACTCACACACACGCACTGACACATACACACTTACACACGTACTTACGCACTCACACACGTCTCACACACGCACACACACGCAAACACATGCGCACTCACACACACGCACACACACACACACACACACTGACACACGCACCCACATACAGGCACTAACACACGCGCACCCACACACACGCACACACACGCACCCACACACACACACCCACACACACGCACCCACACACACATGTACTCACATACGCACTCACACACACATGCACTCACACACACGCACTCACACGCACGCACTCACACACACGCACTCACGCGCTCACACGCACGCACGCTCTCACACGCACGCACTCACACGCACTCACACGGCCACACTCACATGCATTCACACGCATGCACTCACATGCACTCACATGCACTCACATGCACTCACACGCACTCACACGCACTCACAAACACGCATTGACACACACAGGCACACGCACTCACACGCAATAACTCACCGCACTCACACGCCACTCACACGCACTCACAAACACGCATTGACACACACAGGCACCGCACTCACACGCAATAACACACACGCAGTCACACGCGCTCACACACACGTGCTCACACACGTGCTCACACGCGCTCACACGCACACTCACACACACACAAACTCACACACGCACTCACACACACGCACTCACACACACACACTAACACATTAACTCACACACACTGACACACGCACCCACACGCACTCACAAACATGCAATGACACACACACTCACACACGCAAGCACACACACGCACTCACACACACACACTCACTCACACTCACTCACAAACACACACTCACACACGCACTGACACACACGCACTGACACACACACTCACACACACGCACTGACACACACACACTCACACGATCACTCACATGCACTCACACACGCACTCACACGCGCACTCACACACTCACACACGCACTCACACACTCACTGACACACACACACGCACTGACACACACACACGCACACGCGCACTCACGCGCACTCACACACACGCACTGACACACACACGCACATGCACTGACACACACACACACGCACTGACACACACACACGCACTGACACACACGCACTCACGCGCACTCACACACATGCACTGACACGCGCACTCACACAAAAACGCACTCACACACACGCACTGACACACGCACCCACACACACGCACCCACACACACACTTACACACACGCACTGACACACAAACCCACACACACTTACACACACGCACTGACACACAAACCCACACACACTTGCACACACGCACTGACACACAAACCCACACACACACTCACACACACACACACTTACACACACGTACTCACACACACACACGTGCACTCACACACACACACGCACTCACACACACGCACTCACACACACGCACTAACACATTAACTCACACACACTGACACACGCACCCACACGCACTCACAAACACGCAATGACACACACACTCACACACGCAAGCACACACGCACTCACACACACACACTCACACATACGCACTCACACACACACACTCACTCACACTCACTCACAAACACACACTCACACACGCACTGACACACACGCACTGACACTCACACTCACACACACGCACTGACACACACACACTCACACATGCACTCACACGCGCACTCACACACTCACACACGTGCACTCACACACTCACTGACACACACGCACTGACACACACACACGCACTGACACACACGCACACGCGCACTCACGCGCACTCACACACACGCACTGACACACACGCACACGCACTGACACACACACGCACTGACACACACACACGCTCTGACACACACGCACTCACACACACGCACTGACACGCGCACTCACACAAAAACGCACTCACACACGCACTCACACTCACACACACACAAGCACTCACACGCGCACTGACACACACACACGCACTCACACAAGCACTCACACACGCACTGGCACACGCGCACCCACACAATCACACACACACACACACACGCACTCACACACACGCACTGACACACAAACCCACACACAGACACACACACACGCACTCACACGCGCACTCACACACTCACACGCGCACTCACACACTCACTGACACACACACACGCACTGACACACACACACGCACACGCGCACTCACGCGCACTCACACACGCACTGACACACACACGCACATGCACTGACACACACGCACACGCACTGACACACACACACGCACTGACACACACGCACTCACGCGCACTCACACACATGCACTGACACGCGCACTCACACAAAAACGCACTCACACACACGCACTGACACACGCACCCACACACACGCACCCACACACACACTTACACACACGCACTGACACACAAACCCACACACACTTACACACACGCACTGACACACAAACCCACACACACTTACACACACGCACTGACACACAAACCCACACGCGCACTCACACACACACACGCACTCACACACACGCACTCACACACACGCACTAACACATTAACTCACACACACTGACACACGCACCCACACGCACTCACAAACACGCAATGACACACACACTCACACACGCAAGCACACACGCACTCACACACACACACTCACACACATGCACTCACACACACGCACTCACTCACACTCACTCACAAACACACACTCACACACGCACTGACACACACGCACTGACACTCACACTCACACACACGCACTGACACACACACACTCACACATGCACTCACACGCGCACTCACACACTCACACACGTGCACACACACTCACTGACACACACGCACACGCGCACTGACACACACGCACTGACACTCACACTCACACACACGCACTGACACACACACACTCACACATGCACTCACACGCGCACTCACACACTCACACACGTGCACACACACGCACTGACACACACGCACACGCGCACTCACGCGCACTCACACACACGCACTGACACACACGCACACGCACTGACACACACACACGCACTGACACACACACACGCTCTGACACACACGCACTCACACACACGCACTGACACGCGCACTCACACAAAAACGCACTCACACACGCACTCACACTCACACACACACAAGCACTCACACGCGCACTGACACACACACACGCACTCACACAAGCACTCACACACGCACTGGCACACGCGCACCCACACAATCACACACACACACACACACGCACTCACACACACGCACTGACACACAAACCCACACACAGACACTCACACACGCACTGACACATACGCACTTACACACGTACTTACGCACTCACACACGTCTGACACACGCACACACACGCACTCAAGCACAGACACACACACTCACACACACGCACTCACACACGCACACACACACACACACACACTGACACACGCACCCACATACAGGCACTAACACACGCGCACACACTTACACACACGCACTGACACACAAACACACACACACTTACACACACGCACTGACACACAAACCCACACACACACACTCACACACACACACACTTACACACACGCACTCACACACACGCACTAACACATTAACTCACACACACTGACACACGCACCCACACGCACTCACAAACATGCAATGACACACACACTCACACACGCAAGCACACACACGCACTCACACACACACACTCACACATACACACTCACACACGCACTGACACACACACCCACACACTCACACGATCACTCACATGCACTCACACGCGCAGTCACACACTCACACACGCGCACTCACACACTCACTCACAAACGCACTGACACACACACACGCACTGACACACACACGCACACGCGCACTCACGCGCACACACACACACGCACTGACACACACACACGCACTGACACACACGCACTCACACACACGCACTCACACGCGCACTCACAAAGAAACACACTCACACACACACTCACACACACGCACTCACACACACGCACTGACACATACACACTCACACACGCAAGCACACACACGCACTCACACACACTCACTCACACACACTCACTCACACACACTCACACACACGCACTGACACACACACACTCACACGATCACTCACATGCACTCACACGCGCACTCACACACTCACACACGTGCACTCACACACTCACTGACACACACGCACTGACACACACGCACACGCGCACTCACGCGCACTCACACACACGCACTGACACACACGCACACGCACTGACACACACACACGCACTGACACACACACACGCTCTGACACACACGCACTCACACACACGCACTGACACGCGCACTCACACAAAAACGCACTCACACACGCACTCACACTCACACACACACAAGCACTCACACGCGCACTGACACACACACACGCACTCACACAAGCACTCACACACGCATGCACTCACACACGCACTCACACACGCACTGGCACACGCGCACCCACACAATCACACACACACACACACACGCACTCACACACACGCACTGACACACAAACCCACACACAGACACTCACACACACGCACTGACACATACGCACTTACACACGTACTTACGCACTCACACACGTCTCACACACGCACACACACACGCACTCAAGCACAGACACACGCACTCACACGCACTCACACACGCACACGCACACACACACACACACTGACACACGCACCCACATACAGGCACTAACACACGCGCACACACTTACACACACGCACTGACACACAAACACACACACACTTACACACACGCACTGACACACAAACCCACACACACTTACACACACACACACTTACACACGCACACTCACACGATCACTCACATGCACTCACACGCACTCACACGCGCACTCACACTCACACTCACACGCGCACTCACACACTCACTGACACACACACGCACTGACACACACACGCACTGACACACACACACTCACACACGCAAGCACACACATGCACTCACACACACACACTTACACATACACACTCACACGCACGCACTCACTCACACTCACTCACAAACACACACTCACACACGCACTGACACACACGCACTGACACACACACTCACACACACGCACTGACACACACACACTCACACGATCACTCACATGCACTCACACGCACTCACACGCGCACTCACACACTCACACGCGCACTCACACACTCACTGACACACACACGCACTGACACACACGCACTGACACACACACGCACACTCACACACACGCACTGACACACACACGCACACGCACTGACACACACACACGCACTGACACACGCGCACGCACTGACACACGCGCACTGACACACAAACCCACACACACACACTCACACACACACACACTTACACACACGTACTTACACACACACCCGCACACGCACTCACACACACGCACTCACACATGAACTCACACACACTGACACACGCACCCACACGCACTCACAAACATGCAATGACACACGCACTCACACACTCACACTCACACATACACACTCACACGCACGCACTCACACTCACTCACAAACACACACTCACACACGCACTGACACACACGCACTGACACACACACTCACACACACGCACTGACACACACACTCACACAATCATTCACATGCACTCACACACGCGCTCACACACGCGCACACACACGCAGTCACACACGCACTCACGCACGCACGCACTCACACGCATGCACTCACTCACACATGCACTCACACGCGCACTGACACGCGCACACACACACGCACTCATACACACGCACTGACACGCGCACTCACACGCGCACTCACACGCGCACTGACACACACACGCACTCACACACACACACGCACTCACACACACACAATTACACACACGCACTGACACACAAACCCACACACACACACTCACACACACGCACTGACACACACACACGCACTGACACACACACATGCACTGACACATACACACGCAGTGACACACGCACTGACACATGAACTCACGCACTCACACACGTCTCACACACGCACACACGCACGCACAGACACATGCACTCACATACATGCATTCACACACACGTACACACACACACTGACACACGGATCCACATACAGGCACTCACACATGCGCACTCAGACACACGCACTGACACGCGCACTCACACACAAACACGCACACACATGCACTCACACACGCACACACACACACTCACATACACGCAATAACTCACACACGCACTCACACGCACTCTCACACACACTCACACACACACTCACACGCACTCACACACGCACTCACACACACACACACATGCATGCACACTGACACATGCACTCACACACGCACTCACACGAACTCACACACACTCACACACAAACACGCACACACATGCACTTACACATGCACTCACACACACACACTCACATACACGCAATAACTCACACATGCACTCACACGCACTCACGCACTCACACACGCACGCACACACGCACACATATGCACGCACACTGACACATGCACTCACACACGCGCTCACACACGCAGTCACACACGCACTCGCACGCACGCACGCACTGGCACGCACGCACGCACGCACTCACACGCATGCACTCACACATGAACTCACACGCGCACTCACACACACGCACTCACACACACGCACTCACACGCGCACTCACGCACACTGACACACGCGCGCACACACACGCACTCACACACACGCACTCACACGCGCACTCACGCATGCACTCACTCACACACTCACGCGCACTGACACACGCGCACACACGCAGTCACACACGCACACACACGCACGCACAGACACATGCACTCACACACATGCACTCACACACACGTACACACACACACACACACACACACTGACACACGGATCCACATACAGGCACTCACACATGCGCACTCACACACACGCACTGACACGCGCACTCACACAAAAACGCACTCACACACACGCACTGACACACGCACCCACACACACGCACCCACACACACACTTACACACACGCACTGACACACAAACCCACACACACTTACACACACGCACTGACACACAAACCCACATACACACACTCACACACACACACACTCACACACACACACTCACACATACACACTCACACATACACACTCACACGCACGCACTGACACACACACTCACACGCACGCACTGACACACACACACTCACACGATCACTCACATGCACACACACACGCACTCACACGCGCACTCACACACTCACACACGCGCACTCACTCACTGACACACACACGCACTGACACACACACACACACTCACACACGCACTCACACGCACAGACACATGCGCTCACACACACGCACTCACACATACGCACTCACACACGTACTCACACGCACAGACACACGCACTCACACACACGCACTCACACACTGACACACGCACCCACATACTTGCACTCACACACGCGTAATCACACACACGCACTGACACGCGCACTCACATAAAAACGCACTCACACACACGCACCCACACACACACACTTACACACACGCACTGACACACGCACCCACACACACGCACCCTCACGCACACTTACTCACACGCACTGACACACAAACCCACACACACACACACTTACACACACGTACTCACACACACTGAAACATGCACCCACACCCACTCACAAACATGCAATGACACACGCACTCACACACGCAAGCACACACACGCACTCACACACACACACTCACACATACACACTCACAAACACGCACTCACACTCACTCACAAACACGCACTCACACACGCACTGACACACACGCACTGACACACACACTCACACACACGCACTGACACACACACACTCACACAATCACTCACATGCACTCACACACGCACTCACACACGCGCACTCACACGCACTCACACACTCACACACGCGCACTCACACACTCACACACACTGACACACACACACACATGCACTGACACACACACGCACTGACACACACACACACACACACACACACTGACACACGCACCCACATACAGGCACTCACGCACGCGCACTCACACACACGCACTGACACGCGCACTCACACATAAACGCACTCACACACACACGCACTCACACACACGCACTCACACACGCACACACATGCACGCACACTGACGCATGCACTCACACACGCGCTCACACACGCGCACACACACGCAGTCACACACGCACTCATACGCACGCATGCACTCACACGCATGCACTCACTCACACATGCAATCACACGCGCACTCGCGCACTGACACGCACACACACGCAGTCACACGCACTCACACACACGCACTCATACACACGCACTGACACGCGCACTCACACAAAAACGCACACACACACACACATACACGCACTCACACACGCACTCACACACGCACTCACACGCACACACACACACACGCACTCACTCACACACAATTACACATACGCACTGACACACGCACTGACACACACACACGCACTGACACGCACACACGCACTGACACATACACACACTCCCACACGTCTCACACACGCACACACACGCACGCACAGACACACGCACTCACACACATGCACTCACACACACGTACACACACACACACACACACACACACACTGACACACGGATCCACATACAGGCACTCACACACGCGCACTCACACACACGCACTGACACGCGCACTCACACAAAAACGCACTCACACACACGCACTGACACACGCACCCACACACACGCACCCACCCACACATCACACACACGCACTGACACACAAACCCACACACACTTACACACACGCACTGACACACAAACCCACACACACACACTCACTTACACACACGTACTCACACACGCGCACTCACACGCACTCACACACACGCACTCACACACACGCACTAACACATTAACTCACACACACTGACACACGCACCCACACGCACTCACAAACATGCAATGACACACACACTCACACACGCAAGCACACACACGCACTGACACACGGATCCACATACAGGCACTCACACACGCGCACTCACACACACGCACTGACACGCGCACTCACACAAAAACGCACTCACACACACGCACTGACACACGCACCCACACACACGCACCCACCCACACATAACACACACGCACTGACACACAAACCCACACACACTTACACACACGCACTGACACACAAACCCACACACACACACTCACTTACACACACGTACTCACACACGCGCACTCACACGCACTCACACACACGCACTCACACACACGCACTAACACATTAACTCACACACACTGACACACGCACCCACACGCACTCACAAACATGCAATGACACACACACTCACACACGCAAGCACACACACGCACTGACACACACACACTCACAGATACACACTCACACGCACGCACTCACTCACACTCACTCACAAACACACACTCACACACACACACTGACGCACACACACTCACACGATCACTCACATGCACTCACACACGCAATCACACGCGCAGTGACACACTCACACACGCACTCACACACTCACTGACACACACACGCACTGACACACACACACACACTGACATACACACACGCAAACGCGCACTCACGCGGACACACACATACGCACTGACACACACACGCACACGCACTGACATGCACACACGCACTGACACACACACGCACTGACACACACGCACTCACACGCGCACTCAAACACGCACTGACACGCGCACTCACGCAAAAACGCACTGACACACGCACTGACACACGCACCCACACACACACACCCACACACACACTTACACACACGCACTGACACAAACACACACACACTTACACACACGCACTGACACACAAACCCACACACACACACTCACACACACACACACTTACACACACGTACTCACACACACACACACACACTCACACAGACACACGCACTCACACACACGCACTCACACACGCAGTAACACATTAACTCACACACACTGACACACGCACCCACACGCACTCACAAACATGCAATGACACACACTCACACAAGCGCACTCACACACACGCACTGACATGCGCACTCACACAAAAACGCACTCACACACACGCACTGACACATGCACCCACACACACGCACCCACACACACGCACCCACACGCACGCACTCACATGCACGCACTCACACGCACTCACATGCACTCAGACACACACGCACTCAGACACACACTCACTCACACACACGCACTCACACACGCACACACATACACGCACACTGACACATGCACTCACACACGTGCTCACACACGCGCACACACACACGCAGTCACACACGCAATCACGCACGCACGCACTCACGCATGCACTCACTCACACATGCAGTCACACGCGCACTCACACACACGTACTCACACACGCGCACTCACACACACACACGCACTCACACACACGCACTCACACACACGCACTAACACATTAACTCACACACACTGACACACGCACCCACACGCACTCACAAACATGCAATGACACACACACTCACACACGCAAGCACACACACGCACTGACACACACACTCACACATACACACTCACACGGACTCACTCACTCACACTCACTCACAAACACACACTCACACACGCACTGACACACACGCACTGACACACACACTCACACACACACACTGACACACACACGCACACGCACTGACACACACACTCACACACACGCACTGACACACACACGCACACGCACTGACACACACACGCACACGCACTGACACACACACTCACACACACGCACTGACACACACACGCACACGCACTGACACACACACTCACACACACGCACTGACACACACACACTCACACGATCACTCACATGCACTCACACACGCACTCACACGCGCACTCACACACTCACACGCGCACTCACACACTCACTGACACACACACACGCACTGACACACACACGCACACGCGCTGACACACACTCACACGCACTCACACACACACGCACTCACACACACACCACTCACACACACACGCACTCACACACACGCACTCACACACACACGCACTCACACACACGCACTCACACACGCACACACATGCACGCACACTGACACATGCACTGACACACGCGCTCACACACGCGCACACACACGCAGTCACACACGCACTCACACGCACGCACGCACTCACACGCATGCACTCACTCACACATGCACTCACACGCGCACTCACGCGCACTGACACGCACACACACGCAGTCACACACGCACTCACACACACGCACTCATACGCACGCACTGACACGCGCACTCACACAAAAACGCACTCACACACACGCACTCACACACACACACGCACTCACACGCGCAATCACACGCGCACTGACACACACACGCACTCACACTCACACACGCACTCACACACGCACTCACACACACAGACGCACTCACACACACACAATTACACACACGCACTGACACACAAACCCACACACACACACTCACACACACGCACTGACACACACACTCACACACATGCACTGACACACACACACTCACACAATCACTCATATGCACTCACACATGCACTCACACACGCGCACTCACACGCACTCACACACGCGCACTCACACACTCACACACACTGACACACACACACACACGCACTGACACACACGCACACACACACGCACACACACACACACGCACTCACACACACACGCACTCACACACACACGCACTCACACACACACGCACTCACACACACACGCACTCACACACACGCACTCACACACGCACACACATGCACGCACACTGACACATGCACTGACACACGCGCGCACACACACGCAGTCACACACGCACTCACACGCACGCACGCACTCACACGCATGCACTCACTCACACATGCACTCACACGCGCACTCACGCGCACTGACACGCACACACACGCAGTCACACACGCACTCACACACACGCACTCATACGCACGCACTGACACGCGCACTCACACAAAAACGCACTCACGCACACGCACTCACACACACACACGCACTCACACACGCAATCACACGCGCACTGACACACACACGCACTCACACACACACACGCACTCACACACGCACTCACACACGCACTCACACACACAGACGCACTCACACACACACAATTACACACACGCACTGACACACAAACCCACACACACACACTCACACACACGCACTGACACACACACACGCACTGACACGCACACACGCACTGACACATACACACGCAGTGACACACGCACTGACACATGAACTCACGCACTCACACACGTCTCACACATGCACACACGCACGCACAGACACACGCACTCACACACATGCACTCACACACACGTACACACACACACACACACACACACACTGACACACGGATCCATATACAGGCACTCACACGCGCGCACTCACACACACGCACTGACACGCGCATTCACACAAAAACGCACTCACACACACGCACTCTCACACGCACCCACACACACGCACCCACACACACGCACCCACACACACGCACCCACACACACGCACTGACACACACGCACTGACACACAAACCCACACACACTTATACACACGCACTGACACACAAACCCACACACACACACACACACTTACACACACGTACTCACACACGCGCACTCACACACACACACGCACTCACACACACGCACTCACACACACGCACTAACACATTAACTCACACGCACTGACACACACACACACTGACATACACACACGCAAACGCGCACTCACGCGGACACACACATATGCACTGACACACACACGCAAATGCACTGACACACACACACGCACTGACACACACACACGCACTGACACACACGCACTCACACGCGCACTCACACACGCACTGACACGCGCACTCACGCAAAAACGCACTGCCACACGCACTGACACACGCACCCACACACACACACCCACACACACACTTACACACACGCACTGACACACAAACACACACACACTTACACACACGCACTGACACACAAACCCACACACACACACTCACACACACACACATTTACACACACGTACTCACACACACACACACACGCACTCACACGCACTCACAAACATGTAATGACACACACACTCACACACGCAAGCACACACACGCACTCACACACACACACTCACACATACACACTCACACGCACGCACTCACTCACACTCACTCACAAACACACACTCACACACGCACTGACACACACGCACTGACACACACACTCACACACACGCACTGACACACACACACTCACACGATCACTCACATGCACTCACGCGCACTCACACACTCACACGCGCACTCACACACTCACTGACACACACACACGCACTGACACACACACACGCACTGACACACACACGCGCACTCACGCGCACTCACACACACGCACTGACACACACACGCACACGCACTGACACACACGCACTCACACGCGCACTCACACACGCACTGACACGCGCACTCACGCAAAAACGCACTCACACACGCACTGACACACGCACCCACACACACGCACCCACACACACACTTACACACACGCACTGACACACAAACACACACACACTTACACACACGCACTGACACACAAACCCACACACACACACTCACACACACACACACTTACACACACGTACTCACACACACACACACGCACTCACACACACGCACTCACACATGAACTCACACACACTGACACACGCACCCACACGCACTCACAAACATGCAATGACACACACATTCACACACACGCAAGCACACACACGCACTCACACACTCACACTCACACATACACACTCACGCACGCACTCACACTCACTCACAAACACACACTCACACACGCACTGACACACACGCACTGACACACACACTCACACACACGCACTGACACACACACACTCACACAATCACTCACATGCAATCACACATGCACTCACACACGCGCACTCACACACTCACACACACTGACACACACACACACACGCACTGACACACACGCACACACACACGCACACACACACACACACACACACACACACTGACACACGCACCCACCTACAGGCACTCACACAAGCGCACTCACACACACGCACTGACACGCGCACTCACACAAAAACGCACTCACACACACGCACTGACACACGCACCCACACACACGCACCCACACACACGCACCCACACACACGCACTCACACGCACGCACGCACTCACATGCACGCACTCACACGCACTCACATGCACTCACACACACACGCACTCAGACACACACTCACTCACACACGCACACACATACACGCACACTGACACATGCACTCACACACGTGCTCACACACGCGCACACACACACGCAGTCACACACGCAATCACGCACGCACGCACTCACGCATGCACTCACTCACACATGCACTCACGCGCACTGACACACGCGCACACATGCAGTCACACGCGCACTCACACACACGTACTCACACACGCGCACTCACACACACACACGCACTCACACACACGCACTCACACACACGCACTAACACATTAACTCACACACACTGACACACGCACCCACACGCACTCACAAACATGCAATGACACACACACTCACACACGCAAGCACACACACGCACTGACACACACACACTCACACATACACACTCACACGGACTCACTCACTCACACTCACTCACAAACACACACTCACACACGCACTGACACACACGCACTGACACACACACTCACACACACACACTGACACACACACTCACACGATCACTCACATGCACTCACACACGCAATCACACGCGCACTCACACACTCACACACGCACTGACACACTCACTGACACACACACGCACTGACACACACACACACACTGACATACACACACGCAAACGCGCAGTCACGCGGACACACACACATGCACTGACACACACACGCACACGCACTGACACACACACACGCACTGACACACACACACGCACTGACACACACGCACTCACACGCGCACTCACACACGCACTGACACGCGCACTCACACAAAAACGCACTCACACACGCACTGACACACGCACCCACACACACGCACCCACACACACACTTACACACACGCACTGACACACAAACACACACACACTTACACACACGCACTGACACACAAACCCACACACACACACTCACACACACACACACTCACACACACGCACTGACACACACACTCACACGATCACTCACATGCACTCACACGCACTCACACGCGCACTCACACACTCACACGCGCACTCACACACTCACTGACACACACACACGCACTGACACACACACACGCACTGACACACTCACGCGCACTCACACACACGCACTGACACACACGCACACGCACTGACACACATGCACTCACACGCGCACTCACACACGCACTGACACGCACGCACCCACACACACACACTTACACACACGCACTGACACACAAACCCACACACACACACTCACGACACGCACGCACCCACACACACACACTTACACACACGCACTGACACACAAACCCACACACACACACACTCACACACACACACACTTACACACACATACTCACACACACACCCGCACGCGCACTCACACACACACACACACACACACACGCACTCACACACACGCACTCACACATGAACTCACACACACTGACACACGCACCCACACGCACTCACAAACATGCAATGACACACACACTCACACACACGCAAGCACACACACGCACTCACACACTCACACTCACACATACACACTCACACGCACGCACTCACACTCACTCACAAACACACACTCACACACGCACTTACACACACGCACTGACACACACACTCACACACACGCACTGACACACACACACTCACACAATCACTCACATGCTCTCACACATGCACTCACTCACGCGCACTCACACGCACTCACACACGCGCACTCACACACTCACACACACTGACACACACACACACACGCACTGACACACACACACGCACTGACAAACACACGCACTGACACACACACACACTGATACACGCACTGACACACGCACTCACACACTCACACACGTCTCACACACGCACTCACACACACGCACACACACACGCACACACACACAGACACACACTGACACACGCACCCACATACAGGCACTCACACAAGCGCACCCACACACACGCACTGACACGCGCACTCACACAAAAACGCACTCACACACACGCACTGACACACGCACCCACACACACGCACCCACACACACGCACCCACACACACGCACTCACACACACACGCACTCACATGCACGCACTCACACGCACTCACATGCACTCACACACACACGCACTCACACACACACTCACTCACACACACGCACTCACACACGCACACACATACACGCACACTGACACATGCACTCACACACGCGCTCACACACGCGCACACACACGCAGTCACACACGCACTCACGCACGCATGCACTCACGCATGCACTCACTCACACATGCACTCACACGCGCACTCACGCGCACTGACACACGCGCACACACGCAGTCACACACGCACACACACACGCACTCATACACACGCACTGACACGCGCACTCACACGCGCACTGACACACACACGCACTCACACACACACACGCACTCACACACGCACTCACACACGCACTCACACACGCACTCACACACACACACGCACTCACACACACACAATTACACACACGCACTGACACACAAACCCACACACACACACGCACTGACACACAAACCCACACACACACACGCACTGACACACACACACGCACTGACACATACACACGCAGTGACACACGCACTGACATGCGCACTCACACAAAAACGCACTCACACACACGCACTGACACACGCACCCACACACACGCACCCACACACACACTTACACACACGCACTGACACACAAACCCACACACACTTACACACACGCACTGACACACAAACCCACATACACACACTCACACACACAAACTCACACACACACACTCACACATACACACTCACACATACACACTCACATGCACGCATTGACACACACACTCACACACACGCACTGACACACACACACTCACACGATCACTCACATGCACTCACGCGCACTCGCGCACTCACACGCGCACTCACACACTCACTGACACACACACACGCACTGACACACACACACGCACTGACACACACACGCGCACTCACACACACGCACTGACACACACACGCACACGCACTGACACACACGCACTGACACACACACACGCACTGATACACACGCACTCACACGCGCACTCACACACGCACTGACACTCACGCACCCACACACACACACTTACACACACGCACTGACACACAAACCCACACACACACACTCACACACACACACTTACACACACGTACTCACACACACACCCGCACGCGCACTCACACACACACACACACGCACTCACACACACGCACTCACACATGAACTCACACACACTGACACACGCACTCACAAACATGCAATGACACACACACTCACACACACGCAAGCACACACATGCACTCACACACTCACACTCACACATACACACTCACACGCACGCACTCACACTCACTCACAAACACACACACACTCAAACACTCACACGCGCACTCACACACTCACACACACTGACACACACACACGCACTGACACACACACGCACTGACACACACACACACACTGATACACGCACTGACACACGCACTCACACACATCTCACACACGCACTCACACACACGCACACACACACGCACACACACACACACACACTGACACACGCACCCACATACAGGCACTCACACAAGCGCACTCACACAAAAACGCACTCACACACGCACTCACACTCACACTCACTCACAAACACACACTCACACACGCACTGACACACACGCACTCACACTCACTCACAAACACACACTCACACACGCACTGACACACACGCACTGACACACACACTCACACACACGCACTGACACACACACACTCACACAATCACTCACATGCACTCACACATGCACTCACACACGCGCACTGACACACACACACGCACTGACACACACACGCACTGACACACACACACACACTGATACACGCACTGACACACGCACCCACACACATGCACCCACACACACGCACCCACACACACGCTGTCACACACACACGCACTCACACGCACGCACGCACTCACATGCACGCACTCACATGCACTCACACACACGCACTCCCATACACACTCACTCACACACGCACACACATACACGCACACTGACACATGCACTCACACACGCGCTCACACACGCGCACACACGCAGTCAAACACGCACTCACACACACGCACTCATACACGCGCACTCACACGCGCACTGACACACACACGCACTCACACACACACACGCACTCACACACGCACTCACACACGCACTCACACACACTCACACATACACAATTACACACACGCACTGACACACAAACCCACACACACACACTCACACACGCACTGACACACACACACACGCACTGACACATACACACGCAGTGACACACGCACTGACACATGAACTCACGCACTCACACACGCACACACACGCACGCACAGACACATGCACTCACACTCATGCACTCACACACACGTACACACACACACACACTGACACACGCACCCACATACAGGCACTCACACAAGCGCACTCACACAAAAACGCACTCACACACACGCACTCACACTCACACTCACTCACAAACACACACTCACACACGCACTGACACACACGCACTGACACACACACTCACACACACGCACTGACACACACACACTCACACAATCACTCACATGCACTCACACATGCACTCACACACGCGCACTGACACACACACACGCACTGACACAGACACGCACTGACACACACACACACTGATACACGCACTGACACACGCACCCACACACATGCACCCACACACACGCACCCACACACACGCTGTCACACACACACGCACTCACACGCACGCACGCACTCACATGCACGCACTCACACGCACTCACATGCACTCACACACACGCACTCACATACACACTCACTCACACACGCACACACATACACGCACACTGACACATGCACTCACACACGCGCTCACACACGCGCACACACACGCAGTCACACACGCACTCACGCACGCACGCACTCACGCATGCACTCACTCACACATGCACTCACACGCGCACTGACACACGCGCACACATGCAGTCAAACACGCACTCACACACACGCACTCATACACGCGCACTCACACGCGCACTGACACACACACGCACTCACACACACACTCACTCACACACGCTCTCACACACGCACTCACACACACTCACACACACACAATTACACACACGCACTGACACACAAACCCACACACACACACTCACACACGCACTGACACACACACACACGCACTGACACATACACACGCAGTGACACACGCACTGACACATGAACTCACGCACTCACACACGCACACACACGCACGCACAGACACATGCACTCACACACGCACTCACACACATGCACTCACACACACGTACACACACACACACACTGACACACGGATCCACATACAGGCACTCACACATGCGCACTCACACACACGCACTGACATGCGCACTCACACAAAAACGCACTCACACACACGCACTGACACACGCACCCACACACACGCACCCACACACACGCACCCACACACACACTTACACACACGCACTGACACACAAACCCACACACACTTACACACACGCACTGACACACAAACCCACATACACACACTCACACACACACACATTCACACACACACACTCACACATACACACTCACACACACGCACTGACACACACACACTCACACGATCACTCACATGCACTCACACATGCACTCACACGCGCACTCACACACTCACACACTCACACGCACTGACACACACACACGCACTGACACACACACGCACTGAGACACACACACGCACTGATACACGCACTCACACACGCACTCACACACTCACACATGTCTCACACACGCACTCACACACACACTCACACACACGCACTCGCACACACGCACGCACTCACACGCACAGACACACGCACTCACACACACGCACTCACACACACGCACACACACACACACACACACACACTGACACATGCACCCACATACAGGCACTCACACACGCACTCACACACACGCACTGACATGCGCACTCACACAAAAACGCACTCACACACACGCACTGACACAAGCACTGACACACACGCACTCACACACACGCATGCACTCACACACGCACTCACACACACACGCACTCACACACACGCACGCACTCACACGCACGCACTCACACGCACTCACACGCATGCACTCACGCACACACTCACACGCACTCACACGCACTCATACGCACTCACGCACTCACAAACATGCATTGACACACACAGGCACACGCACTCACACACACAATAACAATCGCACTCACACACACGCAGTCAAACACGCGCTCACACACGCGCTCACACGCACACTCACACGCACTCACACGGACTCACACACGCACTCACACACACACAAACTCACTCACACACACACACTCACACACACACGAACTCACACACATGCACTGACACACACTAACTCACACACGCACTGACAAACACGCACTCACACACACGCACTGACACACACACTCACACGCACTCACACACACACACTCACACACACACACACACACACGAACTCACACACATGCACTGACACACACTAACTCACACATGCACTGACAAACACGCACTCACACACACGCACTGACACACACACACTCACACGCACTCACACACGAACTCACACATGCACTGAAACACACTAACACACACACGCACTGACACACACACACTGACACATGCACTGACACACACGCACTCACACACCCGCACACGCACTCACACATGAACTGACACACACGCACTGACACACACGCACTGACACACGCACTCACACGAACTCACATGCACTCACACACAAACACGCACACACATGCACTCACACATGCACTCACACACACACACTCACATACACGCAATAACTCACACACGCACTCACGCACTCTCACACGCACTCACACGCACTCACACACGCACACACATGCACGCACACTGACACATGCAGTCACACACGCGCTCACACACGCGCGCACACACACGCAGTCACACACACACTCGCACGCACGCACGCATGCACTCGCACGCACGCACGCACTCACACGCACGCACCCACACCGCACTCACACACACACTCACACACGCACTCACACACACACTCACACATGCGAACTACACACAAGCACCCACAGACACGCACTCACACACAAGCACTCACACGCACTCGCACGCACGCATGCACTCACACACACGCACTCACATACACTCACTTACACACGCACTCACACACGCACACTCACACACCCGCACTGACACACGCACCCACACACATGCACTCACGCACACACACTCACACACACGCACAGGCTCACACACACGCACATGACACACTCGCACTCACACACATGTGCACTCACAAAGACACACGTGTGTGCACACCTGCACAACTCACTGATGTAAATCGTGCGATCTTGTGTGATGCCACTTTGGTGAAAATGATGTGCAGCATCTTTATCAATGAACAGTGTTTCTTTCAATGCTTCCAAAGTAGTGTGGTTGAAGTGGTGTCAGTCCAGTCAGGCTGGGTGCTGCTGTTGGAATCGAAAGTGGTTTAATTATTTGAAACTGTTGCAACAATAATTACCCCTGCCACCACCAAGCAGCAGAACAAAAACAGTTTCTACCTTCTCTGCATTTCAAGCACTTTCTGTTTTTATTTTGTTTTAATTCAATGAAATACTAGATAATTTGATTTCTGGCAGCTCCCTTGGAGTGTGCCTTTAAATGATTGAAGTGCATGAATGGTCAATGTCCGGCTGTGTTTCTATAGGATGGACTGGGGAATCCCAATCTCAGTGTCTTCATGAAAGGCAGTCCCTCTGTACTGAATGCCACTTCAAAAAATGGGCTTCACTCCCATTGGTATGGATTTAAAATGTATCCCTAAACGGAGAAAAAACCTGCCAGAAAAGATCATTAAACACCAAGCAGGGCAGCTTTTTTTCTCTGTATCTCTGTGCAGTTTGCAATGCATCAAAACACTGGCGGTCCGCTGTTACAAGCTAAAATCTCACATATTCTAGCCACATCATGGACGATTTGAACTTGACAAATGACACTGGGGGTAATCTACTCCTATTGACTACAGTAGCCAGTCTTAGGATGCGCCTGTTCTAACCTGAACAGTCTCGGACCCATTCCTATTACTAACCCCGAAATATCTTCGAAGTTGAAGAAACCATATGAGCGGATACTCAGAAAGGAAAGTATTTCCTCTTCACCTCCACCAAGCTTTCTCCCCCCCCCCCCTTCCTCTGATGGTACCACCTCTTGCTGGAGTACAGTTCTACAGTCACTGCCACCCACTACCTAAACCAAGCGGCTAATCTTCATTTGTGAACCTAGAGAGGAATCAGAAATGTCCTCAGTCTGCCTCCGCTCCGCCGCTGTAACCTCGCCCGCTTGCGTGTGTCAGCGGGGTTTCCACCGCACTTCCGCCATTCTCTTCGTGACGTCACTGACGTACGAAAACTACTAGGCACTTGGTCTAAGCGTTAAACAAAGCTTTAATCAACTGTTTTACAACATGTCCTTCACTAGTTCCTGTTAAGAATGTCCCGCGCAAGCTGGGCCCATGCCCGAGTATTTATACTCTCCCTGGACAGCGCCACCAGCAGGCCGCCCAGTATTACTTCATAAGTCATTTCCACATGAATGACAAGATTCATGTCAGTCAGCTTGCGGGAGTTTTATACAAAATAGCTGCTTTCAGACTGCCTCTAATTGGCATGTTTCACCATCTACAACACTGAAACTGAGACTGCAGGTTTACTGCCACCGATGTGCACTAGCAGGGAAGGGATGGAGCCTGGACCTGATCTGGCTCCGGAAATACAAAATGGTGTGAGGCCCCACCCCTCCACCGTGTGGAGTATAACTCCTGTGCGGTGTGCAGCGGGGTGTGTAAGCATGCAGCAGTTCCCGTTCCTGGAGGGCGAGCCACAGCCGGCAGTGTAACACGGGACTTGCGTGCCGACACCTCATACTATACAAAGACCAGCCTCAGGCTCAGATAGCCCCTGGTAACGGTACAAATATCTCCCTTTGTAGCGCTTAGGATTTCCCTTTCAGATTTCAGTTTATACCTCAGTAAAGACTTGAGCCTCTGGCATTTGAATCCGTGATATAGACTTGAGACCGTTTTAAAATAAAGCTTAAGAATAATTGAGAAATGACGAAAAGGTCAATGCAGCTCTCCATCTGTGGTAATTGAAAGGATTGTTAGGGAGGAAGGTTTGAATTTAAAGTGCCCCATTGTGAGGGCGAATTAGACCTCAAGATAGAAGAAGGGAAGGCTTTCAAGCGGTTTATTCCAGTTAATCTCTCGGAGGAGATGTTTAAAGAATGTTTATTGCGTGTTTAAATGGATTGCAATTCTCCCTCTGCTGACTGCTACCATCTCCACAGCTATTAAAGACAATCCCCGCTCACAGCCTCCAGTGAGCAAGAATGATCTGAATACATCGGATATGATGACGGAGAGGGTCGGTGCAGGCACCAACGCGGCACGGTCGTCAAAGATCCTCTACTTCATTACGGCAAGCCCCAGCCAATCGAACCAGAGCATGCCAGGTAGGTACCACTCTGCCAGCGGCCAGTCCCATTCTGTTTACCGTCACTGCTCTCTGCTAACCATCACTGCCATTATTTACAGTGTGGACCATCTACGCCTTGGCAGCCCTGCTAACACTGACGGCGATAGCCATGATTTCAAAGATTCTTCTTCATCTCACAGTAAAGTAAGTTTGAGCAGCTTTCATCTTATCGTAAAGCAGATGCTTTTCATTCCAAGTCAATGTAATGAGGGCCCTTCTGTCCGGGGGCTCAGTTGGTACAAGTGCTGCGAGGTGCGGCATTGAGTCCTGTAGCCCAGGGAGGCTACAGGCTCAGTACCCAGTCTGTGCTGAGTCAGCCTCGGTGCCCTACAACTGGACCAACTGGTGCAGAGTGTAAATCAGTGGCTTCTTCTTCTTCTTAGGCAGTCCCTCGGAGCCGAGGATGACTTGCTTCCACACTAAAAATGAGTTCTCAGGTGACTGATGAGTCCAATGCGGGACCTACAGTCTCTGTCACAGGTGGGGCAGACGGTGGTTGAAGGGGCGGGTGGGTGGAGTGCTTGGGTTGACGTGCGCGCCTTCCGCTGTTTGCGCTTGGCTTCCGCTTGCTCCCGGCGAAGAGACTCGAGGTGTTCGGCGCCGTCCCGGATGCTTCTCCTCCACTTTGTGCGGTCTTGGGCCAGGGATTCCCAGGTGTCGGTGGGGATGTTGCACTTTTTCAAGGAGGCTTTGAGGGTGTCCTTGAAGCATTTCCTCTGCCCACCTGGGGCTCTCTTGCCATGTCGGAGCTCCGAGTAGAGCGCTTGTTTTGGGATCATCAGTGGCTTACAGTCAATTGACTCCTCCAGTCTAGACGTTGCCAATGACAATCCAATATTACACCCAGAATACTTTCTGAGTCACCTTCTACTAGTTTTGTTCCATTTGTTTAGCACGTACTTCATGCATTATTATGTCCAAGGTACAACACTTTGCATTTGTCAGTATTAAATTTCATCTGCCATCTGGCTTACCATTTGCATAAACGATACAGAATCCTCCTCAATTTTTTAGTTGCATCCGCAATCGTTACTGGGCTCCCTTTCTTACTGTCATCCGAAAATTTGCCATTCTCCAGAATCCAAGTTATTTACATAAACAGGGAAATGAGGAGCCAGTCTGTGCATGGTTCATCAAGTGTTACCACGCAGTTTATGTCTAATCGCACTATGTTACCACTAGTGGTAATGCAGGAGTTAAACAGTAATTACCACCACTCCGCATTCTCTGTAATAGCTTTGTACAAGTTCTATCGGAATACCACACATTGACCAAAATACTAATTGTTGGAGAATCGATAAAACATAAGAACATAAGAATTAAGATCAGGAGTAGGCCATACGACCCCTCGAGCCTGCTCCACCATTCAATAAGATCATGGCTGATCTTCGACCTCAACTCCACTTTCCCGTCCGATCCCCATATCCCTTGATTCCCCTAGAGTCCAAAAATCTATCTATCTCAGCCTTGAATATACTCAACGACTCAGCATCCACAGCCCTCTGGGGTAGAGAATTCCAAAGATTCACAACCCTCTGAGTGAAGAAACTCCTCCTCATCTCAGTCTTAAATGGCCGACCCCTTATCCTGAGACTATGCCCCCTAGTTCTAGACACTCCAGCCAGGGGAAACAACCTCTCAGCATCTACCTTGTCAACCCCCCTCAGAATCTCATATGTTTCAATGAGATCACCTCTCATTCTTCTAAACTCCAGTGAGTTTAGGCCCAATTTACTCAATCTCTCCTCATAGGACAACCCTCTCATCCCAGGGATCAATCTAGTGAACCTTCGTTGCACCGCCTCTAAGGCAAGTATATCCTTCCTCAGATAAGGAGACCAAAACTGTGCACAGTACACCAGGTGTGGTCCCACCAAAGCCCTGTACAATTGTAGTAAGACTTTGTTACTCTTATACTCCAACCCTCTTGCAATAAAGGCCAACATGCCATTTGCCTTCCTAATTGCTTGCTGTACCTGCATGCTAACTTTCTGTGTTTCTTGTATGAGGACACCTAAATCTCTCTGAACATCAACATTTAATAGTTTCTCCTCATTTAAAAAATATTCTGTTTTCCTATTCTTCCTGCCAAAGTGAATAACCTCACATTTCCCCACATTATACTCCATCTGCCACCTTATTGCCCACTCACTTAACCTCTCTAGATCCCTTTGCAGGCTCTTTATGTTCTCCTCACAGCTTACTTTCTCACCTAGCTTTGTATCATCAGCAAACTTGGATACATTGCACTTGGTCCCTTCATCTAAGTCATTAATATGGATTGTAAATAGCTGAGGCCCCAGCACTGACCTTGCGGCCACCCCACTAGTTACAGCCTGCCAACCGGAAAATGACTTGTTTATCCCTACTCTCTTTTCTGTCCGTTAACCAATCCTCTATCCATACTAATATATTACCCGCAACCCCATAAGCCCTTATCTTGCATAGCACCTTATTGAATACCTTTTGGAAATCCAAATATACTACATCTACTGGTTCCCCTTTATCTACCCTGCTAGTTACATCCTCAAAAAACTCAGATACATTTGTTAAACACGATTTCCCTTTCATAAAACCATGTTGACTCTGCCTAATCATATTATGATTTTTTAAGTGCCCTGTTACCACGTCCTTATTAATGGATTCCAGCATTTTCCTGATAACTGATGTCAGGCTAACTGGCCTGTAGTTCTCTGTTTTCTCTCTCCCTCCTTTCTTGAATAGCAGGGTTACATTTACTACCTTCCAATCCGCTGTGACCGTTCTAGAATCTAGGGAATTTTGGAAGATCACAACCAATGCATCTACTATCTCTGCATCCACCTCTTTAGAACCCTAGGATGTAGGCCATCAGGTCCAGGGGATTTGTCGGCTTTTAGTCCCATTTGTTTCTCAAATACTTTTTCTCTACTGATAGTTATTACTTTAAGTTCCTCACTCTTATTAGCCCCTTGGCTCCCCATTATTTTTGGTATGATAGGACTACAATAAGAACAGTCTGACACAAGAAAGAGTAATTCAGCTCATCCCTCTAGCACCCAAACTCTGCTGCTACCACACCCAGCTGAATATTGTGCATCCTTAATGTGACAGAATGTAGCAGCCAATGGGAAAATACTGAATACTAAGCAGGAAAGTATCTGATTTATTGTCAGACTGCTTGTCCGACATACAGTTCTGGATGAGCAAAACTTTTCTCTAATTAAATATTGGGAAGACCGAAGCCATTGTTTTTGGTCCCCGCCACAAACTCCGTTCCTTAGCCACTGACTCCATCCCTCTCCCTAACGTCTGTCTGAGGCTGAATCACACTGTCCGCAACCTTGGTGTCATATTTGACCCTGAAATGAGCTTCCGACCACATATCTGCAGCATAACAAAGACCGCCTACTTCCACCTCCGTAACATCGCCCGTTTCTGCCCTTGTCTCAGTTCATCCGCTGCTGAAACCCTCATCCGTGCCTTTGTTACCTCTAGACTTGACTATTCCAATGCACTCCTGGCTGGCCTCCCACATTCCACCCTACATAAACTTGAGATCATCCAAAACTCGGCTGCCCGTGTCCTAACTCGCACCAAGTCCCGTTCGCCCATCACCCCTGTGCTCGCTGACCTACATTGACTCCCGGTTAAGCAGCGCCTCAATTTCAAAATTCTCATCCTTGTTTTCAAATCCCTCCATGGCCTCGCCCCTTCTATCTCTGTAATCTCCTTCAGCCCCACAAACCCCCCCGAGATATCTGCGCACCTCTAATTCTGCCCTCTTGAGCATCCCTGATTATAATCGCTCAACCATTGGTGGCCGTGCCTTCTGTTGCCTAGGCCCTAAGCTCTGGAATTCCCTGCCTAAACCTCTCCGCCTCGCTACCTCTCTTTCCTCCTTTAAGACTCTCTTTAAAACCTACCTCTTTGACCAAGCTTTTGGTCACCTGCCCTAATTTATCCTTGTGTGGATCGGTGTCAAATTTTTTGTCTTAAAATACTCCTGTGCAGCGGCTTGGGACGTTTTACTATGTTAAAGGCGCTATATAAAGACAAGTTGTTGTTGTTGTTGTTATTGATAAAATATTAGAAAGCAAGTAAAAGTAGATCGTAGTAAACAGTGATGAAAATATAGATATTGAATAAAGGATGTCCTATTTGATAAATGTATGTATTACACTGAATTAATCCAAAAGTGAGAAGTCGCACAACACCAGGTTCTAGTCCAACAGCTTTATTTGAAATCACAAGCTTTCGGAGCGCTGCTCCTTCATCACTTCACCTGACGAAGGAGCAGTGCTCCGAAAGCTTGTGATTTCAAATAAAACTGTTGGACTATAACCTGGTGTTGTGCGACTTCTCGCTTTTGTCCACCCCAGTCCAACACCGGCATCTCCGCATCATGGATTAATCCAGAGAGGGCAAAGTATGGAACAGGTTCAATTTAAGACATAAGTCATCAATAGAAACAGCCTAATATAGATTGATGTATCATTTATTTAGGTAATTACAAGCGGGGCAAGTTAACTGCCATAAGATGTGATCAGGCGGTTTGGTGAAGACCAGCAGACTGATCCTTTGTGTCAGAAGAATAAATTATGAGGGAAGGCTGGAGGAGCTTGAGCTTTCAGCCTTGAAAAGAGGCAACTGAGAGAGCACCTAAAACAGGAGCACAAGCCAGTGAGCCGTATGGGAAAGGTAGACCTAGAACACGACATCAAACTAAACCGTGACAGCAGGACAAGGGAGCCGAGCTGAAACTTGTAAAGGGGCAAATTGAGGACTGATTTCAGGAGGTTGTTCTTTATTCACAGAGTGAGCGTCACGTAGAATGGGCTTCTGGGTAGAGCTGTGGAGGCACAAACCCCTGGAACCACGTAAGAAGCAGTTGGATGGTGTTCTGAGGGGGACTGTAGGTTCTTTCTTGATGGGAATTCTTGAAAAGAAAGAATGGAAAAACTATCGGCACTTTTACCTCTGAATACACACTAAGTTTTCAGAAGAAGCAGATGATAGCAGCCTTCATCTGGCTCCGTGTCTTGTTTATTTTAACACACCTGGTGTTGTTCTTTGCAAGTCCGCAGGGAGATGTGGAAACACAGAGAACTGTGTTTCTGCTCCAAGGTGGAATGTAATGACATCATTAGGGTCTCCATTTCACTCGGAGTGTTTTCGTTGGGCTGTTATCAATGCTGCTGACATCATGGTGGTAGGTGCATGAAACTGGCAATCTAGTGGGCCAGAGGCAAAGCCAATGAATCAGGCAGCAGCTCACCAGACCCACAATAGCGTTCTGCTGCTGCCGGCGCACTGAAAGCCCGATCAGTTATACTGCTTGCGTGCTGCTGATGCTGAGAGAAGCACTAGTTTGCTGCTGGTTTGGGCTCTGGTAATGCTGAAGCCGCTTGTGTATATATTGTAAACATAGGAACAGGAGGAGTCCACTCAGCCCCTCGAGCCTGCTGCGCCATTCATAGGAACAGGAGGAGTCCATTCAGCCCCTCGAGCCTGCTCCGCCATTCATAGGAACAGGAGGAGTCCATTCAGCCCCTCGAGCCTGCTCCAACATTCATAGGAACAGGAGGAGTCCATTCAGCCCCTCGAGCCTGCTCCAACATTCATAGGAACAGGAGGAGTCCATTCAGCCCCTCGAGCCTGCTCCAACATTCATAGGAACAGGAGGAGTCCATTCAGCCCCTCAAACCTGCTCTGCCATTCATAGGAACAGGAGGAGTCCATTCAGCCCCTCGAGCCTGCTCCAACATTCATAGGAACAGGAGGAGTCCATTCAGCCCCTTGAGCCTGCTCCAACATTCAGTTAGATCCTGGCTGATCTGTACCTCAACTCCATTTTCCCACCTTTGCTCCATATCCCTTGATACCCTTACCCAACAAAAATCTATCGACCTCAGTCTTGAAAGCTCCAATTGTCGCCCAGCATCTGCAACTTTTTGGGGGAAAGAATTCCAGATTTCTACTACCCTCCATGTGAAAAAGTGCTTCCTATTTCACTCCTAAATTGTCGAGCTGTAATTCTAAGGTTGCGTCCCCTCGTTCTGGATTCCCCCCACCAGAGGAAATAGTTTCTCTGTATCCAACCTATCAAATCCGTTTAGCGTTTTAAATACCTCGATCAGATCACCCCTCAATTTTCTATACTCAAGAATACAAGCCAAGTTTATGCAACCTGTCCTCATAATTTAACCCTCTAAGCCCCAGTATCATTTTGGTGAATCTGCTCTGCACTCCTTCCAAGGCTAGTATATCCTTCCTGAGATGTGGTGCCCAGAACTGAACATAGTGCTCCAGATGGGGCTGACCAAGGCTCTATACAACTGAAGCATAACTTCCTCCCCTTTGTATTCCAGTAACATAAGTTTTTACGTGTGATTTTTTCATTCACGGGATGTGGGCGTCGCTAACAAAGCCAGCATTTATTGCCCATCCCTAATTGCCCTTGAGAAGGTGGTGGTGAGCCGCCTTCTTGAACCGCTGCAGTCCGTGTGGTGAAGGTACTCCCACAGTGCTGTTAGGAAGGGAGTTCCAGGATTTTGACCCAGCGACAATGAAGGATCGACGATATACTTCCAAGTCTGGATGGTGTGTGACTTAGAGGGGAACTTGGAGGTGGTGGTGTTGCCATGCGCCTGCTGCCCTTGTCCTCCTAGGTGGAAGAGGTTGTGGGTTTGGGAGGTGCTGCCGAAGAAGCCTTGGCGAGTTGCTGCAGTGCATCTTGTAGATGATCTCTGGATCTAGGGTGGCAGAAAACAACACCTTTCTTGTGCAGGCTGTATTTCAAAAGTGCCAGTGAGCAGTAAAATCCGAGGCACAAATCACCATTAAAAGTGACCCAGCCAACAATAAACTTCAGAGCAACTAATGTGGAAAAAATACCTGGAATGATATAAAAGGCTTTCGTAAAAAGCCTTCAAAGAGTGAGTGCTGGTAAGATCATCGAGGAACTGGCTCAGAGAAGTTACTGATAATAGGAACAAGAAGTACTGGGGTTGAAATAGCGCAGTATAATATTACAATAAATGGAGTCACATCTTCATTAAAATAATGGACAAAGGAATTTCATATGCTCGCTGAAAAATGAACTGGGGTGTCACCATTTGTTACTAATATTGCACAGCATGATTTTGGCAATTCTTAGTGAGTAACTTGAGTTACTTCCAGTTCAATTATACGTTAATTCATCTCCTATATGCTGCCAGGCTTAGTAACCTCTCTCACCAAGTTCCCTCAATATAATACCATTAGCACTAATGGTTTAATCAAAACTTTTTTTGTTCCCGGTTCACCAACGCCTGGAATTTAAAATTCTCATCCTTGTGTTCAAATCCCTCCATGGCCTCGTCCTTCCCTATCTCTCTAACCTCCTCCAGCTCTACAACCCTCCTAGAACTCTGCCTTCCTCTAATTCTGGCCTCTCGTGCATCCCCCACTCCCTTTGCTCCACCATCGGGGCCGTGCCTTCAGCTGTCTAGGCCCCAAGCACTGGCACTCCTCCCTAGACCTCTCTGTCTCTCCGTCTCTCTCTCCTTCGTTAAGCTGTTCCTTAAAATCTACCTTTTTGAACAAGTATTTGGTCATCTGTCTGAATGTCTGCTTTGGCTCGGTGTCCATTTTATTTTGGTCTGGTTACGCTCTTGTGAAGCACCCTGGGATATTTTACGACATTAAATGCAAGTTGTTGTTGTATTTTAAAACAGAACTCAACCGGAAGCTGCTCAGTCTGATTGTAACAGTTTCATTTTTGAAGTCTCCCCTCCACTCAGTTTATAGCACTCTTGCCTCTGATTCAGGAGGTGAGATTAAACTTCTAACAGTGCTCTGGACTTTGGCCGCTTAATCTAGGCTGAAACTTCAGTGCAGTACTGAGAGAGCACTATATTGTCGGAGGTGTTGCCTTTCAGATAAGACATTAAGCAGAGACCCCAGCCTAGAAGTTGGATTGCTCCCGGATTAGGGTGCGATCCCAGTGCACTGCACGCGCCTAATGAGGCCGGCGGCAGGACCACAGCAAATTGGTCCGCCGGCCTCATTTGTTTATTACCGGCGAGTTCGGGGTGCTCGTCACAGCCACGGCGGCAGCGAGCCAATCGTGGGGTGGCAGGTAGATCAGCCGACTTGGTTGCCAGCCGAGGTCTTCAGGAGAGGGGAGGGGGACACCAACGTGGCCGCCAGCGGACCGCGGGCGGGTTTAATATGAATCCCAGAGGGGCACTCCTGCTTCTCCCGCTTCCACCGTAGCGTAAGCAGAAAACTTAAAGCTTATCTTTCTAGTGGCAGCCTCCAGTAGTCCCGTTAAGGACAGCTGGTTTGGCTGCTAAGCGCCTGAAGAAACTGGCCCGCAGCAGGCATGGCGCATGCTGAGGTAATCCTTAATCCAATTCCGCAAAGGGGGCCTGAAACGAGCGCCTGACCCCCGATTTGCATATGCAAAGGTGTTAACGCCAGTTTCAGGCTCGCCCCCCCCCGGAAGCTGATGGGGGCGCTCTAACCAATATGGCGGGTGGTGCACTTCCGACGCTGCCCGCCATTCAGGACCCTTAGCTGCCTGTTTAACACCTGTAAAACGGGCGCAGTGTGATCCAAGTTTTAGGCCCGTCTGCTAGCTCAGGTGGATTTAAAAGATCCCATGGCACTATTTGAAGAAGTGTGTGGAGGTTTCTTGGTGGCCTGGCCAACATTCCTTCCTCAACCACAACAATGGGTTATCTGGTCATTCATTTGCTGTCAGCGCAGTCTTGCTGTGCACAAGTTGACTGTCATGTTGGTTTGCCCTACATAACTGCACTTCAAAAGTGACTGCCCTTCAAAAGTTATCCATTGGTTGTAAAGGGCTTTGGGACGTCCTGAAGACTTGATGAGAGACAATATAAAACCAAATTCTCTCCTTCTTATAATGCACTTTCTCTTTGAAGAGGAAGTTTTAGCATCAGGAGCCCTTCTATTTTTTTATTAATTAATTTTATGTTTGTGAGTGCTGGGGAACAGAATAATTCTGCACCTATTATTGGCATTGAGCGTTCCCAGGTCACAGGTAGGCCTCTGCTCCGCTCCGCCCCAACAATACACCTTGACCCAAATCTCCTTATAGACATTCCAAGCCGAGACTACCAATTGAGTGCCAATCGGTGCGGAATGATGGCGTTTTTGTGCTGTGCCCTTGTGCTTGGGAAGTAGATTGAGGAACTAGCCCCCATTTTTTTCCACCAGAAGGGGACTTTCATCCCATTAGTGCAGGCTGGCTTAAAACACAGGTCCCAGAGAAAGAGCGGTGTGATGGCCCACTACTCAGTCTATAGAACAGGTTATTTTGGGGGCAATACTCTTGAGGTTTGGATACGGAATTGGATTGTGCTTCAAAGCATGTGATCTGATAGAATCATACGGCACAGAAGGAGGCCGTTTGGCCCATCGTGCCTGTGGCGGCTCTTTGAAAGAGCTACCCAATCAGTCCCACTGCCCTGCTCTTTCCCCATAGCCCCGCAGTTTCTTTTCCTTTTCAAGTACATAGCTAGAACATAGGGGAGTGATCCAATTATAATTATTTAATGATAACAACATACTGTGACAATAAGGAATGAACCTGGCTCCTAATTTGAAAACCTTTATTTAATTTGAAAGAACCACTCTCAACATGGCATGTTATTTATCTGCGCTCAGCACGATCACCTCTAGCATCCTTCACATGCAGATCAGGACACGATTGCCGATTTCCCTTTGAGGTTTGAGGTAGACAGTGCCGTCGGGTCTTGTTAAGTGAGCAAGCTGCTCTCTTACACTGTTACAAAACTTCAGAGCCTTGTCTGCCTGTTTATTATTTAACAGCATATATTCCCCGAGCGTGGCAGCTGAGTTTAATTTTGCGGATGCTGCTGGCTGGGGACAAGGACTTACTGTTTTCACTGCGGGGTTTTGCAGCAGAGGTTGATCTGGTTGCACTGATGATGTGGCCGTGCCAACTTTCACGACCTAAGCTACAGTCGGCTGGAAGAACAGTTGGATTTCCAGCCAATTAAAACTCTCCGTTATCAATAAAAATACAAAGTTGCTTCACTTTCAAAGTGGACAGTGGGCGCAGGGAGGCAGGAAAGGGAACATAAATAAAAATACTGAAGTGCAAATAAAAGGACCAGACTAAGTAGAAAAGAGATAACAGATTGCCAGGCAGGTCACTGTTGTTTGTGGGATTTTGCTGTGCACAAAATGGCTGCCACATTATGCCTATACAACCACAGTTACTGCATATCAAATTCATTCATAGTGTAGGAAGTGTTTTTTGGGACATTTACATAGGATTACATAGGATATACGGCACAGAAACAGGCCATTCGGCCCAACCAGTCCATGCTGGCGTTTATGCTCCACTCGAGCCTTCTCCTGTCTTTCCTCATCTAACTCTATCAGCATAACCCTCTATTCCCTTCTCCCTCATGTGCTTGTCTAGCCTCCCCTTAAATGCATCTATACTATTCGCTTCAACCACTCCCTGTGGCAGCGAGTTCCACATTCTCACCACTCTTTGGGTAAAGAAGTTTCTTCTGAATTCCCTATTGGATTTCTTGGTGACTATCTTATATTGATGGCCTTTAGTTATGCTCTTCCCCATAAGTAGAAACATTGGGCTGGATTTTGATACTGGGGCGGGTTGGGGTCGTGTCATCCGCATTTCGTGTTATCCACCCGTCTGCAATTGGATGTGGGAGATTGATGCAATTTTCACTTAATTGGGCAATTGAGTTCCAGCATGTGGCAACCCATGAACCAATTAGTGGTTTCAGTGTGAAAGTCGCCTCTGATGATGTCATCATTGCTGCTGCATTGAAGGCTTTCAGACACTGCCTGGTCTCAGACACTGCCTGGCCTTTGCTGTGAGAGGACCTGGATGCAAAATGAGCAGCTCAGAGAGAGAGAGAGAGAGAGAGAGAGAGAGAATGAGAATTTTTTTGCATCCAGGTCCTCTCACACCAAAGGCCAGGCAGTCTCTGAAGACATTCAATGCAGCAGCATCAGAGGCGACTTTCACACCTAATACTACTACTACCTTCATCACATCTCCATTGTAATAGTGGACCTGCAGCTGATAGTCAGCTATCCACTTGTGCTCCCGCCAGGTTTCACTGGCGTGTTTCACATCAGGCGTGCTTCACATCGGAAAAGGGTTAAACTAGCTAAAACGTTTCAAAATGGCATTACAGAGCCAATTTAGGGCTTGTTAAGGGCTTTAATGGCCTCTCCCGCCTCTTGGAGGCGGGACAGAGTCGGGAACACCGCACACGATTTTATCAAAATTGCATGGAGGCGGGATCAGGTCCACCCGCCACTTTTCGCAATTTTAAACCCCACACACCTCCAAACCCGCCTCAACGGCCCTATGAAAATCCAGCCCTTTCTCTCTGTATCCACTCTATCAAAACCTTTCATAATTTTAAAGACCTCTATGAGATCACCCCTCAGCCTTCCTTTTTCAAGAGAAAAGAGACCCAGTCGTTCATTCTTTCCTGATATGTATACCCTCGCATTTCTGGTATCATCCTTGTAAATCTTCTCTGCACCCTCTCCAGTGCCTCTATATCCTTTTTATAATATGGTGACCAGAACTGTATGCAGTACTCTAAGTGTGGTCTAACCAAGGTTCGATACAGATTTAGCATAACTTCCCTACTTTTCAATTCTATCCCTCTAGAAATAAATCCTAGTGCCTGGTTTGCTTTTTTCATGGCCTTGTTAACCTGTGTCGTAACTTTTAGTGATTTGTGTATTTGTACTCTGAGATCCCTTTGTTCCTCTACCCCACCCAGACTTGCAGCCTCCAAGTGATAAGTGACCTCCCTATTCTTCCTACCAAAATGTAATACCTCACATTTATCTGTGTTGAACTTCATTTGCCAATTATATGCCCATTCTGCAAGTTTATTAATGTCCTCCTGTAATTTGTTGCAGTCCCCCTCAGTATTGACTATCCCCCCCCAATTGGGTGTCATCCGCAAATTTAGAAATTGTGTTTTTGATTCCAAAGTCTAAATGGTTAATTTAAATTGTGAACAGCAGTGGTCCCAGCACTGATCCTTGTGGAACACCACTACCCACCTTCTGCCACTGTGAATGGCTACCCTTTACCCCTACTCTCTGCTTTCTGTCTTGAAGCCAGTCAGCAATCCATTCTGCTGCTTGTCCTCTGACTCTGCATTTCTTACAGATGTGATAAGGCGTAATATGAATGGAAATTGTACATAAATGGAGGGCTGTTGTTGTACATTAAAGGATGTTGTAGTATATAAATGGAAGTCTTTCTAATCTTATAAATTTAAATAAATGTCAGAAAGAATGGAAGAAAAAAAGATCAGGACAAGCTCAGATAAAGTGTTTACATTTTGATGGACTGGAGTGTTTTACTGTTTAGTAGTCTTGTTTTAACGTAACAGTAACAAAGGTATTCCTGATGTTCGAGTACCTGCAATATTGGTCCAGATTTTGCGGTAAAAATAATGGCGAAGCTATTAGCACTCACAGTTTAATCAGACAGCAACTGCTGGCAACTGCACATGCAGTTAAATGCGGAAATCAGGAACTTGTGGCCCGATTTGCCCTGCTCCTCCAGAAGCTTCACCAGAACCGTATGTCGCCGAGAGACTGAAATGCCTTTCTAATTACCGCAAGTTCCAGTGCAAAAGCCCACAGCAAGTCTGTGGGCAAGTGTAAGTGTATTGAACGGCTAGTGCTATTCATTCACCGCTGACCACAAAATCTAGGCCATTATTGGTTATTCTACTGTTGCGATATGCTATCTGAAAACAAGCAAAACTGGTCAGCCCCAGAGTTTCCCTAAATATTTTGGTATTCGTCATTTTTTCTCAACAATTCTTCTCTGATTACTTTCCACCCTTCTGCCATCTTCTGGAGGTGAAGACTCCTTCCTGAGGTGCAGCTCCCCAGACACTATTCACCCTTGGGTCCCTCTCCCAAGTAACCATTCTTTGTGTGAGCCTCGACAATAAGGCTTTTTCACCACAGGGACCATCGCAGTCAAGCAGGATCCAGTTCTTCGTTCGACCTCCGCACTTTCGGCAGTGGGCGCTGGAAAATGATCCAGAGTGTGAACCTTGGTCAGTTTGTTCTTCCTTAGCCTAGGAGCACTGAGACCAATTGTCACGCCTCAACTGCCACCCTGGCTCAGGCCAACAAACTCAGCACAGATCAGGTATCAAACTTGGTACCTTCCTATTCTGTACAGCTCAGCAACTCACCGGATAAACTTACTGAGCTATTGAGGAGCTTGTAAGGGTTAACTTCAACTTGCTGAACTCAGGGTACATTACTAAAATAGCAAGCCGTGCATTATTAACAAGTCGCATCCTGAAATTAAAGCAAAGGTCAACAATAAATCCATTTACTAATGAGGTACACATTGGAAATAACACTGCCACAGAATGCTCTGATCACTCTGACCAAAAGACAAATATCACTCGAGCAAGCTATGTATTTCAGGCTACAATCTATGAATCGAGTTTATTCAGAAGTGAAATTAAATGGAAGCAAGAACAAAAGCAGCAGATTTCACTAGATTATAATAGCTCATGGAACTCAGTGGGGGTCATTTTCACTTGACACCCAGGTAAAAAACTGTTGTTGCTGATCAGCCGGTCATTATAAAAACCACCCAGTTTTCATTTCCGTCTAAATCAATGGTAATGAAAATCGGGCAGTTTCTATAACAGGCGGTCAATCACAATGTCAGTTTTACACACAAGTCGCAAATCTACTCCAGGGTCTCTTTCAAAATACTAAAGTTAGGAACCCTTTTAGCAGCTCTCTGCAGTACTTTAAACATTTTACTGCTGAAATGCATTTACATGAGAAAGACAAACTCAATTAACATCTACCTCGCAACAGCACTGTGAAAAGAGAACTCCAGCTGGGTTTCTTGACCCAGGTATATTGCGCTGAGATCCAAATGTGAATAAAGGAGGATTAAAAGTGTACCTTTCACAGCTAAGTACAGCTGTTAATCAGAAATAGATTTTAAAGGCATACAGAATCTGACAGGTTTTCTTGGTATAAAGTTTGGACCAGGGAACCAAAGCAACTTCTATACAGAACGGGATATTGTCTTCCCACCCATCCCTCCCCACCCCATTTCTCCTCCCCCACCAGCCCATTCTCTTCCGCATCATCCTCCTCTGACCTGTCACACACTGGCGGGTTGGCCAAGGACCTCCGATGGGACAGTTGCAAAGGCTAGAAACAGACGTAACCAATTAATGGCCCGGTGATCAATACTAGTTATCTCCAACACTTGGGTGAACTTTGCGTTGACCACTTGTTAAGCAGGCCACCTGGACAGAGGTGCTCCCTGCGAAGTGACTTCAGCACGGGATGGTTAAGATGTATTTTACGTACATACCACAAGCTGCTTCCAGCAAGCAGTAATCAAACTGTAATGGCCAGACACTTGCTAGCTACCAAAATTTCATGAAGACACATTAAAAATGTAGGTTCTTAAACCGATTTTTGTTCTGTGCTTAAAAAGCGTGGGCTTTGTTAAGCAAGTACCATATTCATTTAAACAAAGTAGACTGTGATTTGAAGGGTAGCATTGTAAGTGCACAGGGACATAGAGCAGATCAAGTTAAATGATATGCAAAGCTGCTTTTTTATTTTAATACCACACACTGACGAGGAGGAGCTGGAAGGAAATGAACATTCAAATTTTCTGTTGTTGCCATAGTAACGCTTTAAAGGTGCGATGTCCGCAGACCTGTTACTGGCAGCTGTGTAATCCGTGGACCACTACCGACCGTCTGGTAGAAGTGGTATCCAAATGACATCGGTCACATCCTGAGTGTTCGAATGGCAGAAGTGACATTAGTGCTTAGTGATGACACTATCATGCACGATCGTTTAGTGTTAGAAGCAAGAAATAAATGCGTTCAGTTCTGGGCACCGCACCTCAGGAAGGATATATTGGCCATGGAGGGGGTGCAGCGCAGATTCACCAGAATGATACCTGGGCTTAGAGGGTTCAACTATGAGGACAAGTTGCATAAACTTGGCTTGTATTCCCCTGAGTTTAGAAGGCTGAGAAGTGTCTGATCGAGGTGTTTAAAATGTTAAAAGGATTTGATGGGGTAGATACAGAGAAACTACTTCCTCTGGTGGGGGAAACTAGAATGAGGGGACATAATCTTAAAATTAGAGCTAGGCCATTTAGGAGGGAAATCAGGAAGCACTTTTTCACACAATTCTCTCCCCCCAAAAGACTGTTGATACTGTGACAATTGGAGCATTCAAGATTGAGATTGCTAGATTATTGTTAGTTAAGGGTATCAGGGGAGGAAAGGTGGGAAAATGGAGTTGAGCTGCAGATCAGCCACGATCTATTTGCATGGTAGAGCAGGCCCGAGGAGCTGAATGGTCTACTCCTGTTCCTATGTTCCTAAATGATGGTGGATCCTTAATAATTGTCAGGGATTTAAAATAAAACTGGGGGAACAGATTCTAATATTAGCTGAACACTTCTCAAAGGGGCTTTTACATAGGATTACATAGGATATACGGCACAGAAACAGGCCATTCGGACCAACCAGTCCATGCCGGCGTTTATGCTCCACTCGAGCCTCCTCCTGTCTTTCCTCATCTAACTCTATCAGCATAACGCTCTATTCCCTTCTCCCTGGTTCCCTTAAAAAAAGTTATTGCCATTACTTTCAAGGTGCATTAGTAAATACCAAGGGTTCACATCGTAAACTCGCACCAAGTCCCGTTCGCCCATCACCCCTGTGCTCGCTGACCTACATTGGCTCCCGGTTAAGCAACGCCTCGTTTTTAAAATTCTCATCCTTGTTTTCAAATCCCTCCATGGCCTCGCCCCTCCCTATCTCTGTAATCTCCTCCAGACTCTCAAACCCCCCCCCCCCACCCCGAGATATCTGCGCACCTCTAATTCTGCCCGCTGATTATAATCGCTCAACCATTGGTGGCTGTGCTTTCAGCTGCCTAGGCCCTAAGCCCTGGATTTCCCTGCCTAAACTGCTCCGCCTCTCTACCTCTCTTTCCTCCTTTAAGACGCTCCTTAAAACCTACCTCTTTGACCAAGCTTTTGGTCATCTGCCCTAATTTCTCCTTATGTGGATCGGTGTCAAATTTTTGTCTTATAATACTCCTGTGAAGCGCCTTGGGACATTTTACTACATTAAAGGCGCTATATAAGTACAAGTTGCTCCCCCTTCCCTCTAATGGCGACCTTGAGCACCCACTCCCCATAACCCGGCCTTTGCCCTCCCGACCGATCCTGGCCTCTGCCCACTATCCAACCCCTCACAGCCACCGCTACTCTCCTAACCCGGTCTACCTCTTCACGACCCGATCGCCCTTTCCCCTTCCCGACCCGATCGCCCTTTCCCCTTCCCGACCCGATCGCCCTTTCCCCTTCCCAACCCGATCGCCCTTTCCCCTTCCCGACCCGATCGCCCTTTCCCCTTCCCGACCCGATCGCCCTTTCCCCTTCCCGACCCGATCGCCCATTCCCCTTCCCGACCCGATCGCCCTTTCCCCTTCCCGACCCGATCGCCCTTTCCCCTTCCCGACCCGATCGCCCTTTCCCCTTCCTGACCCGATCGCCCTTTCCCCTTCCCGGCTCGATCGCCCTTTCCCCTTCCCGACCCGATCGCCCTTTCCCCTTCCCGACCCGATCGCCCTTTCCCCTTCCCGACCCGATCGCCCTTTCCCCTTCCCGGCTCGATCGCCCTTTCCCCTTCCCGACCCGATCGCCCTTTCCCCTTCCCATCCCGATCGCCCTTTCCCCTTCCCGACCCCGATCGCCCTTTCCCCTTCCCGGCTCGATCGCCCTTTCCCCTTCCCGACCCGATCGCCCTTTCCCCTTCCCGACCCGATCGCCCTTTCCCCTTCCCGACCCGATCGCCCTTTCCCCTTCCCGACCCGATCGCCCTTTCCCCTTCCCGACCCGATCGCCCTTTCCCTTTCCCGACCCGATCGCCCTTTCCCTTTCCTGACCCGATCGCCCTTTCCCCTTCCCGACCCGATCGCCCTTTCCCTTTCCTGACCCGATCGCCCTTTCCCCTTCCCGACCCGATCGCCCTTTCCCCTTCCCGACCCGATCGCCCTTTCCCCTTCCCGACCCGATCGCCCTTTCCCTTTCCCGACCCGATCGCCCTTTCCCTTTCCTGACCCGATCGCCCTTTCCCTTTCCCGACCCGATCGCCCTTTCCCCTTCCCCGACCCGATCGCCCTTTCCCTTTCCCGGCTCGATCACCCTTTCCCTTTCTCGACCCGATCGCCCTTTCCCTTTCCCGACCCGATCGCCCTTTCCCTTTCCTGACCCGATCACCCTTTCCCTTTCTCGACCCGATCGCCCTTTCCCTTTCCCGACCCGATCGCCCTTTCCCTTTCCCGACCCGATCGCACTTTCCTTTTCCCGACCCGATCGCCCTTTCCCTTTCCCGACCCGATCGCACTTTCCTTTTCCCGACCCGATCGCCCTTTCCCCTTCCCGACCCGATCGCCCTTTCCCTTTCCCGACCCGATCGCCCTTTCCCCTTCCCGACCCGATCGCCCTTTCCCCTTCTCGACCCGATCGCCCTTTCCCCTTCCCGACCCGATCGCCCATTCCCTTTCCCGGCTCGATCGCCCTTTCCCCTTCCCGACCCGATCGCCCTTTCCCCTTCCCGACCCGATCGCCCTTTCCCTTTCCCGACCCGATCGCCCTTTCCCCTTCCCGACACGATCGCCCTTTCCCCTTCCCGACACGATCGCCCGTTCCCCTTCCCGACCCGATCGCCCTTTCCCTTTCCTGACCCGATCGCCCTTTCCCTTTCCCGGCTCGATCGCCCTTTCCTTTTCCCGGCTCGATCGCCCTTTCCCCTTCCCGACACGGTCGCCCGTTCCCCTTCCCGACACGATCGCCCTTTCCCCTTCCCGACACGATCGCCCGTTCCCCTTCCCGACCCGATCGCCCTTTCCCTTTCCCGGCTCGATCGTCCTCCCGGTTGCCCCCTTTAACTATTTACCTGAGGGCTAATGTTGCAGCGGCCCAATCTTCGATTCCTCTTCGCCGGCGAGCTGCCTGGGGATGGAGCTGCTCGATGATAATGTGGCCTTAGGAACTTAGCGCCCGAGCGCGGCGATTTTAGCGCCACTCGCGAAATTGACGTCGTTTTGCGGCGGCGCTAAACAATACCACCATGATCTCCTGCGCGCCCGCAGATCGTGACGTCAGTCAAGCGTGCAACGCCCTGGTAGCGCCCCAGACCGGATATTGAGTCGCGCCCCCTGCCTTAGCGCCTGCCGCTAGGAACGACAGGTAGAAGGAACGTTTTCAAGTCAGGAAGGGGCTGGGGAGCGCTATTTAAAGGCAAGCGCTTCCTGCCTTTTCTTGTCGGCAAAATTTTTTGTTTTAACGCTGTCCTAAGGAGTTTTGGCCCTCAGCACCACTTTTGAGGTTCCTAAGCGCCGAGCTCTTTCCCTGGGCCTATCCATTAGTGCTTCCAACACAATTGCTTTTGAGGTCTCTCCAGGCTGAGATTCAAGGCTGCAATGAGCAGGGTGTGGCTGGCCAGCAAGATGGCCCCTCCCCTTTAAGAACTGGACGGCACCAGTCTGTCTGGCTTCCATGGTAACTGACATCGCCTGAGCTTCGGTAGCGTTCTGAGGTAACGCCTCGCTCCCCGACGTTAGCGCCTTAAGAGAGGTGTGTAGCGCCTGATTTAGCGCTCAAATCACCTCATGGGGCAATAGAGGCGGATTTTGCAGTCGGAGGCGATAATTAGCGCCGGGCGCTAACCTTTGTGCCCGGCCGATATTAGCGCCCCAAAATGAGCGATACCCAATTTTTCCCTCTTAATATATTATAGATATTCTAGCCCTGCTGTTGAAGACAATGCTGTGATTACAACAGTGACTACATTGCAAAAGCACTCAATTGGTTATGAAGTGCTTTGGGACATCCTGTGGTTGTGAAAGGCGTTATATAAATGCAAGTTCTTTTTCTCGTCTATATAAACAAGGCTGCACTAGAAGGAACCAGACTGATCTCAGGAAGGGCTTTCCAAGGGGCCTCCAGCGGTTCCGATTGCTGCCGGTTGCCATTTTCTTCCCGCTGGCTGTGGTTTCTACATTGCCGGTCCTGCACAGGCCGTTCCCCAACATCGGGGATCTTTAACTAATGTCCAGTAGCTTCAATTCAATCACGCTACCCTTGCCCTGAGTCCAGCCAGCAATATAAACTGGGTGAACTCTAAAGGCCTCTGCCAGCCTTGCCACATTGCGAGACCTTGCCAGTGAAATCTAGTGCCACTAATGAGTAAAAGCTTCATTTATTTCAATACTCCAACGAGTACCATCGATCTCATCTTAATATAGACTGCTCACACTGCTGTGGCAAGGCTGCAGAGAGTCGGGTAGATCTGATTCTTTCAGCTCCTCATATAATAGCCTTGAGTGAAGAGAGAATCAGGGTCTTTAACATAAGATTTACAACATCCTTTGTTGGCAGCCTGCTGTTAGCATGTTGTATCCTTTTACAAAAAGAAAAAAAAAAGCAAGCACATCTTGAAGAGATGACCTTTTTGTTCCCGTTCTGGGCCTACACCATCAGGCTCATGAGCAGCAGTGGTAACTTCTTAACTCGCTGACAAGAGGCAAGCCCTAGAATACTTGGCAGTGTCAGCCCAACATCAAAGGCTCAAGTCATTTTGCTGCTGTGTTCGTTCTTCAGCTGCACTTTATAGGGAGTCTTATGATGTGATGCCACATAGCTGTCAATTATTTTTTTACTGCTTTGGCAGCTATCAGAATGATTAGCTAAATGTAAAGGAGGGTGTTCCAGTGTCCTCGGGTGGCTGTCAGACCTTTATCTACTCTCTTTTTCTCTCATATTTATAATCATTGGCCCTGAAATTCCACAGGGCTCTACTGTAACTCCATTGGGACACTGGCTGGAGCCACATGAGCATTGCTCACTTTCTGGTATCACTCCCAAGTGGCCATTCTTCATGTGTGAACCCTGATGTGAATGGCAAAACCTATTTGGGGATGGGAACATCTCAGCCAACCCTGATTCTATCCTCATTTAGTGTCCAGGGGTCAACTGGATGATAACAGCCTTGGCTCAGTGGGTAGCACCCTCGCCTCGGAGTCAGAAGGTTGTGGGTTCAAGTCCCACACCAGAAACTTGGGCACAAAATCTAGGCTGACACCCCAGTGCAGCACTGAGGGACTGCTGCACTGTCGGCGGTGCCGTCTTTCAGGTGAGACTTTAAACTGAGGCCCAGTCTGCCCCCTCAGGTGGATGTAAAAGATCCCATGGCACTATTCGAAGAAGAGCTGGGGAGTTCTCCCCTGGTGTTCTGGCCAATATTTATCCCTCAATCAACACCTTAAAACAGATGATCTGTTCATTAACATCTGTTTGTGGGAGCTTGCCTGCTGTGTTTCTTGCATTGCGGCAGTGACTACATTTCAAAAGTACTTCATTGGCTGTAAGCACTTTGGGACGTCCCTAGGTCATGAAAGGCGCTATAGAAATGCAAGTCTTTCTTTTTTTACTGGTCTGGAATATTTTACCCTTGCCCTAGTCCAAGGGTACTGAGGGCAATTGTAGTGCCCCTGCAATCGCTCTGGCTGAAATCTGTTAACTCGGCACAGATTGAGTTTAACAAGCTGAGCGATCAAAGTCAATAAAAGTTCATTTTCCCCACTTTATTCGGTGTCTCATGAGGCATTGAGTTCATTAATGTTTTCAATTTTTTTTTTATCATCAGCAAAGCAAGCCCTGGAACACAAGCTACGATCCTCAACCACACCCTACCCTGCCTCGCCCCATCCAGTCTCTGTTCTGTCCCGCTCTTGTATTTGGAGTTGGTGAAAGGTGGCACTCTGCCTAAGACGGAGCTGAGAGGCAGCTTGCTCTGTTGAAGTGGTTTCGAGGAGGCGCGCCAAGGCAGCTGGGGCACAGATCATGTGCGGTTCTCTTTGTCACTTTCTGATCCCTTTTTAATGTCTGTTTTTGTTTTATCTCGGCCTCTTCCTCCTAGTTGTACGTGCTTGCTCACAGAAAGGTTTCCGCCTTTGCTCATTTTAGAGAAAAGTTAAATGGCCCTGACGTCCCACGAGGTTGTTCTCCCAGTCCGGTTTTCAGCCGTTTAGACCGTTTCCACTAATCTGCCGAAGTTATGGTGGAAAATCGGGACAACCCCTGATTTTTAGGCCAATGGGAGCAGATATGGAGGTAGAAAGTGTGACAAAAATGGAATGTTTAGAGTGAGTCTTTATTTGAAAAGTACCAGCTAGCAATGTGCCTGTGATGACTTTATGAAATTTCCTTTGTTCCTTTGCAAAGTTAGTCTATGGATGGCCAATCTACATGGCTAGCCCGTGTCCAATTATACAATGTGGATGTCTGACCTAAATGTATTCTAGTTTCATATCCAAGTCTGGCTGCCCATTTATGTTTCCATTAGGCCATTTTATACAAATTCATCTTGGTGATAGCAGCCTGAGCATATAGGCCTAGGCTTTCCGATTGGGGGGGGAGGGCATTTCTGGCAGGTTGGGACTTCTGCCTGCCTTGGAGATGCCACTCTGACCACAGCCGACTTTCTGGCCCTGGGGTCATTTTCATCCTTGAGGCAGGCTTGTGTCAGGTCAGACTGCGGATGGAGACTTGCTGTGGTAGGCCCTGGGTCCTGCCATACTTCGAGGAAGAAGGCAACCACTGAACTGCCTGAGGAAAATTATTTTCTAAAAAAAAATTCTCCTGGTGTTCCAATAGCCTGTGCACAGATGTGTTCTCAGAACACTTGTACGGATCCCTCAAGATCAGACCACTGAGGCCTCTCTGTCAATCACTGAATGCTGACTGTCGGTGCCTAACTTGCAGCCCCTGCATGCATTGCTCGAACCGGGCAGATAATGGGAAACATGGCAGGGACTGTATTTCCTTCATTGGCCTCAAGATAACCATACTCTCCCCCACCTTATGGCAAGGCCCCCGCAGGAGCGCTCCACGGAAACCGCAGGAAGGTAGGGAACGTAGCGGAGCTCTTCCCCAAGGAGGTTTCCACCCCTCCCCCAACCCTACCCTGCCCCAACCCTACCCTCCCCCAACCCTACCCTGCCCCAACCCTACCCAACCCTCCCCTCCCCCAACCCTACCCAACCCTACCCTGCCCCACCCAGCCCTACCCTCCCCCACCCATCCCCTCCCCCACCCCTCCCCTCCCCCACCCCTCCCCCAACCCTACCCTGCCCCACCCCAACTCAACTCTCCCCTCCCCCAACCCTCCCCTCCCCACCCCCTACCCTCCCCACCCCTGCCCCACCCCTCCCCAACCCTCCCCTCCCCCAACCCTCCCCTCCACTCCCCCACCCCTCCCCCAACCCTCCCCTCCCCTCCCCCACCCCTCCCCTCCACTCCCCTCCCCCACCCCTCCCCCAACCCTCCCCTCCCCCAACCCTCCCCTCCACTCCCCTCCCCCACCCCTCCCCCAACCCTCCCCTCCCCACCCCTCCCCCAACCCTCCCCTCCACTCCCCTCCCCCACCCCTCCCCCAACCCTACCCTGCCCCACCCCTACCCAACCCACCCCTCCCCCAACCCTCCCCTCCACTCCTCTCCCCCACCCCTCCCCCAACCTTCCCCTCCCCCACCCTTCCCCTAATTACATCATAGGACCCCAATTTTTACATATTTATGAGGCCCTCACCTGCCAGTGAGCGCTGCCCAAAATACACCAGTTAAACTGGTGGCGGGAGATTGCTTAGTTTGTGTGACAAGAAGCTCTTGATCTGACAGCAAATTCACGGGCCCACCATTTCACGGGCCTACGGTGCCACTGGTTCTCTTCAAATCAGGTTGTTTATAATTTACCTTCAAATAAAATAAGCTAGCAGAATATACAGTTTAATACATATAAGAACATAAAAACATAAGAAATAGGAGCAGGAGTCGGCCATTTGGCCCTTCGAGCCTGCTCCGCCATTCAATGAGATCATGGCTGATCTTCTACCTCATCTCCACTTTCCTGCACTATCCCCATATCCCTTGATTCCCTTAATATCCAAAAATCTATCGATCTCTGTCCTGAATATACTCAACGACTGAGCCTCCACAGCCCTCTGGGGTAGAGAATTCCTAAGATTCACCACCCTCTGAGTGAGGTATGTAAGAAAATAATTCAGATTATTGTACCAAGAGCTGGCACATGTTGCTGGTCTTGGCTACAAATGTAAACCAAAATATTTTTTTGCAAAAAATAAATAAAAACACTGCGATGGTGAACCAGCAAGCAACATAAAATGCGGTTTTATTCCCTCAATCCACTTGTGCAGGGAAAAGGTTGGGGAGGGAAGGGGAAGAGCAATCGACAGTGCGAGAGCTGTGCGCGTGCTGTTGGCTGCGCTCTCCTAACGTAAAAGCCCTTATTGATAACCGCATTTACTTATCTCGGTTACACAGCACCAGAATTCCCATTGTGTTTACTGGAATAGTTGAAATTCCAGCCTGTCAAAAAAAAAAGAGCCCTACAAAGTAGCTGAGTGGTATTTTGTTAATAATTACAGACCAGGCAATGCTCACAGCACAGCAGTTTTTACTTAAATCAAATATGTATTTGATGATGGCACTCAAAGAGGGAACAGAAAGGTCTGGCTGTGCGTAGACTGTCTGCAGGTGCACTCATTCGGAGAGAGAAATCTCCTGTCTGGGCATGTGAGAAACAGATGGCTGACGATGGGAGTATTCCCCTTAATGACAGGGTCCCACTGTAAAGCTGTACGAGGTACAGTGGGTCAGGAGAAGAGAACAATCGCTCCCAAACCTGTGGGTAAAGTGCACTTATAATTATTAATGTCAGAAGGGCATTCCTCTTTGTATTGACTGGATAAAATGTCTTAAAGTACACTTTAACAAGATGGGAGTGCCCCTTGAAAGAGATATGTGGCAGAGTTTTTGGAGTAAAGTGACTTCAGCACAAACACATTATGAAGCATGGAGCAGATTATCGAAATCTTTACTGCAGTGAATCAGTTAAAGAGGCAATTCTTCCCTTCATAAAAAGAAGGGTGAGGAAGGACTATCGGGCCCACTAATACATTAAAGAGACAGTGTCCCTCCCAGAGAGCTGTTGGGAAAGTTTTCCCTGTTACTGTTTCACTGTTTTAAAATTTGTATTTTTGGTGCAGTTGGGACCCTGCGGAAGAGGAACATTTTATTTCCATAGGTTTTACCCGTAGAACGTCGAATGGCCAAATTTCTGCTGTAAGGCATTTTTGTTTTCAATCTGTGCACTCGAATTCCTCCACATTGCTGCTGACGGTCTGATTTGTATTTCCGAAAGGTAATCGTTACAGAACCCGATCCATTTGTAATTATAAGGAAGGCTAAAACTGGGCTTTTTAAAAAAAAACGAACCATTGATTAATTAATAAAAACGATTTTTTTTAAAGTGCTCTTTTGATACTATTTACTGCAAGAGTGGTATAACTGGGTAGTGCAGAAGTGTTTAAACAACACACCTACACCAAGTCACATCAAACCCCAGTGCTCAATGAACATACCCTATTTGTCCTGGTCACACCATCCCTCGGGAATGGGGGAGGATGTTGGGCACAAACCGGTAATGAGATTGATCGGGTTTAATTGGCATTGTGTCGACTCCAGGTGCTGCACTGGAGCATGGAAACGTGCTCAGACCCTCACTTTTAAATGGGTACCAGGAGGAAGGAAACAGGAGAATTCAGTAATACCCTGTTATGTAACCAATTTGGTCTTGAATTTCTGCCAAAGCCAGGTAGGCTTGCAGCCAAATTGTTAGCATAACAGCGTAATTCCCTCCTTCAGAATGAAACGGCCTCCCACATTCCACCCTACGTAAACTTTAGGTCATCCAAAACTCGGCTGCCCATGTGCTAACTCGCACCAAGTCCTGTTCGCCCATCACCCCTGTGCTCGCTGACCTACATTGGCTCCCGGTTAAGCAGCGCCTCGATTTCAAAATTCTCATCCTTGTTTTCAAATCCCTCCATGGCCTCGCCCCTCCCTATCTCTGTAATCTCCTCAGCCCCACAAACCCCCACCGAGATATCTGCGCTCCTCTAATTCTGCCCTCTTGAGGATCCCTGATTATAATCGCTCAACCTTTGGTGGCCGTGCCTTCTGTTGCCTAGGCCCTAAGCTCTGGAATTCCCTGCCTAAACCTCTCCGCCTCGCTACCTCTCTTTCCTCCTTTAAGACGCTCCTTAAAACCTACCTCTTTGACCAAGCTTTTGGTCACCTGCCCTAATTTCTCCTTATGTGGATCGGTGTCAAATTTTTTGTCTTAAAATACTCCTGTGCAGCGGCTTGGGACGTTTTACTATGTTAAAAGGCGCTATATAAATACAAGTTGTTGTTGTTGTTGTTGAAAGGCAAACACAGGTCTCAACCTGTACAACTTTGACCAGGAATAAACTCTCGCCAATTTTTGGAGCCAACACACCTGTAGTTTGGCCATTTATTTCACTATTTGATATACTGGTCACAATTTGCATCCTAATCACTTCCACGCAAATACCCTGCAATAATATTTTGCATCAGAAGCACTTAGTAAATCGAACCAACAACAACAGCGACTAATACTCCCACTACTATAACTACCGATACTACAACAACTTCTACTGTTACTGATACTATTACTTACATTTGTATAGCATCTTCAGCACTGTAAAACCTCTCAATGTGCTTCGCTGTTGGGTTGAACCCAAACAGGAGTGGGAGGGAAGATTAGGGAAAGTGGGCAAAGATGTGACTGAAGGGGGAAGTTTTAAGCAGGCTTTTGAAGTTGGTGGGGGAGGGGAGGGGGAGTTTGAGGGCGGGGGATGAATCCTGGGGAGGGGGAGTGTGGTGGGGGGATGAATCCTGAGGGGAGTGTGGTGGGGGGATGAATCCTGGGAGGGGGAGTGTGGTGGTGGGGATGAATCCTGGGGAGGGGGAGTGTGGTGGTGGGGATGAATCCTGGGGAGGGGGAGTGTGGTGGTGGGGATGAATCCTGGGGAGGGGGAGTGTGGTGGTGGGGATGAATCCTGGGGAGGGAGAGTTTGAGGGCGGGGGATGAATCCTGGGGAGGGGGAGTGTGAGGGGGGGGATGAATCCTGGGGAGGGGGAGTGTGGTGGTGGGGATGAATCCTGGGTTCAAGGGAGAGATTTTCAGAGTGTGGAGGAAAGAGACTGAAGATTGATGGTAAGAGGTGTTGATCAGCATAGATTTACGGCCATAATATATTACTGCTATAAAGGGAAAAGCTGCTCCCCAGCAGGTCTAAAGCTGTTTTTATATTGGGTTTAATGGGACGTTAATATATAGGTCACGTGTAGCTGGCAGCTGCCCGAGAGTAAAGTTTGCCATGTTAGCTAAGGCCTGTTGCTGGGAAGACCCGTGTGTTCCTGATGTCTAGCCTCAGCAAATCAGGCAAGTCAATAAAAGCAGCTTGAAGCAACAACACCACCCTCTAGATCAAAGAACGGCTCAGAGTGCTTTATAATGGGGGAGGAGACGGGGCAGATTAAGAGGGGAGGGGGACACCAAAGGCTACCTCCAAGAGAGAGGCTTTTAAAGTGACTTTTTGAAGGAAAAAAATGAGAAGTCGCAAAACACCAGGTTATAGTCCAACAGATTTATTTAATTTTACAAGCTTTCGAAGCAGTTCGCTCCTTCGTCAGGTAAGTTAGCAATGAGAGAATCTCCCAGAATTCACAATTTAAACCCAGACAAAATCTATTCACATTATTCCCTACAACAAAGAGCATAGCCAAGACAATGAGATGTGTCCCAGGGGGTCCAACGTGTCAAACCAACTGCTGGCTGCATATCCTGTCAATTTGTGTTCTTGTGTTAGACTTTTTTTTTTTTTTAAAAACACCTGGGAAGACCGGCCATGATGTCAAGTCACGTTCTGTATCGTGACATGAACCCGATATCGCGATTGAGGCCATCCTCATGAGTGCGGAACTTGGCTATCAGTTTCTGCTCTATGATTTTGCGCTGTCGTGTATCTCGAAGGCCGCCTTGGAGAACGCTTACCCGCAGATCCGAGGCTGAATGCCCCTGGCTGCTGAAGTGTTCCCCGACTGGGAGGCAACCCTCCTGCCTGGCGATTGTTGCGCGGTGTCCGTTCATACGTTGTCTCAGTGTCTGCATGGTCTCGCCGATGTACCATGCTCTGGAGCATCCTTTACTGCAACGTATCAGGTAGACAACATTGGCCGAGTCACATGAGTATGTACCGTGTACCTGGTGGGTAGTGTCCTCACGTGTAATGATGGTATCTGTGTCCATGATTTGGCATGTCTTGCAGAGGTTGCCGTGGCAGGGTTGTGTGGTGTCTTGGTTGCTGTTCTCCTGAAAGATGGGTAATCTGCTGCGAACGATGGTACTTTTGAGGTTAGGCGGCTGCTTGAAGGCGAGTAGTGGAGGCGTGGGGATGGCCTTAGCAAGGTGTTCGTCGTCATCGATGACATGTTGAAGGCTGCGAAGAACATGGCGTAGTTTTTCCGCTCCGGGGAAGTACTGGACGACGTAGGGTACTCTGATGGTTGTGTCCCGTGTTCGTCTTCTGAGGAGGTCTATGTGGTTTTTCGCTGTGGCCCGTCGGAACTGTCGATCGACGAGTCGAGCGTCATATCCCGTTCTTACGAGGGCGTCTTTCAGTGTCCGTAGGTGTCCATCGCGTTCCTCCTCGTCTGAGCAGATCCTGTGTATTTTTGAAGGAAGGGAGAGGAGGACAGCCTCAAAAAAGCCGATAGCTCAAGACAGCCCACAACATAGGCCTATGATTGGTAGTTACACTGAAAGTGCAGTGGGACAAAGAGCTGTGATACATTATAGTGCAGGTCTACTCAACACGTGTTTAGTGGAATTGTTCTTCATTTCTTTAGGAGAAATAGCATGTTATGGTGGATACGTTTTTGTACTCCCTGTTAAGTCTGTCAAATTGTTTTAACATTGTATGTAAGGTTGCCACAAAAAGGCATAACCATAAACATGTATAAGTGGGCACTGCCCTGAAAACATATGGCGTGTAAGGGTTTGCTATGTGAAGTATGAAGCAGTGAACTCACGCACTGCCACCCTGTCCTTAGACTCAAAGCTCCCCTATTTGTGACAAATCTCTCAAATTATTTGTGTTGCTGCCTAGATGGCACAGTGGGCAAATCCACTTTCTGGTGTGGTGGTGAGCTGTACTGAACATTGTTGCCAGCTGTGATACCCCTCCATCGTCTAATAGCCTCCGGGCACTCAGGGCTAGATTTTTCTCCCCTTTATCGTGTGGGCTGTATCGGGGCATGTTTTCCTTCGTTGACACTTTAGTGATGCCGGGCATCCGGGACACTGTTGCATTCCCAATTCCAGCATTGCTAAGGAGGAGGAAGGGGAGGTAATTTAAAGGGTCGCTTTGACTGATGCGATTGATCACTCTGGGATCACTTGTCCTGGTCAAAGCAGCAGATCTAAAACTTAAAATAGATTTTTATCTTCAACCAGCAGTGCTGTAGCAGTCTCTCCTCCTCCTCCCCAACAGGTCATTGTGTTGTTGGTGCCGTTAATGACCCCAGCACCTGTACTTCCGACGTAGGTTACATTGGGCCCAGGAAATGGGCTGAGGACAAGGGTGCAGGCAGACGTCCTGCCCTGTCAAAGATCCACTCCTGTTGTGACAGAAGGGGAAACATCGACCCCTCACTCTCTGGACTCACTACTCTTCATTGTCGCTGGGTCAAAATCCTGGAATCCCCCCCCCCCCCGCCCCGCCCTTGCTACAGCACCTTCACCACATGGACTGCAACCATTGAAGAAGAGGGATCACCACCACCTTCTCGAGGAACACTAGGGATGGGCAATAAACGCTGGCTTTGCCAGCGACACCCACATCCCGAGAATGCGAAGAAAGAAAGAGAACAATGGGTGCTGGTGCAAGGTACTGCAAGGCTTCTGGCCACAACAAAACCGTTTCCGAGCATGAGTCAGTGACTTCTGGGGAGGAGGATTGGAGCTTGAGGAGAGGAGATGAGGATGAAATTCTGGAGAAGAATGTGATTAACGATGGGGTGAACTCATACAGTTGGGCACTCCCCAGGGTTCCCAACTCTGGCTGGATATATTCCTGAAGTTTACGTCACATTGACCTCCCACCCAATCAAATAGTCTTTTTTTCTCCCCATCGCCAATATTTTTAGAACTAATAAACAAAAGAATCAATGAAAATGAAAAAAAACACACCATTATTAAAAATTGCCCCAATGATTTTTCTCCCGAGTTGCTCGCAGCAGTGTCCGTGTCCAGGAGATTAACCTTTCATTCCTGGAGACTCCAGGGCAATCCTGGAGGGTTGACAACCCTAACTCTGTCCCCTTCCTTGCAAGCCCATTTGATCAGGTTTGTAAACACTCTTAACAAACAGCAGTGCTCCTTTAAGGCTTTGAGAGAATGAGGTTTTCTGGTTCATGAAGCTCTCAGTAGTAAGATGGGTTCCTGCTGTTTTATAACCACAACATGTCATTAGTCGAGTTGATATTCTGTGCAATGTTTAATATACTGTAGCATGACCGGAAACCACGCTGAAAATATCGCATTTAAAATTTGATTTGATGAAAGTTAATCTTATGGAGAAAAATAATCAAAATCTCCCCAGCTGTAAAACAGCATTAGTCGTGAGACGTAACTGTGGAATCTATTTGGAAATGAGATTAAAGGAGCAGCAAACTGCGGTAACTACTTGGAATGTAAATTAATTACCCCTAGATGTGTTCCATGTGTTCAGTCTTTATTTATCTCATCCACTTGTTTTGAAAACTGCAGAGCCCAGAAGGCGCCTTCTCCCTTCATGGTGAGGTCAAGAGAATAGCATTTGGTAATGTCAGCCAATTGGATCTCCGCCGAACATGCCCATACCCAATATCAGCATTGTACTTGTGCTGTCCTAGACCCATCAGCGGCCATTGTCTGTTATTTGGGTTTTATTTACTAATGCCGCCGCCCCCCCCCGCCCCCCACAAAAGGAACTGAACAGAGAAGTCTACATCTTTAAATTAAAGAGAGAATCCCAGTGAGGGTGCGAGAGGTTGCCAGCCGTGGCTCAGTTGGCAGCACTCTCGCCTCTGGCTCAGATGATCGTGAATTCCAACCCCACTCCAGAGACCTGAGCGCATAATCCAGACTGACACTCCAGTGCAGTACTGAGGGAGTGCTGCGCTGTCAGAGGTACGGCTTTTGGATGAGACGTTAAACCGTCTGCCCTCTCAGGTGGACATAAAAGATCCCATGGCACTAAAGATGAACAAGGCCTCAACGTAAGCTCGAGGAACAGCAACTCATCTTTCTATTAGGCACTTTACAGCCTTCTGGACTCAACATTGAATTCAACAATTTCAGACTATAAATTGGCCCCTGTATTTCTTTCTTTTTTTTTCTCTCTTGTTTCCTCACATGGTAGCTGTTAGTGTTGCTGCCATCATCATCCACACATCATCTAGAGCCATCTTTTGTTTCCTAACTTGTCCCATTACCTCCCCTTTTACCTTACACTATCATCCCTTTAGTCAGTCAATCTCTCCTGCCTTCCATCCTATCACAGACCTTCCCTTTGTTCTTTCCTCCCCTCCTCCCTGCCCCTGCTTAAAAATCTCTCCTCCCTAACCTTTTCCAGTTCTGACGAAGGGTTCGACCCGAAACGTTGACTCTGTTTCTCCTCTCCTCGATGCTGCCTGACCTGCTGAGTGTTTCCAGCACTTTCTGTTGTTATCGCATGGCACTATTTTGAAGAAGAGCAGGGGAGTTATCCCCGGTGTCCTGGCCAATATTTATTACTTAACCAATATCACTGAAACAGATTATCTGGCCATTATGTCATTGCTGTTTGTGGGAGCTTGCTGTGTGCAAATTGGCTGCCGCATTTCCTACATTACAACAGTGACTTCACTTCAAAATACTTGATTGGCTGTAAAGCACTTTTGGACACCCTGAGGTTGTGAAAGGCGCTATATAAATGTAAGTTCTTTCCTTTTTTTCTTTCTTTTTACTTTCCATTGGCTTCATCGGTAAATAAAATTGGGCAGCGTGTAAAACGAGCGCCTGCTCCGAATCTGTCAGTTCCCTACCGGCTGGGTTAGGTTAGTATTATCCCCATAGAATCAGACATTACAGCACAGAGCAAAGACTCAGGCCTTTTGCATCTGTGGCGCTCCAAGCTCTTCACCTGGAACTATCTACTTTAAGCCCATGTTTCTACCCTTTAGAACCATGTAAGTTACAAATTGCAGAATAAAATACCGAGATAAACAACATACTTAAGAATTTGGAATAGATCTCCCTCCCATCCAGACACCCCTGAATGATGTTGTGTTGATGCTGGTCTGATAACTCATTGTTCACAGAATCACAACAATGCAGATAGAGGCCATTTCGAGCCTGCACCGACACATATTCCACCCTATCCCCGTAACCCGATGTATTTAATCCCCCCCTAACACTAAGGGTCAATTTATCATAGCCAAATCAACCTAACCCGCACATCTTTGGACTGTGGGAGGAAACCGGAGCACCCAGAGGAAACCCACGCAGACACAGGGAGAATGTGCAAACTCCACACAGACAGTCACCCGAGGCCAGATTCAAACCCGGGTCCCTGGCGTTGTGAGGCAACAGTGCTAACCACTTTGCCACCGTGTTACCAAGTGTATGGCAAACTATAGCTACGGGGCCAATACTTGGAAATATGTACAAAATAAAAATGTATCTAACGCAATTGAAGAATTGCCTTCAGCTCACGCAGTTTACTAGTACTGGCATTCAAGCTGGGACACAAACCGCCTTCAGTTTGGGGTGGGGGAGTTGCTGGGGACAGAGAATACTCAGTACCCCAGACAGAAATATTATACGTTTGGAGGGGGAGTGAGAACTTTGGAGAGGAGCTGTACGTTGTTTATTTCTTCTTTTTTCCTGGCATTTTGTACTGACGAGTATCTATCCCTCATACATTCTCCAAGAGGTGGCTTGTTAGAAAATCCTACATCTACAGAAGTGTAATTGGGCAAGTTGCAACAGCACAGGCCGATTGAAGATGTTGCATGGGAACGTTGGAAAGGAGAGTTTAGTAATCTTACATTTGCATTAGTGACACCTTTAACTGCAATCGGCTGGCTTTCTGCCTTCCTGTCTCATGAAAAATAAATGTGAAAGGTCATGCATTCAAAATACAGAGCATTTCTGAACTCGACCTTTGGTGGTGCACTGTGGATTGGCATAACTCAGCTGTTTCCATGACAACGCCGCTCTTTATTTTCATCTTCAGAAATTGGAAGAGAAAAGGCCTTAAAGAGAAGCGACTGTCAGCTTATAATTATACCTGATAATGGAGCTGAAAGCCTCTCGAGTTCCTGCAGCTCCTTTCCGCTCGCAAATGCCCCCAAACCAGCCATTGACCACAGCAACCACAGATGGGCTTCTGGCATCTGAACAGATATTATCATCAATGAATGCAGTGGCCTCATCAAGTCGTTGATTGTTTTAAAGTTTAGAATCAGAACAGTTGACTTTCCAAATCTGTGGCTCAGTGTGTTTCAGAGAGATTTTCCATTTTCAGCACGAGGCAGATCGCTGGTGTTCGTTCTGGTCTGACCGTTCTTTATTCCAGGTGTGAGGAAAACTATAGCTGCAGAGCTAATAAGCGTAACTTGTAAGCCGTGTCTAGCGATAGATGGAAGATGAATGGTTGAACGGTTTGGGGTTAGGTTCAGTTGCAGCACAAATTAACTTGTATTTACTCGATTTGTTATGTTTGATATCTCAGCCCTCCCTAGTTTATTGTGTCATTATTTAACTATTAATTCAAATCCAGTTTCTTTGTCAGCCTTGGCTCAGTGGTAGCACTCTCGCCTCTGACACTCTCGCCTCTGAGTTAGCAGGTTGTGGGTTCAAGTCCCACTCCAGAGACTTGGAATCAAAGCTGGGATATTCCTGGTGAGAGTAGCTCAGTGGTATACTCAGTCGGTGGATTGACTGCCTGAGCCACAGAGACGGTGAATTAATCTGTTCACTGCAATTGAACTACACAAGAAAAAAACTACCAGAGCTAATGAAGGAAGGGAAATATTAAGTTCTTGTCACATCTCTTAGGCTGATGTCAACTTGAATATGGATTGTAGGATTATTATACTTGCTTCTCGCAGTGTGGGCAGAGGTTTACTACCGTGGCATTAAGATCAGTCAGCTGATTTGTTCAATTGGAGCAGTAGGTGAAGAACTTCAAGTAGGTTGCTGCCACTCTCTATATTAGGGCACAGCAAGTGTGCCACGTTAGCACACCCTGGGTGGCAGTTATCCAGTTATATGGGAATAGGTACTAAGGCCAAGTGCCTCACCTCTCCCCCTTAGCCAATGGAGGACTTGTAGCTGTAATTGATGAATGCGAAACATTGTTAAAAATGAATGTAATGAAATGCAAAGCACCCAATAATTAAAGATCAATGAAATTTGGTACTTAAAAGGTCTTTCTATTTTTCTTTAGGTCTCGTAGAATTCCCGCACAAGACAGCTCAGAGAACTGCAGCCAGTCATCTCCGTCTGAACCCTGGGTCATCACCTACAAACCCTCGACTATTTTGTTCTTTAAGAAAAAGCTGAAGGACCAACATGGAGATCGAAGTCCACTTGTGGGTGACTAACTTGCAGCAACAGAGACCAAACACCCCAAGAACTTCCACCACTTGTCCTCAACATGGAAGCTCCTTTAAATTATCTTTCAGTTGCAACATTCAGCACTTTGATATCTCAGCGCGAAGGTGGCTTTAAACTCACCGAATTAAGCACTTCACAACGGACACACGCATTTACGCACGCCCATTCGAAGCACCGCCAGACCAGCTGGCTGGCATCTCCAAAGCCAGAGTCCAATAAAAATACAAGTTCTCGGCAACTTTTGTACGCTATGCTCTTAGAGTTCAACAAGGAGGAGGCTGCCACCAGCAAGGGGCTATTCATTATGTTGACTGGAATTCTATTGGGCTCTAATAAGGGACGGACACTTCACTTTACTTTTAGAATCCTCCTGGAAATAGATGCAGACTGATACTGATTCCATTCTTCAAGCTAGGACACTTCTGCAAGTGACCCTTCTGCTACATTCATGCAATGACCATCCAGCCCTTCTGGCCGTGGTTGTCTGCACTATCTAACTGAACTCTACGGGTGATTTCTTAACAGTTGCAGAAGATCACGAACCTTTAACACCAAACCTGCTCTTAAATTCTCGAATCTAATCTACAATCAAGTTGTAGGTAAGGAACATGAGGAAGAGTTTTCTGATTGGCAGAAAACCATTGTAAAATCCGCAGTGAATGGTGAATCTAATTCAGCCTCTGAAGCCTTCATTGCTGTATCACAGGGTCATCACTGTGAAGATGAAAGAATCAGAAATACGCTCAAATCTATAAATCCATACCTGTAATCCATTGGGAACAATGAACTCAAGGGTGGGCTTATCGATGTTTTAGTGCAGGGAATGCCAAAGTTCATCTTGTGCTAAAATGGCTCCCAGTTTGCTAAAACTAGTGCTAAATGTAGGGCTGAGTGAGTTGGTGACGGTTCAGTTTTGTTGGGGTTCCCTCCATTCAGCCAAACCTAAACTTTAAATAAGCCTCTCCTGCCTTTTCAGAAAAGCTTAAGTCCAAAATAAGTAGCGCTGTGCGTGTGCAGAATTTTATTTGTATTTATTTATACTTCTCCCCTCTAGTTTTTGTTGTTTACCCCTCTTTGGGGTACCCTTCACATTGCACAGTTACCTGGCATGAAGTTGGGCAGTGGCCTGATCCCAGTTCTCTGCCAGCGTTGGTGTGTAACTGGACAATCGGGGGCCTGTGTGAGTGGCCGAGATTGATTTCCCCTCGGACCTTATAGGAAAGCATTTAACCTTTGTTCAGCATCTCCTTTGTCTCTCGCTCTCTCTCCCCCCACACCCATAACCCAGGCGAGATTGGAAACTCACTGTGTACTGAAAAATGATCGTAAACCTGCATAATTCAGCTCTGTGGCAAAGCACTTGTGTAACCAAACCACCGGGCTAGAAAGGAGTTTGGATTGGGTAAGGCTGATTGAAATCTTCAATGAGCTTGGCTTGAGAAGCATGCAAAATATATGTTATAGAGAGAGGGAGCGATCCTGTGCATCCTGCCAGCACTGCCAAGTCCAAACTGAAGTAAATCCCCATACTGATATTGTAATGATTATAACTTCCCATCCTGTCTCCAGGCAACAGGGCAGACTAGGAAGGTAACTCAGGGGGTATTGATTCATTGGTGCACCAGTTTCAGGAGCAAAGGCTGTGATGCGGCAGCAATGCACACCCGAACCTGGAGGCCCGAGGCCGGCCTAGAATTGGGCCTGGTGCCTCATTACTATGAATGGGCTGAGCAGCCGGCACCTGTCGCTCCTCCATGGGCAGCTCGCCTGATTGAAGAATTGAATTTCGGCCGCTCGCCTCGCCAGCGGCGGCCCGTAGGTAAGTCCTGGGAGGTGGGCTGTGGATGGATGGGCCTTGTGGGGTGTGATCATTGTGCTGTGGAGGCATGCGAGCACGCCTGCTCATCTTGGCTCCACCGCAATGATTGTTTTTGTATTTTTCGTTAAAACACTTACCTTTTGGTGGCGGTCACCCAGAGACCGCTCACCAATCCCATGCGGAGCAGGCCTGGCTCCTGCTCCACCCCGCGATATCAAATTTTAGGCGTATTTTAGACGTGAGATGCTGGTCCCCAAACTTGGCCTTTGTTGCACTTGTTTGACGCCTGCAAAAAGGGATACACGGGATCCATGTTCTACCCCTTAGTGTCAACACACCTGCTATTCTAATTCTGCAGCTGTTCAACTTGAATAGAAGATTCCAAGATCTGGATTAACTAAAGAAAAAACAACCCAGACTCAAACCTGGAATCAACGGAGTTGTTCCGGATTCTGTCTTTAAATGGAACGCAGTACCGGGGAGGGTATTTTAAAGAGTTTCTCTGTCAGTGAAGAATACTGCTTATTGCGGAGGCTTTGGTACAGCATATCAGACAGGACCTGAAAGGAGAAAGCAATGGCAGCTCCTCAGAGTTGAGGTAAACGGCAGTATGTGAAGCTCTGGGCTAGTGATGCATGAAATTACAGCCTGCCAGACATTAAAGATAGACCAAAGCTAATAAACCTCAGGCTAAATAACTCAGATATCTGCCACAAACAGCCAGCCTATTCAATACATCAAAGGCCAAAATAAATGTTGTTAAATATACTCCCTTTTGTTGTGTATATATAGACACAGGATTAAGAAAAATATTGTTTTTACCCCAAAGTAACGTTAATTATGAATAAACTGAAATTGCGCAAGATTGAAAAAAATTGTTTTAAAACAATAATTAGAATACATTAGCAGCCTGCGGCTCCTACACAGCTTTAGAGCCACAGTCTAATCAGACTTTCATGAGTGATGCCATTTTGACATGTGCCTAATCAGAATGGGGAAATGCCAGACTCCTCCTATGTCATCTTAAAGCCTTGGGGGTAAAAATTGAGTCGCGCCCCATTTGGGGCGCTAACCTCGCCGGGGCGCGACTTTTAGCGCCCCGAAAAAATTAGCGGCCCCGCGCCGGAACTTCAGTGGTTGCGCCCCAAGAGGGAAGCGGGGCGCAACTGGAAGCACCCCGCATCCCTCTTGGGGCGCTGCGAGTGAATATCCTGGCGCTACGTGCCGCAGCGCCACGCGCTGCGGCACGTCGCGCCGCGGTATTGCAGGCCTTCCTCCCCTTCTTAAAGGGGAGGGACCCTGCGCAGCGCGAACCGGGGCCCAGCTGGGCTCCCAGGGATCGGGAGTGCCGGCAAAAGAGCCCGGCACTCAAGAGAAGTGCCGGGCTCTTGGAGCGCAGCCGGCACTTCACGGTGGGGGGGCTTCACGGGGGCCGGGGACAGCAACGGGGGCAGGTGCTGGCAGGCGGCCAGCAACAAAAATGGCCGCCTGCCACCTCCCCTTTAAATATCGCCGCCCCGGCCGCACGTACGCCCCCCTGAACCCGTCGGACATAGCGTCTGGCGGTAAATCAGGGGGCGCGACTGAAGATCACGGCCGGGGCGCGAGCGGGGCGCTGCGCACGGCGATGACGTCATCGCCGGCGGCGCAGCGCCACAGGGCGCTACCGGCTGCCGCCGCCGCTAACCTCCCACTAAATTTTTCGGGAGGCGTGGGCGGCGCTGCGCCCGGGCGTTAGCTGCTTTACGCCCCATTAGCGCCCATTTAAGGCGCTAACGGGAGGCGCAAGCAGCTGAATTTTTCCCCCTTGATGCGGAGATGCCGGTGTTGGACTGGGGTGGACAAAATTGAGAGGTCGCACAACACCAGGTTACAGTCCAACAGTTGGACTATAACCTGGTGTTGTGCGACCTCTCAATCTTAAAGCCTTGCAGGGTAATTTTGTTTAGGATTGCTAGTTTACAAAGATACAATGCAGAGTTCAGTGGAAATGGAACAATATCCAACTTGGGTGATCTGTGAGAAATGTGTTTAGCAAAAGGTGTGAGAAGCATATCAAACTGAAAGCAAGAACATACTCCCAACTCACAAGTATGTATGAAGGTGTGTCTAGCTATACAAGTCACTACAGATTGTTAGGCCAAACATGGGAAGGTTTATTAAGTACAAAGATATAGTGCGATAAATCAGTTAGTTAGGGTTAGCGCATACAGAAACAACACTGTGCCGAGCCAAACTGCAGCGTGGCCTGGATCCCTCAGGATCCCTTTATTATCCGCTTCCCAGAATCGGCTTGACTTTTAGAAACTGAACAATGTTTAGCCCTTAAAGGGACCGCCACTTCACATCAAGCCAGTTGAGTTCAGTTCGGGCTTTGCAGTAGTCCTTTATACGGGTATGTCATTGTGGAAATGTATGGCCCACCAGTTTGTGAAGCGTTACCGAAGGGGCTTTCTGGATTTTTCTTCAAAGGGTCCTGTGTACAATCCAGGGGTTCTCGCATTTCAACACAGGACTTACAGCACTGCTGACGGGTTCCAGTTTTAAGTTACCCATTAATGATATGTTTCAACGGTTACATTTCTGGAAGGGTTTTTAATTACTTTTGGTAGTTAGGTGGGGGCACATGAATTTTCAAGCTTTTTGAGTATGAATGAGTCTGCATTCTTGGTGTGTCCTTACATGCACAGCTCAATCTTTCTTCTGTCAAAGCAGCTTTTAATTATGGTAATTGAGTAGCGATAATTAAAGTGGGACTAGGTCTTATCTCTTATGTTGGGCGGTTGTCTTTTTTTTAACATTACAGTGAGGGGAAATAGGCTCCATTAGAGCAAAATCATTCTCTTTATCAGAAACATGGTGATAGGAGAACTTTTATTGATTGGATTATCATTTTAGGTCTGGTGATTGTCCGCTCAGTTTTTTCACTTGAGGTCTTTGTCCCTGCTTTTCCCACAATGCCTATTGCCTTCATGTTGTCCTCCTTTGGTTGAGAGGATGCTGTTGCCTAGGCCCCAGGCTTCTCCAGTTTGGCTGTCATTAAGTGATTAGTATATACATTGATGTGGTCAAGTGGAATAAATTCCAACAAGATGAAATATTCTGTTGTTAGGAAGCATTCCAGTTGGAGGTCTGACTGACCTACTTATGACTGATCTAGAATGTAGTGCGGCATTTCTGAATTGTGGGGACTGCTGGGTATTTAAGCCCACCACTGTCCATTTAAGAGGCGAGTGCTTAAAACTGGCAGACCACTGTATTACTGGTAGACACAGACATTTTTACTTTGCTTTATTTTATGACTGCTCTGGTTATGATTTCTTCATTACCCACGTGTCCAGCCTTGTGACTGGTCCAATGCTGAAGGAGGAACATCAGAGAGATTCTATTTTGCTCCTGGCCTGAGCTCTATAGTTGCACGTTTCTGCTTTGCAGGCTCTGCACAGGTCAGAACCTTCAGACTGGATGGATAAGGGTGATTGACTGGTACCGTAAAATCTAGTGTATAAGCCATACTTGTGTATAAGACACACTCTTAATGTGCATTGTATAGATCATATTGATATTCAAATTACACTGGTATATATAAGCCAATTCCACATTTTAGCTTAAAAATTGGTATCCAATAGTGATTCATATACTGGATTTTAGTGTGACCGTTGTATAGATGCAACACAGAACCTGTATTTGCATTAGTCAATCATTTGTCCCAGTTGGTTGGATTCATACCTGTTTTATCTTTGGTAAGGCCTCTGTGCCTTCAGGGTTGTTTTCAGCTTTGTTTTCTGTAAGTTCAAAGAGCATGCCGTCTGCCAAGTTGTATCTTGTGCTCATCATGATTGGAATAAGTTTTCTGCACACCCTGCGATCACACCTAGGTTATCTGTTACCTTCTGTTTGGGCCAGGGTGGTCTGTGAGAACTCAGCGTGCAAAGCCACTGTTAAGTGTAGATTAGCGTAGCCAGACTTCCCAGCTGTCAAACGTTCCCATTTTGTACGGACACTTTTTGGAGCCCTTAATCCAATGAATGCACCCTCCCTCCCTCCCTCCCACTATCAAAAAGTGCCCTTTGCAAGCTTGCACTTGTAATATGTCTGTGTGATTGCAGGGAACAGTCCCCATCAAAGTTACCGTAAATCCAGAACAAAATGGGGCAGAAAACACATGGTGCATTTAAAACCACCATTGCAAAACTCTACAGCTTTAATAAGAAGGATGGTTGGAGGGCATTCAGGGACAATCCTTGAATTTAGGGGAGGATTGCAGTCTCTGGTGTGCTGGGAATCGCTGCCAGTGAAGCCATTCATCCATCATTGGTATTACTGCCAGAACCCTAATACAAGCAAAAGCAAGTGGAAAGAGTTCCTGGGGAAAAAATTCCTCTATAAAAACATAGGAAAATGGAATTAAGCTATTTCCTTGATAGGAATTCCCAGATATGTTAATATAAATCTTCCACAAAAATTGCCAGTTACCAATCCTATCAGAATATCTTCTATAAACATTATACACTTGCTATGAACTATTAAGGGAATATAATGGGATTGTGAGAAAAGGCTTTCCTGGAAAGAGGTTACAAAACGTGGAATTTATTTTATTGAGAAATGTGTTTTTTGAATACATTAATATTTCTAAAACATTTAGAAATTGAAATTGTCTTCATTTATACCTGGTCACACTTTGGAAAAAGAGACAAGTACAACAGGATATGTGCTGTAAAACTGTATTCTGTTTAAAAAAAAGTTTTAAAGCTATTTTAGTGTCTCCCATTCTCCATAAGAAAGTGGAATTATATATGAAGATAGTATAAGCAATAATTTGTACAGTAAATTATTCTGTTTTTTCTATATGTATGGGATGTCAATATTTACAGACTTAAATTATGAAGAGTACTGTAGTTTATTAAATCTGTGTTTTAATAAATTTGCATGTCTTAAAATATAATGTTTTGCAGTTTCTACTAAATGTTGTTTTATTTCCTGTACAACTTGTGGAAATAGAATTGCACATTGCTTGATTTAGTCACATTGATTTAATCACATTGCCCAGTTTCCCTCGTGTCTCCCCTCCCATGACTGACTTCCAGACCCTATCACCAGCTGGTAAAGCAGGTACCTGGGTGTAGAGCAGACTGTTCTGTGCCAGGTCACATGTAACTGTGCGCACACTCTGTTGTATAACAATTCCTGGTCACTGCCATGCCTTTTTTTTTACTGTCACAATTACATTTTTGCTGTCACACTTTTGCTGTCACACTTTGCCAATTAGCTGGAAGTGAAACAGCAGCAGATCAAAGCTAAACAGGCAAAGAATGTACAAATTGACAATGAGGAAAATGAACCAATTGAATCACGCAGAATGCTTTTTGGGAGGAAAAAAACTCTGCCTTTTTTCTTCAGTAACTGAAAATTTTAATGTCTAAATAAAACATCAAAAACTTATATATTTAACGTTATCCATTGAATTGACTTTTTATCGCTTTATTGAAGTTTGTACTTTAAGGCCCTCAGCCTGCATCAAAGGCCTAGGCAAAGGACTGGACATTGTTTCTCCAGAACAATTGAAGGGAGTACCCAACTGCTTCTGAGCATGGGCAGTATGAATAATTGTCCAGCATGCATTCGTTGTTTTTTCTGAACTGAAGTGGAAGGGATCTTCCCTTATTCTATGAGGATTTGTAAGCTTTTAACCTCCAAACACTTCAAAACAAACTGGAGATTAAATTCTCAAAGATTTATTTCAGGTAAATTTCACATTTTAAATATTAGCAACTGCTCCCTTTTTGTTAACTGCTGAATTTGAAGTCATTGACATTTCGGCAGTATCAGTGATTAACAGCACCTATGGTTTCTGTTAAGATTGTTGATTGAGGAGCTGCAGCCTTGTAGGCCTCAACAGAGACTGGTGCCTACACAGTTAAGTGTATGGGGGTCTATATGTAGGGAAAGGAAGCCTTTAACTAGGCCCCCTCCATCCAGCGCCACTACTCTGGGATACTACCATCTTAAACACATTGCGATCTTGGGAAGTGGCAGTGGTGGATGGGAAGGGACGGGCTGGGGACTTGGTATGCTGTGTCAGCCTGGATTCTGTGCTCAATCTCTGGAGCGGGCCTTGAACCCACAACTTTCTGACACTACCAGGATCTCTTTGAGTGATGAACAAATAACACTGTGACATGATTGTGTATCTCAGGATACAAATGACAAATCAGGTTTACTAAGAAGTAAGATTAACAAAAGCAGATTGAGTTACAGTAAAATAATACTAGGTCTGTCAGCCGTATCTTGAAACAATGAGTCCCAAAAGCACAGTGATTCCTGACATTTCGATCATGCTTCTGTGTAGAAAAGCTTTACATGAGACTGAACTCCCATAGATGCAGAGCCAGGCATGGCAGCACTATAGAATCTAGACTGTTCACCCAGGTTAAATGTTTCTCTACCCTTTGAAGTTCAATTTATGACAAAGGAAGGTCAACATGTATCCCACACAATTAAACTGTACTCTTAATCAAAGTAGGGTTCAAAGGTACCAGAGCAGTCTCCCAGGAATCAAACAACCCATGCCCCTTCAGGACACAGCCAATGAGACCCCGATGGGAGAATTGTAGAACTGCAAGGTCGACAGACTGTTTATAGGTCAGTATTGGTTATTTCTAATGCCTGGGTGAACTTGGCATCTACCACTTGTTAGGCAATCCCCCTGGATGCAGTGACACCTCCACTTTTGGAGTGGTGCCTGTACATGAGCCGGAGACATGGATCGTTCCACCTTCCTGCAGCACGGTGGAATAAACTCAACAGAGAATCTTGCCCAGCATGTGGTTGCAGGGGCCATTTTAAAGTTTACAGGTAAGACACAAGCTCACTTAAATAAAAATGGGAGTATTAATGATATTAAACAGAGCGCCAATGTATCACAAATTAGGTTCTGATGTCAGAAACTCCTGGAAACAAGTCATTGATTGATTGTAGTATCAGATGTTTATTGACAAGCTTCTTGGGTACAGGGGTAATTCTGCCATTAAGCTTCACTAGCCAAGAGTATGGGTCACAAGCAGAGCTATAACACTGTGAGTTTGATTCTGTGATCTGCACTCCTGTTTAGCGAGGTTCTATGCCAAGAGCAAAATTAGAATCATAGAATGATTACAGCACAGAAAGAGGCCATTCGGCCCGTTGAGCCCATGCCAGCTCTCTGCAAGACCACTTCTCTGCTTTAAGGAGAACAACCCCAGCTTCTCCAGTCCATCCATGTAACTGAAGTCACTCATCCCTGGAATCATTCTTGTAAATCTTTTCTGCACCCTCTTGAAGCCTTCACATCCTTCCTAAAGTGTGGTGCCCAGAATTGGACACAATACTCCAGTTGAGGCCAAACCAGTGTTTTACAAAAATTCATAACTTCTCTGCTTTTGTACTCTATGCTTCCATTTATAAAGCCCAGGATCCCGTATCCTTTTTAACCGCTTTCTCAATCTGCCCTGCCACCTTCAACGACTTGTGCACATATACCCCCAGGTCTCTCTGTTCCTGCACCCCCTTTAGAATTGTACCCTTTAGTTTATATTGCGTCTCCTCGTTCTTCCTACCAAAATGTATCACTTCGCACTTTTCTGCATTAAATTTCATCTGCCACATGTCCGTCCATTCCACCAGCCTGTCTATGTCCTCTTGAAGTCTATCACTATCCTCCTCACTGTTCACTATACTTCCAAGTTTTGTGTCATCTGCAAATTTTGAAATTGTGCCCTGTACACCCACGTCCAAGTCATTAATACATAGCAAGAAAAGCAGTGGTCCCAGTACCGACCCCTGGGGAACACCACTGTATACCTTCCTCCAGTTCGAAAAACAACCGTTCACCACAACTCTCTGTTTCCTGTCACTTAGCCAATTTTGTATTCATGCTGCCACTGTCCCTTTTATTCCATGGGCTTCAACTTTGCTGGCAAGCCTATTATGTGAACTTTATCAAACGCCTTTTGGAAGTCCATGTACACCACATCAACCGCATTGCCCTCATCAACCCTCTCAGTTACCTCATCAAAAAACTCAATCAAGTTAGTTAAACACAATTTGCCTTTATCAAATCCATGCTGGCTTTCCTTAATTAATCCACACTTGTCCAAGTGACTGTTAATTTTGTCCCAGGTTATCGTTTCTAAAAGCTTCCCCACCACCGAGGTTAAACTGACTGGCCTGTGGTTGCTGGGTTTATCCTTACACCCTTTTTTGAACAAGGGTGTAACATTTGCAATTCTCCAGTCCTCTGGCACCACCCTCGTATCTAAGGTGGATTGTAAGATTATGGCCAGTACCTCTGCAATTTCCACCTTTACTTCCCTCAGCATCCTAGGATGCATCCCATCTGGTCCTGGTGACTTATCTGTATAGCCAGCCTTTCTAGTACCTCCTCTTTATCAATTTTTAGCCCATCTAGTATCTCAAGTACCTCCTCTTTCACTATGACTTTGGCAGCATCTTCTTGCTTGGTAAAGACAGATGCAAAGTACTAATTTAGTACCTCAGCCATGCCCTCTGCCTCCATGCGTAGGTCTCCTTTTTGGTCCTTAATCAGCCCCATCCCTCCTCTTACTACCCATTTACTATTTATATGCCTATAGAGACTTTTGGATTCCCTTAAGTTTCCAACAGAATTTAAGGTTTCTCAATAAATCTTTCATCAACTCAAAACATCCTGACTACACGTAAGGCGGATGTATTTTAATGATGTTTTCCCCCTGTTTATTTTGATGGCAGTGTATTTTTCCAGCAAAGGGCAGCTTGGGATTGGATCCTAGGCCATTCTGGAATCTGTTGAAATGAGCGGGACCTCTGTGAGACACAGGTGGCTCCTTCCCATCTGGAGAGGAGATCCAAAATGGGCAGGTCTGTGTTGGGATAGGAAATTTCAAGTTTTCCTTTTGTTAATTAAAAAGCGAAGACGTATGATTATTATGATCTGGAATGCACTGCCTGAAAGGGTGGAGGAAGCAAATTCAATAGTAACTTTCAAAAGGGAATTGGATAAATACTTGAAGGGGAAAAAATTGCAGGGCTCTGGGGAAAGAGCAGGGGGAGTGTTACTAATTGGACAGCTCTTTCAAAGAGCCGGCACAGGCACAATGGGCCAAAAGGCCTCCTTCTGTGCTATAAGGTTCTATGAAAAGTTATGTGATTGTTAATACTTTGGATGTTGCACTTCAGACACGACTTTGTTACACATGCTAAACATCTTTGAAAACGTACAAGACGGAAAGCCAGTGATTTCCCGCTGTGCTTTTTATAACCTTAGGGAGGAGCCAGGTATTTGCAAGCCGCTGCCAAACTACTTGGAAACAATTGCCTTCTAATTAACCTCAGGACATGCATATGAGGAATGGATCTCTAATTAACTTGAGGATGTATTTATTTACAGTACATCTTCATTGCCACGAAGGAACATAATTCCGACCCCCGAATCTGCCTTTTTCCCACCCCACATGCCTCCAAACCCGCCTCCACGGGCCGGTGAAAATTGAGCCCACAGCCTCTGACTTACTGTGAGCAATGCCACAAGAGGTCAACTGGTATATTTTACATCGATAGATACTTCAAACAAAAAGTGCTCCCCTTTGATCTTACTTTCTCTTTAGGCATCTAACGGCTCCAAGGACGCGCTTGACTTTAATGGCAAACATAATCCTTTGCCAAGTGCTCTTAATGAAGGACCGATCCTACTTTTAATTATTTTTTATTATCAATTTAGGATGTTTTTGCTGGGAATAGGGGAGGGGATGGTCCTTCTCACAGTGTGTTCTGCAGCGTAAGTTCACCGCACCCGGCTTGCGTCCTGTAGCTATGCTGCTTCTAACTTTCCATAACATCATTGGTTCATAGAAAAACTAACACACATGTTTCATTTATGAGGCCAAGTGAAAGTTGCTTCGCCCTGGCTCCCCGACACAGATCAAGTTGGTTACAATGATGTCATGCTACCTAGAAAGCACTGCAAGTTGCCAAGCCACCTGTGCCCTACCTGCTCCAATCCCGCAGTGCAAACACACAATGACATAAAACACGCGAGGTTGCGAACAAAGCAATTAATTCACTGTTGACAAGTTTGTAGACAATATTTTGAATTTTAAAGAAAGATTAATGTAATGTGAAATGATTTGAATGTCAGTTCAATGATGAAATGATTTGGATGACAATTCTCTCGGTTTGTAAATGGATATGCACCATGATTGGTATTGCTATCAGATCATCTTATCACTCATGGATATGCTCATGTTTATTAGAGGTTTTATTAAAAAATCGTAAGAAAACCACACGCATAGGACATATTAATGAAGATGGAGAATCCACTATAGTATGAACATTCCTAAGTAATATTACATAGGATTACACAGGATATACGGCTCAGAAACAGGCCATTTGGCCCAACCAGTCCATGCCGGCGTTTATGCTCCACTCGAGCCTCCTCCCGTCTTTCCTCATCTAAATCTACCAGCATAACCCTCTATTTCCTTCTCCCTCATATGCTTGTCTAGCCTCCCCTTAAATGCATCTATACTTTTCGCTTCAACTACTCCCTGTGGTAGTGAGTTCCACATTCTCACCACTCTTTGGGTAAAGAAATTTCTTCTGAATTCCCTATTGGATTTCTTGGTGACTATCTTATATTGATGACCTCTAGTTATGCTCTTCCCCACAAGTGGAAACGTTCTCTCTGTATCCACTTTATCAAAACCTTTCATCATTTTAAAGACCTCTATTAGGTCACCCCTCAGCCTTCTTTTTTCAAGAAAAAAGAGACCCAGCCTGTTCATCCTTTCCTGATATTTATACACTCGCATTTCTGGTATCATCCTTGTAAATCTTCTCTGCACCCTCTCTAGTGCCTCTATATCCTTTTTATAATATGGCGACCAGAACTGCACGCAGTACTCTAAGTGTGGTCTAACCAAGGTTCGATACAGGTTTCGCATAACTTCCCTACTTTTCAATTCTATCGCTCTAGAAATAAACCCTAGTGCTTGGTTTGCTTTTTTTATGGCCTTGCTAACCTGTGGCGCAACTTTTAGTGATTTGTGTATTTGTGCTCCGAAATCCCTTTGTTCCTCTACTCCACCTAGACTCACACCCTCCAAGTATTAAGTGACCTCCCTATTCTTCCTACCAAAATGTAATACCTCACAGTTATCTGTGTTGAACTTCATTTGCCAATTATATGCCCATTCTGCAAGTTTATTAATGTCCTCCTGTAATTTGTTGCAGTCCTCCTCAGTATTGACTATCCCCCCCAATTTGGTGTCATCCGCAAATTTAGAAATTGTGTTTTTGATTCCAAAGTCTAAATGGTTAATATAAATTGTGAACAGCAGTGGTCCCAGCACTGATCCTTGTGGAACACCACTACCCACCTTCTGCCTCTGTGAATAGCTACCTTTAAACCTTACTCTCTGCTTTCTGTCTTGAAGCCAGCTAGCTATCCATTCTGCTACTTGTCTCGTTAAGTATAAGCTTCGTTCAGTTGGTAGCACTCTTGTTTCTGAGTTCGAAGCTCATGGGTTTGAGCTTCACTCCAAGGCTTGGGCAGATGATCCAGGCTAACACATAAGTGCAGTCCTGAGGCAATGCTGGACTGCTGGAGGCGTCGTGCTTCAGATGAGATGTTAAGCTAAGGCTCCGGCATCCTAACCCCGAGCCACATAAGGAGATATTAGGGCAGATGAGCTTGGTCAAAGAGCTAGGTTTTAAGGAGCATCTTAAAGGAGGAAGGAGAGGTAGCGAGGCGGAGAGGTTTAGGGTGGGAATTCCAGACCCTTAGGGCCTAGGCAACAGAAGGCATGGCCGCCAATGGTGGAGCGATTAAAATTGGGGATGCTCAAGATGGTCAGAATTGGAGGAGCGCAGATATCTTGGAGGATTGTAGGGCAGAGGAGGTTTGATCTTCAGTCTGCGTCGGGACAGCAGTAGAAGCGCTTCAAATTGCTTCAGCAACTCTAGATTCTGAAGGAGAAAAATTGCTGATTGCTGTATTGTTAAATGTGCATGTGTGAACATGGACTGAGGGTATCACTCCCAGCTATGGTCCCTCAGGGTGGGCTGACCTGCTTATATCTGCCTGTTCAAGCTCACACACTTAAGTGATATACTCGTGGGGCAGCCATTGCCCATGGAACCAAACCACAGGAGGCCAGTGGTTTCAGCAGAAAGAACATGAAAGAACTTGGATTTATATTGCAACCTATTGCATCCTCAGGGCATCCCAAAGGGCTTAACGAATAGTGGGTTACTTTTGAAGCAAAGTCACTGTTGTTATGCAGGCAAGCGCTCCAACCAAATAACACACAGCCGGGTCCTATACACAGCAAAGGAACAAATGACCAGGTAATCCATTTTTGTTGGTGAACCAAAAGCAGAAAATGATGTAAAGACTCAGCAAAAGCCCTTCTGTATCCAAACATTGACATTTGTTCTCTCCACAGATGTCACCTGACCTGCTGAGTGTTTCCCGCATTTTCTGTTTTTGTCTCAGATTTCCAGCATCTGCGATATTTTGCTCCCTGTTCAGTTTTCGGTTGCATTGGCCAGGACGCTGGAAGAACTCCCTCCTCGTCTCTGATATTTCTCATCCACCTGAAGAGGCAGACAGGGCCTCGGTTTAACGTCTCGGCCAAAAGACGGCACTTCTCACAATGCAAAACTCCCTCAGTACTGCACTGGAGTGTCAACCTAGCAGTTTTGAATTTACCCTGGCCTCCACCCCCTCCCCCCAAAAATAAACAGGCCGCTTACATTTTCTTCAATGTGTTAACTTGATTTATGGGTTGAAATTGCACTGCGATAGTTTTTTTTGTCTTTTAATACTCCTGTGAAGCGCCTTGGGACATTTTACTATGTTAAAGGCACTATATAAATACAAGTTGTTGTTGTTGATATCAGTAACAAATGCATTAACATGTTGGTATGAAATTCCTCTGTCCATTATGGATTGTTAACCCATTTAAGTTAGATAGGTTAACACCTTAGTCAAATGAAGGAATCTCACACAGACTTGTTAAAGAAATCATCGCTAATATGGTACAATGCGATCCCCTGACTTGCCTAGTTTTGTGTGAATGAAGCTGGGAGTGCACAACACATGGTTCAAAATATGTGGCGCAGGATTGTGTTTGTGAAGAAACTATTTAAATTGACCTTTCAAAAAAAAATAGGGTCAAGTTATACGATAGAGAATGGATGAAGCCCAAAGATGCAAGTGGTTGAGCAGTGAGCATAAAAGCCCCATTGAACAGACAGCGTGTGGAGCCTTACAATGATGCTTTGGTTTATAGAGGATTACTTCTGTGGGACTGTGAGAGCAGTGCCAGTTTCTGGTAGGAATAAATAGGATCTTGCAACAACAGCCTTTCTCCACACTGAAATTTCTGGTACAGGGAAATGTTTACCGTGTCTTGTTGTGAAGTGCGGTCGAAAGAGGGCAACATGCAGATAAAGAGAACAGGAAGTAGCAGCAGTTCGTATGTTTCTTTCTCGCGCGCACACACAATCCCTGACTTCTCTCCTCCTACAGTCCAACTCAGTTGAGCTCCCACTTGCTAATCAATTAACACATTGCATCTGTCCAAGGGAACTAAGATACCTCAGAACTATTCCCAAAGCTCCCTGCTCAAACTGTTTCAGATTACTGCTAAGGCTGAATAAAATTGTTAGTTCATCTTCCAGGAATTCCACCAATTTGTTTTGCCTCATGAGAGAAAAACGTACACATCCAGCAGACGGAAAGTGATGAGGGAGGCCCAGGCTATTTTTAGCGCTCGGTCTTAAATGGACCTTCTTCACACGTTGCACTAATTAGGTTGGAGTTTCCAAATTGGCCTCTGTCGATGGCTGTGTACTTTTATCGAGCTGGATAAAATTTGGCAAGTGATTGTTTTATGATAAAGCAGCTCCTGCTAAATTGATTATGAACTTGTAGTCAGCTTTGCACTATGCTGTAAGTAGACTACTTCACTGGACTGTGGACGCAGATATAGAGGACACGGGTTCAAAATGAACGAGTCTCGAGCAAGACTATGATCAGGAGGATTTTTCTCCCACGGAGTAGTGGGTGTGTGAAAAGTATTCCCACTGAAGTCAGTTGATGGTATAGCCCAAATATTACTGTTGGTGATATGAGGATGCAAACATGTTTTTTTTTCTGTATCAGGGTTTGTTACGAATTTAGCCTGGGTCTGGAGTAGCAGCCAATACATGCTTGCAAGTAGATAAGGAACTATCAATAATTGAATTTGCACGGGTAGTCTTCATGCTTCATTTGGTACCATTACTGTCAGGAGGTTGACGATTCAGCCTCCCTGAGGATCAGTGTTGGGAGCTTGCCTGGAGCTCAGATTTGGGCCTACTTCTGGTTCTGATTTCAGGTCTACTACAGGCTGATCTCAGCCAAGGTCTACAATTAGCTCCAGTGACATGGGTTAAAGGAGGGGAAAATACACCAGGGCTGTCACTCCTGATCACTATCCAGTGTATGTCTGTGGGCTTCAGGATCAGGCCTGGCTATAATGCATTCCCCCACTATAACCAAATAGTCTGTCAACACTCACTGTCAAAGCTCATGTGAATAATGGGTGCTTGTGCAAGTCACTGGAGGGCAGAGATGCTCGAGCATCTTCGGGAGAGGAGAGAGAATCAAAAAATCAAATCAACTGATAACGGCACAAAAATCAAAAGGGCAAATTCACCAAGCTTGCACTCCCAGCAGGGAGCTGCACCTGAAAGGAATTCTTGTTGGATATAGGACACTGTAGCACCGATTCCCTGACACATGATCCCTTCGAGCAATGCTCCCCACTGGGAATATGGGATCGGTGAATTTTCCTTTAACTTTCTCACATTCTTAATCCGTTTGTGATTTTTTAAGAAGAGATTCTGGTAAGACTCCCCGCCCCCCCCACCTTTCAATGCCATGTCTACGGACTGGAGTGCAGCAAAACTTCAAGTGCGACAGTAAAGGATTCTTTGTTCAATATACATGCTATTCCCAAGGCACTTGAGTATAAAACAATGAGGGGCTTCTGCAATAAAGGAGGAGAGAGTTAGAGTACAGCCCTGCCACGTTGGGACTAGGTTTGAATGCGGCTCAGACTGATCAAGTACAAAGTTAAAACAGAAAAAGCTGGCGAGGTTTCCCCCTTTCTGGAGTGGTAGTTGATTCATGACCTCCTGACTCGGAGACAAGAGTGCAACCATGGCTGACACTTTTTTTTGGTTTCGGGCTAGTGCACATTCAGTGAGGAGGAGGCCCCAGTCTGTGTTTAACCAGTGTGAATGCTGATGCCAATACTAGATGCCTAAAGTAAGGGAAATTAATTTTTTTTCTTTTTTCGCTGTTGACATCTTTTACCTGAGGAACAAACAGAAAATTCACCAATTATAAAAAAATAAGAGAACAACAGGCCCCCAGAGAACCTATTGTCGATAAGTTCTCATTTCCTTTGGCATGTCTCTCTTATCTGATCCCCAAATATGCAATCAGGAAGATTACTGTTGCTGTCTGAATTGTAAGTATAAAAGCCTACAGTTTTATTGCTGGAGCCTATGGCACCTGAAGGAACATTACAAAAAAGTTAAGGATGAAGGTAGGCCGTTCACTCCATTGAATTCCTCGTTCGAGTACTCCAACTCACCCAGCCCAGCATCCTCCCACAGGGTAGGATTTCCGCAGCGGATCTCTCAATCTCCCGCCGTAACTTGGATGGAGAATAGGTAGCAACGATGTGAATATATCTGCTGGTCCTCCAGCGATTGAACAGTAGGAGATTGGGAGATCTTTCAAATAATGTACTTCCTTCAGGGTGCCAAAACCGAAATATTTAAAGTTAAAGGGGGCGAAATTGGGTGCTTTTGCACCTCCCATTAGCGCAACGGGGTGCAAATGGCTTTGCGACCGGGCGCGGCGCTGACATCGACTCCCGCCATATTCGGTGGGAGTTTCGTGGCGGCGCTACAGCGTTGCGCCCCAATCTCTTTCACCATTGTGACGTCATCGCCGTGCGTATCGCCCCGGTAGCGCCCCGGACCCGAAATTGACTTCCGCCCCCTGCAGTAGCGCCGGTCGAAAACACCGACAGCTGCAGCAGGTGTGCATCGGGCGGCCGGCCGCTTCAGGGGCGATGATTAAAGGCGAGGTGGCCGAGGTAAGTGGGGAAAAGAAACTTACCTTTCTTGTTGCAGTTTTTTTCGCGGGTTCCTGCCCGCGATCGATCAGCCCGGCACTCTGCTTGAGCGCCGGGCTGATCGCGTGGGATCGCGGCTGCCTTGGTGGTCCAGGTAGGTACTTTTTAAATTGCAGAGCCTGCAGCGATGGCCCTTCCCTTTAAGGGAGGGAAGGAGACTTTGAACGCGGCAGCGCTGTACGGCCCAGTGTGCAGCGCTGCTGAAGTCTCCGCCCCGCCTGCTGCCGATTGCACTCCAAGAAGGAAGTGGAGCGCTTGATTTAACACTCCACTTCTTCTTGGAGCGCAAAAGCAAATTGTTCAAAAGTGTGAAATCGTTAGTGCCTAGCACTAACTTTTCAAACTTTTAAAAATTAGCGCCCCATGCGGGGCGATAGTGAATTTCTCCCCCGATATTTCTCATGCTCAGAAAAATGGTTTCCTCGGGGCTGTAGGTACCGACTAACTGATATTTTGTGGAAGCAGAGTAACTGTGTTGACATTGAGCGCAGGGATCCTAACCAAACATGTTGGTTAGTACTCACTGAGTATTGCGTAGTTGTGCTGTGCGCGTGTCAATTGAGTGCCATCTTTTTCTTTTTAGTCAAAGGTTGCGGGACATATAGGATATGGGGGCAATTGCTTTACATTGAGCTCCCCATATATTTACCTTCCCTTTCAACCTAAATCCCTTCCTTTGAGGTTTTTATATATGGAAATTACTGCCATGCACTTTCAACGCCCCTAATGAATCTATTAGCTTTACTGGTAGATTATTCCAAACCTACAGCACATGTTGAGTAAATGTTTGTTTTATTTGGTCCTGATTTTAACTCCCCACCGCCCCCCCCCCGACCCAAAAGCCCAATGAGAATGGGACTATGGGGGAGTGGAGTTAAAATAGGACAGGGAACCTACTTGCCAATTCGCCCTGCATTCCCGTCGGCCGATTATTTTAACTCCCGAGTTTCGGGAGGCGTGAGAGGCCCTCACCACATTCAGGCAAGGGCCTTAGGAATAGTCAAAAGTCAGCGTCCATTGACGTCATTCAGAGCCCGATGTGAATTTAACCCTGGGCTGCGGGAGTCGCGTACAGCGAGACCGTGCTGGGAGGAGCTGGCGTCAGATTGATCCTGGGGCAGAAGTAGTCCGGTAAGATAAGTGTTTTTAAAGTTTTACTGGGTTCCGTCGGGAACTGGGGATGAATGCGAACAGAAGATTGCAGGTGCACTGCCCTACATTGATATTAATAACATCACTCAGGTACATATACTTATTAAATGAGATTTACTAGAATGGTACCAGGGATGAGGGACTTCATTTACGTGGAGAGACTGGAGAAGCTGGGGTTGTTCTCCTTAGAGCAGAGAAGGTAAGGGGAGATTTAATAGAGGTGTTCAAAATTGTGAAGGGTTTATAGAGGAAATAAGGAGAAACTGTTTCTCGTGGCAGAAGGGTCAATAACTGGAGTATACAGATTTAAGGTAAATGGCAAAAGAACCAGAGGCGAGATGAGGGGATTTTTTTTACGCAGTAAGTGGCTGTGATCTGGAATGCACTGCCTGAAAGGGCGGTGGAAGCAGATTCAATAATAACTTTCAAAGGGGAATTGGATAAATACTTGAAGGGGAAAATTTGCAGGGCTATGAGGAAAGAGCAGGGAGTGGGACTAATTGGAGAGCTCTTTCAAAGAGCCGGCACAGACACGATGGGCTGAATGGCTGCCTTCTGTGCTGTATCGTTCTAGTAACAAGAGGTGAACTCGTCTGCATACAGTTTGGTGCTCACTTCCTCCGTTGAGCGGACCCAGCAAGTCCCGGGCTGCGGCTTTTAATTTTCTGAACTGGTGATGCACTATCACTGCGTTATGGCACAACACAAAGCTGTAATTTAGGAATAGCCCAATCTGGAAAAAAAATCCAGCCAGGTCTTTCTATATTCATAGAAATAAAACCTGCATTTAACCACTCTTCTCTATAACAGGCAGCCACACTGTGTAAAGCTGCAGTTATACCGCTGGTGCTGTTTTCACACTGGTATGTAACTGCATTTAAGGGTTAACCTTGGGAGGTGTGGAGCCTCACTAGATGATGCCATGGGCCAGAGGTGGGGCTTTAACACGATAATGCCGGTTCTGCGATCTGCGCTCCCTTCGAGCGAGGTTCCCTGGTCCCTCTTAGAATGGCGCAGGTGGGCATCATTGAGCTTTGCTGCCGTGCCTGTACTGCACTGTAATCAGGAGAAACCAGAGCCCTGTACACATGTGCTTACAGATGTGAATAGAACTCTGTCTGCGAGCTGTCTGAGACAAATGCAGCGGGGCAGTATCTCCTCCCAGTAGTTGTACATCAAAAGTCAAGACCCCACTTGGTGATGGTTCAGCTGCGGTTCCACTGATTTTTGTGATTGTTGTGGAGCAAAAACCACTTTGCAGTGAGGCAGAACGTGCACTTTTAATCCTGGTTATGTGTGAACGTGTTATTCTGCCTATTTTAATGTCGCCATTTCACTACAAATCACTGAGTTCTTCAGGGCAATTTTAAAAGAAGACGACGGTATGAATTGTGGACCTTACAGCAAGGACCAAGAATTGACCTTGGTCAAAATAAATTAATCGCAATCTGCTTCGATCAAAGCATTTATATGTGATGAACTGTTTGATTTCTACACTGTAAATGTTGCTGTTGTAAACGACTAGGTATAAATTTGTACCTCAACTCAATTACATTATAATTGATTTGAATGAATTAAATGTGATGCACCTGTCTTGCTGTACTGTACACATAAATTTTCGATAACGATCTAAATTATTTTTTAAATTGAATTTTTGATGCCTTTCACCTGTAGCCTGAGGCAGCCAGCACACTGACACTTTAATTGAACTGTCAACTACAGTGACAGCCAGTCAGTCAAGGTTGTCTGAATATTGCTTGTATTTCCCTCCCCCCCAGTACAGTGTTGGATACGTGAATAGACTCTCAGCTCTCGCAGTGTGTTATTTGGCAGACCTCTCGCTCTGATCCGAAGGTCTGAGCCACGCACCAGGTTTGAACCCAGAATCTAGGCCAACACGCCACAGCAGTACCGAGGACATGCTGCATTGTCGGATGTGCTGTCCGCTAAAGGGGACAGATGAGCCAGTCAGTTGTCTCATCTCTGGTCATGGGATATTGCTAGTGCAGAATGGCTGATATGTTTGTCTACAGTTGCTGCACTTCAGCACTTGTGAACTGCTTTGTGACATTTCAATATTCAACATTTACACAGAATTGTGAGGCTGTGAAATTCACTTCCGGGGTCAGTGGTTGCGGCAGGAACTATGACCTCGATACTAACCCCCAAACGACAGGCGGGAGAGCGCCGAAGAGGGGGAGGGGTTAAAGAGTCAAATGCGCAAAACCTGACCCCCAACGCGCACGAGCCCGCCACCGCGACTATCAGGGTGTCCGTGTGTCCCGCCGTGGAGAGGAGGGAGGGTCGTTAACATGTGTAAATCGGGCTTCTAGAATGCAATTAACGGCTGCTGCACAGGGTCGAGAAACTCGGCGGTGAAACTGGGGCGAGATTAAGCTGCACTTAAATGGGGTGATTAAAGATCAGGAGGCCACCTCAGTGCTCACAGCTGCTTTCTCGGTTCCCTCTGGGACACGGGGTAGTGAAAGGACTGGTGTGAGAGGGTCATTTGGAGAGTTTTGAGTTGTTCAGACAGAGAAGCTGACGATGGGTGGTGCCACGGCTGGTTTTTTAATTGGTCTTGGGAAGAGGAGAAGAGTGAGGATCAGCAGCAGCGAGGTTCTTCTGTGGAGGGAGCAGCAGGCGGCCAGCAGGGTAGGGAGCAATAGAGGTGTCGAGGTCGCAGGAGGCACTACCTCCCTAATGGGGTGTACAGGCAGAGGTGCAGCTTCCTTGATCCGGAGAAGCAGTGCTTCCGAGGGCTGAGATTGTCACGTCAGGTGGTGGCAGACATCTGTAGCCTCCTAGAAGACCTGCTCCCTGCTGGACCTGGCGGCCACACATTACCAGTGGCTGTGAAAGTGACCACCGTCCTCAATTTCTTGGCCTGCGGTTCCTTCCAGGGCGCTACTGGAGACATAGCGAGGGTCTTGCAATTGGTTGCACATAAATGCATAAGGCAGGTGATGGATGGATTGTTTGCCAGGGCTGGGAGCTATGTAAACCTAGCCAGAATGAGTGAGCACTCGGATTCGTTTCTCTGGCTTGCTTCCCACAGGTATAGGGTGGCATTGATTGTACACACGAGGCAATCGGAGCACCCCCTGATCAACAAGAAGCATTTGTCAACCGCAAGGGATTTAATTCTGTCAATGCGCAGCTGGTGTGTAACCACAAGACGAGGTTGATGCAAGTCTGCACCAGATTCCCTGGGAGCTGCCATGACGTCTTCATACTGCGGCAGTCCAACATTCCCAACATGTTCAGACCTGGAATCAGCCTTAAAGGATGGCTACTAGGCGACAAAATCTGGCTTACGAAATCTCAGAGGAACCCCACCGATGAACACCAGGAGCGCTACAACACGAGCCACATAACAACCAGATGTGTCATCGAGCAAGCCATCGGCATGCTCAAGTTGCGCTTCAGGTGCCTGGACAGGTCTGGAGGTGCCCTTCAGTACTCGCCAGTGAGGGTCTCTAGGATAATCATGGTGTGCTGCGCTTTGCACAACATTACACAGCAGCAAGGACTAGAGGTGCAGGAGGAACAAACCGCTCAGCACTCCTCATCTGATGAGGAGGAAGATGGGGCATACAAAGCCAGACCAGCCGATCACATTGCTGCTCGGGATGCCAGGGGTGCCCCAATAGCTCAAACATTCTGTTAGTCACTCGCACTGGACCAAAGTAACTATAACATCCCCCCAACTCCCTCCCCCACTTACACAAGCAGTCTTGTAACCATCCATCCGCTCGTTCGACATCCACCGACTGCTGTCAGTCAATTCACGTCTTCACAGTCAGCACCAAACAAATGAAAAGCAGAGTTGGCACTCGTCACGCAAGAATAGGGAGCATGGGAAAGTGGGGCAAAGTAATAAAATGTGACATAAGATATTAACTATATGAACAATTATTCAAATAAAACATATGCTTACCCCTGGTGAACTATAAAGCTTTCATGTTTCTGCCTCTGACACTTCCACGTGGTGCAATCTCTGTGGCTTCAGCAGAGGTAGTGGCAGGCTGCTCTGATCCCTGCTCTAACTTCTTTGGTGCTCGCGGCCGACGACCTCTGGGTGTTGGAGCTCGAGAGGACCCCGTCAAATATTGCTCCATCAGCACCTGTGCAGGGGCAGACTGGACCCGCGGGAGAGGAGGCAGCGTGTCAGGTACTGGTTTGGGAGGTGGGTGCGGTGGGTGCAATGGGTGAGATGTGCAGACGCTTTTGAGAGGAGTTTGCACTTTCATCTCCCTCATTGCCCTCCTCCCTCTCCTGGGCCAGCGGAACTTCGCCCCTGCCTCTCTGCGGGAGAGCAGCTTGGAGCAGATCAGTGACGCCTTGGAAGCCCATGTCTAATCTATCTGCCAGCCTGTGTAAGGCAGTAGACAAGTTGGCATTAAGAATTGCAAGGCTGATGTCTGGGCCTACAGGGACTCATTAGTGCACCGTGATTCAGGTTCCATAGAGGAGGCCAGTCTCAATGGAAGATTGTGTCTTCGCAAGGGCCTGCGACATCACTCCACAAATGTTTGAGCTGGACTCCTCCATCCTCTAGGACATTGTGGAGAGTGTTCCTGGCAGGACTGCCAGTACCTCGCAAATCTGCTGCTGACCCTCTATCATTCTCCTTTTCATTGACGCCCCCCCAGGTTCCGCATCTCTGTCCAGCTCAGCAGAGCTTGGAGAGAACTGCGCCCTCTGACACGGAGCTGTCCCGACCTCCACTCGCTGCTCGTGCCCACTTGTGATGTACAATTCACCAAGTGACATCTTACCTAACTGTGTAAGAGGACCCACCGATGTGCTTGTATCTGTGCTGGTGCCTGCCACACATGTGTCCGCCACACATGTGTCCTGTGTCTGTGCACCCTCAGCGAGAATGAGCTCCTCTGAGGAATCCTTGTCATCTGTGGGCAGGGGCTCCTGTTCTTCACGTGATGGCCCCGGAGGAGAGAAGAGACGGATAAGATTTAGTCATGGGACTGTACAAAAGTTGAAATGCACAAGATTACGGCGATCATTTTTAATTAAGTGCTGAAGTCATCTGAAGATTACTTTGTCTTGTAGAAGATGAAGCTATAAGTTTAGATAGATGTGGAGATTTGTTCAACTGTCTTTGGGGGTCATGGAGGAATTTGGATAACTAAATGAGGTCGAGTTCATCACAGGGCAGTTTAATTCTATTCATTGCTGATTCAACTCCTCTTCCTAATTAATCCTTTGAGTATTGACATATTTTCTTAATTATTCAAACACTTTGTTTCCTTCACATATTTTCTACAGTATTTTTGTTTGGTTGAGGAGGATAGCATGCCAGTCATCCCAAGGAAACTAATATTGAATCAGGGACGGAGACTCACCAAAATTAATGTAAGCAAATTGTGTCAGCCGTGGCTCAGTGGGTAGCACTCTCGCCTCTGAGTCAGAAGGCTGTGGGTTCAAGTCCCACTCCAGAGACTTAAGCACAAAAATCTAGGCTGACGCTCAATGCAGTATTGAGGGAGTGCTGCACTGTCAGAGGTGCTGTCTTTTGGATGAGTAAACCCGAGTTAAACCCCATCTGCCCTCTGAAGTGGACGTAAAAGACCCCATGGCACTATTTCGAAGAAGAGCAGGGAAGTTCTCCCCGGTGTCCTGGCCAATATTTATCCCTCAATCAACATAACAAAAACAGATTATCTGGTCATTATCACATTGCTGTTTGTGGGAGCTTGCTGTGCGCAAATTGGCTGCTGCGTTTCCTACATTACAACAGTTGACTACACTTCAAAAAGTACTTCATTGACTGTGAAGTGCTTTGGGACGTCCGGTGGTTGTGAAAGACGCTCTATAAATGCAAGTCTTTCTTTTTTTGTCTAAATTAACAGTAATGAAGAAAATAATGGCACTAAAGAATGACAGGTCCCCAGGACCTGATGGTTTTCATTCCAGGGATTTAAAGGGATTAGGTGAGAACATTGCCCTAACTATGATCTTCCAAAATACTCTCGATAAAGGGACCGTTCCTTTAGATTGGAAAACTGCATGTCACTCTGCTAGTTAAGAACATAAGAACATAAGAAATAGGAGCAGGAGCAGGCCATTCGGCCCCTCGAGCCTGCTCCGCCATTCAATAAGATCATGGCTGATCTGATTTTGGCCTCAACTCCACTTTCCTGCCTGTTCCCCAGAACCCTTGATTCCCCTGTAGCTCAAAAATCTGTCTATCTCAGCCTTGAATATATTCAATGACTCAGCCTCCACAGCTCTCTGGGGTAAAAAATTCCAAAGATTCACGACCCTTTGAGAGAAGAAATTCCTCCTCATCTCCGTGTTAAATGGGCGACCCCTTATTCTGAAATTATGCCCCTAGTTCTAGATTCCCCCACAAGGGGAAACATCCTCTCAGCATTTACCCTGTCCAACCCCCTCAGAATCTTATATGTTTCAATAAGATCACTTCTCATTCTTCTAAACTCCAATGAGTATAGGCCCAACCTGCTCAACCTTTCCTCATAAGACAACCCTTCCATCCCAGGAATCAACCTAGTGAACCTTCTCTGAACTGCCTCCAATGCAAGTATATCCCTCCTTAAATAAGGGGACCAAAACTGTACGCAGTACTCTAGGTGTGGTCTCACCAGCGCCTTGTACAGTTGTAGCAAGACTTCCCTACTTTTATACTCTATCCCCCTTGAAATAAAGGCCAACATTCCATTTGCCTTCCTAATTACTTGCTGTACCTGCATGTTAACTTTTTGTGTTTCATGTACGAGGACACCCAAATCCCTCTGTACTGCTGCATTCTGTAGTCTTTCTCCATTTAAATAATATTTTTCTTTTCTATTCTTTCTACCTAAGTGGATAACTTCACATTTTCCCACATTATACTCCATCTGCCAAATTCTTGCCCACTCACTTAACCTATCTATATCCCTTTGCAGACTCTTTGTGTCCTCCTCACAACTTGCTTTCCCACCTATCTTTGTATCGTCTGCAAATTTGGCTACAATGCACTCGCTTCCTTCATCCAAGTCATTAATGTAGATTGTAAATAGCTGAGGCCCCAGCACTGATCCCTGTGGCACCCCACTAGTTACAGATTGCCATCCTGAAAATTACCCATTTATCCCGACTCTCTGTTTTCTGTTAGTTAGCCAGTCCTCTATCCATGCTAATATATTACCCCCAACACCATGAGCTCTTATCTTATGCAGTAACCTTTTATGTGGCACCTTGTCGAATGCCTTTTGGAAATCCAAATACACTACATCTACTGGTTCCCCTTTATCCACCCTGCTCGTTACCTCCTCAAAGAACTCTAACGGATTTGTCAAACACAATTTCCCTTTCATAAAACCAAGTTGACTCTTTTTGATTGTATTATGATTTTCTAAATGCCCTGCTACTACTTCCTTAAAAATGGATTCAAACATTTTGCCAATGACAGATGTTAGGCTAACTGGCCTATAGTTTCCTGCTTTCTGTCTCCCTCCTTTTTTGAATAAGGGTGTTACATTTGCGGTTTTCCAATCTGCTGGGACTTTTCCAGAGTCAAGGGAATTTTGGAAGATTACAACCAATGCATCCACTATCTCTGTAGCCACTTCTTTTAAGACCCTAGGATGCAGGCCATCAGGTCCAGAGGACTTGTCAGCCTTTAGACCCATAAGTTTGCCTAGCACTTTTTCTCTAGTGATAGTGATTGTTTTAAGTTCCTCCCTTTGGCCCCTTGATTTTCTACTATTACTGGGATGTTTTTAGTGTCCTCTACTGTGAAGACAGATACAAAATATTTGTTCATTGCCTCTGCCATTTCCTTGTTTCCCATTATTATTTCCCCAGTCTCATCCTCTAAGGGAACCAACGTTTACTTTAGCTACTCTCTTCCTTTTTATATACTTGTAGAAGCTCTTACTGTCAGTTTTTATATTTCTTGCTAGTTTACTCTCATAAGCTATTTTCTCCCTCTTTATTATTTTTTTAGTCATCCTTTTCTGGTTTCTAAAATTTTCCCAATCTTCTGGCCTACCACTAATCTTTGCAACATTGTATGCCTTTTCTTTCAATTTGATACCCTCCTTAACTTCCTTGGTTAGCCATGGTTGGTTTATCCTTCTCTTCGAGTCTTTCTTTCTCACTGAAATATATCTTTGTTGAGTGTCATGAAATATCTCTTTAAATGTCTCCCACTGCTTTTCTACCGTGTTACCTTCTAATCTATTTTCCCAGTCCACTTTAGCCAGCTCCCTCCTCATACCTTTGTAATTGCCTTTATTTAAGTTTAATACTCTAGTTTCAGACCCAAGTTTCTCACCTTCAAACTGAATGTGGAATTCTATCATGTTATGATCACTCTTCCCTAGAGGATCCTTTACTATGAGATAATTAATTAATCCTGTTTCATTACACATTACCAGATCTAAAATAGCCTGTTCCCTGGTCAGTTCCACAATGTATTGTTCCAAGAAACTGTCCCAAATACACTCTATGAACTCGTCCTCAAGGCTACTTTTGCAAATTTGATTTGTCCAATCTATATGAAGATTAAGATTGCCCATGATTATTGCAGTACCTTTCTTACAAGCCCCCATTATTTCTTGATTTATACTCTGTCCTATAGTGTAGCTACTGTTAGGGAGCCGATATACTCCTCCCACCAGGGCCTTCTTTCCCTTACTATTTCTTACCTCCACCCAAATTGATTCTACATCTGGAACTTCCGAGCCAAGATCATTTCTCATTATTGTACTGATCATTTCCTTTATTAACAGAGCTACCCCACCACCTTTTCCTTTCTGTCTATCCTTCCGAAATCTCATATACCCCTGAATATTCAGTTCCCAGCCTTGGTCACATTGCAACCATGTTTCTGTGATGGCTATCAGATCATACCCATTTATTTCTATTTGTGCCGTCAATTCATCTATCTTGTTACGAATGATGTGTACATTCAGATAAAGAGCCTTTAATTTTGTCTTTTTATCATTTTTCCCTAATCTGACCTTATTTACTGGTGCACTCTTCTGCTTGTACGCTCTGTCCCTTCCTGTCACACTCTGGTTTTCATTGCCCATATCGCTACCCTGCACTATTGCCCTGTCCTTTCTCTTTAACTTTCTAAATTTCTCCTCGCTTGAACCCTCCCCCCCACTATTTAGTTTAAAGCCCTAGCTCCAGCTCCAGTTATTCGATTTGCCAGGACACTGGTCCCAGCATGGTTCAAGTGAAAGCCGTCCCAACGGAACAGTTCCCTCTTTCCCCAGTACAGGTGCCAGTGCCCCATGAATCGAAACCCATTTCTCCCACACCAATCCTTGAGCCACGCATTCAACTCACTGATTTTATTGACCCTATGCCAATTTGCTCGTGGCTTAGGTAGTAATCCAGAGATTATTACCTTTGTGGTTCTGTTTTTTAATTTAGACCCTAGCTGCTCATACTCCCTCAGCAGAACCTCTTTCTTAATCTTACCTATGTTGTTGGTTCCTACGTGGACCATGACAACTCGATCCTTCCCCTCCCACTCCAAGTTCCTCTCCAGCCCCGAGGAGATGTCCTTAACCCTGGCACCGGGCAGGCAACACAGCCTTCGGGACTCACGCTCTCGGCTACAGAGAACAGCATCTATCCCCCTAACTATACTGTCTCCTATCACTACGACATTCCTTTTTACACCCCCCACTTGAATGGCCCCCTGTACCACGATGCCGTGGTCAGTTTGCTCATCCTCCCTGCAGTCCCTGCTCTCGTCCACACAGGTTGCAAGAACCTCGTAACTGTTGGACAAGTGCAAGGGCTGAGGCTCCTCCAATGCTACCTCCTGGATCCCCATACCTGCCTCACTCGCAGTCACACCCTCCTGTCCCTGACCACGGGCCAAATCTGAAGTATTTAACCTAAGGGGTGTGACTGCCTCCTGGAACAAAGTGTCCAGGTAACTTTCTCCCCCCCCCTTGATGTATCACAATGTCTGCAGCTCGGACTCCAGCCCATAAACTCTGAGCCGAAGTTCCTCGAGCTGCAGACACTTACTGCAGATGTGGTCGCCCTGGATCAAACTGGTGTCCACCAGCTCCCACATGCTGCAGCTGCAACACATCGCCTGCCCTGCCATTTCTATTGTATTTTATTTAATTAATTCCGTCAATATCAATCAATTGTCTATTTATAGTTTTTACTCTAGGTAAACTAGGTTATAACCTTGTTTAATTTATTAAATTTATTAAATTAAGTTTAGTTAGTTATAAATTTAGTTATATGCTACAGGTCTTTACTGTAACTTAGCCCTCAGTCCTAAGAGAAAAGAAATACTCACCAACAATCACCTACCTGCTTACCTGTGACGTCACACTTTGATTTTTTGTTATTGAATCAGAGCCTCGCTGCTCCTCCCTCGCTGGCTCTGCTCTCGGGCCTCCTCTCACCGCGCTCTTTATTCTGCTCCTGCTCCGGTTCTGCCCAGGTCCGCTGGCTCTGCTCTCGGGCCTCCTCTCGCCGCGCTCTTTATTCTGCTCCCGCTCCGGTTCCGCCCTGGTCCGCTGGCTCTGCTCTCAGGCCTCCTCTCACCGCGCTCTTTATTCTGCTCCCGCTGCCGCTCCGGTTCTGCCCAGGTCCGCTGGCTCTGAGAGGTGAGAGAGGGAAACCAGGGAATTATAGACCAGTTAGCCTAACATCTGTTGTCGGGAAATTACTAGAGTCTATAATTAAGGATAGGGTGACTGAACACCTCAAAATTTTCAGTTGATCAGAGAGAGCCAGCATGGATTTGTAAAGGGTAGGTCATGCCTGACGAACCTGATTGAATTTTTTGAAGAGGTGACTAAAGTAGTGGACAGGGGAATGTCTATGGATGTTATTTATATGGTCTTCCAGAAGGCATTCGATAAAGTCCCTCATAAGAGACTGTTAGCTAAAGTTGAAGCTCATGGAATTGAAGGCAAATTATTGACCTGGTGAGGAAATTGGCTGAGCGGCAGGAGACAAAGTGTTGGGGTAATGGGCAGGTGCTCTAATTGGCAGGATGTGACTAGTGGCGTCCAACAGGGATCTGTATTGGGGCCTCAACTATTCATTGTGTTTATTAACGACCTAGATGACTGGATACAGAGCCACATATCCAAGTTTGCTGATGACACAAAGATAGGCAGCATTGTAGGCAGTGTAGATGGAAGCATAAAATTACAAAAAGATATTAATAGATTAAGTGGGCAATTCTGTGGCAAATGGATGTCAATATAGGCTAGTGTGAGGTCATCCACTTTGGACCTAAAAAGGATAGAACAGAATACTTTCTAAATGGTGAAAAGCTGGAAGCAGTGAAGGTCCAAAGAGACTTGGGGGTCAATGTACATTTGGACATGTACTAACAATAATCAAAAAGGCTAATGGAATGCTGGCCTTTATAGCTAGAGAACTAGAATACAAGAGGTTAGAAGTCATTCTACATCTATATAAAGGCCTGGTTAGACCACACCCGGAGTACTGTGTTCAGTTCTGGGTCCCACACCTTATATATTGGCCTTGGAGGGAGTGCAGAGTAGATTTACTAGGATGATACTTGGACTCCAAGGGTTAAATTACGAGGAGAGATTACACAAACTAGGGTTGTATTCACTGGAATTTAGATGATTAAGGGGTGATTTGTTTGAAGTTTTCAAGACATTAGGGGGAACTGATAGGGTAGATAGAGAGAAACTATTTCTGCTGGTTGGGGAATCTAGAACCAGAGGGACATAGTCTAAAAATTAGAGCCAGGCCTTTCAGGAGTGAAGTTAGGAAACACTTCTACAGGTAACAAGGAGGGTTGATGAGAGTAGTGCGTTTGATGTAGTCTACATGGATTTTAGCAAGGCTTTTGACAAGGTCCCACATGGCAGACTGGTCAGAAAAGTAAAAGCCCATGGGATCCAAGGGAAAATGGCAAGTTGGATCCAAAATTGGCTCAGTGGCAGGAAACAAAGGGTAATGGTCGACAAATGTTTTTGTGACTGGAAAGCTGTTTCCAGTGGGGTTCCACAGGGCTCAATACTAGGTCCCTTGCTTTTTGTAGTTTACATCAATGATTTATACTTCAATGTAGGAGGCATGATTAAGAAGTTTGCAGATGATACAAAAATTGGCCTTGTAGTTGATAGTGAGGAAGATAGCAGTAGACTGCAGGAAGATATCAATGGACTGATCAGGTGGGCAGAAAAGTGGCAAATGGAATTCAATCCGGAGAAATGTGAGGCAATGCATTTGGGGAGGGCTAACAAGGCAAGGGAATACACAATAAATGATAGGATACTGAGAAGTGTAGCGGAACAGAGGGACCTTAGATGCATGTCCACAGATCCCTGAAGGTAGCAGGACAGGTAGATAAGGTGGTTAAGAAGGCATTCAGAATACGTTCCTTTATTAGCTGAGGCATAGAATATAAGGGCAGGGAGGTTATGCGTGAACTGTACAAAACACTAGTTAGGCCACATCTAGAGTACTGCATGCAGTTCTGGTCACCACATTACAGGAAAGATATGATTGCACTAGAGAGGGTACAGAAGAGATTTAGGAGGTTGTTGCCAGGACTGGAGAATTTTAGCTTTGAGGAAAGATTGGACAGGCTGGGGTTGTTTTCTTTGGCACAGAGGAGGCTGATGGGAGACTTAATTGAGATGTATAAAATTATAAGGGCCGAGATAGAGTGGATAGGAAGGATCTATTTCCCCTAGCAGAGAGGTCAATAACCAGGGGGCATAGATTGAAAGTAATGGGTAGAAGGATTAGAGGGGAGTTGAGGAGAACTTTTTTCACCCAGAGGGTGGTGGGGGTCTGGAACACATTGCCTGAAAGGGTAATAGAGGCAGAAACCCTGATCACATTTAAAAAGTACTTGGATATTCTCCTAGTGTATAGATCCTGCATGAATGGACTCAGATAGGGGACTTCCATCCCATTAGTCTGAGCTGGATCAAATCATATCACAAAGGTGAAATGACATGCTAATCCATTACACCTCACATACGAGGACATAGGAATGCTCGACAAAAGAAGACCACGGTTCACCTAATTCACCTTCTACTATCCTGGTAGTCACATGATACAACGAAAATGGAGTTGTTGATGAATTAATAATGATTGATTGCTATGATTAGTCTACAACAGATCCAGACGTGACATGAGAAAAACCCCAGTGGTGGAGAGCTTTGGTGAACCATAGGCCCAAAGTCACCTGTTCCTCCCAAGCATGTTACACTTACCACATCATGTCTCAAATTACGCATATACTGTATCGCAAAATGTTAATTTCTGAAAGAAATCTATTGAATTTGCATTTGAATGAATCAATACTAACTGCTTCCACCATCTCCATAGGGAGCCCGTTCCATAGATTGACCACTCACTCACTCGTATCTAATAATTTCTTGCAATTGTCAATATTCTATTAAATTATAACAGCCAGGAATTTCCTCTGAGCTGTTCCCCCCTCTCTGTCGCAGTACCTTTGTCGGAAGTGCGGGGAAACCCTGCTTAGGCTCTTGTGAAATTACGGAGGAAATTCCCGGCCAATGTGGCACCAACGAGTAACTGGTGGTTTTACCAAGAAATAATCCACAGGGTTAGGTAGCAGTATTTATGTGCTTAGCATCTCTTAAGTGATTTATCTTTTGGCGGGAAACGTTAAAGTTGTGTCAAGACATCTTAGACTGATGCTGGAGCACTGTGACATAACTAGCCAGTTTCATTTGATCAGCTGCACCGAGACTAAAATTCTACAGAAACACTTGTGGGGGAAAAACTCAGTCAAACATACTGGAATTGTCATCCCATTTGTGGAGATTTGTCCTATCTTACTATCGGGCATGACGTGCTGTTTATGGGAGAGTGCATGTCCATAATGTAAATCGCCAACTCTCCATCTCCTTCCATGTCATGTGAGAGATGGGGATAACTTTAGTTATAACACCAACAATTTCTAAACTTGTGGATGACACCAAATTGGGGGGGGATAGTCAATACTGAGGAGGATTGCAACAAATTACAAGAAGGCATTAATAAACTTGCAGAATGGACATATAATTGGCAAATGAATTTCAACACAGATAAATGTGAGGTACAGTATTACATTTTGGTAGGAAAAATAAGGAGGTCACATATTACTTGGAAATTAGTATTAGTAAAAAAATAGTGCTGGACAAATTAATGGGACTGAAAGCCCGATAAATCCCCAGGGCCTGATAATCTGCATCCCAGAATACTAAAAGAGGTAGCCATGGAAATAGTGGATGCATTGGTTGTCATCGTCCAAAATTCTATAGATTATGGAACAGTTCCTGCAGATTGGAGGGTGGCAAATGTAACCCTGCTATTTAAAAAAGGAGGGAGAGAGAAAACGGGGAACTACAGACCGGTTAGCCTAACAGCAGTAGTAGGGAAAATGCTAGAGTCTATTATAAAGGATGTGATAACAGGACACTTAGAAAATATCAACGGGATTAGACAAAGTCAACATGGATTTATGAAAGGGAAATCGTGTTTGACAAACCTACTGGAGTTTTTTGAGGATGTAACTGGTAGAATAGATAAGGGAGAACCAGTGGATGTGGTGTATTTGGATTTTCAGAAGGCCTTTGATAAAGTCCCACATAAGAGGTTAGTGTGCAAAATTAAAGCACATGGGATTGGGGGTAATATACAGTACTGGCATGGATTGAAAATTGGTTAACAGACAGGAAACAGAGAGTAGGAATAAATGGGTCTTTTTCGGGGTGGCAGGCAGTGACTAGTGGGGTACTGTAGGGATCAGTGCTTGGGCCCCAGCTATTCACAATATATATCAATGACTTGGATGAGGGAACCAAATGTAATATTTCCAAGTTTGCTGAAGACACGAAACTAGGTGGGATTGTGAGGAGGATGCAAAGAGACTTCAAGGCGATTTAGACAAGTTGAGTGAGTGGCAGATGCAGTATAACATGGATAAATGTGAAGTTATCCACTTTGGTAGGAAAAACAGAAAGGCAGAGTATTATTTAAATGGTGATAGATTGGGAAATGTTGATGTACAAAGGGACCTGGGTGTCCTTGTACACCAGTCACTGAAAGCAAACAGCAGGTGCAGCAAGCAGTTAGGAAGGCAAATGGTATGTTGGCCTTCATTGCAAGAGGATTTGAGTACAGGAGCAAGGATGTCTTACTACAGTTATAGAGGGTCTTGGTGAGACCACACCTGGAGTACTGTGTGCAGTTTTGGTCTCCTTACCTAAGAAAGGATATACTTGCCAGAGAGGGAGTGCAGCGAAAGTTCACCAGACTGATTCCTGGGATGGCAGGACTGTCGTATGAGGAGAGATTGGGTCGACTAGGCCTGTATTCACTAGAGTTTAGAAGAATGAGAGGGGATCTCATTGAAACGTATAAAATTCTGACAGAGCTAGACAGACTGGATGCAGGGAGGATGTTTCCTCTGGCTGGGGGCTCGAGAACGAGGGGGTCATAGTCTCAGGATACGGGGTAGGACATTTAGGACTGAGATGAGGAGAAATTTCTTCACTCAGAGGGTGGTGAACCTGTGGAATTCTCTACCACAGAAGGCTGTGGAGGTCAAGTCACTGAATATATTTAAGAAGGAGATAGATAGATTTCTAAACACAAAAGCCATCAAGGGGTATGGGGAGAGAGCGGGAATATGGTATTGAGATAGAGGATCAGCCATGATCATATTGGATGGCGGAGCAGGCTCGAACGGCTGAATGGCCTACTCCTAATCCTATTTTTTTCCTATGCATTTAAGGGGAAGCTAGACAAGCATATGAGGGAGAAGGGAATAGAGGGTTATGCTGATAGAGTTAGATGAGGAAAGACGGGAGGAGGCTCCAGTGGAGCATAAATGCTGGCATGGACTGGTTAGGCCGAATGGCCTGTTTCTGTGCTGTGTATCCTATGTAATCCTATGTAAACCGGTATCAGTGGCGTGTAATGCCCAGCTTTACTGCTAGCTGCATGTCACACTCCCGGACAGCTAACACTGGGAGAGCACAGGTGGTAGTGTCCACCTTTTCCTACATTCAGAACAGTTTATGAAGTCCCCAGGGGCTCTAACAGACCACTTGTGTACTTTTAAAATGCGGCTTCTCGCAAGGCCCGAGTCGTACTGTACCCAGTGAGGCGGCCTCCTGTAGGCGGCCTGGCAGTTTCCCAGCTTTACTGTGCTTGAGAGTCGGATCAGACCTGATTCCCAAGTTATACCTTTTTACGCGGGTGCATTCCAGAAACGACCTTCCATCGATGTGAAAGTGTCAGTGTAATTATAGCTGCACCTTTGTGTTCAGCTCAGTCTCCTTCTGAAGTTTGAAATGAATAGCTACAGATCTCTGATGTTTGTTCTTCAAATAGATGGTTTTCACAGGCAGGATCGTGAACAAAGTGGCTGGTGCACTAATGTCCGACCCTTTCTCCCTGCCTGTAGAAGCCCCTCTCGGAGTTGCATGCAGTGAAGGGCTCTGATTCCTGCCATCTGTCGGGACCTGATACTTATACCTGTATCATTTTTTTTCCGCAAAAAAGGAGTCTCTTGAAGTGCCTGAGAACAAGCTCCACCCTGTCTGATGCTGTGTGGCCAGCAAAACCTGCCTGCTGTTATTATCCTGCTGTAACTCGAGGACAGGGTCTGTAATCAGGAATACCTGTAATTTCAAGAACTAAGGGACCTTTGTCTCTCCTGGTATTGCACAGCTGGTACTTAAGCTTACCCAAGGGACTGTCCTTGATAAATCATTCTCTGTTCTAACGAGAACACCCCGGGAGCACGGCTTCGATGCTTTCATAAACACTGCGGGTCTCCAGGTGAAGACCTGTCAAGGGATGAAATACTCGGTTTCTGGTGTCAGTGGTGTGATTGCGACAACCAATAAAATGAGAGCCCGGGGTAAACAGAGAGCCCAGAATTAACAGAAGTCGCATTGAGCTACAATGGAATTCACAGGTTTTTCGCGGCGGAAGTTTTGAGAATTGTGCTTGTATCAAGTACCTTATCCAATTTTCCTTTATTGTATTGCCCTACAAAGCTGACTTAAATTTGCAAACCATATTAAATTGCTGTCAATGCACACTGTGGCATATTAAATATAATGCAGATCTCATTCCAAGCGGCAATTATTTGCAATGCACGGCAAACAAACTTATTTGAAAATGTGTTTTAAGCACGCTGAAGATAAGTAATGAAGATAAAATATAACTTCGAAGGAGCGGACGATCAGTCGGATAAGATTGCTGTCGTTCCTGAGATATTTCAGCTTTCTTTGACTCTTGCCGTTCACGCCCCACCTCGCACTGCTTTCAATCATTACATCACAAGCCTCGACAAATGTCGACATACCTCCAGATCAGCATTTAAAAAAAACACTCAAGGATCTGCAACCGATCTGTAGGAATTCTTGATTTTAGAGACCTCCAGAGATCCAACAGTGATGATAACTGTTGCTTCTGCATCCTAGCCAGATATACTTGACACCAAAAATCTGTCACAGAGGAAATAAAAACACTTTTCCTTGACTGCCCCTTTGTTGCACAAGTACAGTACTGTACATTCACTCTGGCACACCGGCACAACTAATCTAAAGTTTAGAGCACGCAAAAAAATGATGAAAGGCAGAGGATAGGGTAGCACATAGGATTAATGACACTGCCAATTCACCTCTGGAACTCGGGTTTCAATCTAATCCATGCCAGTGGGAGTAAATCTAGGCTGACCTCTGACAGTGCAGTGCTGAGGGAGTGCTGCACTGTCGGAGGTGCCGTCTTTCAGATAAGACGTTAAACCGAGGCCCCGTCTGCTCTCTCAGGTGGACGTAAAAGATCCCATGGCACTTTTCGAAGACGAGCAGGGGAGTTATCCCTGGTGTCCTGGCCAATATTTATCCCTCAACCAACACCTAAAACAGATTGGTCATTATCACAGTGCTGTTTGTGGGAGCTTGCTGTGTACAAATTGGCTGCCGCGTTTCCTACAGTGACTACGCTTCAAAAGTACTTAATTATCTGTAAAGCACTTTGGGACCCCCTGAGGTTGTGAAAAGCACAATATAAATGCAAGATCTTTCTTTTTTTATTTAAAGTCTCTTCACTCTCTGCTGGCTGTGAGGAGAGGATCCAATGTGAATTGAGCTTCGTGCAATCTGAACCCATCTACTAGTGGGTGTGGATTTGTACCACAATACTGCCCATAATGTGGCTGTAAATTGACACTTTCCTTTAGAGTAACCACAAGAGTGGTTGTTGTGTGCCAGTTCCCCCCTCCCTGTGGCCTTCACCACACGAAGGACAAGAGCAGCAATGTCATGGGAACACCATCACCTCCATGTTGCACGCCATCCTGACATCCTTTGTCATTACTGGGTCAACATTCTGGAATTTCCTACCCAACACACAAGGCCTGGGAGCACAACATCTCAAGGCTTGCAGTGGTTCAAGGAGAAGGCCCACCATCACCTTCTCAGGCAACTAGGGATGAGCAATACATGTCTCTTTGCCAATATCGCCCACATTCTGACAGCAAATTTCTTTTTAAAATTGCATTCTAAAAAGCATTACCCACTTTGATTACATGCATTGCCTTCATTCCAACCCATCTTGGGATTATTAACATCACCTAATATGATAATCAGTCTGAACTGTCTGAGAATCGCCCTCTGTATCTGATCTCCACTGTTTGGTGGCCTGTAATGCACACTAAGAATTGTACCATTTCCCTTCTCGTTTCTTAACTCTATCCATATAGATTCTGTCTTAATGCAAGCCCTTAGGGCATCCTAACATTCCAACACTATGATAGAATCCTATACTAATACTCCACCCGCCCCCTCTTTTTCGCTTCCTATCTCTCCTGAAAATATTATAACCACAAATATTAAGTACGGGTAAGAGCTCCTCTGATCACTCTTCTCTGCATCAAAGACCACTCCCATAAACAAGCCCTCAGCCCCTACCAACCTGTGACTTTAAAAGCACAATTTTTGGTAATGTAGTGTTTCCTATGGTCAAACTTCAAGCCTTGCTGAAAGGAAGATCTTGCATTTATATTGCATCTTTCAAAACCTCAGGACATCCCAAAACACTTCACAGCCAATTAATTTATTTTTCGCAGCATATTCGCTATTTAATGTAGGGAAACATGGCCGCCAAATCGCACACAGAAAGGTCCTAGAAACAACAATGAGATAAATGACCAGATCATCTGTTTTAGTAATGTTGGTTGCTATATTTAGCTCGCTGGGTAGGACACAAACCCTCAGTGAGTGCTTAGATTTTAGACAGCAGTAGAATAAACATTTCATTAGACCTTGGCTTAGGCTATAAACCGAGGAGCAGATTTATTAAAATAGATCAACAGTGGCATTTAAATGATTCAACAGATTACATTTGGTTCACAGAACATTACTATTCTTCCTCAAACTTAGAAAACAAGCAGATCCAACTCCTAACTAAGTTCCATAGGAAATGCTGGACTTAAGAAAATGTTCCCTAACAATATCTTTTGAGAGGTTCTTGTCTCCTCCTCAATGGAATCTCTTACCTTTCGCTCAATGATCTCAGAAGAACATGTGACCTGGAAGCACAATCCAAGACATACGCCTGGCATCCTCTGATATTCAGAAGGGAACAAAGGAAATCAAAAATATATCACGCAAAATCAAAAAAATGGCGTCTAACACAGAGACCTAAGGGCACAGACAATATCTACAGCTTCAAGATCTACCCCTGGAGTGACAGTAGCATCCATCTAATGTCAAGACAGTAGACAAGGTTAGTATATTAATACCTTCCTGACTTTTTTGTATTAATTCTTGGGATTTGGACATCGCTGGCAAGGCCAGCATTTATTGCCCATCCCTTGTTGCCCTTGAGAAGCTGGCACCACCTTCTCGAACCACTGCAGTCCGTGTGGCGAAGATGCTCCCACCATGCTGTTAGGTAGGAAGCTCCAGGATTTTGACCCAGCAACGATGAAGGAAAGGCCGATATATGTTTAAGTCAGAATGGTGTGTGACTCACCTAACTGATAGATTGTGTGAATCCCTCTGTTATGTATCTAGCCAGATTGGATTTTTGCAGCAAGCAAAATTTAAGAGACAAGCCAGTTCTCCTAAATAGGCCAGGTGACTGCAAGTAATTACCTCAACTAACAAAAGATGGGCTGGCCCCTTGTGGCATTTCGAGCCACACAGAACGCATGTGGGTTCAATTTGCAGTGAACCCAGTTCAAACTGACCAGCAAAGAAAAGACCACACTCAGAAATATTTTTTAAAAGGCCTTCCTATGATATGAAATGTGATGAAACTCACCATTCATCACAGTGACTTTCTTGAAAAAAGCAATATAGATGAATATATTTAGCAAATACAGCTACAAGTGTGACAAACCAAACTTTGCACTTGAAATTTTGCATGTTTTTTAATCTTTATATTTTGTATTATATTCAAGCTGTTAGCTGCATTTATTTTGTCTCGGAGCAAACTCGAAAACAAAAGGATCATTATAAACAGCAGAAATTCTGGAAGGACTGTTCCATTGTTCAAAGTGCAGAGATTTTTGGTAACCCACGAAAGAACCAAATCAGTTTAATTTTTAATATATTTTGGTCCCTATGCTATTAAAAGTTTATACCCTAAACAGAAGGACATGAGGATTAAATGGGGAAGATTGTCATCACATTGGGTAGTTTGCAGCTAGATAAAGTTCCTGGACATTCAAGGAATTTACACAAAGGATAAAGACATGTGGAATAAATTACAGTGAAGGTCATTGAAGCAGACTATCTAAATGGGTTCAAGAGGCCACACTGTGAAGACTCATGATCACAAATCCCGCAATTTTATTAAAAACAACTTAAGATTCACTTGAGAATTGCTCAATTTTTAACTTTTTGAATTGATTGCAAGCTTTTACAAAAACAAATGATGGGACTCACAAATATTTGCAAGAGTGTAGACATTTTTCTGGACTGTGAAAGGATTGGGCAATATGGTGAGGAGGTGGAGTTGAGTTCAATCAAAAAGGGACAGGCAGGAAGTGTGCTGACCATTGGACTGCACTTTATGACAGGAAATAATCTGTGTTCTGTTGCTTATTGCTGTTACTCTCTGAAAACAATGGCTTAAAGCAAGTATTGGTCAAAATTCTTTTCTCACATGTGATAGCTCAGACATTTAGCAATTGGTCCATTTCCCACTAAAAAAATCAGATTTTTAAGTAGCTGTTTCCATCCATCAGATATTAATAGGGGCAGGCTGTCAATCATTGGCTTTCCACCGCCAACACTGCCACTACCCACCCAATCAAGGAAGGCAAGACCTTAGGAGGTGTCCCCACCACCCTCTCACAGTCCTCTAAAGATGTGAGATGCTGTCCTGTAGCTTGTATCCAATAAATAATATACCCCAACTCTATGTTCCTCTCGGCTCAGCCTGCGAGTCCCTGCCAAAATGGGAACCATCCCCGTCACTCTGTAATGTTACTCACTTGTATCTAACTGCCTATGCACCTCTCTGCGTGTATCTGGGTATTGTGTGATTTTTACATTAACCACCATAATATGTAAACTCTCCAGAACTGTGTTTGTTTCCTTCCTCCTTCCTCCAAACATCCACTCATCTTGTGAAGGTGTAGACTTCTTGTCAGGAAATAGTTCCACGGGCACCAGGCACCTTCCAGTACCTTGCTCGAGTAGCCATTCTTCAGGTTGGATTTAAGACAGACGGTATCGGCAGACTTTGTGGTCACAGGGAGCATCACAATGGAGTACAATCCTGTCCTCAACTCACGCAATTCCAGCAGGAGCCATTGCATAATGATCAAGAAGATCAACATGATTCCAATCCCCCCGTCCCCCAACTGAGAAGCCTTGATGTCAGTTCTGGAAATCAAATCCAATGTGCTCCTGATTTTTTTGGCTAAGATAGTGGCTTCACCAGCAGAGCCATAAGGGAATAGACGTTTTATTTAAAACTTAGTTTTCACCTAAAATCTGCAAGACTCGGAACTGGCCAGGTATAGAATTACTGGTGCAAACCCAAACACTACCATTCAGTGAGCACTGATGCATTAATCCACCAATCCATGCTGAAGTTTACCTAGATATCAGTCCAAAAATGTGGCTAGACTATTCATTAAAATATGGGGTTAAAATATTGCTGAGCTTTATTTAACAAAAATAGTTTGCTTTGTATTTATTTCCCCTTTACTTTGATGCCTTGGCAGAGAGGGCGGACAGCTAATCTACTCCCAGGTATGTGTCATTGGAACGTTGCAGTGGGCCACCATTGGGGACCCAACATATACCCAACGTAGAACAGAATCATAGAAGGTTACAGTACAGAACAGAAACAGGTCACTTGGCCCATTAAGTCTGTGCCAGTGATTTGCTGCACAATGCATCTAAACTGATCCCACTTTCCTGTTCGTTCTCCACAACCATTAATAATCCTCTTTTTCAAGCAACAATCTAATTCCCTTTCAAAATAATATTTGGCCTCAGCACCGTCCTGTTTGCTCTCTTGTGAGAAGCCGCCAGACTTTCACTTGGCATTTGCCACGATGAGCAAAACCAGGAACTAGCCAGGCCTGGAATCACTGGCGCAAACCCACATTCTACCACTTGATGGCACAGATCATTGGTACCCTCACCCACCGATCCATGTTGAGTTTCACCTATTGTGACCCTCCAGTCGTACTAGACTTGGCTAGCAGAGAAAAGACCGAATTGGTCCAAAAGTTTGATTAAGTTGCAGTTCATTTCACAGGGATGTCCTGGTGAAGGATGATAAGCCAAGGCCCATTGTGCAATACACCATGAAGAACAAAAAGAGTAGAAGGGAAGGTGGGATAAATCTAGAAGTAGTGACTAGACAATGCCAACTGTCAGCCTTAAAAGTGCAACATACTTTTTGATGTTGCCCACTTACTAGCAGTCCTATAAATTGACTTGAATGAGGGCATCATAAGTACAATCTCCACTATTTTCAAATTGAGGAACCAAGTTGAAGGGCTTTGAGGTCCATAATGTAGGACACCACCTAGAATGAAAAGTGTAAAAAAAAGGATGAGGTAATTCAGGAGGGTAGTTATTAGCTGACACTGAGCTTAGATTTTAAAAACCTGCAGATTGCAAGAAGAAGGGAAGACAAAAAGAGGTAAAGATTCTCCTGGTTTTGAGGTTGTGGGAAAGAATAAGTTGGAGTAGGAGAGGGTGTGAGGACTCTTCATAGAAAGTTAAGGGTGAACATAGGTAGAACAAGGCAAAATGGAGTAAAATTGGACCAAGAGCTGAGGAACCAAGAGGTTGGGGGCAAAGGTGAGGGAAGGGGGAGAGTTTTTTTTAAAAGAAAAGTCTGGCAACTACCTCAGGACACCAGTGTGTGTGAGGATGAAAGACATGAAATTAAGAATCCTGAAGTGTTCTCAAACAGCCTAATGAAACCTATGGAACTTGCCTGAAGACACTGCAGAGCAACGTACTGCTCCCAGATAATAATCGAGAAAAAGTTAGTAAACAATTGAAAGCTTGAGGCTGTCTCCAGTGAGTCCCAAAGACAGTTGAGAAAACATTCCCTTTCTTTAACTAGTTTAGTTTTGCCAGCAGCTTTAATAAGAAATAAACAAACAGCATTTTTTTGGCAGCCTTTAAGAAACAGCATTCCCAGAGTAGCAGATCTCCATATTTGCTGTCTTATAGCGCTTCACAGTATTACCAATAAACGTTCTGCGCCTTGGGGCTTAACAGGTAGTGATTGAGGAGACTCAGTTGGAAGTCCTTTAACCCTTTAGAGCATGGGTAAGCTAAACTATCCTTTCAACACCAATGATTTGAAATATTATTGTGGAATTTTAGTAACTAATGGGTTCCAGTGAAATTTCTTTGTCTGGTATTTTAACTTAAAGAACTTGCATTTGTATAGCAACTTATTTCATCCTCGGGATGTCCCAAAGTGCTTTACTTTTTGGATTATTTTTGAAGTGTACGCATTGTTGTTATGTCGGCAAATGAGATAAAACTAATCTATTTTTTGGTGGTGTTGTTTGAGGGACACATTTGGGCTTGGACACTGGGAGAATTCTCTGCTCTTCTTCGAACAATATCATGGGATCTTTTATGCCCAACCTGTGCAGGCCTTGGTTTAATGTCTCATCTCAAAGATGCGCCTTCGACAATGCAGCACTCCCCCAGCAATAATACCAGTGTCAGCCTACATGATATGCTCAAGTTCTGGAGTGGGCCTTGAACCCATGGGCTTTTGACTCAGGCAAGAGCACTTCCAACCTCACCAAGCTGACAACTTTGGTATTAATCAAATTAATTTAAATGGGCTAATACCTTTATTAAAATAGTGAGGAGAGGAATTTCATACCAATGTGTTAATGGCTGCATTACTAATTTCCCACCGTACAAATTCAACCCAGAAGACCTCGGGGGGAATTTTCCCAGCCCTGAGGAGGCAGGTATGGAGGCGGGACTGCCGGGAAAATGGCAGAAACTGGGAGCGGGTACCGAACCCGCCCCCAACTCGCCTCCGTGCCATCTTCCCAGGAGGCGGATCCCTGACTCGCGCAGGGACCCGTCTCCTCGAGGCGGGAAGCGGATTACAGCTACTTAACTGCCTGTTAACAGGTAGTTAACAGGCAGTTTTGAGGCTTATCCCCATTTTACCAACACAATTGCAGGCTTCCCGACGTCGGGAAACCCTGCCAGGGTCAGCGAGGCGAGCAGTGGGTCTGTGGGGGTGAGAGGGGTCCAAAAGTGTGCTGTGGAGGTGAGTGATGGGTGCAAGTGTGGAGAGTATTGTATGAGAGGTGAGTGTAAAATGTTAGAAAAAGTTTACTTCCCTTTGTTTCTTCGTGCAGGCTTCAACCCTTGGGGATCCGGAGGCTCCTCGGGGGGGCAATTTTATCAATGGGGGCGCGTTGGGGCGGGACTGCTGCTTGTCGGGTTTCAGTCCCGCCCCCAACGATGTCCGGCCAACCCATGCTATTTTCCCTTGATTGACCTTGTTAAGCCTGCCCTGCGGGCTTAGCCGGCCAATTAAGGGAAAGCTGGTGACAGAGAACATCAGCATATGACGTTTCATCTGTCAAAAAATTTTGACAGATAAATTGTCATCGTTTGACAGCTCTGTGAAGCTGTCAAACCCTGACATTCTCTGTTCTTTGGTGAGTCCTTGTACTCAAGACTCACCAAACCTTTTTCCTGAGCAGAAATCAGATGGCTGTTGCATCGGAGAATGCAGCAGCTATTCTGTCATCTCTGCCGTGGAGATGAGGAGCCTCCGGATCCCCATCGGGGACCCGCCTCCTGGGAAGATGGCACGGAGGCGGGTTGGGGGCGGGTTTGGTACCTGCTCCCAGTTTCTGCCATTTTCCCGGCAGTCCCGCCTCCAAACCCGCCTCTCCAGGGCTGGCAAAATTCCCCCCCTCATCTCCATGTCAGAGATGACAGAATGGCTGCTGCATTCTCCGATGCAACAGCCATCTGATTTCTGCTCAGGAAAGAGGTTTGGTGAGTCTTGAGTACAAAGACTCACCAAAGAACATCGAGGGCTGGATTTTCCAAGCCCCGAGGAGGCGGGACAGCTGGTAAATTCGGAGAAAGTGGGGGCGGATGGCAAACCCGCCCCCATCCCGCCTCTGTGCCCTTTTGCCAGGAGGCGGGAAGATGTGCAGCTTAACAGGTAGTTAACAGGCAGAAAAAAGGATTAGTGCCATTTTACCTTCACAGGTGTAGGCTTCCCGACCTCGGAGAACCCCTCCAGGTTGGAGGAGACGTGGAGGAGGTCTGCGGCAGTTGGAGGCACCTGGAAGTAAGGTGTAGAGGTGAGTGATGGGTGCAAGTGTGGAGTGGTAAGTATGTAAGGTGAGTGATAAGTTTTAAAAAGTGTTCACTTACCTTGTTTTCTTCCTACAGCCTTTAGCCGCGGTGGATCGGGAGAGCCGACATCCTCCTTGTCAATTTCACAGAATGGCTGTCGGAACCTCCGTACCAACAGCCATGTGAAATTTACAAATTTGAAAGGTTTGATGAGTCCTGAACACAAGGGCTCATCAAACTAAAGAGAATGTCGGTGTTTGACAGCTTCACAGAGCACGTCTGACGTTGACGTACTCTGTCAGTGACTTTCTCCCTAATTGGCCCGCTGAGCCCGCAGGGCGGGCTTAACAAGCTCAATCAGTGGAAAATCCCTCTGGTTGGTCAGGCGAGGATGGAGGCGGGACATTGACACGACCAGCAGCTGTCCCGCCTCCAACTCGCCTCCATTCACAAAATCCAGCCCAGAATGTCAGTGTTTGACAGCTTCTCAAAGCTGTCAAACGATGACAATTCATCTGTCAAAAAGTTTTGACAGATGAAACAGCATACGCTGACGTTCTCTGTCACCGGCTTTCTCTTAATTGGCCTGCTAAGCCCGCAGGGCGGGCTTAACAAGGTCAATCAAGGGAAAATAGCATGGGTTGGCCGGACGTCATTGGGGGCGGGACTAAAACCCGACAAGCAGCAGTCCCGCCCCCACGTGCCCCCATTGATAAAATTTCCCCCCTCAGCATTGTGCAGCAATGCTGTCTTTCTAGAAGTTGAAAAATGGAGAGCCTTGCATTCTATTTCCCTTCCCCCAGTTTTCTCCCCTGCTCTTTTGAAGGCACAATGTAGATTTTAACTTTCGGTGATGGTGGAAAACGGGAGTTTGATCCACAAAGTCAATGGAAAGGAAAATTGCGCAGGGTGTATAACGGTCGGCCTATCCACTAATGACTGTTTTCCAGCCGCACCACAGGCTAAAATCTACCCCAATGACTCCTGCTGGGCTTCTGCCCCACAGGTTCTGCCCTCTACTTTGGCATCTTGCCCAAGTGGCTGTTCTTCATGTGTGACCCCTCGTCCACGCCTTTGTTACCTCTAGACTTGATTATTCCAATGTACTCCTGGCCGGCCACCCATCTTCAACCCTCCATAAACTTAAGCTCATCCAAAACTCTGCTGCCCGTATCCTAACTCGCGCCAAGTCTCGTTCACCCATCACCCCTGTGCTCGCTGGCCTACATTGGCTCCTGGTTAAGCAACGCCTCGATTTTAAAATTCTCATCCTTGTTTTCAAATCCCTCCGTGGCCTTGCCCGTCCCTTATTGTGTAACCTCCTCCAGCCCCACAACTCTCTGAGATCTCTGTGCACCTCCAATTCTGGCCTCTTGCACATCCCCGATTTTAATCGCTCCACCATTGGCGGCTGTGCCTTCTGTTGCCTCAGCCCTAAGCTCTGCAATTCCCTCCCTAAACCTCTCCGCCTCTCCACATCTCTTTCCTCCTTGAAGTCGCTCCTTAAAACCTTCAGCCCTAATATCCCCTTATGTGGCTCGGTGTCAAATTTTGTTTGATAGCACTCTTGTGAAATGCCTTGGGACGTTTTACTACGTTAAAGGCACTATATAAATGCAAGTTGTTGTTGAGCCCAGATAATAACCTAGATATGAGTGTGGACATGCTATTTGAGCATGGGTATGTGACAATTGAGTTTGATCATGCCATCAACTGGCATACTTTCCAGCAGGAGTCACTGGATCATGATCAGGAGTCCAACACATGCTGGTTCCCTCCCTCTTTCCCTCCCTCCCCCAGCTCATGAACCCTGGGTTGCTAAGGCGAAATTTACCCTGGCTGCTTTCCTGGCTGAGATCGGTTAACTCAACATGGACCAGGATCAAATTCACAATCTGCTTTGAATTATTCTCTGTATAATATGTGAGCCGCTGGAACCCTCTCTGATTCTCTTCTGCACCAGGTAGATGCCATCACTCCCAGTAACTCCTCATTCGTGAATATTATACCCTATTTTACTGCCTCTTCTCAATTAGGTCCCGGTTTTTGAATTAAGATTGTGCTCTAATTTTAGAAAGAAAGAACTTACACGACCTCCGGACTCCCAAAGCACTTTACATAGGATTACATAGAATTTACACTGAAACTGGCCATTCGGCTCAGCCAGTCCATGCTGGTGTTTATGCTCCACACGAGCCTCCTGCCACCCCTCTTCATCTCACCCTATCAGCATATCTTCTAGTCCTTTCTCCCTCATGTACGTAACTAGCTTCCCCTTAAAGGCATCTACGCTATTCACCTCAATCACTCCCTGTGATAGAAAGTTCCACATTTATAGCTAATGAAGTACTTTTGAAGTGGAGTCACTGTTGTAATGTAGGAAACGAGGCAGCCAATTTGCACACAGCAAGCTCCCACAAGCAGCAATGTGATAATGACCAGGCAATCTGTATTTAGGCGTTGGTTGAGGATAAATACTTTCCAGGGCAAGTGTATAACAGGCGGCTGATCTGATATTGCTTGTTTCGTACTATTGCCCAAAGTAAAAAATGCCAGGTTTTTGAATTAAGGTTATAGGTGTAAAATTCAGTAGCACTCGGTTTTGGGGTGGTAACGCTGGGAGGCGGGACATCCTGCACCGGGTGAGGAAATCCTGCCCTGGCCGCGAAATTCACCTTACCGCCCCCCCCAGGAAGTGGAGCGCAATGTCGGGCGCTCCACTTCCTGATGGGGCGGTAACCGGGGCGATGTCGGGGCGCAATCGGCAGCGCTCTGCGGAGCTGCCGCGTTTCAACAGCCCTCTCCTTCAGTTAAAGGGGAGGACTGCTGTACACTCTGCAGGGTCTTCCATGGCCCCAACTAGGCCACCGGGGTGGCGTGTTGTCATGGCAGCAGCCCGGCGCCGAGATGCAGAGCCGGGCTGCGCAACGGCAGGCCAGGACCACGCCACGGCAGACAACAGAGAGCCGACCTGGAGGTCGGCCAAAAAAAATAAAATGGCGGCGCGGGTCATGGCCGCACCTCCCCTTTAACTACCGCCCCGAGAGCGGAGGTCGGCCTTGCTTGCGACCCGCGAGGCTGCTGCTGACACCGACCACGGCAACCTCGCAGGGCGCAACCGAGTTTCTGCCGCAGGACAGTAAGGGGATGCCGCGCACGGCAATCCAGGGTGCTACCGGTGGTGGCGCGGCGCTATCGGGTAGCGCCTCAGCAATGCCCTGGTGATTTTCGCGGGAGGCGCCATTTTCGCCCCCGCCCCGGGCAATAACCCCTGGAGGCGCTAACGGCAGGCGCAAAGGAGCCGAATTTCACCCCCATATGTGTTCTAATTTTAGAAAGTAAGAACTTGTATTTAAAAAGCGCTTTTCCCGACCTCAGGACATCTCAAAGCTCTAGTCCCTATTTAAACAATTACTCTCTCTCACCCTGGCTGTTCCCCCTTGTACGGCCCTCATCTTCGCTCCCTTAAGTCCAAGGGACACAGACTTGAACAGATATGGCGGAAAACTGGTTGAGCCATTCACCGCCAGATCTGGCTGGACCACAAAGCATTATCGGGTCCTACTCTTGTCTGCCAAAATTGCTCACTATTCCAGAATCACTCTGGAATGCAAGGAAAAATCCCAGCTTCTATTCTCTACTGCTAGCCATCTCCTTAAACCCATCTCCTCTGTCTCCTCCACCCTCACCTCTGACAACAAGTGTGAGGAGCTCATGGACTTCTTTGTCTCTAAGATTGAGACCATCCGTTCAGCTGCCTCTGCCATTTCCCTTCCATCCCCTAGCCCATCGGGCCAAACTTCCTCTAAGGTTCCCCCCTGCCCTAGCCCTGAAATCACATCTTTCTCCAGTTTCTCTCCATCTCCCCTCATGACCTCTCCACGCTCATCTTGTCCATGAGACCCACTTCCTGCTCCCTCGACCCTATTTCCACAAAACTGCTGACCACTGAACTTCCTTTTCTGGCCCCCACGTTAGCTGACTTTGTTAACGGTTCTCTCTCCTCAGGTACTGTCCCCCCTCTCCCTCAAATCTGCCGTCATCACCTCTCTCCTCAAAAAAAACAACCCTTGACCCCTCCGTCCTTGCAAACTACTGCCCCATCTCCAACCTCCCTTTCCTCTCCAAAGTCCTTGGGCTGGATTTTACCGCTCCCAACCCGCCTCCAACCAATCTTCCCAGGAGTCGGGTCCCCGATTTGCGCAGGGACCCGACTCCTAGCGGCGGGAAGAGGATTATAGCCACTTAACTGCCTGTTAACGGGTAGTTAACAGGCAGTTAAGAGGCTTTTTCCCATTTTGAGCCTTCTGCTACGGGCTTCCCAACATCGGCGAACCCCCCCAGGGTAAGTGAGGCATGTTGTGGGTCTGTTGTAATGTTTGTGTATAGATGACAGCTGCAGAAGTGGTGTGAAGGATGCAATGGGACACTGGTGAGTATCAGAGGTAAGGAAATGTTGGGAAAGTCATTTTTAATGTGTTTAGATTTTTCTGTAGGTGACAAGCTTTGAAGTGTTTGTGTGGCCTCACCTCATTGGGAGAAGTGACAGATCGCTTCTGTACCCTCAACTGCAGCTGCCATTTGTTTTATCCTAAGGAGAGAGTCATTGGAGAGTCTGGATGCAAGGGCTCACCTTTATACAGTGATTGTCAATGTTTGACAGCAACTCAATGCTGTCAAACACTGACAGATCATCTGTCAAAAATAAAATGGTTCATGTCCCTTTAAGAAAACCGGCAGATGAAGCATCATCAACTGACGTCATCTGACACCAGCTTTCCCTTAATTGGCCAGCAAGCCCGCAGGGTGGGCTTAACAAGGCCAATCAGGGGAAAATAGTGTCTGTGCGTCCGACGTCGCTGGGGCGGGAGTAGAACCCGGAAGGCAGCAGTCCCGCCCCCAACTCGTCTCGGCAGGTAAAATCCAGCCCCTTGTACGTGTTGTTGCCTCCCAAATCCATTCCCATCTTTCCCACAATTCCATGTTTGAATCCCTCTAATCAGATTTTCGCCCTTGCCACAGTACCGAAACGGCTCTCATCAAAGCCACAAATGACATACTTTGTGACTGTGACAAAGGTAAACTATCCCTCCTCATCCTTCTTGATTTGTCTGCAGCCTTTGACACGGTTGACCATTCCATCCTCCTCCAACGCCTCTCCACCGTCGTCCAGCTGGGCAGGACTGCACTCGCCTGGTTCCATTCTTATCTATCTAATCGTAGCCAGAGAATTGCCTGCAACGGCTTCTCTTCCCGCTTCTGCATTGTTACCTCTGGTGTCCCCCAAGGATCTTTTCTTTAAATTTGTTTATGGGATGTGGGCGTCACTGGCAAGGCCAGCATTTATTGCCCATACCTAATTGCCCTTGAGAAGGTGGTGGTGAGCCGCCTTCTTGAACCGCTGCAGTCCATGTGGTGAAGGTACTTCCACAGTGCTGTTAGGTAGGGAGTTCCAGGATTTTGACCCAGCGACGAGGAAGGATCGACGATATACTTCTAAGTCAGGATGGTGTGTGACTTGGAGGGGAACTTGGAGGTGCTGGTGTTCCCATGCACCTGCTGCCCTTGTCCTTTTAGGTGGAAGAGGTCGCGGGTTTGGGAGGTGCTGCCGAAGAAGCCTTAGCGAGTTGCTCCAGTGCATCTTGTAGATGGGCAGTCACTCTCACCTCACCTCTGGAATTCAGCTCCTTTGTCCATGTTTGGACCAAGGCTGTAATGAGGTCGGGAGGCGAGTGGTCTTAGCGGAACCCAAACTGGGCATCAGTGAGCAGGTTATTGGTGAGTAAGTGCCGCTTGATAGCACTGTCGACAACACCTTCCATCACTTTGCTGATGATTGAGAGTAGTCTGATGGGGCGGTAATTGGCCGAGTTGGATTTGTCCTGCTTTTTGTGGACAGGACATACCTGAGCAGTTTTCCACATTGTTGGATAGATGCCAGTGTTGTAGCTGTACTGAAACAGCTTGGTTAGAGGTGCGGCTAGTTCTGGAGCACAAGTCTTCAGCACGATAGTTGGGATGTTGTCGGGGCCCACAGCCTTTGCTGTATCCAGTGCGCTCAGCCATTTCTTGATATCACGTGGAGTGAATCGAATTGGCTGAAGACTGGCTTCTGTGATGGTGGGGACCTCAGGAGTAGGCCGATATGGATCATCCACTCAGCACTTCTGGCTGAAGATGGTTGCAAACGCTTCAGCCTTGTCTTTTGCACTCACGTGCTGGGCTCCACCATCATTGAGGATGGGGATATTTATGGAGCCTCCACCTCCCGTTAGTTGTTTAATGGTCCACCACCATTCTCGACTGGATGTGGCAGAACGGCAGAGCTTTTTTCTGATCCGTTGATTGTGGGATCGGTTAGCCCTGTCTATAGCATGCTGCTTCCGCTTTTTAGCGTGCATGTAGCCCTGTGTTGCAGCTTCCCCAGGTTGGCACCTCATTTTTAGGTACGCATGGTGCTGCTCCTGGCATGCTCTTCTACACTTCTTATTGAGCCAGGGTTAGTCCCCTGGCTTGGTGGTAATGGTAGAGTGAGGGATATGCCGGGCCATGAGGTTACAGATTGTGGTGGAATACAATTCTGCTGCTGCTGATGGCCCACAGCGCCTCATGGATGACCAGTTTTGAGCTGCTAGATCTGTTCTGAATCTATCCCATTTAGCACGGTGGTAGTGCCACACAACACAATGGAGGGTGTCCTCAGTGTGAAGACGGGATTTCGTCTCCACAATGACTGTGCAGTGGTCACAGCTACCAATACTATCATGGACAGATGCATCTGTGACAGGTAGATTGGTGAGGACGAGGTCAAGTAGGTTTTTCCCTCGTGTTGGTTCTCTCACCACCTGTCGCAGGCCCAGACTGGCAGTTATGTCCTTCAGGCCTCAGCCAGCTCGGTCAGTCGTGGTGCTACTGAGCCATTCGTGGTGATGGACATTGAAGTCCCCCACCCGGAGTACATTCTGTGCCCTTGCTACTCTCCGTGCTTCTTCCAAGTGGTGTTCAACATGGAGGAGTTCTGATTCATCAGCTGAGGAAGGGCGGCAGGTGGTAATCAGCAGGAGGTTTCCTTGCTCATGATTGACCTGAAGCCATGAGACTTCATGGGGTCCAGAGTCAATGTGGAGGACTCCCAGGGCCACTCCTTCCTGAGAGTATACCACTGTGCCGCCATCTCTGGTGGGACAGGACATACCCAGGGATGGTGATGGAGGATTTTAGGACATTGGCTGAAAGGTATGATTCTGTGAGTATGACTATGTCAGGCTGTTGCTTGACTAGTCTGTGGGACAGCTCTCCCAATTTTGGCACAAGTCCCCAGATGTTGGTGAGGAGGACTTTGCAGGGTCGACTGGGCTGGGTGTGCCGTTGCCATGTCCGTAGCTGGTGCCGAAATCGATGCCGGGTGGTCCGTCTGGTTTCATTCTTATTATGTTTCGTAGCGGTTAGTTACAACTGAGTGACTTGCTAGGCCATTTCAGAGGACAGTTAAGAGTCAACCACATTGCTGTGGGTCTGGAGTCACATATATGCCAGACCGGGTAAGGACGGCAGATTTCCATCCCTAAAGGACATCTATCCTTGGCTCCCTCCTATTTCTCATCTACATGTTGCCCCTTGGTGACATCATCCTAAAACACAGTGTCAGTTTCCACATGTACGCTGACGACACCCAGCTTTAACTCACCAACACTTCTCTCGACCCCTCCACGGTCTCTAGAATGTCAGACTGACATCCAGTTCTGGGTGAGCAGAAATTTTCTCCAAATAAATATTGGGAAGATTGAAGCCATTGTTTTCGGTCCCCGCCACAAACTCCATTCCCTAGCCACTGACTCCATCCCTCTCCCTAACATCTGTCTGAGGCTGAACCACACTGTTCACAACCTTGGTGTCATATCTGACCCTGAAATGAGCTTCCGACCACATATCCGCAGCATAACTAAGAGCGCCTATTTCCACCTCCGTAACATCGCCCATCTCCGCCCTTGCCTCAGCTCATCTGCTGCTGAAATCCCCATCCATGCCTTTGTTACCTCTAGACTTGACTATTCCAACGCACTCCTGGCTGGCCTCCCACATTCTACCCTATGTAAACTTGAGGTGATCCAAAACTCACTGCCCGTGTCCTAACTCACACCAAGTCCCGTTCGCCCAGCACCCCTGTGCTCGCTGACCTACATTGGCTCCCGGTTAAGCAACGCCTCGATTTCAAAATTCTCATCCTTGTTTTCAAATCCCTCCATGGCCTCGCTCCTCCCTATCTCTGTAATCTGCTTCAGCCCCACAACCCCCCACCGAGATATCTGCGCTCCTCTAATTCTGTCCTCTTGAGTATCCCTGATTCTAATCTCTGAGCCATTGGTGGCCATGCCTTCTGTTGCTTAGGCCCTAAGCTCTAGAATTCCCTGCCTAAACCTCTCTGCCAAGCTAATTCTCTTTCCTCCTTTAAGACGCTCCTTAAATCCTACCTCTTTGACCAAGCTTTTGGTCACCTGCCCTAATTTCTCCTTATGTGACTCGGTGTCAAATTTTTTTGTCTTTTAATACTCCTGTGCAGCGCCTTGGGACGTTTTACTACGTTAAAAGCGCTATATAAATGCAAGTTGTTGTTGTTGTTATGGACCTATTTATATAGCCCCCGCACCCATGTAAAAGAACGTCTCATAGCCCTTCACTAGGGGGAGAGGAGGACATCAAGCGAGAGGAGGACATCGAGCAAGTAATGGAAATTAAGGGGGAGAGGAACCAGAAGCATAGTTGAGGAGCAGTAACAAAGGATCAGAGTGTGCAGACTCGGGCGTAATGCTGGAGAACACCGTTTGGTTAAGGCTGTGAGGGATTTGGAAACAAGGACAAGAAATATGAATACAATGATGCTTGAGGAGATCCAGTGAATCATGGATGTCCGAGAGTTTGCGTAAGAGATGACTCGAGCTGTAGGGATCTGGATTAACCGGAGTTTGTAAAGGATGGGCGAAGGGAGGCCAGCAAGGAAAGCATTAGAGAAATTGATCTTCAAAGTGATGAAGGTATCGATTAGGGTTTTAGCAGCAGAGGGAGAGGAGTAGGGTTCAGGTGGACAATGTTCTGGAGATGGAAACATGTGGTCCTCAAGACTCAGCAAATGTGGGGTAAACAGGTCAGAGAATTTTAAACAGAAGCGATATGTGATTAAAAAGATGAGATGAATGCAGAATACATTTTGCAGCAAATCATACAATGTTGTTATTGGTGAGGCAATTCCAATTGAGTATTTATAATAAGTCAAGTGTAACAATACATTTCACTGAATCATTTTGGTGCCTTAACTAGCTCATTGGATTTTTTTTTATTCGTTCCTGGGATGTGGGCGTCGCTGGCAAGGCCAGCATTTATTTCCCATCCCTAATTGCCCTTGAGAAGGTGGTGGTGAGCCGCCTTCTTGAACCACTGCAGTCCATGTGGTGAAGGTACTCCCACAGTGCTGTTAGGGAGGGAGTTCCAGGATTTTGACCCAGTGACGATGAAGGATCACCGATATATTTCCAAGTCCGGATGGTGTGTGACTTGGAGGGGAACTTGGAGGTGGTGGTGTTCCCATGTGCCTGCTGCCCTTGTCCTTCTAGGTGGTAGAGGTCGTGGGTTTGGGAGGTGCTGCCAAAGAAACCTTGGTGAGTTGCTGCAGTGCATCTTGTAGATGGTACACACTGCAGCCATGGTGCGCCGGTGGTGGAGGGAGTGAATGTTTAAGGTGGTGGATGGGGTGCCAATCAAGCAGGCTGCTTTGTCCTGGATAGCGTCGAGCTTCTTGAGTGTTGTTGGAGCTGCACTCATCCAGGCAAGTGGAGAGTATTCCATCACACTCCTGACTTGTGCCTTGTAGATGGTGGAAAGGCTTTGGGGAGTCAGGAGGTGAGTCACTCGCTGCAGAATACCTAGCCTCTGACCTGCTCTTGTTGCCACAGTATTTATGTGGCTGGCCCAGTTAAGTTTCTGGTCAATGGTGAACCCCAGGATGTTGGTATGGACGGAAGATTTCCTTCCCTAAAGGACATTAGTGAACCAGATGTGTTTTTACAACAATCCAGTAGTTTCATGGTCACCATTACTGATACTAGCTTTTTATTCCAGATTTATTTAATTAACTGAATTTAAATTCCCCAGCTGCCGTGGTGGGATTTGAACTCTCGTCTCCGGATTATTAGTCCAGGCCTCTGGATTACTAGACCAGTAACTTAACCACTCACTACCATACCCTTAATTGTGTGATGGTTGACAGTGATTCATTCGCACTTTTATCATGAAGTTTGGAGAACTGTTTTTTTGAAATTATTGGAGAAATCACCCCTTTTTACAAGATCAATGTCCGTGCCTTTACTCAGCAGCCATGCACTAATTTGTTAATCCATTACATCAACCAGGAGCTAAATGAACACCATTACCTCCAGGGCTAGGCTTTCTCTACATATGTAATTAGATGATGGTGTTGAACACTACAAACTGATCAATCTACATCAATGATGTAGAGGGATCTGTGATTCTTTTTCATCTTTATGTCAGATTTCATATCTTGTCTTGGTGTTGCCAAGATATTTTGTAATCACAGTTGCGGTCACCATTTGGGAATTGTTGATTCTCATATTCTTCCCTTTTGTTTTGGTTTGAACAACCTGAAATTGATTTTGACTGCTGCTGAATATATATTGAAATTTCCACAGTGGAGGAGGCCATTTGGCCCACTGTGCCTTCAACGGAGCTCGCTCTATCTCTGAGCTATCTGCTTTGGTCACCCTTCCTACTATCTCCTTTGCCTTGTTGTCCATCTTTTTCCCTTTACACCCCTGTGAAGCAACTTGGGGTGCTTTTTGACATTAAAGGAACTATATAAATTCAAATTGTTGTTGCGAAAGTAAAATTAATAGATTTGGCCAGGGACCTGATGTAACAGCTTGATGCAGTAAAAGAGAAAATCCCTGCCAGAAAATGCTGGAAATATTTTGATTGTATTAAAGCAATGGATTTCTGTAAGTACTTAGGTTCAGAAGTTGCTGAGCCAAAAACGGCCACTGATTTTATAGTTATTTTGGGAGCTCTGTCGATAGCCAATTTAAGTGGAGAGATCTCTGCATTATCTAATCTAAAGTATGTCTCTGTCTTTCCTTCCTTGAACCTTCTGGCTTTTAAAACACAAGTTTGGGGTGACCAAATTACTACATCGTGATATACCTCAGCTTTTCTACCATGGTGTCCCGTGCCATGATCCTTGGCCCTTTCCTTCGGTTTCTCGATAAATAATCATACCAGCTTTAATAAGCAGGTAAAAACCAAGATGTTACAAAGTGCCTTTCTTACAATGATCACAGATTGATGCCATTTATACCAGCGGCCTAGTTGCTCATCTGTCGAGAGCCCAGCTGCCCTTCAAATGCCAGCTTTCCCTCTTGAATCCCATGTTGCTCTCCCTCTCTAACCGCCGTCGGCTCTTTCCAGTTCTCAGCTAGAGATCGGAGCTAAGTAAATCATCTTTATGACTGAGCTGCAAATGACTGCCACTCTGGCCTGCTGGAGCATCATCTTAGAAAAGCTCAGAGCCACAGAGGGTGAACCTCCAGAGAACCAGAATCCAGTCTAGTAATGACTGCTAAAGGTTATACGCAAAAATTGCACCTCTGCTGGTCTCTGCATCGGACTTGGATACAAGTCCTCATCAGAAAACTGTCCCTTATGAGTTAGTGCCAGACTTCGACGGACTCTGTGAAGGACATTAAAATGTCACCTTCTGCACTAGCATGCTCTCTTGTGGTATTGAGATCATGGCTGCCTTATTTCGACATTCTCTGGGATGGCAAGCGATTGTCAGATCTACGCCTGGACATGTGACACCTGAAACAATGTGGTTGTAACAGATGGTGGTGTTTGTTGCCATGTAGCCAATGACTGAAATGGAAACCCTCTCATTCTGCAGCATTAACAGCTCTCTCTTCAATAAATAATAAAATACGCCCAAACTGCAATTCCTTGTTTCAGTCAAATCCTAATGAAATATTTAATGTGGAACTCTGGTTCAAACCAAGACCAGACTGCGGAATGAAAGTGCCTACTCTTTACCCCTTGTGCAGAAAGTGAGAACGAAAGAAAGAACCTGCATTTATATAGCGCCTTTCACCACCTCAGGCCTTTTGCAGCCAATGAAGTATCTTTGAATTTAGTCACAATTGTAACTTAGGAAACGCAGCAGCCAATTTGCGCACAGCAAGGTTCCGAAAACAGCAATGAGAGAATGACCGGATAATCTGTTTTTAGTGATGTTGGTTGAGGGATAAATATTGGGCCATATATTCCGATCCCTACGGGTGGGTACGAGCTGTGTACACACCCGTAGGGACATCGGAAATGCCGGTTTCAGGCATGCCAAGCGCATGCGCTGAAAACCGGTATTTCCGATCTGTCAAGAATGCTCTTGACAGATCGGACGCCTGTCCCTGGAGAAGGGCCTCTGCGGACGGATAGTTCCGCTTTCTGGAGAACCTCCGCCCGCAGAAAACCCTCAGAAATCTTACGGCTGGTAAAAGCAGGCGTCCTGCTTTTACCAGCATAAGAGTTGAAAAAAGTCCAAAAATTTTTTTTCACACATTTATAATTTAAAAATACTTTTAAAAAAGATAAGTTTATTTTTAGCCCCGTAAAAAACTTTAATTATTTTTTTCAAAAAATTAAATTTTTGTTTAAAATATTTAATTTATTGTAATTTTAATTCATTTTAAAAACGTGATGGTTTTTTTAAAATGTATTTCATGTTTTTGTGTCTTTTTGGGGTGATCTCCATTCATATATTTGACAGGTCTATCTGTCAAGTGTATGAAGGGAGATTCCCTTCTGCTATTGGCTGGCCTGGCCCACATGATCCCAGGGACGCTTGCGAACTGCATGCGCCTCTGGGATACGTGGGCCCTGCGCATTTCGAGTTCGGAGAGGCCCAGGAGCGGAAGTTTGTAGATTTTTTCCAGATCGGAGGCCTCCGCACGCAGGAAGCCTCCGATCGGAAAATACGGGCCATTGTGATAAAATAAGGTTGAACCGTTTCATCTCCGTTCGGAGAGCAGAAGAGCCTACAGCACAATCTGTCCACAATTAGGCACAGGGTTGGTTCGTGTGGCAAATGAAAATATCACTTGGGAGGTGTTTTTCTGAAGTGGGGATGAGGCACATTGTTGTAGAGCAGAATGCAATGGGGGTGAAATTCTCTTTGCGTGGAGATGAAAAACAGGTGGTGTCGCATCTGCCGCCTGTTATACGCCCCCTCTGATATTGACTTCCTGCCCAAGTTGCTATCCAACCCCAGTGTGTTTTATCTTGCATCTGACACGGGAATGATCAATGCTGACCTCGGATGCCAAAGGTGAAAAGAAATGCAAAAGAGTTACAAAGTATACCAATCTACGCAGGCATTGGTCCCACTGCTAAATTTGTGGGGGTCCATTTTTTAGCCATCCCTGGCGGACGCCTAAAACAAGAGTTAGGTTCCTTAAATATGTTAATTAGGGGCCTAACGCCTGTTGAAGGACCCCTCGATGAAATTATGTCAGAGCCTGCGGCTGCCAACGAAATGTAAGATTACATTTTAAAAATGTGCTCCTCTGACTCCGCAGATATCGCAAATGCACCACCCCCCCCACCCCCCCCACCCCCCCCCACCCACCCCCCCCCCCCCCCCCACCCCCCCACACCAACCCCTGAATCCGGCTCCAGCCCCTCCAGGTACTTACCAGAGGGCCGTTGCCAGTGAGGCAGATGACCTGAAATTGAAGTCTTCCTCAGTCGAGCTGTCTGTGGAGGTGCGAGCAGTGTCAAAATGGCCTAAAACTGCTTGGTTTTAAGACCAAAGAAACAGGAATAGGGCAATACATGAACAAGTAGACATCCAACTCAGTGGTTTAATTAATTTTACTGTTTTTGTTGGTTGAGTTTCGGTAAGGAGTATTCAATGAGCAATACAAAGTGTTGAAGGATGATTGGCACATTTTGTACCTATGAATTATGCTCTGTTAATGTAAGAGCACTTTTTAGGTCTTTGTTGGTGTAATTGTAGGCATGGGTTTGGTAGCTACAATAATCTACTTGTTAGACTAGCATGGACCTGCAGAGCAGGAAACCCCACTACATTATTTCCTCTTAACCCTTGCCCTCTCTTGCACCAGATGAGAGCTTAAGCCATTCTCCAATCTTTTTAGTGAAACTGCTGGCTTGCAAGCCAAACGTCGATAAAAATATAGTGTCTTTCATAACCCTTTCAGTTTGATTGAATGTGCATGAGTACAAGCAATCACTTACTGTGAATAGACATGTCCACGGAAGGATGGTTCTCACTGGGAGCTGTCCTTTGTTTGCTATTGGTAGCAAAATTGTAAAAGTGCTCCTTGTACTGCGGTCTGTCATTTCATTGCAATTAATGAACAGGGGAAATCTTCATCCGCTGAGCGTGTAGTTGCTTTGTAACGCAAGGAATATAACTGAGGTGTGTTTTCCAGTTACCCAAGATCCAGCCTCGCCTCTGAGACAGAAGGTTGTGGGTTCAAGCCCCACTCCAGAGACTTGAGCACATAATCTAGTGTCAACTCCAGTGCAGTACGAATGGAGTGCTGCACTGTCGAATGTGCCATCTTTTGGATGAGACATTAACCAAGGCTCCATCTGCTCTCTCAGGTAAAAGTAAAAGATCCCATAGCACTATTCCGAAAAAGAGCAGGGGAGTTCTCCCGGTGCCCTGGCCAATCTTTATCCCTCAACTAATGCCACTAAAGTGGATTAGGCGATCATTTATTTCATTGCTGTTAGGTGGGAGCTTGCTGTGCACAAATTGACTGCTGCGTTTCCTACATTACAACAGTGACGACACTTCAAAAGTATTTAATTGGCTGTAAAGAGCTTTGGGACATCCTGAAGTTGTGAATGGCGTTTTTTTGACTCATTCATTCTCGTGCAATTGAGGCTACGCAGGTAGTTTGAGAATGAAGAACTGTTACTTAGCTGGCTTTCTTGGTGAATGAAAATCTAACTGATTGCCTGTATAGTGTTGTTTGTCTATTGCATGTAATGTCATTCTCTCCTCGGGGGGGATCCAACCTCTGCTCTGAAGCTGAAGCTGCCCTGAAATGCTAAATCATTCAAAGCAAGCTCAAGACAAATAATGTGATGCACATCAACCCACGCACTCAGTCACTTTTCAAGATGACATTCAGTGGTTTAGATTTCATGGCAGGTCGCTCAGAGCTGTAATCAATCCGTCAGAAAGGAGCAATGGCAGGTCTCGGGTGGAGGCAAACGATTCTGGTGAACAGCAAGCAGAAGATCAACTTGCTGCTCAACTAATTTACGGAAAGGTAATTGGAATATGCCAGGCAGAACGATTCTTGTGGTTCAGACACTGGGGCATCTGCACAGGAATGCGGCCTTGTTGCCTTTCATGGTCTAATGTTTATTCATTTTTTGATATTTAATATCGATTCTGTGATGCCATAGAAGGAACCGAGATATCTAAGTAATTGAGCAAGATGTGGAAAGCATTCATTTTGTTCCCATGGTTGCCAATATTTGGATAGAATGGTCCCAACATTCAAGGACTGGATAAGAATTGATAAATACTTGAAAAGGAAAAAATTGCAGAGCTATGGGGAAAGAGCAGGGGGAGTGGGACTAATTGGATAGCTCTACCAAAGAGCCGGCACAGGCACAATGGGCTGAACGCCTCCTTGTGTGGTGTATGATTCTATGGGGGCTAAATTCGATAAGGCCCGAAAACGGGCACGGGGAATCGCGATGCGTAACCTGCCCGCGCCCATTGAAAGTAATGCAGGCGAAATTCGTGCTGCCTGCGAATGAACATGATTGAAGAGCTGAGCCCAGTGATGAACCCGCTGCTGGTTGGCTCAGCGTGGGGCCCAATTTGGTGGGAAGTGTAATCTCGATTTAAAGGTTACCTGCAGAGTGAAACGCAGTCTGCACTTCTTAAAGGGGAGGTGCTTCACTGAGGCCGTGGCGATCGGCGAGACTGAAAGCATTGATAATGACGGTATGCTTAGACCTAATCCTTCTTCTCACATCCCACTTCCCCCTCATCCCACAATCTCTTTTCACTTACAAGTGGCTGATGGTGTAAGCATGCACATTTTGCTTCCCCCCGCCCCCGGCACCCTTCACCACAACTTTACCCTTGTGCCTTTCTCCTTTCAGATACCCAAGAACCCCAACCAGCCTAGCCTGTGCATGAAGAATTAGAGGGGGAGAGTGATAGAGAAGAAGAGACACCATCACTCGATCTAACACTCCCAGGCACCAGCTCAGAAAATGGCACTGAGTGAACTTTAGAGGGCGGTATAGAGGTGGGATCTGCACGTGGTGAGTCACCGGGCATGAGTGGGCTGCAGCCAGGGCAGGGGGAAAGGGTAGCGCAGGTGCCAGCTCCCCAGAGGGCGAGGTCACACATGGGTTCTGCTGCAGAGGACTCAGATGAGGACTTCGATGGGGCGGCCTTCAGAAGAGGGGTGATGGGCACGCACACAGAAATGCTTGGTGCAATGGCAGACCTGCCAGAGAGCCTCTGGTCACTGTCAAGGAGCAAGGAGGAGTCCGGCTCCAAACTTGCGCAGGGCTTTGGGCACAGCTTGGAGCCCATGATTTCCAGGATGGAAGTGATGGACAACTGCATTACAGCACTTGTGGACCCAACCACGATGCTGGGTGTGATGGGTGATGTCTCAGCTTCCACTGCAGCACAAGGAGAAGCGACCCAACGTCTGAGTGCTGCAATGGAAGCTCAGACTTCTGTCATCGTGGTTGCATTTACAAGTGTGGAAAAGAGCTTGCAGGGTCTCACAGCAGTCAAGCAATCCTTCCTCCAACAGATTACTAGGATTGCTGAGGCATCGCCCCGGGGGAGTGGCAGTGGCTCCGTGGAACTCGCATCTGCTGTCCACTCCAAGGATGACAGCATTCGTACTTCCACCACTGCCACTCGCCAGTGTCAATCCTGTCAGCCAGCCAGCCCAGACTGCTGCCGCCCATGCCGAGGTGGTGCAGTCTACAGTCGGGCCTTCTAAACCCAAAGCTGCTCGAGGTCGTCCTGCAAGGCCATCTGCAGTCTCCCCCCGCAGAAATTCAGCAGCCTTCCAACAGCCATGCTGCAGCCACTGGGGTAGCACTTCGTAAGAGCACTGGGACAGGCAAAGGCACATGAAAGACGGAATCTAAGGGAATGCACAAGGGTGATTAGTTGACTTTGTAATGTAGTTTTGGAATTAATCATTTGTAAATTATGGTTGGAATGTTTGTTTTGTGGTGGTTTTCATTTCAGCATTGTGGCCAAGAGGACTCTGTGATGTTCCATGACAGAGGGATGGTAAGGTGGAGAAGTGTTGAGCAATGGGGATCTGGGGTTTCATTCAGGGGAACCAGAGTCTGATGATGTGCTCACAGACAGCCCGTCCGGAACGGGAACTTGCAGGCTGCCTCCTCCCTTCCTCCTCCTCCTCCTGAGGTGGTCACGGAACCTGTGGTGGCAAGGGCTGCGCGTTCATGATGGCCAAGTTGTGGAGGATGCAGCAGACTACCACGATTTGGGACACCCACTCCGGTGAGTACTGGAGGGCTCCTCCCAAGTGGTCAAGGCAGTGGAACCGTTGATTGAGCCGTTGATGGTCTGCTCGATGAGATTCCTCATGATTGCTGGCCACGAGTGGTGGGGTTGCGGAGGGGAGTCATGAGCCAGGTGGAGAGCGGGTAGCCCTTGTCGCCTATCAGCCACCCTCAGGTTCGACATGGTGGCTGGAAGATTGCTGGCATAGCAGACTGGCGCAGGATGAAGGTATCATGACTGCTGCCAGGATACCGGGCAGTCACCATCATGATGTGCTGGGCGTGGTCGCACACCAACTGCACATTAAGTGAGTGGTAGCCTTTGCGGTTATGATACATCTCAGCATTGATATGCAGCGCCCACAAAGCCATGTGTGTGCAGTCGATGGCGCCCTGCGCCATGGGGAAGCTTTATATCCTGGCAAACCCATGTGCATGCTTCTCCTGATTCTCTCTGTTAAGAGAAAAGACAAAGAAGTTCCTTCTGCTAGAGGACAGAGACAGTGACCTCCCGGATGCAGTGATGGATGGCGAACCGTGAGATGTTTGCTTTGTCGCCTGTTCCAGCCTGGAAGGATCCGCTGGTGAAAAACTTCAGGGCCATCGTCACCTTGAGGGCCACTGGCAGAGCCATCGTCAACCTGCTCTGAGGCTGCAGGTCTGGTTCCAAGAGGTGGCAGAGTTCTGTGACCATCTCCTTGGTGAAGCAGAGCCGCTGAACACACTGCTCCTGGCTCAGGTGCAGGTAGGAGAAGTGGTCCCTGAATACCCTAGGTGGGTAAGGCCTCCTGCTGAGAGCACTCCACCCCCTCTTCCTCCTCCCTCTGCGAACAGCTTGTCTTCTTTGCTGCCTCTGCTCTATGTTTAGGAGAGGGCATTGATTGGAGCGGCGACATCCAAAATGGCAGGTTGTGCGTCAAATCAGCATTGCACACTGACTGACGTCACGATCTGCCTACTCTGCATACTGCCGGTGCACACATTTCCCGCCCGTGCTATCGCCCTCAACAAGATGGCAAACAGCGCGGTCGCGCCGGAAGTGAGGCGGCTGCCATTTTTTTCTCCAAACCGGCCTTAACTACCGGCGCTAAGGTGCCGAATTTCGCGGCCAGTGATTCTAATAATAGAATACCTTTAACAGTATGAATGTTTTGTGCAGATTATCAAAAATGAGGGGGAAAAATTCCGTGAAGAAAATCATTTTCTTTTTCTCATGATTTAATGATTTCTCCATTTCGCGTCCTCTCCTTGCGCCGTGCACTTTCCATATACGAGAGTGCAGGCTGGCCACTGGCTCCTAAACCTCTGCTGAAGGTGTTCTGTTGCTGGTGCATATGGAAAGCCGCAGCTCTCCGGTTTGCCTTCCCCCTTGTGGAGAAGCATGGTAACTCAGCCATTTGGAAACTAGTTGCAGTGAATATTGGCCCGCAATTTGCGGTCGGAGGCGTACCTCCGAAGTTCGCCTCCGACCGATTTCTACACTTATCTTCAGGCTCCCGGGCTGGAGACTCCGGGTCCTGGGCCGGTGTAAAGGCAGGCGGTTCGGGAGCGTCCCTGGGATCACGTGGGCTCGGTCCTCCAATCAGAAAGGAGGATTCCTAATATGCTTATGGGGATTCCATTTACGAACAGAATCCACCGAAGCATATTAGGAATCCCCAAATAATTAAATAGTTTATACAACTGGAATAAAAATCAATGTTCCCATTTTCAAATGTAACTAAAAGTCCCTTCAATAAAGCATATACAACAAATATTAATTTTTTTGAAAAATAATTTTAAACATTTTAATCTGGGCCAAAATTTACATAAACTAATTTTAAATGTTTGTGCGTGTTTTTTTTTTCTTAAATTTTTAATTTAAGATTCATATTAACCCTTATGTTGGTGAAAGCATGCCCTATACCGAAAGCATGCCCTATACCTGCTTTTACCAGGCGTAAGGGTTTCGAGGGCATTTGCTGGGCAGTAGTTGGGCAAGTAGCCCAACTCTGCGCCAGTGAAAGTGTTTTTGGGGCGGTGCGGATGATCTGTCAAGGTGAACCTTGACAGATCGCAAGTTCCGGGTTTTCGCACATGCGCATCGCATCGGATGTGAAAACCCAGCACTTGCGGCGACTTTCTGATGGCTTACGGCGGTGTACGCTGTGCGTACGCCATCACTGAGAGCACAAAATCCGGGCCAATGACTCAGGAAACATATCGCTCAGGATAGTCTGAATGTAATATTCAAACAGCCATCACAGCCTAACCTGTAAAAACTGGATTCTACAGGTCTCCTATACTTCTGATCTCTTATTTATGCAGTAATGCCCCTTCCAGCTGTTTATAGACTACATATAATGACAAGGACAGATACAGGCCATTCGGCCCAACTGGTCTTTGCCGGTGTTTATATGCCACACGAGCCACCTCCCACCCGACTTCATCAAAATCCAGCAGCACATCCTTATATCAATGGAGTCCTTGATCAGACCGTTAGGGTTGGATTTTGATACTGGGGCGGGCTGGGGTCGTGTTATCCACTTTTCGTGTTATCCACCCGACTGCAATTGGATGTGGGAGATTGATGCAATTTTCACCTAATTGAGCAATTGAGTTCCAGCATGTGGGAACCCATGACCAAATTAGTGTTTTCAGTCTAAAAGTCGCCTCTGATGATGTCATCATTGCTGCTGCATTGAAGGTCTGCAAAGACTGCCTGGCCTTTGCTGTGAGAGGACCTGGAGGCAAAATGAGCAGCAGCAGCCCTAACTCTGCTCCCAGATATTATTATTTTTTCTCCTCCTCCTCCTCCCCCTCCCCCTCCTCCATCTCCATCTCCATCTCCATCATCGAAATGTGCTACCGCCAGGTTTCACATTCGTGGTTCAGAACTTCACGTAGAAAAAGGGTTAAAATCACAAAGGCCTTTCAAAATGGCATTGTAGAGGCAATTTAGTGCTTGTTAAGGGCCTTAACAGCCTATCCCGCCTCTTAGAGGCGGGACGGAGTCAGGACCAGCAGACACGATTTAATGAAAATTGCGTGGAGGCGGGATGGAGGCGGGCTTGTGCCCGCCCGCCCACCAGTTTTCGCAATTTTAACCCCCCACACGCCTCCAAACCCACCTCCACGGGTCAATGAAAATTCTGCCCTTAGTGTCAGTGATGCATAACACGCGATGGACAATACACTGAGCTGGTTTTGTGAGCAACTCGCAGTCCAAACCTGCATTCCTTCACTCAGTGATTCATTATAAAAGTTGCCGGGAAAAAAAATCTTAGTAACTGTTAAAGACCAGCTGTGGCCAACCTAGGAAAGCTATGAGTATCTTCCTCACAGCAGGAAAGCCATAAACACAAGGCAGTTCAAGGTTGGATTGCCGACGGTGGAAGTGTACCCCAGCAAGAATCTGCACCTTCAGGAGTAAGGTTAAAAAAACTGGGAGGGGGAATGAAACACCCTAACAAAAAAAAGGTGAGCAGACAAGGCTGCGACAGCACCATTTTGCCTTTAAAGGCACATATGATCAGGGATTATTTGGGAGTCCAGAGTTAAAGTTTAATAATGTGATCAATATATATTGCTATTGTAAACATGAAAATAGTGTTGGACAATAAAAACAGAAAATGCTGGAAATACTCAGCAGGTCAGCAAGCATCTGTGGAGAGAGAAACAGAGCTTTTAGCCGCGATTTTGCCGGCGCTCAGACGGTGGGTTTGGAGGCGGGTCAGGTGGTAAAATCGCAAATATTGACGGCGGGTTCCAATCCCACCGTCAACACGCCTCCGTGCAACTTTCCCAAAGGCAGCCTCCCAGACTCCCGATCGGTCCCGCCAACAAGCAGCGGAATAGGCCCTTAAGGCAGTTAACTGCTTGTTAACTGCCTGGATAATGCTATTTTGACAGCGGTTTTAGATTTTACGACTTTTTCTGCGTGTTCCACGCCGTTCCCAAACCACGCCAGCTGATTGTGGCGGGTTCACAAGTGGCTGCCTTCTTCACAGCTGCAGCTCCAGCATAAAAACAGAGCTCTCAACATGGCTCAGTTGCAGGTGGCAGAACTTTGTTTTTTCAGGTCTTGGAAAACTTTTTGCAGGCCTACTGATCTTGTAAGTGGTGAAGCTGAGATCCATCTCCACTGCGACCTCCTGGGAAAACTCTCTCCCCACATTGACTGAGTGCTTCCTCAACTGAGATATCTACCAGCAGCATGGGAACCATTTATTTCCTTTCATCCTGGTCCTCAGATTCGGAGGAAGAGCAGCCGCAGCAGCAGCAGAACCAGGCACAACAGCAGCACCACCAGCAGGAGCGCCAACCTCTTGCTCAGCCACCTGAAGCTGCACAGGGCAGAAGGCGTCAGCGCAGGGCTGCACGTCGCCACAGGAAATACCCGCAACACAGGGTTTACAGGCTGAGGATGACCATCATTACAAATGCAAGTCGCCCTGAGCCCTCAATGTGCAACTTCCATTTCCCAGATCACATAGGCCAGAACTTCAACTGTTTGCCATCACTTCTGTTTAATCAATGCACAAAAGGATGACAATGGCAAAATTTAAAGACAACAGAACAGAACACCCAAGTGACTACCCTTGTGACTAATTATGCTTTATCTTCCTCTTCTGCGTGCTTCTACGTGGTGCTTCCCCTGTGGCTTCAGCAGATGTGGAGGCACCTTGCTCACTTTCATGCTGCTCCTGCTTCGACACCTTTGGCGGGCGTCCTCTGGGTTTGCGAGCCTGAGAGAGCTCGGCAACAGTCTGCTCCTCCTGCGTCTGTGCAGGGGCTGAGACGCCCATCTCAGTTGGGTGTGGACTCTGGTGGGACTCTGACCGAGGGCTACTCAGTGGCATGGGAGTGTGAGCGCTTGGAGAGGAGCCCCCACTTCCTTGTTGACTGCCACCAACATCCCTCTCATGGGTCAGCCCCACTTCAGTGCTAGCAAGTGGCTTGACAGCACCTTGCTGCACATCAGGGGGGCCATGAGGACCCGTATCTGCACTGGCAGTCCTACTCAAAAGGACTGCCATGAAGCTCTGGTTTCTCTGCTCAATAGCTGCCCATCGCTCCTCCAGAGATGTCGGTCTATTCTGAACATTCACCATGTTTTCCAGACTCTGGCGACTTATTTCCTCCATGGCCGTAGCCATCCTCTCCTCTACCGTAGCCATCCTTTCCAGAGAGGTAGCCATCCTTACCCCGGAGGTAGCTATCCTTTCCACTGAGGTTGCCATCCTTTCCGTGGTGGTGCGTTCATGCGCCATTGCCTCCACAAAGGCACTGCTCATGTAAGAGATGAACTCCTCCATCCTCTCCACACTCGCAGTAAACCTGGAGACAAAACCTGCCAGAGACTCCTGCACTTGTTCCTGGAGTTCCAGCACCACTCTCTTTCTAGATGGCCCCAGAGGCACAGGGTCCACATGCAGCTGAGCAGAGCTAGGAGCGCCCTGCGGCCTCTGATGAGGGCTCTCCACTGCTGTCCCTGTCTCCACCATCTGCTGATGCTCACTTGTGAGCTGTGATACACCAAGTGACAACACTACTCTATCTCGCGAAGGTCCCACCGAGGTGTGAGTGTCTGCGCTGGTGCTGGGTGCGCTGAATTCTGCTGACGCTGCGCCCTCAGAGGTTGCAGCTTCCTGTCAGCTGTCTTCTGGTTCAGGCTCTTTGTCCTGGACAGTGGGGAGGGGGGCTTTCGATGCCTCCACATTCAACGGATCATCCTCTGCCATTTCCGCCACCTCCAGCGTGATCCCACCACCAAACATATCTTCTCCTCCCCTTTCAGCATTCTGAAGGGACCGCTCCCTCCATGACACCCTTGTCCACTCCTCAATCACCCCCAACACCCCCTCCCTTTCCCAAGGCACCTTTCTGTGCAAGCACAGGAGATGCAACACCTGTCTTTTTACCTCCTCCCTTCCCATTGTCCAGCGCCCCAAACACTCCTTCAAGGTGAAACAGTGATTTACTTGTACTTCTTGCAATTTAGTATACTGTATTTGCTACTCATGATGCGGTTGCCTCTACATGGGGGGACCAAATGCAGATTGGGTGACCGCTTTGCGGAACACCTCCGTTCAGTCCATAAGCGTGATCCCGAGCTTCCAGTCGCCTGTCAGTTTAATTCTCCGTTCCACTCCTACTCTGACCTCTCTGTCCTCGGACTCTTACACTGTTCCAACGAAACTCAATGTAAGCTCGAGAAACAGCACCTCATCTTTCGATTAGGCACTTTACAGCCTTCTGGACTCAACATCGAGTTCAACAATTTCAGACCATAACCTCGGCCCCTATTTTTTCATATGGCAGCTGTTGATGATTCTGCCATTCACAATTTCACCTCTTCTAGACCCATCTTTTGTTTCTTTACTTGTCCCATTACCATCTCCTTTTGCTTTGCACCATCATCCTTTTTATCTTTTAATCTCTCCTGCCTTCCACCCTATCACAGACATCTCCTTTTGTTCTTTCCTCCCCTCCACCTTTCCCTGCCTCTGCACTTGCTTAAAACCTGTTACATAGAAACATAGAAACATAGAATCTAGGAGCAGGAGTAGGCCATTTGGCCCGTCGAGCCCGCTCCACCATTCAATACGATCATGGCTGATCATCCAAATCCAGTACCCTGTCCCTGCTTTAATCCCCACAGTACACATATCCCACCCTACCCCCGTAACCCCACGTATTTTAATTCCCCCTAACATATCCCATCCTATCCCCATAACTCCACATATTTAATCCCCCCCTAACACTAAGGGTCAATTTATCATAGCCAAATCAACCTAACCCACACATTTTTGGACTGTGGGAGGAAACCGGAGCACCCGGAGGAAACCCACGCAGACACGGGGAGAATGTGCAAACTCCACAAAGACAGTCACCCGAGGTCAGATTCGAACCCGGGTCCCTGGCGCTGTGAGGCACCAGTGCTAACCACTATGCCACCGTGTTGCCCTCATACATCTCTAACTTCTTCCAGTTCTGACGAAAGGTCATCGACCTGAAACATTAACTCTGTTTCTCTCTCCACAGATGCTGCCTGACCTGCTGAGTATTTCCAGCATTTTCTGTTTTTATTTCAGATTTCCAACATCTGCAGTATTTTACTTTTTTAATAGAGTTGCACAATCTGGGTGTTCATATTAACATGTAATACTTTCAAAACTGTTCAAAATGCATGTTTCATAAACAGATGCTGGGTCCGATTCATGCACTTTTGTCATTGGCACTGCTCAACTGGCTATTTTCCATTCAAACGACATCGCCATGCCGTGATATTTTGGAAACTGAATTTGTTGCCTTGCCCGGCTCAATTATCAAACAGCCACATTTGCCAAGGAAGGCCGTCCGATTCTTCTTCTTTTTCTATCACTAGACCCATCATCTTCAAGCTATTTTGACCCAAAGACTTCCCCCTTGTTCTGCCATATTCTAAATACTTAGAATTTTATCTTCTCTGTGACTATTCTTCTGCTGTTAGGAAATATTTGTCCTATTAGCATTTCCTGCTATCCTCATCCCTTGGGCCTTTATTGTACCTTTAAAATCTTTTTAACCTGTTTCCTACCGAGACACCTTGCCTGCCTCTTCCTTGTACTTTGTTCTACAATAAAGAAAATTGACATTAAAGGTCCCCATTCTCAATTAGATCTGTCCGTGGTCTCGGCTCATCCTAGCTCAATGATCTCTTCCGACCATAAGTCCCTGCACGACCCTCTGTTTCTCCGACATCAGCCTGCTCCTTGCTCCCTCTTCTCCATCATCCGTGACTGCTCCTTCAGCCTCTATGGCAATCCTCTCGCAAACACCCTCCCCTGCTCCTCCACCTTCTCACCTTTCTCTTTCCCTTTAGAAGCCTCCGTAAGACTCTTCTCTTTCACCCTTCTACCGGTTGTTCTATTTTTACCCCTTGCTTGGTGTCTGTTCTAAGTCCGCTGCCCTGAGATGTGTTTCTGCTCCTGAGGAGTGCTGCAAAAATATTGGTTGTCTCAGGATTTGTTTTTCTTTCTGATTCACATTTTAATTTCCCTATTCATCTACTTTGGGGAATACTGATTTATTTTACATTTATTTTCTTAGGTATATACTTACCCTGCATCAGCACCATTAGAATACCAAAAGGGTTTCCCTTCTTCTTGACTAGGGTATTTTTTCAGCCATACTTCCTGATTAATTTCTTTTCGTTCTATTATTCTTTGAAGTTTGTCTTTCAAATGCCATTATGTCCTGGTCTTTTCTGCAAACATCATTAACTCTAAAGTACAGTAAACTAGTTAAAACTTGCATTTATATAGCACCTTTAACGCAGTAAACCATCCCGAGGCGTTTCACGGGAGCGTAATCAGAAAACATTGACACCAAGTCAACAAAGGACTCATTCGGACAGGTGACCAAAAGCTTGGTCAAAGAGCTAGGTTTTAATGAACATCTTAAAGGAGGAGGGGGGTGGGGGGAGAGGTTTAGGGAGGGAATTTCAGAGATTAGGGCCTAGGCAGCTGAAGGCACAACCGCCAATGTTGGGGCAAAGGAAGTTGGGAATGCACAAGAGGCCAGAGTTCAAGGAACACAGAGTTCTCAGAGGGTTGTAGGAATGGAGGAGGTTACAGAGATAGGGAGGGGTGAGGCCGTGCAGGGATTTGAACAAAGGGATGAGAATTTGTTGCCTTGCGAGGCAGAGATTTGTAATCACTTCAAGTTGACTATAATAGGCAGACACTAACACATAAATGAACTCAAGTGCAGGCAGGAGATCACTGATGGCACTTATAAAATTATGTGAATTTGACAAATAATTGGAAGTGGCTTTAAAAGCGATGGAGTAGGACATTTGAAAAGGAAATGATTTCATCAAGGATGTGATCTAGTGTGCAAAGAATTCACAATCGCAATAAAATGAAGGTACAGTCAAGCCCAGTTGTGTGCAACTTGTTTCCATATAAATCTTACTTGTGATTTAATATGAACTTTTTTTAGATTCCAAAATCATCCCAATCAGTTACCAATAGATTTGAGATTGTAAGAAAATAGTTTACAAGCAAATCCAAGTTGTATTTGAGCAAGTGACTTTTAAATGTAAGTGTGGAGTGTCTGATGTTTTGATGTTGACATGGTAGAGGTGTTCACCCCTGTGCTCGCTGACCTGCATTGGCTTCCTGTCCACCAATGCCTCAGATTTAAAATTCTCATCCCTTTGTTCAAATCCCTGCACGGCCTCACCCCTCCCTATCTCTGTAACCTCCTCCATTCCTACAACCCTCTGAGAACTCTGTGTTCCTTGAACTCTGGCCTCTTGTGCATTCCCAACTTCCTTTGCCCCAACATTGGCGGTTGTGCCTTCAGCTGCCTAGGCCCTAATCTCTGAAATTCCCTCCCTAAACCTCTCCCCCCCCACCCCCCTCCTCCTTTAAGATGCTCATTAAAACCTAGCTCTTTGACCAAGCTTTTGGTCACCTGTCCGAATGAGTCCTTTGTTGACTTGGTGTCAATGTTTTCTGATTACACTCCTGTGAAACGCCTCGGGATGGTTTACTGCGTTAAAGGTGCTATATAAATGCAAGTTTTAACTAGTTTACTGTACTTTAGAGTTAATGATGTTTGCAGAAAAGACCAGGACATAATGGCTTTTGAAAGACAAACTTCAAAGAATAATAGAACGAAAAGAAATTAATCAGGAAGTATGGCTGAAAAAATACCCTAGTCAAGGAGAAGTGAAACCCTTTTGCTATTCTAATGGTGCTGATGCAGGGTAAGTATATACCTAAGAAAATAAATGTAAAATAAATCAGTATTCCCCAAAGTAGATGAATAGGGAAATTAAAATGTGAATCAGAAAGAAAAACAAATCCTGAGACAACCAATATTTTTGCAGCACTCCTCAGGAGCAGAAACACATCTCAGGGCAGCGGACTTAGAACAGACAGCAAGCAAGGGGTAAAAATAGAACAACCGGTAGAAGGGTGAAAGAGAAGAGTCTTACGGAGGCTTCTAAAGGGAAAGAGAAAGGTGAGAAGGTGGAGGAGCAGGGGAGGGTGTTTGCGAGAGGATTGCCATAGAGGCTGAAGGAGCAGTCACGGATGATGGAGAAGAGGGAGCAAGGAGCAGGCTGATGTCGGAGAAACAGAGGGTCGTGCAGGGACTTATGGTCGGAAGAGATCATTGAGCTAGGATGAGCCGAGACCACGGACAGATCTAATTGAGAATGGGGACCTTTAATGTCAATTTTCTTTATTGTAGAACAAAGTACAAGGAAGAGGCAGGCAAGGTGTCTCGGTAGGAAACAGGTTAAAAAGATTTTAAAGGTACAATAAAGGCCCAAGGGATGAGGATAGCAGGAAATGCTAATAGGACAAATATTTCCTAACAGCAGAAGAATAGTCACAGAGAAGATAAAATTCTAAGGGGTAAAAATTCACTTGGTTGCGCCGCCCGTTAGCGCCTTAAGAGGGCGCTAATGGGGCGCAAAGCCGCTAACGCCCGGGCGCAGCGATGTTTGCGCCGCTCGAGAACTTAACTTGAGATTGTGCGGCGGCGCTAAAACTTACCGCTGCGTCCACCTGCGCGCGCAGATTGTGACGTCATTCCATGGTGCAACGCCCTTGGGGCGCCCCGTAGCGGAAATTGAGTGGCGCCCCCTGCCTTACCGCCTGGCGCTTCCAACGACCAGAAGACTGGAACGCTATCAATCGCTGTGGGGCTGGGGGGGGCGCTATTTAAAGGGGGCCTCTTCCTGTCTTTTATTGTTGGTGGCATTTTTGAACTACGCATTCTGAGAGAGAGAGGGAGAGACTTCTGGAGAGATTCAACGTTGTGTGAAGGAGTTTTTGGGTACTGAGCAGCACTTTGCAGGTTCATTTTGATTTGCCATTCCTTGTATCGATTTAGCAGAGTCCGTGGGAGCTGCACTCTGAGCTCTTTGCCTGGTGCTCTCCATTGTTCTTTCCAGCACATTTGATGTGCAAGTCTCTCCAGGCCGAGATTCAAGGCAGCAATGAACAGGATGTGGATGGAAAGCAAGATTAACCATCCCCTTTAAGAACTGGCCCGTGCCATTGTGTGTGTGTTCCATTGCTGACTGACATTACATGAGCTTCGCCAGCGCTCCGAGTTAGCGCCTCACTGCTCGGCCTTTGCGCCTTAAGAGAGGTGTGCAGCGCCTGCTTTAGCGCTCCACTCACCTCCCGGGGCGGTAAAAGTGAAGTTTCCCGTCAGTGCCGATAATTAGCGCCAGGCGCTAATATTTGCGTCCGGACGATATTTGCGCCCCAAATGGGGCGCGACCTAATTTCTACCCGTAAGTATTTAGAATATGGCAGAACAAGGGGGAAGTCTTTGGGTCAAAATAGCTTGAAGATGATGGGTCTAGTGATAGAAAAATAAGAAGAATCGGTCGGCCTTCCTTGGCAAATGTGGTTGTTTTGATAGTTGAGCCGGGCAGGTTTCTCCTACTTCAGGGTACTGTTGATGATTGACCAGCGAGCCTGGCTTCTTAATAGATCCTGAAAGAGTAGACCAGTCAGTCGAGGCTGTAATTCTTTCCACTCGGCTCCAGACAAAACTGCAAGCCAATGCCCCAGTGGGTAGGATGGTACTGACTAGACCAACAGTAGGAAGCTTACTGGTGCTCTGAGCTGGTAGGCCGCATGATTTTACCTGCTCGAGCTTAGTATTACTCCGGCATACACTTGGAGGTCCCCAAGTCTTGGCTCTTATCGAAGTGCATATAAGCTCTCTGGACTTGGGTAAGTGGGGTGTGGCCTATTCAGAGTCCGGGCACTCCATATTGGGCAAACAAAGTCTACCTGTGTGGACTTCTCAACAACTTGGTTTGGAGTCTCTTAAGCTTGGCAACGGCTTTCTACTTTCGGCAGACACCTGGTTGACCAAATAAAACTCGGGATAAAATAGTTCAAATGAATGTTTTCTACAGGCAGTCACCAAAGTGGATAACACAAATTTGCTATTCAATTCTTGTAGTACCCTCAGTATCCTAGAGGATTGTTAAGTCACTATGACCTAGGTACTTGATATTTTAAAGGGCTTTAAAATAACTAACCCCCTGGGCCAAATAACATAAAGCTTGGGGTACTGAAGGAGGCAGGTTAAGAACTGTGTACAACAAAGGTGGAAGAATCACTGGGCATTGGTGAAGTTGCACAGGACCTGACCCAAGCAAAGTTAGTGTCTGTATTTTAAAAAAGTGAACAGATCTGACACATTAGTACAGCATTAATAACAGGTAAAATAATGGAACATAAGAACATGAGTAGGTCATTCAGCCCTTCAAGCCTGTTCCACCATTCAATTAGATCATGGCTGATCTGTATCCTAACTCCATCTATCCGGCTTGGTTCCGTAACCCTTACTACCCTTAACGAACAAAAATCTATCAATCTTAATTTTGAAATTTCCAATTGACCCCCGGCCTCAACTGCATTTTGGGGAAGAGAGTTCCAGAATTCTACTACCCTTTGTGTGAAGAAGTGCTTCCTGATGTCACCCATGAGCTGCCTAGTTCTAATTTTAAGGTTATACCCCCCTGTTCTGGACTCCCCCACCAGAGGAAATAGTTTCTCTCAATCATCTTAAACACCTCAATTAGATCACCGCTTAATCTTCTATAATCAAGGGAATACAAGCCTAGTCTATGCAACCTGTCCTCATAATTTAACCCCTTTAGCAACCCTTTGGTATCATTCTGGTGACTCTGCTCTCCACTCCCTCCAAGGTTAGGATATCCTTCCTGAACTGAATGCAATACTCTAAATGGGGTCCAGTCAGAGTTTTATGGAAGCCATTATAAGGAGTAGGTTGTCAGAATACCTTAATAAGAAACAACCAGCATGGATTTAGAAAATGAAAACCACTCCTGTAGAATCTCTTTGACTTCCTAGAGATACAATAGATATGGAACTCACTATGATTTTTTTTGAACTTTCAGTAAAGTTCTACACGAATGTAACCCCCAAAAAATGCAAGATTCCAGGTCAGAACATGAGATTGGCTCAGAAGCTGATTTAAAAAATGAAAAAACGAGTTCTTGTGAGAGTTGTAAGGGCAACACGGTGGCATAGTGGTTAGCACTGTTGCCTCACAGCGCCAGGGACCCGGGTTCGAATCCGGCCCTGGGTGACTGTCTGTGTGGAGTTTGTACATTCTCCCTGTGTCTGCATGGGGGTGCTCCGGTTTCCTCCCACAGTCCAAAGATGTGTGGGTTAGGTTGATTTGGCTATGATAAAAAATTAAAAAAAATTGACCCTTAGTGTTAGGGGGATTAAATACGTGGGGTTACGGGGATAGGGTGGGATATGTGTCGGTGCAGGCTCGATGGGCCGAAATGGCCTCTATCTGCATTGTGGGGATTCTGTGAGACTTGGGGTCGGGGGAAGAGAGAGATGTTGAGTGGAGTTCCACAGGGATCAATATTTGAACCCCAGTTGATCTGGATATTGAAACTAACTAAGATTGTCAAATTTGCTGCTGACACAAAAATGGAGAGAGTAGTGGAGACTGAGGATGCAGCAAAATATTAATAGAAGGATTTTGGTTGGGCAATGCAGTCTGGCCGACAAATGCCAAATGAAATGTAACACCGTTTAAAGTAAATGATTGTACATTGGTTGAAAAATTCTAAACACAAAATGAATGGAATTGAATTGGCTTTCACTCTCCTGTCCTACACAGTTTTAACCTTTTTCACACTCACTCTGTCTCTTGCTCTGTGTCTGTCTGTGGTGCTCTCTGTCTCTCCCTCCCTCTCTCGCGCGATTTCACACTCTCTCTTTTACACTCTTTTTCTCTCTCTCTCTCTCTCTTGCTTGGTTTCACACTCTCTCTCTCGCTTGGTTTCACACTCTCTCTCTCTCATTGCTCTCCGTATTAGGATTCTGAAGTGAACAAGTGGGATGTGTTTGTTGCCACTGACCCCACCTGTTCATCCCACTTCTCATGTGGGGGGTCTGTGCATTCTGAAGCTGACTGTGGAGACCATGGCACTAGATATCAAAACACCAGAAAGAACAGCTGAAAGATACAGGGAGAAACTGCTGTGCCTGTATTTCTGGGAAGAATGCAGCCTGTTCCGCTCTCATGGGAACTTGTGTGCCACCCGCCATCACAGAAGGCACATTGTACATGGCAAGCTCGTACAATAGAGGGTGGCACTCTGACTGCCACGAGTGAAAAACAACCTGTCTTTGCCCCGAATACTTCCACAACACTCGGTATATCTATCAAAAAATGTATTTAACAGATTCTGTAGGCCTTCTTATGTTAAAGTGCAGCTGACGGCAGACATTCTATTCCTGCTCTATTGGCTCCTCAGTATCAACAACACAATCTATCTGGAACTGATTCCATCGTGGACCTTCCTGTTCCAGCAAAATGAATGGAGGGAGTCGGTCCCCCACAATTTACAGTCTCCAGTAATCGGGTCTGCGTTACGCAGTCGAGCCCACAGTATGATAGAAACCAGCCCCCCAATGACAAATGCCACAGGGAGGAGTGGCAGATGGAAGCATTTTCAACGCCAGTTGAGCAGAACATTTAATTGTTGGCCTAAAAATCTCCGCCTCTCTCTCCTCCTTTAAGGTGCTCCTTAAAACCTACCTCTTTGAATCAGCTCTTGGTCACCTGTTCTAATATCTCCTTATGTGGCTGGGTGTCAAATTTTGTTTGATAACGCTCCTGTGAGGCACCATGGGATGTTTTACTATGTTAAGGGTGCTATATAAGACTGAGATGAGGAGGAATTTCTTCACTCAAAGGGTTGTGAATATTTGGAATTCTCTACCCCAAAGGGCTATGGATGCTGAGCCGTTGAGTATATTCAAAGCTGAGATTTTTGGACTCTCGGGGAATCAAGGGATATGGGGATCGGCCGGGAAAGTGGAGTTGAGGTTGAAGATCACCCGTGGTCTTATTGAATGGCGGAGCAGGCTCGAGGGGCTGAATGGCCTACTCCTGCTCCTCATTCTTATGTTCTTATACAAATGCAAGTTACTGTTGTTGAGTTCTACGTTCTTTACAGAGGGTGGGTCCATTGCACATATTTCAACGAGAACTCTTCAAAGGCTGAGAGGAAAAAGTAGCAGGCTGCTCGCGATGGGCCTCAAATCAGCTATCACACTAGCGTCAGTGTTAAGATAGCTTCCAACTCCCCAGAACTCCCCTTCACTTTGTGCCAACCCAGAGCCTTTGGCTCACTGTCCAGCGCCTCAAAAGGGGGAAGATGCAGAGCTCAGACGAGCTGTGTAAATGGGATACAGTTCCACGTGTGTTGTTACCCAAACAGGCAGCTCTTCATGTGTATAAAAAAACGATTGTAAAAAGAATAACTAAACACTGAGAAAAGATCCTGAGGTAAATGTTTACCGTTCAAAGTACTTACTCCTAAGATTTACCTTTCCCTCTAACTAACTCTTTGATTTTTTTTTATTGTAATGTCGAATTCAGCTGGCCGATCTCCCTCTTTAAATAAAATTGTTCCTGGTGATTTATAAATAGTGAAAGTTTTATTAATAGGAGAAGCTGCTGGTCGTAGGTCACCCGCTCAGAAAATAATATTTAGTGACTGGATTTGTCGAAACGTTCTCTGATCTGGGGCCATGGTTAAGTGAAACTGCCTGAATCTTTGCTGTGTGTGATTAGGAGCGAACCTTAGCCTCCAGAAATTGGTTCATTGAAGGAGTTTTTTTTTTTAACCAGCTGTGGGATTTACAACAGCTGCTGGGAATTGACTGCTTGTGGACCTTACATCTGCTCGCTATCCCAGATAATGAGCTGGAATGCACTTACTGTAAGATTAAAATTCTTTCCAAAATTGCCCAGCATCTCAAAATATGTGGCCAAAAGAAAAGGAAATAGCAAACGAAATGGCTTGGCTTTCCCCAACCCCCACGGTTTCATCATTACACTCTCTTCCATTTGACAATGTGTGGTTCAGAACTGAAAATGTACAGACCACCCTGTGAGGATGTGAGCCAGTTGGACCATGAAGGTCCCAGGTTTAGTTAACTGATCCTAACTAAAATGGGCTGGTCATAGTAAGGGCGTTACAATTGGCCTTATTGCCCCTGGGCTATGGATAGAGGGAAAATCAGCCATGTTTCCTGCTTCTGATCACTATCCATGTGTCCTTGTTGGGAAAGTGGATGTTGGAGGAGGACAGGATTTTGCTTAGCAGAGATGCCCCGCAGTTGAATAGACATTTTTAAATTGATTCTCAGGATGTGGGTGTCGCCTAGTAAGACCGGCATTTATTGTCCATTCCTAGTTGCCCTTCAGAAGGTGGTGGTAGGTCCTATTCTTGAACCGTTGCATTCCATGTGGAGAAGATGCTCCCATAGTGCTGTTAGGTAGGGAGTTCCAGAATTTTGACCCAGCAACGATGAAGAAACGGTGATATCTATCCAAGCCAGGATGGTGTGTGATTCGAAGGGGAAACTTGGAGGTGATGGTGTTTCATGCACCTGCTGCCCTTGTCCTTCTATGTGGTTGAGGCCACGGTTTTGCGAAGAACCCTTGGAGAGTTGCTGCAGTGCATCCTGTGGATAGTACACACTGTAGCCACGCTATGCTGATGAGGGAGGGAATGAACACTGCCTCGGCTCACACATGAAGAACTATGGGCTAGAAATTCATCGACTTACCACCACTCTGTAGCGCCATAAAATGGCGAAAAAATGGTGGTGACCGCTCTTTCGCCAGCTTGGCTTGCAAGCAAACAGTGGTGATCGTCAGTACCTCTTAAAGGGACACACACATCTTTCAGGTAAGTTTGGAGTTAAACTTTTGGACTTTAAAAAAAAAATTATTGAAGTAGTGGTTTGCTGCGATAGAGGTTAAAAGTTTTTTAAGTGTGTAGGGAGTGCTGCTGGATGCTTGCAAGGCCTCGGATGGTAAAGGAAGGCCTCTGAGAAGACAGAAAATGCTGCAAATACTCAGCAAGTCAGGCAACATCCATGGAGAGAGAAACAGAGTTCACGTCTCAGGTCAAGATGCTGCCTGACCAGTTGAGTATTTCCAGCATTTTCTGCTGTAATTTCAGATTTACAGCATCTGCTCGCAGAGGGAAGAGGAAGACACAGAAGAGGAAGAAGCTGAAGAGGAGGAAGCAGAAGGAAGGATGCAACCCAGACAGCCCCTTTCTGGCTGGGATATCTGGGATGGAATCATCCACCTGCGGTACCAGTGACCACAACCCCAATTCACCTTTCCACATTTGTCCCACACCTTACCTTCCCTCTGTTACTGACCATCACAGAGTCCTCTTGGGCACCATGCTGAAATAAAAGCCACCACAAAGTAAACCTTCCAATCCAACTTTATACATCTATCCATCCAATATGACATCAAGAAATCAACTCATCATCTTTATGCATTCTCTTAATGACTGTCTTATATGTGCCTTTGTCTACCCTACTGATGTCACGCAGTACTACCCCAGTGACTGTAGCATGGCTGGTGGAAGGCTGCTGACTTTCAGTGGGGGACACTGCAAATAGCCTTGCAAGATGACCTCGAGGAGCTGGTGGCTGAGAGTGTCAAATTGACTGATGGTGTTTCTTCTTCTTCTTCTTCACTCTCCTCTCCCTCTTCTTGGTCAACCACTGGCTGGGCAGGCTGCATTTCTTGGGTGTGTGAAATGAGGAAGGCACAAGGGTGGAGTTGTGGTGAGGGGCTGGCAGGAAAGCAAGAGGTGCATGTCAGAAGGAGGATAATATGAGGAAACCAGCATCTTGTATTCTTTCAGCCCCGCCGCTGGCCAAGGGCTCAGCCATGCCCCTGCCAATAATGGCCAGCACTGTCTCCTCCAAGGGGGTGAGGTGAGGCTAGGAATGGGAGAATTGCCTCGTGATTGGTGCAGATTGTTGGTAGGTGAGTGATTGGGGGTTGGTTGTGCAATGGGCAGTGTGTGAGGCTAGTGGTGCAGTTGGTAGGAGACGGCTTTTGCAGATGCATTCACTGACCTTGACCAGTGGTCTGAGGTCATGAAGCTTCTTTGGGCACTGGAGCCAGGTGGTGGGGGTGACACGACTGGCAGTGACAGCCTCGGTGATGTAGCCCCACATCGTTCTTTCTGGAGGGCCTCCTGGCCCCTGTGGGTAGAGGACCTGTATTGCAGTGTTGACCCACTGCACAAAGCTGGAGTGCTGCGTGCGAGACTCTGGGTGCCCCTTCCCTGGCTTGCTGAGCCATTTGTGTTGGTGCTGAAGCATTTTTACCATTTTTTGCGGTTTGGAAGGGAATTCAGGTTCAAGACCTGAATAACCATTTTTGGGACTTCTTTTTATTGTAAATTTTTTTTGAAAGGCAGTAAGGGCTGAAAAGTACATTTTTTCACTGCATTTTAATTTGTATGACCCCTTTATTGCCCCTTTAATTCATAGCCCTTTTAATTGCCCACAAATCCTTGCGAGCTCCACAGCCTCGCTCCCAGAGGCCGTGCGAAGTTCAAACGCCACTTCAGGACGGGAACTTCACCTCGGAGGTCTCCGCTAACACCACCAGGAGGGCGTTGCATGGAAGGTTAGCGCTGCGCCACCAATCTCCAGCCCCCCAGATTAATTTATTCTCCTTAGTGTTGCGGCCATTTTCAGCGGCCGTTAACTGCAGCTGCCGGTGACGCCGGCAACTTTCATGGCGAACAGGAATTTCTCAGCCTAGATCTTTGAATAGCAACACAAATGGAACAGTACCCTAGCATGAGTCAGGGCCTTCACTGAGAGGAGGAAAGAAAAGCAGAGGACTGGAAAGAAAGGATCGAGACTAATCCGTTGCTGTTGATCCCCATCAATAATCAGCAAGGACTGTTTTATGGAGGAACTAGAGCCTATTTAAGGGAGTATAGTATATTATGTACTGACAGTATTAATATAACTGTTGACCATCACTTGTAAATCGGCAATGAATATATTGCAGTTGTAAACCTTTCAGAGTGTACGTCATTGAGGACATTGAACTCACTAGCTACTGTTTTCACATTATAGCCGTTGTCAGCAGCAAATATACCACCCAAATCTGAACTAGACGGCCTTTGTGTACTAAACAGCGTTTATAATTAAAACAGACCTGGAGAGGTACTTTGGAAAGACCTCCAAACCTGAGTTTCTTTCTGGAGTTACAATGATGATTTTGTTATCTGAGCTCGTAAGTGAAATTCCAGCTTTCCAATCATTCCCAGTTATCCATGAGTCACGATGCAAATTTCAATCATTCAATAGCAAAGGTGACCCTCTGCTGAGTGTTTTGAAGGAGTGCCGTCTTCAGCAAAACACTGCTCTTTTACATGGTAGAGGGAAAGAGGCATTGGCCTAGAAATTGGTTTGCGCAGTGCCCGTTTTTCAGGCGATAAGCAGGCGCTGAAGGGTCCAATATGGCATGTGGCGTGCTGATTCTGCACAGGCAGAGAGCCACATGCCATATTGGTAAGGGGTGCACCGGAGTCGTCCAGGGTGCGTGCCTGAAACTACCATTAGACTCATTTCCTATGTAAATCCAGCATCTAAAGCCGGTTTCGGACCCATTACTCATATTTGAATGCGACTGACCACAGTAAGCGCCATACATGCTGCAGTCAGTTTCCTCGGACCTTAAAGCAGTTAAACTATCGAACTTAAAGGAGGCTTTCACAGAAAGATAAGTTTAAACTAAAAGGGGGCGAAATTCGGTTACGCCTTGTTTGGGGGCGGTAACCGAATTAGCGCCTCATATTTAGCGCCCGGGGTGGGAGAACCGCCCCGGACGTTAAATTGGGCTTACTGCCCTGGCGAGGAAGTGGAGCGTTATCTCGGGCGCTCCACTTCCTCTTGGGGCAGTGCATGGGGCGCAAAGCGCGGTAGCGCCGGAGCGCTACGCGACCTCTCCACGTAGCACTGATGCGTTTCAGCGCCCCTCCCTTTCCGTTAAAGGGGAGGGCTGCTGCGCACTCTTCAGGCTGTTTGACGGCCTCCACTAGCCCACCAGGGCGGCGTGGTACCGTGGCCGCAGCCCGGCAGTGAGACGCGGTGCCGGACGGCGCGATGGCGACCATGGACCACGCCAAGGGCCACCAAGGGGGCCAACCTGGAAGTCGGCCAAAATAAAAAATGTCTGCGCGGGACGCAGCCGGACTAGCCCTTTAATTAGCGCCCTGCCAGCGGTGTGTGAACCGGCTTGCGACCCGCGAGGCTGTCGCTGACATCGCCCACGGCAGCCTCGCGGGGCGCTAAGGGGTCGCGTCGCTCAGCGATGACATCATCGCCGGCGGCGTAGCGGCCCGGGGTGCTACTGGCGGGGGCACGGAGCTATTAGCGCCCCCGCCCGGGCGATAAGCCCTTTGCGCCCCGTTAGCGCCCCCTGGAGACGCTAACGGTGGGCGCAAAGGAGGCAAATTTCGCCCCCAAAATGTTTTTCTATGAGTGCTCCTCCTGACTCCACATTGAAACTACCGGGCTATGGTTGCTGCTGCTGGGTTCGTGCCCCGATGTGGGTGCAAACCAATTTCTCGGCCATTGTATCATTTTCACCAAAATATAAAGTGCTTGTCTTAAAACACTTCATCGCCACTGGGTAAAGATTCGGTAACTCCCTACCTAACAGCACTGTGGGAGTACCTTCGCCACAGGGACTGCAGAGGGTCAAGAAACAGGCCCACCAACCACCTTCTCAAGGGCAACCAGAGATGGACAATAAATGCCAGTCTTGCCAATCGATGCCCACATCCCAAAAATTAATAATAATTCTCTAAATTAGGTCATTGCTCTGTGTTAGCAAGAGGCTTTTGAACTCTAGAAAACAATGGCCTTTAAACTATATACTGATGTTCTGTAGAGAAATCCAGTTTGGTGTATTAGGCTTTAATTTCCTTTTGCCACTGGGAGCTTTTATTCATTCATTTGTTCTTTCTGGAAGACATTCTGAATAAAATGACCTCACTGGGAACTGGTTACGTTGCAACAGTAATGTATGAAAAGTTTTTTCCAAGCTATAAGGAGCAGAATACAACTACAGCAAGACATTTCTCATCACTGCAATTACTTGCATGGCAATTCAGCCTATCTATCAATTTAAGTTACGGGCAATTATAAAATGCTACATGTAGATACCGTCATTTCCGCCAACTGTTAAAGTGCTAAATTTTCAGTCTGCCAAAACTCGCCAACCATAATGTCAGGGGCTTAGTGGCCATGATGAAAAGATCGGCTGTGTTAATGGAAAATAAACCTTCAAAGGTAAGAGCTGATTAGGAAAGCCAAACAGGTCAAAAAAAATGGGAAGCTGTATATCATAGAATCATAGAAGGAGGCCATTCGGCCCATCATTCCTGTGCCAGCTCTCTCTCTCTCTATCCACATACTCCCACTCCCCCGTTCTTTCCTCATAGCCCTGTAATTTTTTCCATTTCAAGTAATTATCCAATTCCCTTTTGAAAGTTATTATTGAATCTGCTTTCACCACCCTTTCAGGCAGTGCATTTCAGATCATAACAAATCACTGCGTAACAAACAATTCTTCTTCTCTCCTCCCTGGTTCTTTTGCTAATTATCTGAAATCTGTGTCCTCTGGTTAGCGACACTCCTGCCAGTGGAAACAGTTTCTCCCTATCTACTCCATCGAGACCCCTCATAATTTTGAACACCTCTATTAAATCTCCCCTTACCCTTCTCTGCTCCAAGGAGAACAATCCCAGCTTCTCTAGTCTTTAGTACTTTAAATGCTAGAATAATTTGATTTTCTTTTAATCTATAAGTACTTAGTTTGATGACTGCTTCTGTGAAACCCATGGCGAGCATAAATCACATGTTTCGGCTGTTTTCCAATCAGCTCGACCTCTAATCCACCTTTCACACATCTTTGTGCTTGTTCTACACTTTCACATGAAATTTCACTGCGTATTCGAAATGATACAAATTAATTCACTCTCACACTACAGGAAATTAAGCTTAGCTTGATTTGTTTTTGAAAGTGCGCTTAACTTAATAAACTGTATAATTGAGCTGCTCGAGTTTAAAATGAACTTTCGATTGTGTTTTCACATGTTAAATTATTCACTGGGAAAATCACTCAATTGTGCTGCTCAAAATGTTTCTTATTGCAACGTGCATTCCTGTCATTCAGTATTGCTTCAAAACTCCCAGCTCTTCCATTTTCTTCCCCAACACCACCATGTCCAATTAAACATTGGGAAGACCAAGCCCTTCCTCCAGCCCTACAACCATCTGAGAACTCTGTGTTCCTCCAATTCTGGCCCACCATTGGCAGCTAGACTGTGAGCTCTGGAATTCGCTCCCTAAACCTCTTTGACTCTCCCCTATCCTTTAAGACGCTCCTTAAAACCTACCTCTTTGACCAAGCTTTGGTCGTAGAAACATAGAAAACAGAAAAATAGGAGCAGGAGTAGGCCATTTGGCCCTTCGAGCCTGCTCCGCCATTCAATATGATCATGGCTGATCTTCTATCTCAATACCATATTCCCGCTCTCTCCCCATACCCCTTGATGCCTTTTTTGTCTAGAAATCTATCTATCTCCTGCTTAAATATATTCAGTGACTTGGCCTCCACGGCCTTCTGCGGTAGAGAATTCCACAGGTTCCCTCTGAGGGAAGAAATTTCTCCTCATCTCAGTCCTAAATGTCCTACCCCATATCCTGAGACTGTGACCCCTCGTTCTAGAGCCCCCAGCCAGGGGAAACATCCTCCCTGCATCCAGTCTGTCTAGCTCTGTCAGAATTTTATACATTTCAATGAGATCCCCTCTCATTCTTCTAAACTCTAGTGAATACAGGCCTAGTCGACCCAATCTCCCCTCATACGACAGTCCTGCCATCCCAGGAATCAGTCTGGTGAACCTTCGCTGTACTCCCTCTATGGCAATTATATCCTTTCTTAGGTAAGGAGACCAAAACTGCACACAGTACTCCAGGTGTGGTCTCACCAAGGCCCTGTATAACCTGTCCTAATGTCTCCAACTTTGGCTCGGAGTTAAGTTTGTGTCTGATAACGTTCCTGTGAAGCACCTTGGGATGTTTTACTACGTTAAAGACGCTATATAAATGCAAGTTGTTCTTGTGTGCTGATCAGCGCCTCCCCCGGTGCCATCTCCTGGCTCTGACCTCGCTCAGTGCTGTTGCATTTTCCAATCAGCACTCACCCGCTGGCTCCACCGTGGCTCTGTCTAGCTGCGATAACCGCCAAAGTGGAAAGGAGTGTGCATCTTTGCATACAATCATAGAAAGATTCAGTACAGAAGGAGGCCATTTGGCCCGTCGGGCGTGTGCTGGCTCTTTGAAAGAGCTATCAAATTAGACCTAGTTCCGTTTTCTACATTACAACAGTGACTACACTTCAAAAGTACTTCCTTGGCTATGAAGCACCTTGGGTCATCCTGAGGCCGTGAAAGGCGCTATATAAATGCAAGGCTTTCTTTTTCGTTTCTTTCAGTCCCCTGCTCTTTCGCCATAGCCCTGCTATGTGCTTCGGCTGAGTGTCAGGAATGCTTCACTCATGCAATAGTTACTTTGCACTGCAAAAGTAAGCATGCAAAGCACCTGTTTAAATAAAATGTTTAAACACTTCGGGCTGGATTTTCAATGACCTGTGGAGTCGGGTTTGGAGGCGGGGGGGGTTTAAAGTTGCAGATTCGGGGGTCCCGACCCCATCCCGCCTCCAACCCGCCTCCATGCTAGTTTCTCTGGCGGCGGGTGCCCGACCTGTGCTGAGACCCCAGGTAGTTAACAGGCAGTTTTTTGCATAATCCCTATTTTCATTGCTGAAATGTGGGCTTCCCAACAGGTGGCAACCACGCCAAGTTATCAGGGCGGGCCGTGGGTCTGCAGGGGTTGGAGGGGTCGATATGTCCAGTGGGCAGGTGAGTGATGGGTGCATGTGTGCAGAGGGAAGTGTGTAAGGTAAGTGCTAAGTGTTGGGAAAAGTTTTACTTACCTTAACTTCCTCCTGCAGGTGTCAGCCCTTCAGGTCTCGGGAGTTAGAAATCTCACCGGCACAGAAAGCAGGAAAGCCGTGGTTCTGTCAAAAACTGCAGCCTTCTGTTTTCTGTGCTGGAATGATTTCTAACTCAGCCTGAGAGGAAGGACTGAAGTTAGAAATCATATTGTCAGTGTTTGACAGCTTCACAGAGCTGTCAAACGCTGATATTTCATCTGTCAAAAGCTCTTGACAGATGAAATGTCAATCTGTGACGTCACCTGTTGCCGGGTGGCCCTTAATTGGCCTGCTGAGCCCACTGGGCAGGCTCAACAAGGTCAATCAAGGGAAAATACAGTGGGTTGGCCACATCTCGATGGAGGCGGGTTCACAAGCCAGAATGTGTGATTCCCGACCCCAACCCGACCCCAGATTCAAAATCCAGCCCATTACTTCTGCTTCTGTCTTCTCTTTTCCCTCTCTATTGTATTTTCTTCCCATTCTCTCGTTAAGCTGTTTCTATTTATTCTAACCTAATCTATCATTTTAATTATTTTATTGCTTTAGAAACGAGTGAAAACTCTCCTCTTTATCTGCTTTCTTACTGCTGGCTCCCACTGTTCATTTTGGAGGCAGGAAGCAGCAGCCAAAAACTTGGGTCCAGAAATTCGAGGTCGCCGCGGAAGTTGCCGGTGCCACCGCGGCTGGGGGTTAACGGCCGCCGAAAATGGTGGCGCCGGTAGGAGTGAAAGATTGACACTGGGGACCAATAATTATTGGCCCAGTGCTAAACTGACCATGTAACGCCCTCCTGGTGACGTTCGTCCTGACATCAGGCCCCAGTGTGGCGTCCAGAAGCAGCGTTGCAGCTTCACACAGCCTCTAAAAGTGAGGCTGTGATTTCGCAAAGCATTGTGGGATCTTAAAAGGGCAATGTATTGTCATATTCTTAAAAGGGCAATGCTGTCTGAAATGATAAAATTAAATATGATGTGAACATATGCAGTTTTCAGCCCTTACAGCTCAACTGCTTTCTGAAAAAAAAATTAAAATTAAAAAGAATTCCCAAATGGGAGTTTTCAGCTCTTAAAGTTGAATTCCCTTCCGCACCTAAAAAAATGGGGAAAGTGATTCAGCACTAACACAAATGGCTTAGCAAGCCAAGGAAGGGGCATCCTGGGTCTCGCACGCAGCACTCCAGCTTTGTGTAGTGGGTCAACAATGCAAGAGAGGTCCTGTACCCACAGGGGCCAGGAGATCCTCCAGAAAGAAGGATGTGGGGCTACATCACAGAGGCCGTCACTGCCAGCAGTGTCACCCCCACTACCTGACTCCAGTGCCCAAAGAAGCTTCATGACCTCAGACCAGTGGTCAAGGTCAGTGAATGCATCTTCAAAAGCCGACTCCTACCAACTGCACCACTAGCCTCACACACTGCTCAATGCACGACTCCCAACCCGTCAATCACTCACCTACCAACAATCTGCACCAATCACGAGGCACACCTCCCATTCCTAGCTTCACCTCACCCCCTTGGAGGAGACGGTGCTGGCCATTCTTGGCAGGGGCATGGCTGAGCCCTTGGCCAGTGGCGGGGCTGAAAGGATACAAGATGCTGGTATCCTCATACGTTATCCTCCTTCTCGCATGCACCTCTTGCTTTCCCGCCCTCCCCTCACCACAATCCCACCCTTGTGCCTTCCTCATTTCACACACCCAAGAAATGCAGCCTGCCCAGCCAGTGCTTGACCAAGAAGAGGGAGAGGAGAGTGCAGAAGAACAAGAAGAAGAAACACCATCACTCAATTTGACACTCTCAGCCACCAGCTCCTCAAGGTCGACCAGCAAGGCCATTTGCAGTGTCCCCCACTGAAAGTCAGCAGCCTTCCACCAGCCATGCTGCAGCCACTGGGGTAGCACTGCGTGACATCAGTAAGATAGGCAAAGGCACACACAAGACAATCACTAAGGGAATGCATAAGGGTGATGAGTTGATTTCTTGATGTCATATAGGTTGGATTGAAAAGTTTGCTTTGTGATGGCTTTTATTTCAGCATTGTGGCCAAGCGGACACTGTGATGGTCAGTAACAGAGGGAAGGTAAGGTGTGGGACAAATGCTGAAAGGGGAATTGGGGTTGTGGTCACTGGTACCGCAGGCAGATGATTCCATCCCGGATATCCCAGCCAGAAAGGGACTGTGAGGGTTGCATCCTTCCTTCTACTTCCTCCTCTTATGCTTCCTCCTCTCCTGCATCTTCCTCTTTTGCATCTTCCTCTTTTGCATCTTCCTCTTCCCTCTGCGAGCAGATGCTGTAAATCTGAAATGACAGCATAAAATGCTAAAAATACTCAGCAGGTCAGGCAGCATCTCGACCCGAGATGTGAACTCTGTTTCTCTTTCCATGGATGTTGCCTGACCTGCTGAGTATTTGCAGCATTTTCTGTCTTCTCAGAGGCCTTCCTTTACCATCCAAGGCCTTGCAAGTATCCAGCAGCACTCCCTGCACACTTAAAAAACTTTTAACATCTATTGCACCAAGCCACTACTTCAATAAAATTTTAAAAAATCCAGTGCAAAAGCTAAAAATGTAAACTTACCTGAAAGATGAGTGTGTCCCTTTAAGAGGTGCTCACTGTGCCTCTGTCAGTCTGCTGATCGCTGGGTTTTCATGGCGAGCTGAGGACTCCGTGCTGAAATCAGCGCTGAGGTCAAAGTTCGCAGAGGTGGATGTTAAGTCGCCGTTGTACACCGTCTGATGTCACCCTCTCTTAATTTACATTTCCAGGGCCAGCGCTGCTATCGGCAGTGTTGAGGTCCTCACCAAAATGGCGGCTGCCGAGTCCCGCGCCACAGAAGGGTGCTAGAGTGGCGGCCGCCATTTTTAGACCAGATCGCGGCGGTGACTCGTGGGCAAATTTCTAGCCCTTGGACTTTGATTGGATGGTAACCAGACAAGGCCTTTTTTCCCCAACCAATTGAAAGTTGTTTGATTGAGAAACACAATCGGATTCATCTTTGTGCAACAATGCTTCCAACCCAGAGGAGCTGCCACCGTGCACATAATCTCATCAGCACCTCCTGGAGTCCCATTGTGTCCGTGCAAGTTGAATTGTGTGCAGCACAATAAGAGTTAAAAATATTGTTGAACGCTCAGATCTCTGATGTGCACTTGGGGTTTTGCTAATATTCATAGACTGCTAACTCTTGGCTCTCTCTGCTCCCTTGAGTGTGCTGTTCAATGGCAGTTGTCCACTCAGCTGCTATCCTCTATACTGGGGTCTTTGAGCCCAATGCACTTGACATCTCATTACTGCCAATCAATATGCAAACCACATGCTTAGTGCAAATCTCCTCATTTGTGAATACATTTTACTATCAAAATGATTCAAATGATGTTTTAAATGGTGCAGCTGTCTATTGTAGGCGAGCAGCAGTACACCTGCATGGGCCGTGCTCTGGACTATCTGCTGCTTCCTGCATATTTACACTCTTTTTTTTCTTTGTTACAATATTAATCTTCCTTCTTCCAGGTCTCCCAGTCATGAAGTGACTGTGGCTAGAATGGTGGGCGGGTGAGCAGCTGTCAGTGCCTCTGCTGATGCTGCTCCAATCATATTTTTGTGAGGTGATATTTTTGTTAGGTAAGGGTATCAAGGGAAATGGGGCTAAGACAGGGAAATGGAGTTGAGGTACAGATCAGCCGTGATCTGATTGAACGGCGGAGCAGGTTCGAGGGGCTGAATGGCCGACTCCTGCTCCTGTGTTCCTGGTGCGCTACCCGTGTTGTTCAAAAAATGGCCTGACGGTGGCGCTCTGCCTGAGTTTTTTTTCTCTCTCTCTACCCTTTGTGCGTGAAGGTGCCTGGCCCCACTGCATCTCCATTATAGTAGCAGATGAGTTTGGGAATTAAGTGGAGTGAGGGATTAAGCTCACAGGCTGAGCTCTCCTGATGACTCTAGTAGCTCAGCAGTAAGAACAGGAAAGTCCCAGTCTGTTCTGAGTTAACTGATCTCAGCCAGTTGCCACTGCATCCTGGGTTAAGAAACGGAAAATCAGTCAGTGTTCCCGCTCCTGATCGCTCTCTAGTGACCCCGCTGGAAGTGAGTGTGTGTGTGGGCGTGAAGATGCGATTTGTAAACCAGCAGTGAGTTACTGAATGTTGGCTGATTGTGAAATTGTTTTCAACCATAATAAGTCTTGCTCTTTTTCCTTTATCATTTGATACTGGATTATTGAGGACAACAATATCATAAAGCACCTTTAACACAGTAAGATGTGTCAAGGTGCTACGCTGCAATAGAGCAGTTAAGAGATGTGATCAAAAGTGTAGTCGAAGTGATAGGACTGAGTTAAGCTCAGCTGTGATGCACCCATTGTCTAATTGGCTGTTGAACACTCACCGTCAAGGCTCACACATGAATAATGATCACTTGTCAAAATGGCCTGGCCTTGTGTCAGCTTGACCCACTGGGAGCAAAAGGTTGTGGAGTTCAAGCCCCACTCCAGGACTTAAGCATAAAATCTAGCCTGACATTTCAGTGCAGAATCGAGGGAGTTCTGTCTTTGGACGAGATGTTAAAATGAGGCTGTGTCTGTTGAATGTAAAAGATTCCCTGGCACTATTTTGGAGAAGAGCAAGAAGTTCTCTGGGTGCCCCCGGCTAACATTCATCCCTCAACCAATACCATCAAAACCGATTGACTGGTCACTCATCCCATTGCTGTCTGTGGGACCTGGCCGTGTGTACATTGGCTCCATAACAACAGTGACAAAATTAGCTCACTGTCCATGAAGTGCTCTGGGATGTCCTGAGGATATGGAAAAACGCTCTATCAGTACAAGTTCTTTCTTCTTTCTGTCCCCAGTCTGGATCTAACAAATTGAAACATTGGCCACAAACTTCTTCTACGCGGATCCACTGACCTGATCTTGCTCAAAGTGCATACGGGATTTCCGTTGCACGTCTGGTGAAGTAACGATGGTGGAACAGGAACAGCAGAGGAATTTCCCAGCTGTTGATACTGAAGGGGCCATCATACTCCAGCTGATATATCCTTACATATTATACTCTCCTCTCATTGCAAGGCACTTCAAAATATTTACCTTTGTAAAGTTCTCTCATTGTTTTTTTTTAACTCACCTCTAAGCTAGCTGATCTCGCCTCCCTCTAGTCCAGGTGCAGTGATGGACATGATAGTCAACCCCTATTGGTGAGCAGTTCCAAAGTGCAGAAGGACGCAGGCAGCATAGCCTATAGAAAATTAGTTGTTTTTGAAGTGATTATTGTCAATTGATATTCTGGGGGAAGAATCCTGCAGTCACATCATAAATACATTTGTTTTGAATGGTAGATTCATAATATTAATAATCCCACCACGAAGAACATCGGTTTGGGAATACAACTATTTCCCTGTGAATCTGGTAAATAAATGCAGGAACTATGTGGCTTTTGAAGTTTGTAGCTGTTGAGCAGATGAATGCCCACAGACTTGTACACTGCAGCCCCTGTACCCCCACCCATCTGTGATCTATAAACAGTGTGTATGTGGAATCAATATTACCGTGCTAACAAAGACATTTTTTTAAACAAGATAAGTAGGATCAGATTAATTCAATCTTGAGGGTTAGGTTACCTGGTATGAATTCCTTTCTGGTTTATGTTATCTGATTGTCTCTCATTTTATGTTGCTGTCTGGTAGTCAACCATTATTTTACACACATTATACTTGACCAAACTTTTTGGGTTTCAAGCCAAGTTGATTAATTTGATGGTGCGTGACTCACTGCACTGTACTGGGGGATTGAGGCTAGGTGTGTCGATCTGAAGGATAGACTGCAGCTTGAGCCCTTCAATGTTCTTCTTGGTTTCTGAACTGTGATGAAGCCCAGGTGGTTGTTGCTGTCGAGCAGTTTTCAAAAATCGTTGTTTGTGCAAAAACAGATGAATCAAGCCTGCTACTCCCATTTCCTTTTTTCAGTTCTTTGCTGGACCCTTCTCTCCTTACCCATGCCGCCTTTCATCTTCCTCTTCTCCAGCATCAAGCCCTCTCCCTGCTCTGATCCCTACTCCAACCCAACTCCCATCCATCGTTAAGCCTTCGACTATCGTCTTACATGTCCCCATTGTAGGCTTGAATCTGTCTTCAACAAGCCCATGGCTTCCCTCTGAGCCTCCCTCAGCATTCTTTGCTGGGGCCATCGTAGCATCCGTCGATACCTCTTTAAGAACAGCAACCTCGATTACTCCAGCCTCCGCTCTTACCAACCATCCTGCACAAGGCACTTCTCAAGGGTTAAGTTCTCCAACTCCGCACTCACTCTAAGAACCAGTAACTTGTTCCTGACATCTAATCTAGTTACACAAGCAACTCCTTCTCCTTGGCAATTTCAGTCTTCATCTCAATTCCCCTAGCTGCCTCTCCTCTGAATCCACTGCCCTACCATTTTTGTTTAATCTCGCTCTTCATATAAACTGCCCTATCCACATCCTTGGTGACCCCTTGACTTCGTTATCTCTTGTGACCTCTCTGCACCTGTGGTCTCAGTCTCTGACAGGGCCATGACTGACATCCGTGCACATCCTTTCAATCCCACTGCTTTCACCATCCACCCATTGAAAAAAAACCTCTCTCCCAAGTCCTTTATAACCACCTCACAAACTCCCTAATCACTCACTTTACATCCTCTACAACAACGCTGCCACAGTCAATTTCTTTAACTGCTCTCGTCTCTATTTTCAGCACGCCAGCAAATGTTTCCAAACCCTGCCATTCACAAAATGCAACCTCCACCTTTGCTCCCTCATGTCTGAGGGGCATAAATGCAAGCACAAATTGCCCTAGACATCCATCGCATGTCCAGTATTACCATGATTTGCTCCCCTCAGCCAAAACCTGGAGGCCAAGGATAACCTTAGGCTCTTTTTTTTGAGTCAAGAATAACTCAAGGTACCTTTTCTTTCACAAACAACCAACCACCTCCTTAAACTCCTTTCCTTTACCCCCTCCAACTTCACCTTGAAAATCAAGTGCGAGGAGCTCATGGATTTCTTCATCACCAAGATCAAGACGATTTGTGCAGCTCCCTCCATTGTGTCCTCCTTTTTTCTTGCTCCCAGGCCTCAACCCCCTTCCCAGTCTCCCACCTACTCTTGCTCTGAACCTCGCCATCTCTCTGCAGTGAGACACCTCCTGCTCCCTTGATTCCCTTCCCACTCTGAGCCCCCCAACTTCCCTTCCTGGTTTGCATGCTGGCTGACATCATCAATGGTTCCCTCTCTCCTCAGGTGCCATCCCTCTCCCCTTCAAAACTGCCATTTTACCCCCCTTCCTCAAAGAAACCCACCCTTGACCTCCCTGTCTTCATCACCTACCACACCATTTCCAGCCTCTCTCCTCTCTCTAAGGTCCTCCAGCACGTCATTGCCCATCTTCGCCGTAATTCCCTATTCGAATTCCTCCAGTCTGGCTTTTTCCCTTCTTGCAGCACTAACACAGCCCTAACCAAACTCAGGAACAATATCTTCTGTGAATGTGGTGCATTATCCCTTCTCATCCTTCTTTGTTGCATTCAACAGAGGCCTTTCTGCCCCAACGCCTTTCCTCTGTCATCCAGCTACATGGGAATTCCTACCTATTTGAATATAGCCAGTATATCTCCAAAGATTGTTTCTCTTTCCTCCTCCACACTATAGTCCCACACATTGACCCGTCCCTGCCTTCTCTCACCCATCTATATGTTGCCCCTCGGTGATATCATTTTCAGACATGGGGTCAGTTTCCACATGCAAGCCAATGATGCCTAGCTCTACCCCTCCATCACCTGCCTCAACTTTGGGTAAAGTACTGGAGATCTGTACCACAGCATGAGTCAAAGCCTCCAGATAAAGAGGAGAGAAAATCGTGGGGGGAGAAAACATTCATAGGTCGGGTATGATACTCGCCCAACATCATCTCACTTTAACTCTTAACCAAAGTGAGGCCTTACTCACATACCCTTTCACCCCTTGCCACGGCACCAAGTCCCTCAGCCAACATGTTGCTACGTTATAGCAGGGGATCTCCTCCAAAGCTTCCAGCTATAAAGTGTTGTGGACGTCAGGTGAAGAAAACATTGGGGAAAGAACATATTTTGCCACCTTCTATGGATCCTTCCCTCTCCCTTTGCCTCATCATTGGTAGCCGAGTTTCCAGCCATCTCATCCCACTCTCTGGAACTCCCTCCCTAACCCTCTCTGTCTTCTTAAAATCCATCCCAAAGTCTATCTCTCCAACCAAGCTTATGATCATCCCTCCTTATCTCTGCCTTGCTAGCTCGCATCTATTTCAAGGTGGATATTGTTGTCTCTCCCCCCTCATCATCCCACTAATATTGAACCAGCTACGCTCGCCACTTCATTGAACCACAATTAACAGACCCATAATTTTGAAATGAATGTTACTGATGTAACATTTAGTATTTACAGGTTTAGATCAGCCATGATCTAACTGAATAGCGGAACAGGCTCGAGGGGCTGAATAGCCTACTCCTGTCCCTATGTAAAGACAAAGCATCATAGTGCAGCAGAGTGCACCCTTTTGTTGCCCCTGTTGACTTTATTGGCCTGTCTGTCGCCAGCTGTAGATTCCAGGACGACATCAATGTCGCTTTAACATCCCAACACTTGTGGTGGGCGCCACACAGAAATTTTTGCATTGCAACCTAACAAATTTAATGCGAGTTTTACAGCCCAGTGTCTCGACGTGATTTCATGATCTCAGTATGTAAAGCAGTTAGTGGCTGAAGGCATGAATTATCTTCATGTTGAAAATGTGGTAAACCATTTCTGTAACTTGTGCTTATAGGATTAAAGGTTGCCTCTGGTTGCTCTGTGTAGTGACATCATAGATGTAGTGAAGATTCCCTCTGGCATCTGCAGCAAACATTTCTGAGCATGTTCGAGAAAAACCAGACTGAGGAGCTCCTCGCAAAACACACGCATGATGTTGCTACAAAAGAGAGGATTCGTACCCTGTTGTATCATGCACTGTAATACACTGCTATAGATCATATTTCATATCGTAAATTCAGGCAGCTTGGCTCCCCCAAAGGGGCCATAACATGTATATTTTAAAGATAAACCAGTGTGAAGTTGAATTGACATTGATTTGGAGCAGTATGTTCTCCCGCATGGTACGACAAGCAGCAGATCAGAAGCATGTAATCCTTTAGGCTCCTCTGTCAAGGCATTTCTAATAGTGGTAAACAATGCTTGTCAGGAAAACTGAAAGACAGCTGACTCCACGTTTAATGTCCACTGTCTTGTTCCAATCAAGATGCTGCCCCAAGTACTCAATGCCAAACCACGTCCCATTCTATGGAATTCCTGATCTTAACATAACTTCTTAATTCTCTCCCATTTTCTCCCCTTCTTTCCTGAAAACAGGCCATTTGACCCGTGTTGGAGTTTTTTCTGCGCAAGAGCCACCTCGTCTAATCGCATATTCCTGTCTACTCCCCACACAATTAAATAATCCTCTTTTTCAAGCAACTAATTCCCTTTTAAAAGGGATTGCTGGACTCTGCTTCAACCACGAATTGTGACGGGGGATTCCACATTCTGGCCACCCTCTGTGTGAAGAATGTTTTTCCAACCTCCCCTTTAATTCCTGCTGAAGCGAGGTTCCACGGGCTCACTGCCCTCGGCCAACTGATCTCAGTGGCCATTCTTCACGTGTTGATTTGGGAGAGTACTGGCAGGTCATGTGTGAGCTCAATCGTGTCCTCGTCGGATATCAGCAGGGGTCGCCTGGTAGTAATCTGGAGTGAAAATCCAGAGTGATTTCCCCACCCCAATCCTAACCCAGGATACTGAGACCAGTTGCAGCGTCCCTACTCCTACCAGCGCTGACTCAGCACAGACAGGGGATCAAACCTGGGCTCTTCCTGGTCTGTATGGGTCACTCTCACACTCCTAATATAATACTTACATTCGGCTTCCTATTCCAAATGTAAAATGTCTTCCAGTGATGTGATGCTTACTAAGTGCAGTTGGTAAGTTCTCTTCATGGTAGACAGGCACTGATTGTTGGATTCAGCAGCACACTCAAAGGGCCCAGCAGCCAGGTCTCAGTTTATGCAAATTGAGGGCGGGTTGGTAGTAATTTCCACTGCTCCCAGTTTCCGACTTTCAGTTCAAGACCAGATTTAAGGTGATTGGCAGAAGAACCAAAGGCGACATGAGGGGAAACTTTTTTTACGCAGCGAGTGATTAGGATCTGGAATGCACTGCCTGAGAGGGTGGTGGAGGCAGATTCAATCGTGGCTTTCAAAAGGGAATTGAGTCAGTACCTGAAGGAAAAAAATTTGCAGGGCAATGGGGAAAGGGTGGGGGAGTGGGACTAGCTGAAGTGCTCTTGCAGAGAGCCAGCACAGGCTCGACGGGCCAAATGGCCTCCTTCTGTGCTGCAACCATTCTATGATTCTATGGGGTAAAAATTCAGTTGGTTGCGCCTCCCGTTAGCGCCTTAAGAGGGCGCTAATGGGGCGCAAAGCCGCTAACGCCCGGGCGCAGCGATGTTTGCGCCGCTCGGGAACTTAACTAGACATTGTGCGGCGGCGCTAAACTTTACCGCTGCGACCACCTGCGCGCGCAGATTGTGACGTCATTCCATGGTGCAACGCCCTTGTGGCGCCCCGGAGCGGAAATTGAGTGGCGCCCCCTGCCTTACCGCCTGGCGCATCCAACGACCGGAAGACTGGAACGCTATCAATCGCTGTGGGGCTGGGGGGGGGCGCTATTTAAAGGGGGCCTCTTCCTGTCTTTTTCTGTGGTTGACATTTATGCACCACTCGTTCTGAGAGAGAGAGAGAGATTCGGAGAGAGAGAAAGAGAGACTTCTGCATTGACTCAACGCTTTGTGAGGTAGTTTTGCCTACTGATCCTAACTTCGCTAGTACTTTGGTTGCTGTCCTTCATTACTTTGCTTGCAAAGAGACTATGGGGGCTGCACTGATTGGGGGCGTCGTCCTGCTCCAGCTGAATCGGAGGACACAGAGACGCAGAGAGAGAGTGGCAATGATGGCCAGACGGAGGAGGGCCAACAGGCGTATGTACAGGAGAGCTTACCCTCCCAGGGTATATCGTGAACAGCTCTCCTACATTCATATGTCTGAGGAGCTGTGTTTGCGAAGGCTGCGATTCAGCAAGGAGGTGGTCACTGAGCTCTGCCACCTGCTGCAGCCAGATCTGCAGCCTCAACTGAGGTCCAGGACGTCTCTGTCGGTGGCAGTGAAGGTCACAGTGGCTCTCAACTTCTATGCTACTGGCTCATTTCAAGCTGCTGCTGGGGACCTCGCCAATATCTCCCAGTTCGCGGTGCATTGCTGCATCCGGCAGGTCACAAATGCCCTCTTTAAAAGGAGACGAGAGTTCATCTCTTTCCCCATGACCCCAGACAAGCAGCGTGACCACGCTCTGGGCTTTGCGAGGATAGCGGGCTTCCCCATGGTGCAGGGCGCCATTGACTGCACGCATGTGGCTTTGCGTGCTCCACATGAGAATGCCGAGGATTTCCGGAACAGAAAGGGGTTCCATTCCTTGAATGTGCAGTTGGTCTGTGACCACAGACAGCTGATACTCGCTGTCAATGCCCACTATCCTGGCAGCTGCCACGATGCTTTTATCCTGTGCCAGACTACTGTGGCAGAACTTTTCGAGGCACCGCATCAGCCAGTTGGTTGGCTTCTCGGGGACAAGGGGTATCCATTGAGCACCTGGCTGATGACACCGCTCCGTACGCCCAACACCCCTGCTGAGCTGCGGTACAATGAGAGCCATCAAGCTACCAGGAACATCATTGAGCGCACAATCGGTGTGCTGAAGCAACGGTTCCGCTGTCTCGACCATTCTAGAGGAGCCCTGCAGTACTCGCCTGAGCGAGTATCCAACTTCGTAGTTGTGTGCTGCATGTTGCATAACATGGCAATCGTCAGGACCCAGCCAATGCCACCAGGCCTTGGAGCACCACCAGAGGAGGAGGAGGAAGAGGAGGAAGAGGACGAGGAGGATGATCATCAGCAGCACCAAGGCGGGAGGGCGGCCCACAATGGTGAAACTGCAAGGGCCGTCCGTCAACGGCTAATAGCAAGCCGCTTCTAGGGCCCCTGCTGTGGAAATGGCTTCTGCCATTGCTAACAACATCAATGAACCCAGCACGCAACCCCTAAGCCGGCCAAGGCACCAATAATTCCAAACACCAACCATGTATATTTTGAATACAGAAACTTATTTATTTTACAAACTCTGTGTGTGTCAATTCCTCATGACAAACTCATAGAAATAAACACAAAAAAACAGTCAATAACATAACTGGTTCTCACAACCTGGAGATAATGTCCAAAACACTAAACAAAAGTTGGACCATGAACCTCGGCCTTTAATAAAAAATGACCAGCATTTTGTCACACCTCCTACTTTTTTCCCTTCGAGGGTGATCTCCTTCCCTTGCGCACTTCCCCCCTTCTAACCCTACTGCTCCTCCGTAATGGGACCTCAGTGGCTGCAGCAAGGCTGGTGGAAGGCTGCTGCTCGTCAGACCCTGACACTGCAGATGCCCCTGAAGGACGGCCTCGACCAGTTCTGGGCCTGGAGGGCCCGGCTGCAGACTGCACCAACTCTGCATGGGCGGCAGCAGTCTGTCCTACAGGCGGTGGCAAGTGCAGTGGAGAAGTGACAGTGTTGGCAGCAGGAATGCTGTCATCGTGAGAGAGGACAGCAACTCCCTGCTCGCCCGACACACTGGCACTCCCACGGGGCAGCACTTCAGCATCCGGAGCAATCTGCTGGAGAACAGATTGCTGGCCTGCTGCGGCGCGGTGAGAGCCCCGGGGACATGTGAACGAACCATCGAGGTTGGCAGCAGTCTGTGCTCGCGTGGCCTCAATCTGAGTCTGCATGAGAGCAGTCAGAGATGGGATCACGGCAGCCAGTGACTGAATTGCAGCACTAAGCGTTAGTGTGGCATCCGCCTGTGCTACAGCGAAGTGCTCCACACTCCTTGCCAGTGACTCAATGCATTCGGGCACCCTTCCCACTGCATCCATGAGCTCAGTGTGCATGCCCACCGCCTGGGTGTTCATTTCTGCGATCAGCCGCTCCTCCTCTGCGTCCATTGCAGTAGGAGTCTCTGGCATACTCTCCCTCTGGGGAGAAGGCCCCCGTTCTTCCCTATCCCCATGGCGTTGCTGCAGCCCGCTGGGTCCTGGAGCTTCACCCTCATCAGACCCTTCCCCCCTGCTCCCCTCCAGGGAAGGCGTGTTCCCAGTGTGGGCATGGGCTTCCTCGGGAGAGGGTGGCACTGATGCTCCGGCTTCCTCTTCCTCCTCGGCTGCAGCTTCACTCCCAGTGGCAGCTTCAGGGCCCGTCTCCTCAGCTGGTGAATCACCATCTGAAAGCAGGGAGGTACAAGAGTGGCTTTAGCGTGAGGACAGGGTGGCAGTAAGGGAGGAATAAGTGCAGCGAGTTAGCAAGTTGGATTGAAAGTGTCAAAGGCTGGTGTTGTGAGGGACAAGTGGAAGGACAGAGGACAAAAAGGTGATGACCTTACCATTGCTGTCCAGAACGGGGTCGGCGTCTCCAGTGGCGACGGGACCGATCACCCGGCTTGCCACAATCTTGTGGACGCGCTCCTCAAGATCGCTGAGGGGTTGCAGCTGAGGCCGCCCTCCACCTGTCCGTTGCTGCTGTCTCCGATTATGCGCCAGCTTGGCCTGCAAGAAAAAGGACAGCATCTGAGTAAATATACAGCCATGGTCTTGCCTGATGTGCCTCCCATAGGTGAATAGCCCTTACTGTATGCAGCCATGGTCTTGCCTGATGTGCCTCCCATAGGTGAATAGCCCTTACTGTATGCAAAGTGTGGAATGTGTGTGTGTGTTTCATGAAAGGGCCATAGGTGTTGGATGAGTGTTGTGCATTGGGGTTTTAAGACCCTCTGGCCATAGAGTGAGGTTGAGATGGAGGGATGGAGAGGTATTGAGAAAAAGCCACTCACCCTGACGACCCGAGTGAGGTCGTTGAACTTTTTGCGGCATTGAACATGGGTCCTGGGCACCATGCTCCTGGAGGAGACGCTCTGAGCCACCTCCCTCCACACTCTTCTGTACTCGCGTGGCAAAGGCCTCCTGCCACTCTCAGGGAAGAGTATACATCTTCTGCGCTCCACCGCGCCAACCAGAGCATCCAAGGCCCGCTCGGTGAAGCGATGAGCTCGTTCTCTCACCCTCTCCATCCTTGGCAGCAAAATGGATTCACAGGTCTCTCCAGGCCGAGATTCAAGGCTGCAATGAACAGGGATATGATTCTAACTGCAAGCTCCTCTTAGCATTAAGACCCGTAAATTACTGGAATAATGTCCTTAGCTAGACAAGACTCCAGCCATGCATTTTTTCTACACAGTCAGGGATGATTCTATAAAACTTCTTAATGTACAAGAAAAAAGTCTGGTTCGATGTTCCTTTCTGGGACCAAATGATTGCCTTTACCCTTACACCCACTGGGAATTATGAGTTCAGACATAAAATGCCGGATTCTAGGTCGTGAAGTTCCATATATGTTTATTACCAGTCAGTAAGAAATAGCCCAGGTGGACGCACTGCTTGTTTCCTGCTCGTGGTAAGGCCCTAATCCAACACAGTAGCATCGGGCCTTCTAGGTTTTTATTGCTTATCAGATAAAGTGCAGTCAATCCACTGCCAGAGATCAGTCGGAGATGGTCGAAGATCTTGACTGCATTCCTGACAGTTCTGTTGCCAATGGTATCGCCCACTTAGGCATTGGTATAGTACAGTAAACGAGGCCAGGCTGCTGCCTGTGGTGACTGGTGCTTTTCACTGGAGGGGTGGGCTTGGTCTCTCTCGGTTGCTGGTGGGCTGAGTGGCTCGGCCTGCCACATCCCCGCTGGCCTGTTGGGGGAAGATCCAGCAGCTCGAAACTGCAACTGCGCCTGTGCCAGCTTGTACCATCAGAAATGTCTCCCTGTCATTCGGGTACTGGGCCTTGCAACATAAACGGGTGGTTTCCACAGCACCGGCAGAATAGCTTTATGAAGCAGATGAGATTTTTGTTGTTGCCAATTTTCCTCCACCAGTTATTGCCCTCCTTTCTCTGAATGTATCAGCTTCTTGCTGGTGTTTGATTCCATGGGGGCAGGGCGCACTTCCCAGTACTTTGCCCAAGTAGCCATTCTGCGTGCATGAGCCAAGACGATGGTCATTTTCATCTTCACTGCTTGGGTGGTAAACCAGCAGGCATTGCGGATTTCCCGTCGGTTATAGAGACCATCCATTGATTTCAATGGAAGTGATAATCGGGCGGTTTCTGTAACGGACGGTCGATCCGCAACGCCAGTTTTACGCCCGGGCAGCGAGCTGGAACTCTACCTCAGTGAGCGTCGGCAGGCTACTTGACCACAAGGGCGGAGCTTGATCTGTTCTCATCCAACAGCTACAGGTGCTTACTTCCAGCAGGGGGCGGGGTACTGCATTCAAGAGTAGAAACCCCGGCTGAATCCCCCCCCCCCTCGCCCCTCTCCTAATCCAGGGGCTCTGCTGTACATGGTAGTGTGATTCCACCACCCCAAGCAGAGATCAGCCAGCTCAAATTCAAACCTGGGACATTGCTGGATTAGCTACTCACTGGATAAACTCAGTGTCATCGGGGAAGCCTCGAAGCAGTTCTGCAACATAAATAGGCCCTTAGAATACTAGTGGTTGTGCAAAATGTAGGCCTTGTATATCGAAGCAAATGTTTCTTACCTAATTAGGATTCAAATTGAATAACATTAGAAACACAGTTGATCCCTTTAATCCCGATCTGGTAAAAAAAATACAGGACAATAACTGCAATTGACAGTAACGGGAGTAACTTTCTACACATGGCCTGGGATTCACCAGCCTTTAAGGTGGCACTGGGCTGGAATTTGTGCTATTTTTTTGTGCAGAAGGTTCTGAGATAAACAGGAAACTAGTACAAATTACCATACCACTATTGGACAAATTACTTTAATTTCAGTTTAGCATCATTTAAGTGGTTGTTGAGGTTTGTCAGTCTTGATACTGAGATCGGAGTGACACGGCACAGCAGAGACTGAACTAGTAACAGAATACAACAATTTCCATTTATGTGGCGCTTTTAATGTAGGAAAATGTCCCAAGGCGCTTCACAGAAGCGTAATCAGACAGAAATTGACAAAAACCATCACAGGAGTGCTGGGGGAATGCGCCTTGGTGCGGGTTAGGATACCGGCAGCAGAGTTTTGTGTGAACTGAAGTTTATGGAGGGTGCAAGATTGGCGGCCAGCCAGGAGAGCATTGGAATAGCTGCATCTGGAGGTAACAAAAGCCTGAATAAGGAAGTGGGCAGCAGACGGGCTGAGGCAGAGATGGAGACGGATGATGTTACGGAGGTGGAAATAGGTGGTCTCTGTGATGGGGAGGATATGGGGTCGGAAGCTCATCTCAGAGTCAAATAGGATGCCAAGGTTGTGAACAGTTTGGTTCACCCTGAGACAGTAGCCAGGGTGTGGGGGGCGTTGGGGTGGGTGGGGGGGGGGGGGGTGTGGGGCACGGGGGGGAGGGGGGAGTGAAGGCAATGGCTTTGGTCTTCCCAATGTTTAACTGGAGGAGATTGTGGCTCATCCAGGACTGGATGGTGGGCAAGAAAGCTGACAACACGGAGGCAGTGGAGGGGTTGAGAGAGGTGGCGGTGAGGTGGAGCTGGGTATCATCAGCGTACATGTGGAACATGACGCCATGTCTTTGGATAACGTCGCCGAGGGACAGCATGTAGATGAGGAATAGGAGGGGGCCTAGGATAGGTCCTTGGGCGAATGCAGAGGTAACGGTGCGGGGTGGGAAGAGAAGTCAGTGCTGGAGATGCTCTGGCCACCACTGGATAGGTAAGAGTGGAACCAAGCGAGGCCAGTCCCACCAAGCTGGACAGCGGAGGAGAGGCATTGGAGGAGGATGGTCAACCATGTCAAAGGCTGCAGATAGGTTGAGAAGGATGTGGAGGGATAGCTCACCATGGCCACATTCACAGAGGACGTCATTTGTCACTTTGATTAGGACTGTTTCAGTGCTGTGCCAGAGGCAAAACCAGATTGGAGAGAGTCAAACATTCAGTTTTGTTAAGAATCTCCATTTAACATAAGCACAAATAAACTATTGAATTCAACACATCTGTTTGACATCAAGTGGTATTTGCAACTCTCATGTCCCTGGGATTGTGTTCAATGCCTTAACAGATTCACAGAAAGATGCTGACATCTAGTGGATTACTGTAGGATTGTGGCTGGAGATGTAAGGCTTTCAAAAACCTAGGCAGACCACAGGCAAATACTGAAAGCATTTTTCTCTTTGACATCTTTGGCTCTGAGAATGAAAGTTCAAAGAAGAGATAATAACACGAAAGACTAAGATTAACAGGTGTGACTCATATAGAATAGTGACAAGCAAAATTTACAGGTTCCTGGCTCCAGGTATCGATGGAAAGATGCAATTTAATGCATTAATAAAAAATGTTAAAAATTGCACTTTAAAATGTTGCAAATTTTTGCATTCAAATCACTTTTGATGAAATGACTTGATGTAAAGGTTCTGAAGTCACTGAAATTCTACTGCCATGATATGATCAGAATGATATTGGATAAAATTGGGCAGCTCTTAGATAATCAAGGTCAATGGGTAGATTGGAGGATTGGAGTCGGATAACCGGGGCTGGGCGACCTAGTGAGACCAGGAAAACCCAAGTGGTCGAGAGTCAGAGCTGCTAAATGTAATACATGACGGCTTCATGACCCAATGCTTCAGAAAAGCCACAAGAGGTAGAGGTCACCTTGACCTGGTGTTTGTAAATGACCCAGACACCATACAGAAAATAAAGACATGGTTTTGTAGACAAACATGGCAGCCAATAAGCACACAGCAAGATCCCAGTCACTTCGGAGGAGCTGGCATCCCAGTGGACTATGGGAAGCCTTACAGTATGTTGTACCTAGACCTTCAGAAACATTTGTCAAAGTTTCCCATGAAAGGCTTTAGGTAAACTCAAAGCCATGGGGATTGAAAGTAAATCTTGTGAATGAGTAAAAAAAAATCTGGCTGACAAGTACAAAACAACAAGTAGCTGTTGGAGGAGTTACTGTTGGGATAGGCGGGATACCAAGTGGTGTTTCCCCAGGGATTGGTGTTGGACCACTACTGTTACAACGTGCATTAATGACTTGGACTCAAACTCAATGCAAACTGCCAGATTTGCAGATGATACCAAACTATGAAGGGGCATTGGAATCTGAGGTGGCAGCTGAGAAATTACAGGATGAACTGAACAAAATATGTAATTGGCAGAAAAATGGCAGATTAATTTTAATACAGACAAATGTAAAGTACTACAAATAGGAAGGAAAAATGGGCAGCCCATATATTATGTGAATAGTGTTGAATTGGCTAAGGATGAAGTTGGAAAAGACCTAGGAGTCTCAATAGATTTGACACAAAACATGTCCAAGCAATGCAGAGCAGCAGTCAAGAAAGCTAATCGAAGCTTGAACTGTGTCGCCCAAACCATGCAATATAAGTCAGAGGAAGTCATGATCAAACGTGTACAGCACTCCGGTCAGAACACACCTTGAGTGCTGTGTCCAGTTCTGGTCACTGAGGCACAAGGAGATATTCAGAAACTGGAGGTGGTGGAGAGAAGAGCCACAAGAATGATCTCCAGCCTAAGTGCTCTCCGTTATGAGGAGACACTGAATTAACTTGAGCTGTTCAACCTTGAGAAGAGATGTCTGAGAGATGATGTTGCAGAGGTATATAAGATAGTTAATCATATGGAAAAGAGAAATCCAGAAAGTTACTTTAATTTAAATTGTGAAAGTAGAACAAGGGGTCACAGGTTCGCGCTAGTAAAAGGCGAATTTGGCATTGATATCAGGAAGTTCCTCTTCACACAGAGTAATCAACACATGGAAAGGACTCCCAGGTAGAGTAGTGAAGGTGAAAACCCTGGAATCATTTAATAACTAATTGGATGCTGCAATGGGGAGACTTTATGTTGGATGGATGGATGGAGGGATCAACTAAGATGGACCAAATTGCCTTCATCGTCCATAATTATCTTACAATTCTGTGACGCCATTAGTGTTTCTGGAGTCAGCCTAATTTGAATAATGGTGACAAACTTCCAGCATCAGAAATTGGCAGCTCACCATTTCAGGGGTATGGGGGGAAGAAACTAGAATGTGCTGTGCAGTAGAAGGATCTGAAAAACCTATGGAACTTGAGCACTTCTGACAATCGTCAGGCTCTTAAAAGTGATGCTGACTGACCTGTGCGCTTACAACATTTTCTATTCCTTTGAAATCCAGCATCTGCAGCATTTTGCTTTTAGCAGCATCCAGACTGGTTTCGTTCGTGGAAATGATGACTACCGCAGCAGCTGGTTTTAAAATGTAGTGTTGAAAGCCATCAGAAAGATGGCCTGCCCTGCAGCATCTCTGTTTGGGATCTCCTTTCCAAGCCGTGTCATTAGGAAAAGACAATGCAGCAAGACTTGAATGAAAGAGACTTGCACTTGTATAGCGCCTTTCACAACCTCAGGACGTCCCAAAGTGCTTCACAGCCAATGAAGTACTTTTCAAGTGTAGTCACTGCTGTAATGTTGAAGCTAAAGATAGAGTCAATCATGTATTTTTCAAGGATGGAAGGAAGTGCACATAACCTTATACACAGAAGACGTAACCAGTCATTTGATATTTCCCCAAATCCAGCTCAATAAAAGGAGAAGGCTGATTGCATCAGCGTCAGATTTAAAGGCCTGTAGCGATTTAAAGGAGCAGTACACCAAAGATTTTGGATTTGGAGCAGCTCTGAAAGGTTTCCTGCCAAACGTTCTTTTAGGTCTGTAGGAGGCATCAGAAACTCCCATGCTCACTGATGAGGCAATGGAAGTGCTTCTCCATGAAGTTAGGCCAAGGAGGGAGTCATTGCCTGAAACCTTGGATGTCAATCCACAAAGAGAACAGCACGGCAGCAATGGCAGGTGATGGCCAAAGCAGTCACCGCAAACTCAACAACCCCACGCTCAGCGACTGAGTACTCTCCACAAAATGTAATGACCTTATCAGGCCTGACAAGGTAAGAGAAGGCAGCCACAGCTTGCATGAATGAACGGAACCATGTATGTTTCCTACTTACAATTACTTCTCGTGCCCTGTTAAAGTTCTTCAGTCACTCACCTTAAAGCCCCATGAGGTAACATCGGGCCCTTTACAAGCCCAGCACTCACCCACAAGTGCCGCTTTGCTTACATCCCTAGATGCTTTCAGTCCACTAAAAGCCTCACATAGCACATAATCAATTAATTCACAAACTCTTGTCAGCGTCCCCATTATAGGCTGTATGCTGACACTTGGGTTTGACTGCATCGCATGACAACCAGAGGTCATTCTCACTTTTTGCATTATTTTTAAAGGAAAAGAGAGCCTATAAGAGAGATTGGCAGCAGGTGGTGGACTCCCAAACCTCACGTTCCCCCCACCCCCGGCCACCACTACAAGGAGCAAACATTGAAGTTCTTGGCGGGAGGGGGCCGGGGGATGGGGAGAAAATCATTGAGGGAGTCAACAGATGGGAAGTAGGAAGGCAAGTGCCAGATGCAGGCTCGTTATGACTTCAACTATATGTGTAAGTACTGAGGACAGTTTCTGACACGTCCCAGCAGCAGGTCAATTGGAGAAGTTCACTACCTGCATCCGCAATAGCTTGATGGGTGGTTAGGAGAAAGATAAAGTGCGATTCCTAGAGCTTCATTGGAACAGCGTCGAATGCTAAAGACAAAGAGGGATGGGGAGTTAAACTAATGAGCCGCAGGGAGCTCAGGGTCACGCTTACAGACAGAACCAAAGTACTTTTTATTTGTCGCGGTCAACTGCTGTTGGCGGGGAAGCCTACAGATTGACAGGTAGTTGTAGCTCCCTGGCTGGAGATCAGAGGAAAGCAGCATCAAATGACTATCTTTTATTCTCTTCTTTGTATCATTTTGACACTTTGAAGTGTGATGGATGTACACAAGATTCGAGACAGAAAGTGAGAAAGAGATGTTGAAAACTTGACTCTACATTTTGTTGCTGTTAAAATGAATTACTGATGCTGCAGTTGAAAGATTGATACTGCAGGTTTTCTGAACAGAATTGGATTTTCTTTGGCTGTGAAATTCCGATTGGAGCCAAGGAGGAATCCCAGCTGATCTTGCAATTGGGAAACTAGGCACAACCAAGTTCCACATGGATTCCACCCTATGTTTTCAATACTGCTGTTTTCCAGGGGGGCAATGAACAGCTCTTCTGTCCACCCACACCCCCCCCCCCCCCACCACCTCCCTTATGTTGTTGGAGGCCATATCTGAGGGAGTTCCCTTTATATCCTCTGTAGGCCTCAGTAGAATTAATACCAGCTGAGAGCAACCAGCAAAAGAGCTTCAGACCTTTACTAGGGAAAGATAATCGATCCCAGAGAGGATCAATTAGCTTCCAAAGCTGGCTGCTTGTTCCATTGGCAGCAGAACAGAAAAGGAGACATTTCTTCAGGGCCTCCTCGCACTCCAATATTCCGCCACAGTTCAGGGTGGCAACTGTTGATAGGCATGTCATACAAATGACTCCATCTCCAGGGTTTGATATGGGGTCTCCAGCCTAGAGCTAGGGCAGGCGGGGGTTCAGTTCTACCACACCTGGAAAGCAAACCCCTCCCACCAGGGAGGCACATTGGATAGTCCAAGATGCTAACTGGGTTAATTGACCATACATTGCACGGCAAGCATCGCAAGCCATTGCCAAATATTGGTAATATTAATATTCACAAGGAAAATTAAGCCTTTCGATTCAGTATAACTTCATAGGGATTTGGACTGTACTTCTGTGAAAACCAAAACTTAACATATTTCCTTCTACCTAAATTTGGACTTTCCCAGGACCTCAACTCTATAAAACTCCTGACCTCTCTCAATCTTCTCTTCCATCTACAATCTACAGACCTTTAAAATTCAGACTGGTATTATCCAACGACAACTTCTTGATGTATCTCATCTCAATTCCTAGGGTTGGATTTTACCAGCCCTGAGGAGGCGGGTTTGGAGGCGGGACTGCTGGGAAAGTCAAAAAGAATGGGAGCGGGTCCCGAACCTGCTCCCAACCCACCTCCAACCAATCTTCCCTGGAGTCGGGTCCTCGATTTTGGCAGGGACCCGACTCCTAGCGGCGGGAAGAGGATTATAGCCCCTTAACTGCCTGTTAACAGATAGTTAACAGGCAGTTAAGAGGCTTTCGACTGCTGCTGCGGGATTCCTGATGTCGCGGAACCCCGCCAGGATAAGTGAGGCGTGCTGTGGGTCTGTTGTTATGTTGGTGTATAGATGACAGCTGCAGAAGTGGTGTGAAGGATCCAATGGGACAATGGTTAGTATCAGAGGTAAGGAAATGTTGGGAAAGTAATTTTTAATGTGGTTAGATGTTTCTGCAGGTGACAAGCTGTGAAGTGTTTGTGTAGCCTCATCTCATCAGGAGAAGTGACAGATGGCTTCTGCAATCTCAGCTGCAGCTGCCATCTGTTTTATCCTAAGGAGAGAGTAATTGGAGTGCCTGGCTGCAAGGGCTCACCTTTGTACAGTGATTGTCAGTGTTTGACAGCACCTCAATGCTGTCAAACACTGACAATTCATCTGTCAAACAAGTGTGGTGCATGTGCCGTTAAGAAAACCGGCAGATGAAGCGTCATCAACTGACGTCATCTGACACCGGCTTTCCCTTAATTGGGCGGGCTTAGCCAGGCCAATCAGGGCAAAATAGCGTCTGTTCATCAGATGTCGCTGGGGGCGGGACTAGAACCCGGAAGGCAGCAGTCCCGCCCCCAACTCGTCTCGGTGAGTAAAATCCAGCCCCTAGTGTTTTCAACCTTGGTGATGTCCTCACTCTGGACTTTGGTCCTTTACCTGGCTTTCTCAATTTAAAAAAAATGATACAAAAGTACTGAAATAAATTTGCGTTTACATCTGAACAGATGCTACTGTCGTGACAGAGAATGGTGATAAAGACATCTGTTTAGCCAGTGTGTGTGCTACGTAGCCATTACAACCACAATACAAAAGAGGGTAAATAAACACCAATGCCAAGTTTTTCTATCTGATGCAGTTTTATTGATTAAACCTGGAAGCTATAAACTCTAAATATATCAGTTAGCATGGATCCAGGATGATGGTGGAATTCCCCCTACAATTTTTGAAGACCATGATGTCTCATTTCAGAGAAATTTGTTACATATCATAGTGTGGAGAGAATGAGTTGGACAAGTCAATCCCTAGGCTCTTGGGATTTGTGTAGCTTGTGGTGGAAATCCTTAAATGGATCATTATTCTTGGTGGGTTTTACTTCAATGAGTGGAATGGCAATACTGCTAAACACTGATGCAACAGCAGCAATGTAACTTTGTTCTCCTGCACAAATTGTGTACCTTTATTGTAAAAATGAAGAGCTTCATCTGTTGGCTAAAGGGCTGTACTTTATTTTAAACCTCAGTATTGGTGGGTTCAGATCTTCAGCAGAGATGTTCCTAAGTCCTTAAACTCATCATTTAAAACAATAGCAAAATACTGCGGATGCTGGAAATCTGAAATAACAACAGAAAATACTGGAAATACTCAGCAGGCCAGGCAGCATCCGTGGAGAGAGAAACAGAGTTAATGTTTCAGGTCTGGGACCCTTCATCAGAACTGGAAAAAGCTGGAGATGTAACAGATATAAAGCAGGACAGAGACAGGGGGGGTGGGGGGGGTGGGGGGGGAGGGGAGGAAGGAACATACTGTGCTTATGTAAGAGGCAGGAAAGATAAAATGTTGCAAATGGGAATGACAAAATCATACAGCATGAAAAATGGGAGCAGGGGTTATAGTTTGAAATTGTTGAACTCAATGTTGAGTCCAGAAGGCTGTAAAATGCCTAATCGAAAGATGAGGTGCTGTTCCTCAAGCTTACGCTGCGCTTACGTTGGAACAGTGTAATAGGCTGAGGACAGAGAGATCAGAGTGGGAGTGAAACGGAGAATTAAAGTGACAGGCGACCGGAAGCTCGGGGTCACGCTTACGGACTGAACGGAGGTGTTCCGCAAAGCGGTCGCCCAATCTGCATTTGGTCTCCCCAATGTAGAGGAGACCGTATCGTGAGCAGCGAATACAGTATACTAAATTGCAAGAAGTACAAGTAAATCACTGTTTCACCTGGAAGGAGTGTTTGGTGCCCTGGACAGTGGGAAGGGAGGAGGTATAAGGGCAGTTGTTGCATCTCTTGCGCTTGCATGGGAAGGTGCCGGGCGAAGGGGAAGGGCTGTTAGGGGTGATTGAGGAGTGGACCAGGGTGTTGCGGAGGGAGTGGTCCCTTCGGAATGCTGAAAAGGGAGGTGGGGGGAAGATGCGTTTGGTGGTGGGATCACGTTGGAGGTGGCGGAAATGGCAGAGGATGATCCGTTGAATGTGAAGGCTGGTGGGGTGAAAGGTGAGGACAAGGGGAACCCTATCGTGGTTCTGGGAGGGAGGGGAAGGGGTGAGAGCAGAAGTGCGGGAAATAGAACGGACACGGTCAAGGGCCGTGTCAACCACAGTAGAGGGGAATCCTCGGTTGAGGAAAAAGGAAGACACGTCGGAAGCACTGGTATGGAAGGTGGCATCGTCAGAACAGACACGGCAGAGACGGAGAAACTGGGAGAATGGAATAGAGTCCTTACAGGAAGCGGTGTGGGAGGAAGTGTCCTTACAGGAAACGGGACTTCTTTCCTTGACTTCTCCGTCTCCATTTCTGGCGATCGGCTTTCGACAAACATCCACTACAAGCCCACTGTCTCCCACAGCTACCTGGACTACACTTCCTCCCACCCCGCTTCCTGTAAGGACTCTATTCCATTCTCCCAATTTCTCCGTCTCCGCCGTGTCTGTTCTGACGATGCCACCTTCCATACCAATGCTTCCGACATGTCTTCCTTTTTCCTCAACCGAGGATTCCCCTCTACTGTGGTTGACACGGCCCTTAACTGTGTCCGTTCCATTTCCCGCACTTCTGCTCTCACCCCTTCCCCTCCCTCCCAGAACCACGATAGGCTTCCCCTTGTCCTCACCTTTCACCCCACCAGCCTCCACATTCAACGGATCATCCTCTGCCATTTCCACCACCTCCAACGTGATCCCACCACCAAACGCATCTTCCCCTCGCCTCCCCTTTCAGCATTCTGAAGGGACCGCTCCCTCCGCGACACCCTAGTCCACTCCTCAATCACCCCTAACAGCCCTTCCCCTTCGCCTGGCACCTTCCCGTGCAAGCGCAGGAGATGCAACACCTGCCCTTTTACCTCCTCCCTTCCCACTGTCCAGGGCCCCAAACACTCCTTCCAGGTGAAACAGTGATTTACTTGTACTTCTTGCAATTTAGTATACTGTATTCGCTGCTCATGATGCGGTCTCCTCTACATTGGGGAGACCAAACGCAGATTGGGCGACCGCTTTGCGGAACACCTCCGTTCAGTCTGTAAGGGTGACCCCGAGCTTTCGGTCGCCTGTCACTTTAATTCTCCGCTTCACTCCCACTCTGATCTCTCTGTCCTCGGCCTATTACATTGTTCAATGAAGCTCAACATAAGCTCGAGGAACAGCACCTCATCTTTCTATTAGGCACTTTACAGCCTTCTGGACTCAACATCGAGTTCAACAATTTCAAACTATAACCCCTGCCCCCATTTTTCATGCTGTATGATTTTGCCATCCCCATTTGCAACATTTTATCTTTCCTGCCTCTTACATAAGCACAGTATGTTCCTTCAATGCCTTCCTCCCCTCCCACCGCCTCCCCCCCCCCCCCCCCCAACTCCCTGTCTCTGCACCTGCTTTATATCTGTTACATCTCCAGCTTTTTCCAGTTCTGATGAAGGTCCCAGACCTGAAACGTTAACTCTGTTTCTCTCTCCACGGATGCTCCCTGGCCTGCTGAGTATTTCCAGCATTTTCTGTTGTTATTTCATCATTTAAAATGTTAGTTGGCAAAGTGTAATGGCTCTTGTTTCTTTTAAGCACACTCATCTTCCTCTAATCTGAGTTCTTGGTTGACATTGCTGGCAGTAAGATCACTAATGGGGGTGATTCTACCACCAACTAACTGCAATTAGAAATGTATATTTACTGAAAAAATAACAGTGGTTCACTCAGTAAAATTGCACTGAAAACATCATAACAGCCAGTCCTTCAGTAATAATAACATGGCCTATGCTATGAGTCGTGGCTGTGACAGCCGTGACCAACAGAAATATGGAAACTCTCAATGATATAACTGTCTTCTAATCACTCCCAGGTATCAATGATTCTCTATACTGGTCATTTCCAACAGTGTGCTATTCCTGCTATCTCTGCCAGGGTCACCATTGTTTTTATCCACCGCCCAGTTTCTCTCTTCCCCTCCTGAAGGCACTGACTTGTTGGGGTGCAGTTCCATGATCACCGGCCGCCCTCCTGTACATCATCCCAATGAGCGTTCTTCACGTGTGAGCCTGGGCAATGAGTGTCAGCTGGCTAGTAGGCCATTGGTAGCACTCTCACTTCCGAGTCAGAGGCCCCACTCCAGAGACTTGAGCACATAATCTAGGCTGACCGTCCAGTGCAGTACTGAGGGAGTGCCGCACTGTCGGAGGGGCAGTACTGAGGGAGTGCGGCACTGTCGGAGGGGCAGTACTGAGGGAGTGCTGCACTGTCGGAGGGGCAGTACTGAGGGAGTGCTGCACTGTCGGAGGGGCAGTACTGAGGGAGTGCTGCACTGTCGGAGGGGCAGTACTGAGGGAGTGCTGCACTGTCGGAGGGGCAGTACTGAGGGAGTGCTGCACTGTCTGAGGGGCAGTACTGAGGGAGTGCTGCACTGTCGGAGGGGCAGTACTGAGGGAGTGCTGCACTGTCTGAGGGGCAGTACTGAGGGAGTGCTGCACTGTCGGAGGGGCAGTACTGAGGGAGTGCTGCACTGTCGGAGGGGCAGTACTGAGGGAGTGCTGCACTGTCGGAGGGGCAGTACTGAGGGAGTGCTGCACTGTCTGAGGGGCAGTACTGAGGGAGTGCTGCACTGTCGGAGGGGCAGTACTGAGGGAGTGCTGCACTGTCGGAGGGGCAGTACTGAGGGAGTGCGGCACTGTCGGAGGGGCAGTACTGAGGGAGTGCTGCACTGTCGGAGGGGCAGTACTGAGGGAGTGCGGCACTGTCGGAGGGGCAGTACTGAGGGAGTGCTGCACTGTCGGAGGGGCAGTACTGAGGGAGCGCTGCACTGTCGGAGGGGCAGTACTGAGGGAGTGCTGCACTGTCGGAGGGGCAGTACTGAGGGAGCGCTGCACTGTCGGAGGGGCAGTACTGAGGGAGTGCTGCACTGTCGGAGGGGCAGTACTGAGGGAAGCGCTGCACTGTCGGAGGGGCAGTACTGAGGGAGCGCTGCACTGTCGGAGGGGCAGTACTGAGGGAGCGCTGCACTGTCGGAGGGGCAGTACTGAGGGAGCGCTGCACTGTCGGAGGGGCAGTACTGAGGGAGCGCTGCACTGTCGGAGGGGCAGTACTGAGGGAGCGCTGCACTGTCGGAGGGGCAGTACTGAGGGAGCGCTGCACTGTCGGAGGGGCAGTACTGAGGGAGTGCTGCACTGTCGGAGGGGCAGTACTGAGGGAGTGCTGCACTGTCGGAGGGGCAGTACTGAGGGAGTGCTGCACTGTCGGAGGGGCAGTACTGAGGGAGTGCTGCACTGTCGGAGGGGCAGTACTGAGGGAGTGCTGCACTGTCGGAGGGGCAGTACTGAGGGAGTGCTGCACTGTCGGAGGGGCAGTACTGAGGGAGTGCGGCACTGTCGGAGGGGCAGTACTGAGGGAGTGCGGCACTGTCGGAGGGGCAGTACTGAGGGAGTGCTGCACTGTCGGAGGGGTAGTACTGAGGGAGCGCTGCACTGTCGGAGGGGCAGTACTGAGGGAGTGCTGCACTGTCGGAGGGGTAGTACTGAGGGAGTGCTGCACTGTCGGAGGGGTAGTACTGAGGGAGTGCTGCACTGTCGGAGGGGCAGTACTGAGGGAGTGCTGCACTGTCGGAGGGGCAGTACTGAGGGAGTGCTGCACTGTCGGAGGGGCAGTACTGAGGGAGCGCTGCACTGTCGGAGGGGCAGTACTGAGGGAGTGCTGCACTGTCGGAGGGGCAGTACTGAGGGAGCGCTGCACTGTCGGAGGGGCAGTACTGAGGGAGTGCTGCACTGTCGGAGGGGCAGTACTGAGGGAGCGCTGCACTGTCGGAGGGGCAGTACTGAGGGAGTGCTGCACTGTCGGAGGGGCAGTACTGAGGGAGTGCGGCACTGTCAGAGGGGTAGTACTGAGGGAGTGCTGCACTGTCAGAGGGGCAGTACTGAGGGAGTGCTGCACTGTCGGAGGGGCAGTACTGAGGGAGCGCGGCACTGTCAGAGGGGCAGTACTGAGGGAGCGCGGCACTGTCAGAGGGGCAGTACTGAGGGAGTGCTGCACTGTCGGAGGGGCAGTACTGAGGGAGTGCGGCACTGTCAGAGGGGTAGTACTGAGGGAGTGCTGCACTGTCAGAGGGGCAGTACTGAGGGAGTGCTGCACTGTCGGAGGGGCAGTACTGAGGGAGTGCGGCACTGTCGGAGGGGCAGTACTGAGGGAGCGCGGCACTGTCAGAGGGGCAGTACTGAGGGAGTGCTGCACTGTCGGAGGGGCAGTACTGAGGGAGTGCTGCACTGTCGGAGGGGCAGTACTGAGGGAGCGCTGCACTGTCGGAGGGGCAGTACTGAGGGAGCGCGGCACTGTCGGAGGGGCAGTACTGAGGGAGTGCTGCACTGTCGGAGGGGCAGTACTGAGGGAGTGCTGCACTGTCGGAGGGGCAGTACTGAGGGAGTGCTGCACTGTCGGAGGGGCAGTACTGAGGGAGCGCGGCACTGTCAGAGGGGCAGTACTGAGGGAGCGCGGCACTGTCAGAGGGGCAGTACTGAGGGAGTGCTGCACTGTCGGAGGGGCAGTACTGAGGGAGTGCGGCACTGTCAGAGGGGTAGTACTGAGGGAGTGCTGCACTGTCAGAGGGGCAGTACTGAGGGAGTGCTGCACTGTCGGAGGGGCAGTACTGAGGGAGTGCGGCACTGTCGGAGGGGCAGTACTGAGGGAGCGCGGCACTGTCAGAGGGGCAGTACTGAGGGAGTGCTGCACTGTCGGAGGGGCAGTACTGAGGGAGTGCTGCACTGTCGGAGGGGCAGTACTGAGGGAGCGCGGCACTGTCAGAGGGGCAGTACTGAGGGAGTGCTGCACTGTCGGAGGGGCAGTACTGAGGGAGTGCTGCACTGTCAGAGGGGCAGTACTGAGGGAGTGCTGCACTGTCGGAGGGGCAGTACTGAGGGAGTGCTGCACTGTCGGAGGGGCAGTACTGAGGGAGTGCTGCACTGTCGGAGGGGCAGTACTGAGGGAGTGCTGCACTGTCGGAGGGGCAGTACTGAGGGAGTGCTGCACTGTCGGAGGGGCAGTACTGAGGGAGTGCTGCACTGTCGGAGGGGCAGTACTGAGGGAGCGCTGCACTGGTTAAGGTGTTGTGTTTCGGATGAACACGGCACCTCCAACAGTGGTTAAACTGAGGCTCCATTAGTCGACTCAGGTGGAGGTAAAAGATCCCATGCCATTATTCAAAGAGGAGCAGGGGAGTTCTCCCCAGTGTCCTGACCAGCATTTGTCCCTCAGCCAATATCACTAAAACAGATTGGTTGGTCATTTATCTCACTGCTGTTTGTAGGACCTTGCTCTGTGCAAATTGGCTGCCTTATTTGCCTACATTACAACAGTAACCACACTTCAAAAGTACTTCATTGGCTGTGAAGCACATTGGGCCATCCTGAGGACATGAAAGGCGCTATCTAAATGTTTGTTTGCTCTTTCTATTTGACTATGAGGGGTATCAGAGGGAAGCCCAATCCCATCATCGCCCAATGTTCACACGTGCACTTTCCAACAGAGATCACTGGTTGGGAATAAGAATCCTGTCAACTCTCATTTATTCTCAATGACTGTCACTCTTTTTAGTAAAAAGTTCAACCTTGGGGGAGAAATCTTGACTGACGTCAAATTGATTTGCAATCTGTTACTGTTTTCTCAAAAAGTCTAAATGCATCCTCTGATGTTGCAGTGAGGTTTTCCAATGAGGAGCCACACAGAACAAGATAATCCGAGGTTTGATGCTGGTCTCTACCAAGTTAGTTGGCAGACACAGCACTACCACACTCAGCAATGATTGGGTAGAACACCTTTCCTGATCATTATCCAGTGACTCATGCTGGACGTGAACATGTGTGGATGTTGGGCTCACCTGTCATATCGTCTGAGTCAAATAGCTCGTTGACCAGCCCACATGAATAACAGCCAATTGGGTGAGTTGTCACAGAGAGCCTGTTGAATCGCACTCAACAAAGATAGGAGAGGGGAAAAAATTTGAGTAAGTGATGAAGGAAGAAAACATTGTTCCAAAGTGTTGTATTTAAGGGGAAGCTGGATAAGTACATGAGGGAGAAACAAATAGAAGGATATGCTCATAGGGTTAGATGAAGTAGGGTGGGAGGAGGCTCTTGTGGAGCATTAACTCCAGCATAGACCAGTTGGACTGAATGGTCTGTTTCTGTGCTGTAAATTCTATGTTTTGACCTTACCTGTAGTCATTAAATGGACAGTCCATGGCCATTCAGGTTATTGAGGTCATATAGCCTCAACACCAACACATGTTCACTTCCAGCAAGGGTCGCTGGACCTAGCTTTGTCCGGAGATTTTAATTTTAGTTGGTAATCCAGCTGGAGGAGACAACAGCAGTTGTATTGGTGCTGCACTGAAGCATCTCTTAACATTGTATTTTTAAAATATTTTTATTAAGAGGTATAATACGCTCATTTAAAAATAGAGCATATACTCCTTCGTCAACGGGTAACTAGTCTGTTCTTATTATCCCAGTCAATCAGCGAGTCCAGGCCCATCTCACTTGAGTTGCCTTTTTTCACTCCAGATATCTACAACGGCCTGGAGCCAGCAATCCTTTAATGTGCTCCCAGGCAATAATGTTCACATGTGTTGTTCATCTCCTGGACTGAGTTGTCTTTCTGGAAAAAGCCCATGGTTGTTTCTAAAATTCCTTTCAACTCTTAAATCAGCCCATCTCACTTGCCTGCGTAATTAGACCAGTCTTCATGGATGCTATCTGTGGCACTCCTTGGTTTCTTCAAGAGAGGGCTACTTGAGCAATGAGGGAACAAACCCATCATTTCTCTTCTTCCCTACTTCAGGCCACCTGGCAAAGGCTCATTAGAAATATCCAACAAGACTGGAATGTCATTGATGGGCTCCATTTCTGCAGTTCAAAGCTCTAGTGCGGTTGCTACCAAACCCTGGCTTTTGATGATTTGGATAGTATTTCAGTGTTCCCATCTCTTTGGGAAGAACCCAGCCATGGCACAGCTTAGGGACATATTTTCATCTCATCAGCTATTCCATACAACATTGCCAGTTTATCCAGGGTACTGTACATGTGGGTATTTTTTGGCAAGGATGATCATTACCATTTTGTGGGGAGTGCTTTATCTCAGGAGCCAGGCGATTGGAATCACGGGGAGGGAGGGAAGAGGGGAAAAGTGAAGAATGAGAGAAATAACAGCAAAAAATAGGATGAGGCTCACAAACCACAATAGACAGTCACAGCACAAGGTCTAAATGATGAAAAACACATCTCAGGGCTGAGTGGCTGAAGTACTTCAGGAAAAGTTGCTTCAATATAAATACAGTCTGAGAGTAAACAATAAAGAAAGAACTAAACTTGGAAAGCACCTTTCACAATCTAACGATGTCCCAAAGTGCTTCACCGCCAATGAGGTACTTTTAAAGTGTATTTACTGTTTTAATGTAAGGAAATGTGGCAGCCAATTTGTACACAGTATGATCCCACAAACAGCAATGAAACTAAAGACGAGATAATCTGTGTTTTTTAGTGCTGTTGGTTGAGGGATAAATGTTGGCCAGAACACCCTGCACTTCTTCAAACAGTGTCATGGGATCTTTTACGTCCACCTGAGAGGGCAGGTGCTACCAACTGCAGCGGTTCAAGAAGGCGGCTCACCACCACCTTCTCAAGGGCAACTAGGGATGGGCAATAAATGCTGGCCTTGCCAGCGACGCCCACATCCCATGAACGAATTTTAAAAAACTAAGCCATGGCTAACATCTATTTAAGGAGATCAGTTAAAGGATCTCTATTGTAATTATGTAACTCTATTATATGAATGTTTCCTATGTGTTTGTTCATCCTTTGTAAAATAAATGTGCTTGCTATTTTAAACTTAAAATGAGGTCTGATGTGATGATCTATTGCTTTTGAACACTGGAGTGAGATCTTATGAAAGCATAAAATAAGTGCAGTACGAACTAAAGCAATTAACAGGGTTTATTTTTTATTTCCCGGTCAAGTTACCTGAAAGTTTACCTCGATCTCAAGGTAAGCATAGATACTCGTGAAGGAATGAAGAGTTGGAATCCGCTGATAAGAATCATTTAAAACACAAGAGCTGAAATAATTTAAGGTAAAAAGGCTCGAAAGGGCTGGGCGTTTCCTCAGAGCTGCTTTCTCTCTGCCTTAGTAACTTTACCGAAGTGTGGCAGAAACCCAGTTTACAGCAGAGCAGGAGCAGCTCCAAGGAGCTTCTTGATAAAACTCCTAAGCCAAGGGGCATTACAGAGGGAATAGAAAGCTACGAGATCAAAGAAATCATCTGCTGTCGATTAACAGAGTGCTTCGTATGGAAAATAATTTTTGAAATAAGTTCCAGCTCCAGTACAAATAGTACCAGACATCTCTCACTAAATGAAAGAGCAGGCTTGCATTTATGTAGCACTTTATCGCATCTCTCAGAAAGGTTCCAACGTGGCTCACATTATTTGGAAGTGCGGTCACCCACTGCAGGCATTTTGAGCACAGCAAGGTCCCACAAACAAGTGAGACGATTGGCTAGTTAGCCTGTCGGTGATCTGGACCTGCTGACTAATCAGACAGATCAGAGCTTAATCCTGCTGTGAAGTTTGGGATCTGTATACAAGTAGCACCAAATGGAGACCACGGGAGCAACTTGACAAACCTGCCCTCCCATTTCTCCGTCTCCTTTACCTTCAGCCACCAGCCTTCCCCAGAATCGCCATGATTGCTTCCTGAAAGTGGGAAGGGGAGTGGTTTAGAATCGGTCTAGAATCGGTCACTTCACCTGCCCACTGCCAGTTGTCTTGCCCGTCCTCAGATTGTGGGCTATCTTCTTCCTGCAAGGGTAATATAGGAAGTGTGAGGCATAATGGTGTCTCATTCCACTGAGTATTGCAGTGGGATCGTCAGAATGAGTAAAGATGTTTGTAATCAGTGATATGACCAGACTCTTGCGAAGAGGAGCCTGTAAGACAATTTGCGGGATGGGGGGTAAGTTCGTGGGGAACTGGAGATATAATTCAGGACAGTTCAAAAGGTCATGTGCCCAATGTCAGAGTAGTGGGGAGTCAGCACACATGGTGGCACAAATATTTATGTTGAGTTTCCAGTGCCTGGTCTTGCCTTGCCCATCCTCATTGGGACATTAAATGGTTTGTGGCACTGAACTGCTGACCAAGGGAATCATGGAGGTGGCACTCACAGCCTGCGACATCTCCAGCCAGCATGTTACTGCCACTTATCTCAAGGAACCCTTTGCACTATCCCCCAGCAGAGTTTCGCCTCTTCTTCCTCACTTACTGCAGGAGTATCTCCAGCTCCCCATCAGTGAGCTTGGTTGAGCAGTGTCCTGTTTATGCCTTTGAGGCCATTCCTTGAAACCTCCCAATAGTTTCATGCCCTGCTCCTCCCTCCTAGATGCCTCACTGAACTCCTACTCACCATGATCTGAATGCAGCCGCCACCTTCCTCCCCCCCCCAAGTGCAACCATAAACTTCCAAAACCCCTTTCCAAACGATCATGGTCCCGGGAGAACCAGCAGAACTTTAAACACTCCTGTGAAGCACCTTGGGACTTTTTAACTACGCTAAAGGTGCTATATAAATGCAAGTTGTTGCTGTTGTTAAATCACGGGTGGAGAGGGCAGAGCTGCACTCCCACTGAAATTCCACCGGCTCAACAGCCTAGTGGAAAGTCTCGGCCTGTATCTCAAGTCTCTCCTCCTGGCATCAACCTGGCAAATCTACGCTGTAACGCTCTCTATGGCTTTAGTGTTGTTTCTATAATGGGGCCCAGAAATCCATACAGTAATGTAGCTGTGGCCAAATCAATGCTTGGGGCAAATTCAGATTACTGGGGCGTTTTCCCCGGTGTTCCGGCCAATATTTATCCCTCAACCAACGCTACTAAAAAAGGTTATCTAGCCATTATCATAGTGCGACCCTGCTGTGCTCAAATTGGCTGCTACGTTTTCTACATTACAAGAGTGACTAACTTCAAAAGTACTTCATTGGCTGTATAGCACTTTGGGACATCCTGAGGTTGTGAAAGGCGCTGTATAAATGCTAGTCGTTCTTTACACATTGCTTACTATTTGTGACGAGACCAATTCATGCTTCCTGTTGAAATGAAGACATATTTAGTGGTATCTATTTCGTAAGAATTCCTCCTGGCCCCACAAAATTAATTTAAAGGCCCCTTCTGCTCGATCACCAGTGAAACTGGCCAGAGAGTGCTCAGCGCACACTCCGACCAGTTCTATCCTGAAATAGCAACTATAACTTCATAGGACCCCAATTTGCATATTAAATGGGGCCTACCGCCTGAAAACGGGCAGCCACTTCGGCTCCTGTAAAAAGTAGCAGCGGGTCGACCGTTGGTGTTAACGGGGCGGTATGTCTACCGACCCCACTTTGAGGCCGTTACTGCCCCATTAACACCGCTTTCAGCAAGTTAAAGGCAAACACTGTTGACACGTGGGCTACATTGGTGGAAGCCTGTCAGGGGCCTGGTTGTCTGTCCCCTAGGCTGTGGGTCGTTCTGAAATTTAAAAAAACAGCCAGCAGAAGTAGAGAAGCAATAGGAAGAAATTACCTTCATATTTAAAAGGAGGCTGGTGCCATTAAAAAATGCTTCCCCGGCTTGGGTAGAAATAGCCGAAATGGAGCAGACTTATAAACGAACAGGAAGGCTTAACATACGACTAAAGGGAATCATGAGCGCTAGATGTGAACACATATGGGGTTGAGGAGAGACCAGTAGGTTGTCAACAACAACAACTTCTTGCATTTAACGCCTTTAACGTAAAACGTTCAGATTGATGCAACATTAAGATCGGCAGCCGGTCACCAACTCTCACCACTGGCAAGGAAAATACCAGAGTCTTGGGCTTCAGATGTCAGAGAATGATGGAAGCTTTGTACTAAAACAATACAACAGGTAGGGTCCAGAGCTCATTGTAACCATTTTAGGCATTTATTTATTACATGCACAGTGAATTCTTGGAAAGCTATACCGTCTTTGCTACGTTGACTGAATTAGGAGAATGTAGTGCCACCTGGTGTAGTCCGTAAATCTTCCAATCCAGTCGCCATTCCTGGAGAGCTGTCCAGGAACAGACGATACTGGTCACAGAATCGTCTGAGGTAGTGGTGAAATCTCACAAAGGAGATGTGTTGCCCTGCCCTAATTGTTGAATGTCTTACCCACCCCCACCTATGCTGTGTTTCATTTTGTATCACCAAAATGTATATATTCTTCCTTCTCCATGGCCATTGTGCTGCTCATCTACCTGTGCTCACCACTCTCTTTGTTTCCTGTAGGGTGCGCCAAAGCAATAAGCAGAGGAAGAGCAGCGAGAGGAACTTGGCTTCCCTGTTTTAGGGCTACCCCGGCGCCCCTCTTTATATACACCAAACATAAATAGACACCTGGGAGAATTTCCCTGCTCTTCTTCGAATAGTACCACGGGATCTTTTGACATCCACCTGAGACGGCAGATGGGGCCTTGCTTTAATATCCCTTCCGAGAGACGGAACTTCTGACAGTGCAGCCCTCCCTCAGTATGGCACTGAAGTGTCAGAGGTGAGAGTCCTACCATTGTGACAATGCTGACACTTTGGGAGGGAGGGAAGATTTTCTCTGTTTTGCTATCTGTAGCAAAATTGTAAAAGCATTCTCTATAGACAGAAAGAAAGACTTGTATTGATATAGCGCCTTCCATGACCTCAGGAACTCCCTCAGCACTGCACTGGAGTGTCGGCCTAGATTTTGTGCTGTAGTCTCTGGAGTGGAACTTGAACCTGAACCATCTGACTCCGAGGCAAAAGTGCTACCGACTGAGCCACGGCTGACATTTAACCACATCGCCAATTTAGCTACAAAAATGCAGAGAGGAGCTCGCGCCCCTTTGTGACCTCAGAACATGGAAACAAACAACTAGCATCAAAAGAACCAAACGATGAAGATCTGATGTGAAGAAAGCGTCAGTAAAGCTTTACTTGATAAAACTGTATTTTTCACAGACATTTGTACATTTTTTGTTACAAAACTGTATAGTACTAAAATTTAAAATCAGTTTTTGGTCAGAGAATATTTAATCTTTGTGTGCAATTATCATGTATTTACAAGGTCCCATGTTAGTGATTTTCCAATGATTATTTCATAATGTCATACACTCTCCACATAAGACATGGCTTAAGATAAATATATTAGTAAATAAATATTCTGAGAACATATTTCCATAAATGAAATGTGCCGCTATACATATACAGAATATACACAGACAATTTCTAGCCTTTTAACACGTTAGAAAAAATGGTAATGACGGAGAGAACTCTTGACCATTTTATAATTCTGTACAAGAAATTTCAGACAAATCTTTTAAGTGCTACAAATGTAAAATAGTGCCTTAAGTACCCAACAAAATTGTTACTTTGCATGGATCGGTCAGGCAGTAAAGGCATTATTGTGTACATAAAACTCTACCTTGGTGCCTTTCAACATGGATGTACAAAACATACACTCAACTGTTGCAGTGTCACTCTACTTGTCCCATGGCTTCCATGAGCGCCTGTTACAGCCAATCTGCTTCTCTTGATGCAGCACAGTGAAGAACATTCAGTCACAGCTATAATAGGGCTGTTGCTTCCCTCCCCATCCCCTTTCCCTTCCCTCCCTCTCACTTTCCCCAACTCCTACCCCCTCCCTCTCCGTTTTCCCCTCCCTCCCCCCTCCACCCCACCCCCCACTTTCCCCAACCCCTCTCTGTTTTCTCTTCTTATATTTCGTATTGCTGACTTACTAAGGCAACCATAACCCTGAGCGTGCGGAAGGCTCAAAAATCCCTCGGACTACGGATCGAAGTTTATTCCTGACGTTCCTGGACAACAGTAGTATCGTTGTCTTGCGACGAAGGGCAGCAGGGTTTTAAATAACAGCAGAACTTGGTCTCGGAATCAGAAGACAAGAAGCACGAACTGAGTCGTGGGAAGATGCATCAGATTTGGTGTTTTTCTCCACATTACCACTTTTGTGTGTTTTGTCAAAGCTAAAACAGTCGCACAAGGACTGAGTTTGGAGTCTTATTGATCGCTTCCCGTATCTCCGTACGTATATACACATATATATTTATTTTAAAAAATCAGATGTCCTGCTCGGTGGCAAAATCCTTTTCCAGAATTAGAGATGGTCCAGACCCTAAAGAAAGACAAGAAAAAAACAGGATTACTCAGGAGGAACCCTTCATCAAATGGTAAGCTTTTAAAATTCAGACGGTGTAAATGGATTCCTTCATTTTATAAAGTTTAAATGCAACACCCATTGTCTGTCATAAGATGTAGCTTGTTAACGGCGAAAATATTCTACCATAGAAATGTGTTATTTGGCAACTTGTTGACAAGGGCCGAGTGGCAAAAGACCAGTCTGTAGCTACGAATCCCCCCATACAATGAGTTGGCTGCTTTCAACCTTGCTACTGTGGGCACTTGCCAAGTGGAGACCAGGCCCTCGGCACTGGCTTAAATGCAACAGCGAAAAGCAACTGCTCTTCCGTTGTTCAAATTGGGAATGCAATGGACCCCAATCTAAGAGAATGGCTGCACTAGCCTTGCTAGGGGGAGGCCCCCCCCTTGCCAGATGGTGGCCTGCTTATCTGCATTTTCAGTTAAATCAGTCGATTCAAATTTCCTGCATTCCAGGGAGCCGACCCATCAGTCCCCTCAGCTCCCCAGAATGCAAAACATTTTTCTGAATCCAAACGTGGACAAACAGGTCAGCGTTCCAGCACTGAGCCCAACCGGAGCAGGAATATCAAAGCTCTCCGAGAATGGCAGTCCTGGGTTTGATCTGGGATTGTGCTGATCTCTCTTGGAATGATGCTGGAAATACGACAAATTGCAACTCAGCTCCCAGGGCTCTTGCTCCAGTTTGCTCTTCAATAGCCCCTGCTGAAAAGCGCACGTGGGTGATATGGATCCAAATTGGCTCCGATTCCCCCCCGCCCCCTCCCCACACAGTCAAAAAGCTTGCTGGCAATGACTGTCTGGATTCACCCTTGAAGAGTGAGGTACGAGAGGGTTATTGGCACCAGTGCTACAATATCCCAGCAGAGTTGGCACCGTCAGGGAGGAGAAAGGGAATAAAATTGGAGAAATAACACATTTAATGCAATGGGAGCGAATGGTTCTCCACAATAGGATTAGTGTGGATCAGCAGGGTTCATGTGTTGCTTATTTGAAGTCAACTGCAGCATATTAATGAACTGTTGCTCTTCCCTAGCTCCATTCATAAGTTAACATTTTTTCTTGATTTAAATGAAATAAATACATATTTAGTTTGACTAGCTTTACTTTCCAGACTGCTCAAGGGCAGTCTTAGCTCTGTTCCCAATTACAGACTCCAATCTTCAAAAGCACAGAGTTCACTAAATACTAATGTTTCACAAATGTGCTAAGCACTGCCACGCAAAACCGAGACTATGAAAGCCCATCATCCTGAAAGTAATTCCGACAATAAATTTACCGTTTACTCATAGGGGGCGCCTCTGCTACTGGTATTTGAATGTGATCAGAAGGTCACTGAGGGCTTCTAGCTGGCGTCTGCTGCAAAATTTCAGCTAAAACAGATCATTTGATTTTCCAACTTAACTTTCCTGGCAGCTGCCAACAACAATAGACAAGTAATGATAATGATGCAGCACTGAACGAAATGCGTGCTAATACCTAAGGCCAAAGACTAAGGGTAATATGGCACGATTCGTAAAATTACAGCAGTAATTTCAAGGGCATCACAATACACTCTTGGTTGGACCGTAATCATGGCAATGGAACTTGCGTAGTCCGACATCTTGCAACAAATCTCCTGATTTCTACGCTTAAGAACTTGCATTTATGAAGCACCTGTCACGTCCCAAAGCGCTTCACAGCCAATTAATTACTTTTGAACTGTAGATACTGTCGTAATGTAGGCAAATGCGGCCGCCATATTGCCCAGACAGCAATAAGATAAATGACCAGATAATCTGGGTTTTGTTTTTTAGTGATGTCAGTTTGAGAGATAAATGCTGGTCAGGGCATATCAGATGCACTGTGATGTGCTGCACGAATGTCACAATTTTGTATAAAAAGTCCCGGAGATGGTGAAAATAGAAGAGAAAAGCAAGTTTGACTTTGTGAAGCTCACATGGTCATGGGTTCCTGTTATATTTTGGGTTTTCTGACTATGCCACCACAGAAGGATCGAGTTGTAATTTATGTGAAAATGCTACGGTTGTGTTAAAATGATATTGGGCCATACAGGCACATTCCTGAATGCAAGGTGCTTGGATCATTTACAGGAGTGGCCAGCACTGCTAAATCTGGGAGAATATCGAAGGCGGACCTAAAACTTGTAACAATCCCCCTACTCAAATTACAGTGAGCCCCACCCCTGCTTCCAGGAGGCAGGTTGGCATTTTAAATATGCTAATGAGGCTGGAAACCTCCGATTTACTGCAGGCGGCCGGGGTTTCCGGGCCTTGGGAAGCCCGGCAGCTGCAGCGAGGAGAGGACAGCCTTGGGGAGCACTCCTTGTGGGCCAGGAGAAGCAGGAGTGCTTCCTCCCGGTTCCCCAAGCTCCCCCACCATCAGAGCTCCCCCCATGCAAACCCCCCCCCAAACGAGATCCGCCCCCCCGGGGTCAGGGATCAAATTCCCCCCACCCGGGTCAGGGATCGGACCCCGCTTGGGATCAGACCCCACTCGAGATCGGAACCCCCTGGGGTTGGGGAGTGGACCGAACTGGTCTTGTGGCCTCTTCCGGAGTGCTCCACGCCCAACTGGAAGCCAAGCCTGTCAATCAGGCTGACTTGCGGGCGGAGAACCTGTCAATGACGGAAGACGCATGCTGTGAAGTTAAATCTTCACAGCATGCAGGGAAACCCAGACCTTCAGGTTTCCCGCGCGCTACCAGAACCATCCCCCCCCCCACCCCCACCGCGCCGGGAAGTAAAACTTCCCCTCATTGTTTCTGCTGTTGATCTGGCTGCAAAGTATGCACACATGCATGTGTGTGTGTGCATGTCCACATTTGATGTTTAAGGTACCAAAGGGCAGCTGGCACCCATAGAATTGAACACAGCAAGAGTCAACGTATTGGAAGAAAGGGGAGAACAAACTAAAAGTAAACCTGAAATGCTGCAAAGCAGAAGGGAGATGAACATCTGAAGGAGGAAGAAAGGTTGATGTTTCAGGTGGAACCTTTGGCCAGTTTTGCTGAAAGGGTTTTTTTTTTCTTGCTAATTTTCTCCGTCAATGTTGTCCCTCTCTCTTCCTCTCAGCTTTCACTGCTCACTACAATGCGGTTCCACAAGAGTTGGTCACCCACCAGTGCTTTGACTCAGTGCCCATTAGTGTGACGGGGAGTGTCAGCAGTCTAGTCAGCTCAGGGGTATCACAGCTGAGCTTGAACCTCGCCCAAGTTCGCTTCCAGAAGGGGTGGTTGGATAGCAAACAGGAACAGGAACCCGATCCGATTTTCCTCCCCTTAGCTTAGGGACACCAAGACCAATTTTGGTGCTCTATCACTGCCCTGGCTGATATTAGTTGACTCTGAACAGATCAGGAATTGCATTTATTAGAACTTTCAGTCTGACTCAGCCACTCACTGGATAAAATCACTGAGCTGTCATAAAAGATTAACACATCAGCTGCGACCCATATTTCTCTTTCAGTTACTGTTTGATCTTCAGCATTTTGTTTTTAAAGTCTACAGTGCAAAAGGCTATTCACCCATCAAGCCCACTCCAGCCTGAACCCATGCATGATTATTCTAGCACAGATCCCTCCCCCCACTCGTTTTGGTCGGCCCTTTTTAATGAACACTCAAGTTCTGTCCTCTACATTCCCTGAGGAAATATAAAGCAGCTCTCTCCGTCAATATCTCTCTATTCCTCAATCCCCCTTTTCAACAGATATCCAGCTTTCCACCATTCAAAGGTTTAATTGCGTGCATGTCACAGAACTGCGTTTTCAATTGTCTTGAATCACCCGTTTAAGAATGTAGCTCCCAACTGGAGTCTTCCAGTTGAAATCCCAACGTGGCAAGATGTGCCACTGAATTCAATATAACCCGGCCATTTGTGGGCTGGCGCCAGTACAACGACAGCTAATGGGAGTGTTGTTAAAATCCTATCTGGCCAACAAGCGACTCCAGTTCCACATTACTTGAAGTCATAATACCCTCAGGGCAACTAGGACTGGGCAATAAATACTGCTCTACCAGCGTTACCCACAGTCCAAGAACAAATAAGGGGAAAAGATCATGAGCTTTGAACAAATGATTGGTACTAAGTAAACATGCACAAACACACGCACCCACTAAACACACCACATCAAGTACAGGCTGCACATTCAAACCTAAAAACGCGGCAGCGTTGGTGCAAACCAGCTGAATCCGTGCTAAAAATAAGGATCCTTTAGCTTTTATTGACGTGCGTGCTTCAGCAGGGTATCATTTGGTTAAAAGGCAACATCTGTCGCTTTGGCTCAAGTTTTCTTTCTCGTTTTGCCAAGCCTTAAATCTAACACTGGTTGCTGAGGAGGTTCACAGAAAGTGTACTGTAGACCTGTTTTATACCAAAAATCCCAAGGCGTCTAGACAGCAGTAAATTAGAAGCTGCAGTGCATTGTGGGCTTCGAGCACGCCAGTGCTGCTTATTCATGAGGACTTAAAAAAAAAAAGCAGGTGCTGGCGTCCTAAGAAATGCTGCACATAGTCTCAGTAAATTCCCCAATATTATTCTAGCTTCTGTTACTCTTTGAACTGGGTTTTATGCTGTTTGGGGCCAAAGGACTTCTTCTGGCTTAAACGTCGCAAAGCGCTTCACAGCCATTGGATTGCTTTTTGAAGTGTAGTCACTATAATGTAGGGAGACATCAAACTTTGCTTCTTATTGCATTTCATCACCGCTCCCAGGATTGTGGATATTCACAAAATAAGACAGATTGTTTGATCAATCATTCTTATTTTTCTCCTTCTTGAGGTCATTGGCTCCAGTTACCCGAATGGCCATTCTAAATGTATGATAGTCTGGGGACCTCATGGGGCTCCATCAATGCTACTCCACTAGATGGTGCACTAGAGGGGTGCAGGATGATTCCTGCCTCCCCCCCCCCCGCTCCCCCACCTCTATGCCCTCGGCTCCACACCTCCCCATGGCCACAAGGCTGAGATTACATAAGAAGTAGGAGCAGGAGTCGGCCATACGACCCTTCGGGCCTGCTCCGCCATTCAATAGGATCATGGCTGATCCGAACCTAGACTCACGTCCACTTCCCTGCCCGCGCCCCAGAACCCTTAATTCCCTTATCAGCTAGGAAACTGTCTATCTCCGTTTTAAATTTATTTAATGTCGCAGCTTCCACAGCTCTCTGAGGTAGCAAATTCCATAGATTTACTACCCTCTGAGTGGAGAAGTTTCTCCTCATCTCAGTTTTGAAACGGCAGCCCCTTATTCTAAGATTATGCCCCCTAGTTCTAGTCTCACCCATCAGTGGAAACATCCTCCCCGCATCCACCCGATCAAGCCCTCTCACAATCTTATATGTTTTGATAAGATCGCCTCTCATTCTTCTGTATTCCAATGAGTAGAGGCCCAACCTACTCAACCTTTCCTCATAAGTCAACCCCCTCATCTCCGGAATCAACCGAGTGAACCTTCTCTGAACTGCCTCGAGAGCAAGTATATCTTTTCTTAAATATGGAAACCAAAACTGTACGCAGTACTCCAGGTGTGGCCTCACCAGTACCCTGTATAGCTGAAGCAAGACTTCCCTGCTTTTATACAGACACTTGCTTTATGCATGATCATTGTTGGAATTGCACCCTCATAAAATGAATAGCGCGGAAGCCTCCGGGGGGAGGAGCGAAGGTTAGAACTAGAATTGCCAGTTAAATATTCAAGTAAGTGTCCCTCACATGTCTATTTTAAGAAATTATTTTCTCAAGCTGAAATCCAATCCCCGGTCACAGAAATTTGATCCCACTCATGAGATCACGTAAGAAATCTCAACTGGGTAATCGATAATAAGCAAATTCAGGCAGGAGTTAGAACTTGGGGCCCATCGGTTAGGGAGGAGCAAAGTATCAGCTACTCCTGATTGCTATCCCCGTGCCCCTAATTAGAAACGGCACGTGTGCGGATGTCGAGCGAGGACAGGATACGGCTCAGTGCTGATCTCGTCTTCCTCCCTCCTGCCCCCATGGCAGAACAGCCTGGCAATATTCATTGTCTAGGCTCAGACATGAAGAACGGCCATTTGGGCGAGGGACTCGAGGACTGCCAGTCCCTGTGGAACCACCGCAGCAAGAGGCAGCGCCTTAAAAGAGGGGAGAAATCGAGGGGGAGAAATGATCCTAATTCTGCTGTGTGTTTCACACCGATACCCTGATAACAAAATTATAAAGAATCATTTTAAAATTAAGCTTAAAAACCAGAATGGCTGCGATTTTAGCTCATTCCCCGCCACCACGCCCTCAGCCTGGCGGGGAAGGGGAAGTTAAAGTGAGGGCGGCGACTTAGCCCCTCTGAACCCGCTGCCTTCCCACCATGTCCTGATGTTAACCTGCAGGCTTACCCTGCTAGTGGATCTGGCCCGGTTCGAGTGGGAGCCAGAGAAAATTGATGGAAATGAGGCCTAGTTGTTATGATCGGCTGGGCCTCGAATCTGGGTTTAAGTCTAACCCACAAAAATAGGATGAAAGTCTCCTCACTCAGGCTGCTATTCAGAGTCCCGTGTACAGTAACTAGCTGGTGTTAATCCAATTCCCATAACAAATAATCTCCATCTTTATACATCCCTGAATACACCAGGTTCGTCGCCCGCGCGCACCGTACCCACTCCTCACCTCCCTTTAAAAGCGGGGCCAATGAATCGTGATTTCTATTGCGGTTGGTGTACTGGCTAGATCACTGCTTTGGGCACATTCAGCTTTAAGAGCCAAAAACACTCAGAAATGTTCAATCTCAGCTTGAAGCAGAACAGGCTGATAATGACTGATGTCTGGCCTTTGAAAAAACAATCTACCTCCCTCACAACGTTTTATCTTTTTACAGGAAAATGTCATAGCAACACATTTTTCACTTAAATAAAAATACTGTGTATTTGTGCTCAGTCGGCAGGATAAGGGAGGTCAGTGACGGGGAAATGAACATAAGGTTGTGTATAGTGTGTAAGATGCGATGCAAGGCTCCTCTAGACCACCCACCAATGTATCTCCACCTCAGCTTTAGAGGGACACACTTTAACTGTCTATAATTTCCATTTCTAGCACATTCAGACATGCCAGAGTGAGGCTGCTGAATTCGTGCCAATTAATGTATAAAGATGGAGATTATTTGCTATGGGAATTGGATTAACGCCAGCTAGTTACTGTACACGGGACTCTGAATGGCAGCCAGAGTGAGGAGACTTTCATCCTATTGGTGTGGGTTAGACTCAAACCCAGGTGCCAACAGTGAAAGAATCATCACAAGAAAGATGTGGACAAGAGAGGTGATTTGGCCCATTCTAGCTCATTATCCAGAAATAAGCTGACAGACCCATACTAGAATATTTTTTGAATGGAGAGACTGGGAAATGTTTGCAATCAGAGGGACCTGGGTGTCCTTGTACATGAATCACAGAAAGTTAACATGTAGGTACAGCAAGCAATTAGGAAAGCAAATGGTATGTTAGCTTTTGTTACAAAGGGCTTAGAGTATAAATCACAGAATCACAGAATCCCCGAGTAAGGAAGTCTTACTACAGTTATACAGGGCATTGGTGAGGCCACACCTGGAGTACTGTGTACAGTTCTGGTCTCCTTACCGAAGGAAAGACATACTTGCCTTAGAGGGAGTGCAACGAAGGTTCACTAGACTGGTTCCTGGGATGAGGGGATTGCCCTATGAGGAGAGATTGAGTAGACTAGGCCTATATTCCCTAGAGTTTAGAAGAATGAGGGGTGATCTAATTGAAATATATAAAATTCTTAAGGGGCTCGACAGGGTAGATGCTGAGAAGATGTTTCCCCTGGCTGGGGAATCTAGAACACGGGGTCACAGTCTCAGAATAAGGGTCAGCCATTTAGGACTGAGATGAGGAGAAATTTCTTCACTCAAAGTATTGTGAATCTTTGGAATTCTCTACCCCAAGAACTGTGCATGCTCAGTCGTTGAGTATATTCAAGACAGAGGTCGATAAATTTTTGGGAGCTAAGGGAATTAAGGGATATGGGGACAGTGCCGGAAGGTGGAGTTGAAGTAGAAGATCAGCCATGATCTTGTTGAATGGCGGAGCAGGCTCGAAGGGCCAAATGGCCTACTCCTGCGTTTAATTTTTATGTTCTTATGTACCACCCCCTGCCACCCTCACAGCAACCAACTGTTTCCTAAATGATTTCATGGCTTTTGCTTCCTCTACCCTACCCAGAAGTCTACTCATGTGTTTATCACTCTTTGTTTGAAGAATGACTTCTGGACATCAATCTTAAAATTGGCCTTGTGCTCCCTAGCCCTATAGTCACAATATCCTAACGCACTGCACCAACCTTTTATTAAATCTGTTCTCGGGATGTGTGCGACACTGGAAAGGCGGTATTTATTGCACACCCCTAGCTGTCCTGAGGACTTTAAGAGTCAGGCAGACTTGACCAGGGAGGGGTAACAAGTTCAGTTCCCTGAAGGACATTAGTGAACTAGGTGAGTTTTTACGACAATCCAGCAGCTTTACGTGGCCATTTTCTGGTGCTAGGCCACAAATTACACAGATTCATCGAATTCAATTTCACAACTTGGAACTCATGACCTCTGGGTTGCTGGTCCAGTACCGTAACCACCAGGCTACCATACCTGTCTCCTGTCATTACATAAATACTTCTCACTGTTCGGCAAATCAGAAAAATACTTTTATATCATGAGGGGAGAATGTCTGCAAGTGCAGGGAGGAGGCAGAAAATTGCACACTGCCAACTCATGATTGTCCATCTCCACGTAAACAATGCCTCCTACAGTCTTTATATTGTGATAGAACATGATGACCAGAATGACACCCATCCACACACCAGGTAGAGTTCTCAGTTAACTAATCTCAACTGGGACAATGGTAGGGGTGCAAAAATTCGCCTCAATACCTCTGGGTCATAGAGGGAAAATCAGCTGGGGTCCCAGGTCCTTACTGCTATCCTGCCTGAAGTGCATCTATGCGGATTAGGCAAGGACAGGACTGGGCCCAGCTAGGATGCCCCCTGCAGTTGAATAGCCTGCCAACGCTCACAACTGAGGCACAGACACGAAGAATGACCCCTCGGGCAAGGTAGCAAAGGGTAACCAGCGTCCACACTGCTGCGCCCAGCAAGCGGGCGACACCTTCGGGAGGAGAGTTCAAAAGAGGACATTTTATGCTCGGCTGCAACTTTCTGCATAAATTGGGAGTGACTGTGATAATACACGGATGCAGGCTTAAGACTGACCCTGTCCTTGGACGTTTCCTGTCTTGGACTGTACAATGCTATCAATTGCACTGTCTGCGTGGAATTTGTTCAACCACTTAATCACTGAAATATCACGCACGCCAACCGAGAAAAATTGCAAAGTTGACCAATTGCTTTGAAAAGCCGACAAAGGCCCCTTATTGCAGCCAACTCAAAATCAGCTCTGAATATTAACCTGCAATACCATGAAATCGAGTGGTTACATGGGCATGTGTAACTTCAGCTCCACGTGTGACCAACATCCCAGCCGGAAAGGGGAAATGCAAAGGTTAACGGGACAAAGCTGGTGTTGCATTTCTGTGAGGAGGGGTGGGCAGCAATGTTGGATTTTTACATTAAAAATGTTGCTGTTAAATTTTAAGCACTTTTATACCTCACAATTGATAAGATTTTTAATCTTAAAAATAAAGCGACATTTCAACAAACCAACACTTACTCAAAAGTGACCTCACCACTCACTGACACCACTGCCCCAGTTCAGAGGCACTGTACCCATTCAATTTCACCAGCCCCCAGAGTAACACACTCTCCTCTTCCAACCCTCCCAAAACCCACCTTCACAATAACACACTCTCCTCTTCCAACCCTCCCAAAACCCACCTTCACAGAAACACACTCTCCTCTTCCAACCCTCCCAAAACCCACCTTCACAATAACACACTCTCCTCTTCCAACCCTCCCAAAACCCACCTTCACAATAACACACTCTCCTCTTCCAACCCTCCCAAACTTATTCTGGGACTATTCTCCCTCGCCCTCTCAATTCAATCTGGCATTCATCTCCCCCTGCAGCCTAGTCATCCAGTATTCTTCTCGTCACCCCCACCCCATATCCCCAGTTCATGCTAGCATTCTTCTTTTTCCCAACATCTTAGCTAATGGTGGCTTCTTTCTTTCCTCCCGCGCCCCCCCTCCCATTTAATGCCGTTACTACTTCCCCTTGCTTAGTAAAGGGTGGCCCTCTTTTCTTCCCCTCCATCAGTTAATGGTAGCATGCTTCCTCCCCTTCCTCGGTTAATGATGCCACTCGTTTCTCCGTTCCCCTTCCAGGTAATGCTAGCATTCTCCCTCCCCCACCCCACCCCCAACGCACTAGTCCCTTCCTCTGCCTGTCCCCCTACCCCCATTCCTCCCGGCTTCCTGTTTCCCCTCAGCGCCAACCCAAAGACTGCTATTACTTTAAGTGATTCCATCCACTGCATACAACAGGTGGGAATTCCTGTTCTCCAATGCTAACATGTGGACAGGCCCCCAAGACACTAACTGTCCATGTGAAATACTCATGGTTAGTGCATATGGGAAGTGATTAATAATGGCAAACTACTGTCATCACAGTTAGTCTCATTTTGATTATGTCCTGACAACATCAAAACAAGACCCAATTATTAAAGTGAAATCAACTTACTTCCTTTCAAGTGTAAAACATACAGAACAGCAACAGATAAATATTACTCTTCAAAACATCTGGTCACCATATATTCTAAATAATCAGATAAGGTCAGAGTGGTTCTCACATTTTCATGATGTCACACATGAGGCAACCCAATTCTCCAGAGTACAAACTTGGCAGAAGCAAAGGGAGAAATTAAGATGCGTGGATAGAGATGGATTTCCTTATTACCAAAGAAATTGGAAAATAATTGGAACATATATACTTTGGTTTTTTCCTGGATGAATATCTGTGCAGAGAAATCTGTGGCATTTGCAAAGATCATTGGGTCCTAGGGCATGACAGTCAACCGGTGTCAGCCGTGGCTCAGCTGTATCACTCTCACCTCCAAGTCAGAAAGTTGTGGGTTCAAGTCCCACGCCAGAGACTTGCGCACAAAATCTAGGCTGACACGCCAGCGCAGGAGTGAGGGAGTGCTGCACTGTCGTAGGTGCCGTCTTTTGCATGAGATGTTAAACCAAGGCCAACTTATGCCCTCTCAAGTGGACGTAAAAGATCCAATGATACTATTTTGCAGAAGAGCTCTCCCTGGTGTCCTGTCCAAAATCTATCCCTCAACCAGCATCACTAAAACAGATACGATAGCAAAATACTGCGGATGCCGGAAATCTGAAATAACAACAGAAAACGCTGGAAAAACTCAGCAGGCCAGGCAGCATCCGTGGAGAGAGAAAGAGAGTTAACGTTTCAGGTCGATGACCTTTCGTCAGAACAGTTCTGAGTTCTGACGAAAGGTCATCGACCTGAAACGTTAACTCTCTTTCTCTCTCCACGGATGCTGCCTGGCCTGCTGAGTTTTTCCAGCGTTTTCTGTTGTTATTTCACTAAAACAGATGATCTGGTCATGGCTGTTTGTGGGAGCTTGCTGTCTGCAATTTGGCTGTTGTGTTTCTTGCATTACATCAGTAACTGCACTTCAAAAAGTACTTCACTGGTTGTAAAGCACTCTGGGACGTCCAGAGGTTGTGAAAGGTGCTATATAAATGCAAGTCTTTCTTTCTGTCTGCAAACACAGAAAAAATTGCCAAACACTTTCCTATAAAAGAGTGAACCGTTGATATTTGTGGTGCTCTTGTGTTGAACTGTGAAGATATGCAAGCAGGTACCTGATTAATATTCAACCAAAGGTTTCCTAATGCAGGGAAATCAGACTAAATGCGTCAATTGATACCCCATTTACTTTCCAGGATTGCCTCTGAAGGCGCTCTTGCTCTCTCAGGCAACCTTATAAAAGAAAGTAATGCCAGTCTCATTGGGACGTAACAAGACTGCCCTTGGGAATGGACTTGGATAGTGCTTTCAATCTGTAGCGACTCAGCAGTGGCAAATATAAACTGTTGGAACTTGGGTCGGGGCGGCAGGCTCTCGGCCTGTCCATGCTACTTACTGCCTGATTTTCGTTCCCATTGGCTTGAACGGAGAACAAAATCGGGTGGGGTGTAAAACAGGGCGGCCGATTCACCATCATCAGTCTTGCGCTACCGTCCGAGACCAATTCCCCCCGCCCCCGATCGACTCTACACGCGGCTCAATATCTGTGGGGCGCTTGCGAGTGGAACCTTACCCGCCGAGTTACTTTTCATGGTGGACTCGTGCAGCCCGGAGCAAATGTTCTGAAAGGCGGCCTCTTGGTCGGCGGGGCTGTTGAAAGGCGGCAGCGCCACGCACTGTTCCCGCCGCTCCTCGGCCGCGTCCTCCGGCTCCAAGGTGGGGGCAGTCCCCGGCCCGCACAGCCTGGTGGCCTCGCAGTCCTCCGCCGCCGCCGCTGCTGCCTCCGCGGCCAAGTCGCCGTCCGTGTCCTCGGGGATGATGGGGATGCGCTGGCCCAGGTCGCAGCAGCCGCCGGTGGTGGTGGTGGCGGCGGCCGGGTAGCGGTTGCGAAGGGCCTCGTCGGCCAGGGTGTACTGCACGCTCACCGCGTAGTCCTCGGCGAAACAGCCGCTGCCGTGATGCACCTGTTTCTCCTCGTAAAAGCAGCAGGGCAGGCCCTCGTACTTCCCCGAATCGGTCCGGCACGGGAGGCCCGCGTTAATACTGTACAAATTCTGCGACGCAGTCCGAGAGTCGGCGGCGGCGCGCTCCTCCCGCACGCGTTACAACAGGGCACGTTTAACAACGAAAAGTGACAGTCCGTTTTGCTGCCGTCCGCCCCTGTGCAGTCCAAGGGATGGATTTCAAAGCAACAGGCGCAGGCCTGCTCGGACGATGCTGCCGCCGCCGCCGCCACTGCCTCGGGTCCGCTCCAGCTGTTGCTGTCCGCAGCAGAGCCCGAAGAGCGCTCGGGCCTACCTTCTGAGGTAGTGGCGTTGGAATCCCTGTACTCCAGCGAGGAGTTGCTGCTATAGTTCATGTCCATGCTACAGTTTGAGATTTGGTCCCCTGGGGACGGGGCCTGCACCGGCCTGCCGCTGTCGCCGCCGCCACCGCCACTGGGAGAGGGGCAGCTGTAGGCCGGCAGCTCGTCCTCCTGCGGGCCCTCCATCAGCAAGCCGCCCCCGGCCCGGCTCGCCCCCGCCTCGCCGGCCCGGCAGGGGCTGCGGCTCCGGTAGACGTACGGGTCGTAGTCGCTGCTCAGCGAGCTGCGGAAGGTCGAGCAGCTGCCGTAGACGCCCTGGTTGCTGACCTCGGTGCAGTCCAGCATGGAGTCGCTGGAGGAGCAGTGGCACTGCCCCGAGCTGCTGCTGCTGCTGTCGCTGCCGGGGCAGTCGGCCAGGTAGCCGCTGCACACCGACCGGTGACCATGGTAACAGCTGAAGCTCGAGGTGCTGCCTCCGTCCAGGTGGGCGGATGGGGGGATGTGGACCACTGTGGGATACAGCATGCTCCCGCCAGACTGGAATGCACGGGAAGGTCCCTTATGATTAATAATCCCTGCCTGGGATTCTGTCTGTGGATAGCTTAGTCCTTGGATGTAATAATGTTGATACATAGTTTCATATTGAGAAAAGCAAGCAGCCCTTGAATAGTTCCGCCCATTAAATTTAGGCCTTCGGAAGGTATGAGTCTGAGGGTAGGCCCGGTGTTCCAAGTTACAATGATGAGCGCTCAAACTGTGGTCCAGGTGGACAGGCGGGTAACTCCTAACATAGGCACTTGACTGTGTGGGGTACAGTCCCTGCTCACTGTGCTGGTCCACTGTGAGCACAGTGACGGGATTCCCGCGTGGATCCATGCTAGTCCTGGTGGGATATGTGGTCAGTTGGCTCGTCCTGTGAACGCGCCCGGGATAGTGGACAGGAAGCACCACCCTCTGTCTGCTGCGTCCTTGGGTGTCGGCCTCTACGCAGACGGGGCCACTGCTTTCTTTTTTTCGTTCTGCGGAGAGAAAGAAGCGGTAAGTAGTGTTTCACAAGATGGATTTCAGCGTAGAGTCGAACCTCCATTATCTGCGCTCATTAACATCGACCCATTGTACAGCTTTCTTTTGTTAGCTCTAGCTGTTTTTATATTGCTCTTCAGTCGCAGGCTAGGTCTCCTGCATGTGGTGGTGATTTGTTTTTAAAGAGTAGTGGTGAGGGAGAACTGTCTTTTGGGCTCTTCTGGGCTCCTGCTGGTCTTATTGGGGCTCATAACTATGCAGTGACAGCAGTGTGTTTCCGCGGTGATAACGTGATGTTGTCACACACAAACGTCACTCCTCTGTGTCTACGTGCGGCCATAACGTCATGAGCAGAATGTTGGACCCTCCCCCCCGCACCTCCACAGTGCAGCTCGTGTACAGGAAGACATAAGCCAGGCTGACACGTCAGTGCAGTGCTGAGGGAGTTCTGCACTGTCGGAGCTGCTGTCTTTCGGATGAGACGTTAAACCAAAGGCCGGTGTCCTGGCCAACATTTATCCTTCAACCAACACCACTGAAACAGATGACCTGTCCCACTTACCTCACTGCTGTTTTGCAGGACCTTGCCGTGTGCAAATAGACTGCTGCGTTTCCCTACATTACAACAGCAACGACACTCCAATGGAAGAGAAAATTGAGCAGAGTGTAAAACGGGCTGCCAATTCGCTATCAAGATGCTACTGCCCAAAATGAATTTCACCCGAGTGTCTTGCATTTAGGGTTGTGCCCGTATGCCCAATATCTAACTATATGATCGTGTAACCCAGGGTGTAACAATAGTAATCCCTTGTGATCTGAACTGGATATTCGTGTCTTTCACAAAAGCGCTTCTTCAAAAGGAGGACGGAGAAAACACTTGGTGAGATAAGGCCAGAAACAAATCGTTGAGCTGTTTTATTTCACAGTGAGTGAATGGACAGAGCAACAGTTACAATCAGATTCACTTAGTTCAATCAGCACAACTTATCTTCTCGTAATAATAAGAAATAATAAACATGCTGTACTTCTCCACATCGGTGGGTCATCTTACTTAAATAAAGCAACGTAACTTCTACTTTCCTCTATTCTCCTTCTGAGCCTGGCCAAAGCTTGCCTGGGCAACTTTCTGTTTTAAAACCTGACTTCACAGCCTTTGCTAGACCTGACTGCCTGTCTGTGACTCGAATCTCTGTTTTTTTAAATCTCCTTCTGTTTATGGTCTAAAATAAACTAGAAACTTTCCAGTACAATGAGCGTGAGGTGTTTAATGATTGCTGAGGTAGGCTAATGAATTGGTTGTTGGAAAACATACCAGCAACATATTAATTACCGTTCATCTCAGGGCTTTTTTAAAACTTGCGTCAAAGCCCTTTGCTTTAAAAACTCTACACTTCAAATTTGCTCTTTCTCCAAATCCTTTCTATGGAAAACTGGTCAAAAAATCCCAAAATGTGACACACGTGTATACGCATGGAACAAGAACTAATGCAAGGTTAGTTCATATTTATTGACAACATTTATTACTGACTTAAATTTTTAGTGAGATACTCTGAAATATATAAACAGGCCAGTGCAAATTTCCCTTTTATCATTTAGATCAAATTATATATTTTTGATACTTTTATGTCTATTGTGTTGAAGGATAAGTACTGGAGAATGGAATGCTTTGCATTCAGTGACAGTGAAGGATCGGAAATAGCATACAAAACATTTACACTGTAAAGGTTCCCTGATCAGTGTAGCCTAACCCCAATCTCAGAAGTACAACTGAATAAAAACAGACATGCCAATTGTGCTGAATCATCGGATAGTAGGTTGTACTGTTACCTCATGCCCACTTTCAACTGGATTGAGTCTGCTGCAGTTATTTGAATGAGGACTTTTAACAGGAAGAGGCATTTTCAGCCTGTCTGAGGTTAACCGATAGCATTCTAACAATGCACATATCAGTGACCTTGTTTGGTCTGTACAGAGAAGATTTTGCATAAAGCTTTTCCGATACATCGTGTTAAATATACAGGTGCCAAAAAAACCTGCCGCTGCTCTGTTGCACTTCCACCTTAACTCCACCTGAAGGGTCACAAATTAGGCCGAGACTTGGATGTGCTGGGTCCCAGCCTTTCATTGGGAGTTCCTGATAGCCTGTAAAAAGCGGAGTTTCCATCGGCCCCAAACAAGGCCATCAATGTAGGAAAGGGCAAGGCCAGAGGCCGGGATCTCTAGCCTGGGAGTGTCCTCGGCCCATAAAACACCGGCCAGATCCTTGGCAGCTGGTCTGCCTGGTGAGAATAGCTCTCTGGGGGCCCTGGGTCATGGCCTGAATCCTCAAAAATGGGGCAGGGAAGAGTCAGCAACCACCCACCCACCCAAATCTGCCACACGAAGCCCCATTTTGCAGTCTGCCAACCTTGGTGGGCACCCAAGACACACCCTTAGTGCTGCGGATGCCCGGAAGATCACTAAACCTGGGGTATCTCCCACCTGACCCCAAAATGCTTGCCAGGGTCAGAGCGAGGGGTTCTCGGCAGACACGTCCTGGCACTGATGCCAGGTTGCTGCTCCGGCCGATGTTTGGCCTCTCGGTTGTCTTTTTTTATTTTACCATTAAAACCTCAATAGCTAAAATTGGGAGACCATCATGCCCTTGACCTGAGGGAACTGTCCATGAACTCTACTAGGTTTGATGTGAATGAACTTACCGATGATATTGTGCCTGCAATGTGGACAGGTATGATGCTGTAGGAGCCAGGGGTCCACACACTTCTTGTGGAATCGGTGTGTGCATGGGATCACACGCAGCTCCTGTCAACAAGAAGGTTGTCATTTAGAAGAGAGGCTGGATGTTTTAAAATGTAAAAATTCAATACGCCAAAAAGTACAGATGTAAAACTATATTCGACTGATTAACAAAAGTTTGAGCCCCTGCCCATGTACTGACCAAACTGATGATAGAATCTTAGAAAGATAAATGGAAATAAAATCTAAATGTGCTACTAACCACCTATACAGGACCTTTGAAACTGTTTGTGGTGAAATACTAATGGAGTAAGTTTTTGGCTTTTTGTAAATCTAGAGTAAAAGTTCAACATATATTCGGGCCACTAAATAATGTTTGTAAAAGTAATCTGCAGGATCAAGTCCAATTATGTTTCAAGGCAAGGAAATGGAACTGATAGGTTTGAGTGCCCATTCAAGAAGGGAGGAAGTTAGAATCCCATCCTGGCTGACTCCAGTCCTCCCGCCCAGTCAAAGAAAAGGCAACACAGAAGATAACAAACCCTGTTCCTTCCGCCACCATCCCTTTCCACAATGAGAAGATATTACGAGTGCCTCACGCTGAATTCAATAACTGACAGAATTCTTGTATGGCTGACTTTCCAGGTCACAGACCATAACCCACATCTAAATGTTCTTAGTTGCACACCCACGCTTGCCGACCTTTCCTCCATGTTTTCCTGTCCCCTTTTGTTCTTTGTATAAAAGCAGATGTTTTGACAACCAGACAGCTGATATGCAGGCCTAAGGCTTCATTTTGGTTTCGTAGGCTTCAGTGACTGCAACATCCAACAACGGCTTGACATCTTGAGAGAAAAATAGTTGGAGGCCCTTGTCCCATATTTTTTTTTATTCGTTCATGGGATGTGGGCATCGCTGGCAAGGCCAACATTTATTGCAACATATAACTCCTCACCTGGTCTTTTTTGATTCCTAGAATTCTTTCCATTCATCTCTCTTTGTCCTCCCACTGCTCTCTGTTTGGCTGCAGCCATGTCACGTGATCACTAGGAGCACAGTGAAGCTCCTGGATTGGTATGGCTACTCCCAGCATTAACCTCTGACCCAAGATGGAAAACCTCTCACATAGGCTAGACCTACTTATTCACAAGCGTTGCAATTGAAAACAGAATACTGATTCTCAACTTATGCTGTTTTCAAAGTTATGGTATGAAGTCCAAAAGCAGCATTAACAGCAATCAATACAAAAAGGTAATGCAATATTGCCATTGTTCATTGGGGCTCACACTGGTAAATTAGGTAGTGAGGATAACTCAACACAATTGAAACTGGAGCCTGATCCACATGAATACTTAAAAGGATCTGAGTTTTAAAAAAAACTTTAAAGATTCTGGAATTTTCCAGCAAATCAACTGAAACTGAAGAACTTTCATTGTTACTATTTGATCAAAAAAGTGCACACAATTTGCTCTTTGTAAGATCTTGATGCTAATCAAGCTGACTATTCTGTAGCAAGTATTTTGCAAACTGTCTGAATCAACCAGGAACCAGCTTTAAATTTAAAAAGAATACTTTCCCCACCTCTCCGTCAACGTATCTTTCCAAGCAGATCGCGCAGTCCGAGGTGGAGCTGCTACTGAGCGTGTCTGAAGCACCACAGCTGCCTTCTCGAGGAACTTTGCTCTTTGATTTGAATTTCCTTGTCTCCATCTTCTCCAGGGCTTGGACCGCCATCCTATTCATCGAGCTCTGTGGAAAGAGAAAGATTCAAATAAATTACAATAGCCAAGCTTTGATGCAGACTCTTTCTTTGCCAGAAGCCCAAAACAGTAGAACTCCTTACTTCCCTCGATCTTCCAATGCTCTTACAACCTAAACCTTCCCCCCACTCAACTGTGGTGCTGTCCTATGCTATGGGTCTTACCCCTTCACCTAGGGTTGTCATTTTTAAAAAAGCTACTTCTCGTTGTAGATGGTAATTTGCTGTTGGGCTTCACTAATTTCTTCAATTTAATAATTATTTGACCACAGAACGTGTATATAACTACCCTTTCATGCATCAGGTATTGCACCTTCTGCCTGCTGCACCCTTGCTGGGGCATGATCCCATGGGCACCAGTTGTGCTCCGTTACCTTGCCCAAGTGACCATTATTCATGTGTGAGCATTAATAGTGAATGTTAAAGTCTATTCATCTGCAGGGGACTGGACAGCCGAGTCCAATCCTCTCCCTACCTGATGTCCACTCATGTACACTTCCAGCAAGGTGGGGGGGGGGTCACTGAATACCAATCAGTAGTGTGAACCCTAATTGTTTCCCCCTACTCGCCAACCCAGGGACACTGAGGTTAACTGCAGCACCCCTTCACTCCCCTGCTTTAACTTTAGTTAGGTAACTTGAGTTTACAGTGGCAATCAAACCCCAGCCACGGCTGGTCTTTGTGGCTCAGACACTCGCTGGATAAACCCACTGAGCCATCAAGGGAGACCTTTGATTCGGTATAGTGACAGTCACTGCACCCATTTGTAATTTGGGGCACCTCCACTATCCAACAGCGTTTTATGAAAGGTTGCTACAGGTTGGTGATAGTCGGTTAACAGGTTTGGGCCTTCTGAATTATGTACCGCACAGTGCACCATACAAAGCCTTAAATCCGGGCGCGTGCTTCACTTAGTGCAGTCGGGTACAGAAAATCTCGTCTGAAGGATTCGAATCAGAGAAAATCAATTGAAGAAGTACGCCAGCACAGTGGGGCAAGATTTCTTTGGTGTGCTATATGTAACAGAATCGTAAGCTTGTTCTCTCTTAACAAGCTTATGATTTCATCCCACGTAGCACGCGGAGGAAATCTTTCTCCAGTGTTCGGTGTACTATTAACATGGTTTTGTAAGTAACTTAGACTGTGACCCAAATATTTTGACAGTACATTCAAAATTGTTAAATAAGAACAGCCTCAACAAGCTTCATAAAATAAGTGTATAACCTAGTAATTTTATTCAACCATTGTCCCGTCAGATAATAAACCTTTGTGGTCCTAATGTTTGATGAATGAAAGGGTTTGGAACACTTGACAACTGGGCAGATGATTGCAAAGACCTAGACCCAGAATCAACTGCAGTCTGTTCCATTCATAAAGATGCTTAGCTGTCATATTGGAAGTGCTGCAAACAGTATATACGAAATAGTGAAGAAGCTTGTAATGTACCATGCAATAGTCAGTGTGAAGTTATTTGTTTACTTGTGTCACGGTGATGCAGGATTCCTGATAGGCCTGCTCCATCACTCTCATTGGCACAACCTTTACACCAGTAAAGCTAAATGTGTATCACTTAAAGCATCTATCAAGGAGGGAGTTAAGGATTGCGTCTAAGGTTAAGACCAACAACTGCAACCGCACATGTTTGTTCTGATAGTTAATGATGCAATTTGAACTCTGCTGTTGTGCTCCAGCTTGAGCACATAAAAGCAGCACATTACATTTCTAATATTTTAGTAACTGGCTCTCAAACCAACACACAAATGTATTAAAGAGGAATCAAACTGTAAGATTATTGCCAGTCCCAAAGTAAAAAATAAACCACCATTAGGGTCATTTCGATGTGGGGGCGATAGTATAAAACGGGCGATATCGGATCAGCCGCCCGTTATATACACCACTCCGGATTTTCGTTTCCATTGAAGTCAAAGGAAATTAATATCGAGCGAGATGTGTAATGGGCGGCTGATCCGATATCGCCCCTTTTATACTATCGCCCAAAGTCAAAAGTATCTCCCCCACCATGTACTCCTCCAGCTCACATTTCCCTCGACCCCTTTCTCCTCCAAATATCTATCCAGTTCCCTGTTGAATTTGTTGACATGATCCACTTTTGCTGCCTTGCTGAGTATGTAAACCTTCTTTATAAAGCAGCCCAATCGAAACTGTCTGATCACTCTCGCCCTTCTTAGCTTGAGCTTATGCTACCTTATAGAAGATGTGATTATACAAAAGATATAATTCAGGTTTGGGAGTCTTCAAAGCCTTTACAATCTGTACTGATTCTGTCAGATTAGTGCTAAAAAAAAAAAGCACTCATTGGCTCTTACCTGACTCCTGCGTTGTTTGAGCTTGATTTTAATGAGTAGAACCAGACAGACGAGAGACACCACCACAAAGAAAGCCAGGAAGATCCCCATATCAAAGTATTCTGTCGGCTGCTGGTGAGGCGGAAGGAAAGGAATATGTTAATAGCTGCTGTTAATCGCATGGGTTGTTAACAGAACTATAATATTGTTAAAGTAAGCAGATCCAGCCACAAATATTGTAATAATTGGTGACACGAAACAATAGTGAGCATTGTTCACAAGGCGTAGTCACTCTTGCTATCACATAAGCCTTTAATGCTGTGCTAATATGCTTTTTGTGTGATATTCTTAATTCCTGCTCATATCACCAATGGAAGACCAGTAACCATCGCTACTTCACTCTATTGTAACACTGACAGTACAGATATTATACTCCCCACCATTACACTTTGCTGGAATCCCAGTCACATTGCAACTACAGAAAAATTACTCTGTGCACTTACTGCATACAGGAAATTGCGTGCTTGGAATACAAAATTGGCATGTAGATTAAAACATCACCAGCCAATACTTAAATGGACGAGGCACTATTAAAACCAGAATTACTGTGTCAGGTATCCTACAGGGCTGTCCATAAAGTATAGATGCTGTTTTTAAAACATTTTCCCACTGGCCAATCGGACTCCCCATAAGTATGTACACTTTGAGTGTCGCCCTCCAAAAGTTAATTCAATCAATTGTTTGGAACAGAGTCGTTCACTGCTTCTCACCCAACCAAACAGCCTGAGGAGTGGGGCTGATTAGGGACTAAGAAGGAGACCTACGCATGGAGGCAGAGGGTATGGCTGAGGTGCTAAATGAGTACTTTGCATCTGTCTTCACCAAGGAAGAAGATGCTGCCATAGACATAGTGAAGGAGGAGGTAGAGGAGATAATGGATGGGATAAAAATTGATAAAAAGGAGGTACTAGAAAGGCTGGCTGTACTTAAAGTAGATAAGTCACCAGGACCAGATGGGATGCATCCTTGGACGCTGAGGGAAGTGAAGGAAGAAATCGCAGAGGTACTGGCCATAATCTTCCAATCCTCCTTAGAAATGGGATGGTGCCAGAGGACTGGAGAATTGCAAATGTTACACCCTTGTTCAAAAAAGGGTGTAAAAATAAATCCAGCAACTACAGGCCAGTCAGTTTAACCTTGGTAGTGGGGAAGCTTTTAGAAACAATAATCAGGGATAAAATTAACAGTCACTTGGACAGTGTGGAATAATTAAGGAAAGCCAGCACGGATTTGTTAAAGGCAAATCGAGTTTAACCAACCTGATCAAGTTTTTTGATGAGGTAACAGAGAGGGTTAATGAGGGCAATGCGGTTGGCATGGTGTACATGGATTTCCAAAAGGCGTTCAACAAAGTGCCACATAATAGGCTTGCCAGCAAAGTTGAAGCCCATGGAATAAAAGGGACAGTGGCAGCATGGATACAAAATTGGCTAAGTGACAGGAAACAGAGTAGTGGTGAACGGTTGTTTTTCGGACTGGAGGAAGTTATACAGTGGTGTTCCCCAGGGGTCGGTACTAGGACCACTGCTTTTCTTGATATATATTAATGACTTGGATGTGGGTGTACAGGGCACAATTTCAAAATTTGCACATGACACAAAACTTGGAAGTATAGTGAACAGTGAGGAGGATAGTGATAGACTTCAAGAGACATAGACAGGCTGGTAGAATGGACGGACACGTGGCAGATAAAATTTAACGCAGAAAGGTGCGAAGTGATACATTTTGGTAGAAAGAATGAAGAGAGGAAATATAAACTAAATGGTACAATCCTAAAGGGGGTGCATGAACATAGAGACCTAGGGGTGTATGTGCACAAATTGTTGAAGGTGGCAGGGCAGGTTGAGAAAGCGGTTAAAAAAGCTTACGGGATCCTGGGCTTCATGAATAGAGGTACAGAGTACAAAAGCGTGGAAATTATGATGAACCTGTATAAAACATTGGTTCGGCCTCAACTGGAGTATTGTGTCCAATTCTGGGCACCGCACTTTAGGAAGGATGTGAAGGCCGTAGAGAGGGTGCAGAAAAGATTTACGAGAATGATTCCAGGGATGAGGGACTTCAGTTTCGTGGATAGACTGGAGAAGCTGGGGTTGTTCGCCATAGAGCAGAGAAGATTGAGAGGAGATTTGATAGAGGTGTTCAAAATCATGAGGGGTCTAGACAGAGTAGAGAGAGAGAAACTGTTCCCATTGGCGGAAGGGTCGAGAACCAGAGGACATAGATTTAAGGTGATTGGCAGAAGAACCAAAGGCGACATGAGGAAATACTTTTTTACGCAGCGAGTGGTTAGGATCTGGAATTCACTGCCTGAAAGGGTGGTGGAGGCAGACTCAATCACGGCTTTCAAAAGGGAGTTGGATAAGTACCTGAAGGAAAAAAATTTGCAGGGCTACGGAGAAAGGGCAGGGGAGTGGGACTAGCTGAAGTGCTCTTGCAGAGAGCCAGAACGGGCTCGACGGGCCAAATGGCCTTCTTCCGTGTTGTAACCACTCTATGATTCTACTCTTTCTGCGCAGACCCATGGTCCCATTTTTAATTTATCCTCACAGGTAGACCCAATTCGTTTCTGACAGTGAAGGTGAGCGAAGACCTGGATCCTGACTAGTAGGCCTTGCAGCACCAGGCAGCAGTTACAGAATACGATCCCAAAACACTGGTAAAAATCCTGGGGATCCCTAATTTCATGCAATAAAAACTGAATTAAACTTATTCAGTCACTGTGAAAGTAGTGGCCCTGATTATAGGCAGTGAAGTTGAAAATTATCTCACACATTCCTATCATTTCCCAGGGGAGTGTCTATCCCATCACTTCTGTATTGATTTTGTTCAGTTTGAATATGGATACACCAGGATCTTGGATACAGCTACTTTCAGCTACCTTCTCAATACAGAAACTGCAAAAATACCTTTTTTAAATGGTACATCATTCACTGGGATACTTAGTGAATGGCTCCCAAAACACATTCCTGAATGGATCTGTGGCAGTCATTAGCTGGACTTTACCATCTGGCAACAAACAACAACGAAAATTCCAATCCTGACTGCTTTTCTGGCTCAGTTAGTAAATGCATGCGCTAGCATGGGACTGAGCCACACAGACCAGGAAGGTCACAAGTTTGATCGCTGCTCTGTGCTGTTAACATAGTTGGGGCCGTGTTAAGGGAAATAAAACCAGCTAGAGTTCCTGCGACCCCGTGACCCTTGCTCCTGGCTGTGTATGGATGCCAGTTAAGGACAGGACCAATGTTCCCTCTAATTTGTTTTTGTACTGAGGCAGGCCATGAACTCCTTTGAGCGTGAGCTTTTCGTCCATGGACAAATTTTACAACAACAACTTTTACAACAACAAATTTCATAACAACCACTTGAAAGCATATATACAGTAATGCCATATTGCTACCCCACCATCTCAAATCATGAGACAATCAGACAAGGTTCGATACAGGTTTAACATAACTTCTCTGCTTTTGAATTCTATTGCTCTAGAAATGAACCCCAGTGCTTTTATGGCTTTTTAAACCTGCTTTGCTACTTTTAATGATTTGGGAATCTATATTCCTAGATCCCTTTGCACCTCTAACCCATTTACATTCTTATTTTCCAAGGAGTAGGTCGCCTCCTTATTCCTCCTACCAAAATGCACCACCTCACAACTTATCTATATTGAAATTCGTTTGTCATTTACATGCCCATTCTGCAAGTTTGTTTACGGTAGAATTAATTAAAAGCTTTTAGTTCGTCATGTACAAACTCTTTTTTTTAAATTACTTGTCAGAAATGACTGAGATATAAAAGAACTGCATAATAATGCATTAACACTTCAGAAACGTCACTCAGTTACACGGTTATGCATCGACAAACAATCCAAAAGCCCAAGGTGAGCTGAAAGAGGCATCTATTTGTGCAATTTGTATTCATTTTAAAGTTTTCAATTTATTAGCCCATCCCTCACGTCACTATAGCAATGGCTGCACAAGCAGCGGCTTTCCTATGGTGCTGACGTGCTGTACGTCCACATAAGTAATTAGAATATTAATCACAATGTAACCAGACAACCAACAAATATAAAGTGCTGTAGTTCTTTAGTTCACAGTATTAAAAAGAATTGAACAATTGAACAAAAACAGGTATCCGTATTTCCAACTTCAATCACTTCCATTAATAAACATTGTCTTCTTGAACCAGCACACCCCCCATGTAACATGGCAGAAATGCAGCACTTATTCACAAGTGCAGAAAAACACATACACAATTTGCGTCACCGAATTAAAAACAAAAAGCAGGAAAAGCTATGATTTAACAGAAATAAACATTCATCTATCTTCCTGGACAGGAGAGCCAATCAGACTGACTTGGAAATGTTTACTAATACGGTGATGTAAAGATGTTAATTTACAAAATTTCGCTTCTAATTTTTTTCTCTCAAACATTCTCCACAATATTAATCCCTGCTCTCATCACGAAAAGAGTTGAATTATTTTAGCTACTTCGCAATTAAATAGCGGGAAACAAACTTCATTGTACTCTCAATTTTTAATCTCCTATTTCAAACATTTATACCAAATCAAAATTGTACATTATCTGTGTCTTTCTCAATAAACAAATAGTGGTTTCTTCTAAAGTAGCTTCCTGCAATTTTTATACATCATTACATAACTCTTGTTACTATTAACACTCCACTCAATTGCTCTGCAGAGAGTTGACACGGACTCGATGAGCCGAATGGCCTCCTTCTGTACTGTTATGACTCTATGACTAAATGTTTAAGAGGAAATCTATATTTACATTATTCCAGGGATTTGTTCGGACTATAGAACGACAGACAAAATAAAATGGTTTGTGTTTTTCCCCTTTTTTGGTTCTCTTCCTAAACGTCTTAATCATATTTTTTTTTAAGTCAATAAAAAGTAATATGTACTACAAATCCTCCCCGTCCTCCCCCTCCTCAGCAGCATGGTTGCTTGTTTGTGTAAAGTTACTCACTTCTGTCAATGATTCAAAATCAAATATTGAGAAATTTCAATTTTAAAATGTTTTAAGCAATTCAGAACCTCTTTAAAAGCATTTGGACTTCAAGACCTGGTTGAAACTTGTTTAGATGAGGGGAAAATTAATTTTTGCTTGTTCTTCCAAAATTGAAACTTAGGGGGGAAAAAAGTGTTTTTAACACTCATTTTTTGTGAAAAGTTCATTAAAAATCTTTAAATTCTTTCAAGTCTCATTGCAGCTTTGACAGAAGAGGCTGCTCCAAGTTTCTCTTTCCCTCTTCAACCCTGTCGTTAAACATACAACAAAAAATAATAAAATAAACTCTAATTCCAAACGGATCTCAAATGAGAAAGTGAATAAAGTGGATAAACTTCCTAAGAAGGCGGTGAGGTTATTTATCCCCAGCTTTGGCAATGAGTTGGGATCAGTTTTGGAGATGTTGTTTCCTCTTTTTTTGCTCCCGTTCCATCCGTCTCACACAGACTCTGAGGTACAAATGGGGGCACAAACTTTTTCCCCTCTTTCATAACATGATTTAAATAACCCTGATAAACTCTTTCAAAAAAGGGACAATGCCTGGCAAGATTTAACTGGAACTTACCGCGGGACATTCAACAGCACGATCCCGTATTTAATTCCGGCTTTAAACAATCTTCTGAATTTTTTTTTAAATTTCACCGCGGGCCTAAAAATTGTTTGCGTTAGCCTCTTTCCAGCGGCCATTGTATATGTGCTGCGCCTCCACCTGTGTTGTTCCAAAGTGAGGCCACTGCTCAGTCTCCGGGAACGGACTACACGCACCCGCCTAGACCCTCACCCTTCTCGCGCTCTCTCTCTCGCTGTCCCTGTCCCACTCTCTCGCTGTCTCTCTCTCTCTGTCCCTGTCCCCCCCGTCTCTCTCTCTCTCTCTCTACCCCCCCCGTCTCTCTCTCTCTCTCTCTCCCCCCCGTCTCTCTCTCTCTTTCTCCCCCCGTCTCTCTCTCTCTTTCTCCCCCGTCTCTCTCTCTCTTTCTCCCCGTCTCTCTCTCTCTTTCTCCCCCCGTCTCTCTCTCTCTTTCTCCCCCCGTCTCTCTCTCTCTTTCTCCCCCCGTCTCTCTCTCTCTTTCTCCCCCCGTCTCTCTCTCTCTTTCTCCCCCCGTCTCTCTCTCTCTTTCTCCCCCGTCTCTCTCTCTCTCTTTCTCCCCCCGTCTCTCTCTCTTTCTCCCCCCGTCTCTCTCTCTCTTTCTCCCCCCGTCTCTCTCTCTCTCTTTCTCCCCCCGTCTCTCTCTCTCTCTCTTTCTCCCCCCGTCTCTCTCTCTCTCTTTCTCCCCCCGTCTCTCTCTCTCTCTTTCTCCCCCCGTCTCTCTCTCTCTCTTTCTCCCCCCGTCTCTCTCTCTCTCTTTCTCCCCCCGTCTCTCTCTCTCTCTTTCTCCCCCCGTCTCTCTCTCTCTTTCTCCCCCCGTCTCTCTCTCTCTCTTTCTCCCCCCGTCTCTCTCTCTCTTTCTCCCCCCGTCTCTCTCTCTCTTTCTCCCCCGTCTCTCTCTCTCTTTCTCCCCCCGTCTCTCTCTCTCTCTTTCTCCCCCCGTCTCTCTCTCTCTTTCTCCCCCCCGTCTCTCTCTCTCTTTCTCCCCCCCGTCTCTCTCTCTCTTTCTCCCCCCCGTCTCTCTCTCTCTCTCCCCCCGTCTCTCTCTCTCGCCCCCCCGTCTCTCTCTCTCCCCATCTCCCTCTCTCTCCCCCGTCTCATTCTCTCTACCTCCCATCTCCCTCTCTCTCCCCCCAGTCTCTCTCTTTCCCCCCCAGTCTCTCTCTCTCCCCAGTCTCTCTCTCTCTCCCCAGTCTCTCTCTCTCCCCCCCAGTCTCTCCCTCTCCCCCCCCCAGTCTCTCCCCCTCCCCCCCCAGTCTCTCTCTCTCCCCCCCAGTCTCTCCCCCTCCCCCCCCAGTCTCTCCCCCCCCAGTCTCTCCCCCCCAGTCTCTCCCCCCCCAGTCTCTCTTTCTCTCCCCCCCGTCTCCCCCCCAGTCTCTCTCTCTCTCCCCCCCAGTCTCTCTCTCTCCCCCCCAGTCTCTCTCTCTCCCCCCCAGTCTCTCTCTCTCCCCCCCCCAGTCTCTCTCTCTCTCCCAGTCACTCTCTCTCTCTCCCCCCAGTCACTCTCTCTCTCTCCCCCCAGTCACTCTCTCTCTCTCCCCCCAGTCTCTCTCTCTCTCTCTCCAGTCTCTCTCTCTCTCTCTCCCCCAGTCTCTCTCTCTCTCTCTCTCTCCCCCAGTCTCTCTCTCTCTCTCCCCCAGTCTCTCTCTCTCTCTCCCCCAGTCTCTCTCTCTCTCTCTCCCCCAGTCTCTCTCTCTCTCTCTCCCCCAGTCTCTCTCTCTCTCTCTCTCTCTCTCTCCCAGTCTCTCTCTCTCTCTCTCTCCCCCAGTCTCTCTCTCTCTCTCTCTCTCCCCAGTCTCTCTCTCTCTCTCTCTCTCTCCCCCAGTCTCTCTCTCTCTCTCTCTCTCCCCCCAGTCTCTCTCTCTCTCTCTCTCTCTCCCCCCGTCTCTCTCTCTCTCTCTCTCTCCCCCCCAGTCTCTCTCTCTCTCTCTCTCTCTCTCCCCCAGTCTCTCTCTCTCCCAGTCTCTCTCTCCCCCCAGTCTCTCTCTCTCTCCCCCCCGTCTCTCTCTCTCTCCCCAGTCTCTCTCTCTCTCTCTCTCCCCCCCAGTCTCTCTCTCTCTCTCTCTCTCTCTCTCCCCAGTCTCTCTCTCTCCCCCCCTCTCTCTCTCTCTCTCCAGTCTCTCTCTCTCCCCCCAGTCTCTCTCTCTCTCTCTCCCCCAGTTTCTCTCTCCCCCCTTTCGATCTTCTCTTCTCCCCCCCAGCCATCAGCGAATCCAGTTTTCCCCCAGAGCTGAAGACAATGTGGCCACGCTGCAAGGCTGCAACTGTTGGGTAATGTGCATACGCAGCTCTGGGATACCACGTGCATGCGCAGAAGGCCGCAGAAATGGCGGTGTGGATAATCAGTGTTCACAGGCAGTACCTCAGGGCTCAGCGTCAGGCCTGGAGCGGGCTCCAGCATGCAGGCTCCGAAGCCCGGTCCTGTGGGCCTAAAGAATGAGCCTGTGGGACGTGATTAAGAAGAGCACCAGCGCGCTGGAGTGCGCTCCAGCGGGACTGCGCGGCCTGCAACACCTGGTGCGCGGTGGCCACGAGGGAGCTGCGCAGCTTAGCGGGGAACAGTGGACAGGCCCAGGCTGAGTTGGCGATCTCCCCACCCCTTCTCCTGTAGCCGGAAAGCCTGGTGACACTCATGGCCAAGGCTCACGCCCATTAAATGGGCAATACACCGGAGGCTGTCCAGTACCTGCGGAACCCCCACGAGTTAGAATGTGGGATTCGCTGCCTCAAACCTCTGCTGATGCAGAGTCTATAAATTCTTTTAAAAGGAACATAACATAAGACGTAGGAGCAGGAGTAGGTCATTTGGCCCCTCGAGCCTGCTCCGCCATTCAATAAGATCATGGCTGATCTGATCTTTGCCTCAACTCCACTTCCCTGCCTGCTCCCCATAACCCTTCACTCCCTTACCATTCAAAAATCTGTCTATCTCCACCTTAAATATATTCAATGACCCAGCCTCCACAGCAGAAATTTGATAGTTGTTTGAAAAAGAGGAAAATTAAAGGAGATGGGGAATGAGTAGGAATCTGGGATCAGACTAGATGCACACCGCACAGACTTGATATGCTGAATGGCCTGTTTCTGTGCTGCAGCGTATTATGATTCTACGATAACATTCAATTCAGACCATGCAGTAGGGAGAAATACAACAAAGAAATCTTTCCTATGGTGGACCACTCAATGGAACAAGCATTGCATTGCAAGAATGTGCTGTTGAAAGTATCAGTCAGTGTAGTGGTCACTAGTTGGACTTCAACCTCTTCAAACAAACAAAAAAATTCTCCAGTCTTGAATTATAAATATAAAAGATTATTGATAATGGAAGTTCCATACACCTTGAAGAGTAAAATCAGCCAAGTATTAAAACAAGTATTCTTTTTTTGAATCGGGCAACATAAATCCTCAGCAACACTGAGCTACTTAGCAGAAGCAAATAATGGAGAGAGAGAGAGAGAGAGCTCAGTTTAGAATTACATTGACCAGCAGGTGGAGGCCTAGCTGCACAGTAAAGCCTCAGCCAGAGTTATTCATCATACTTAGAAGCACATTTCAAAGGCATTCTCCTGTCATGAACTCATCTTTCATGTCAGCCCCCATGGATTTTAATTTAGCAGGAAGGCTTGGCAGGCAAAGTGTCAAATTAATTTTTCAGTTACACTTCTGTGTGGTTGGTTCCTGCACGACTGGAGAAATCGTTGGGGAGGTTTTGTTGGCCTCTCAGTGAAAGTAACAGAAATTTAGGTCAAAGACACGGGATACTTCAGTGATACCAGGGTAGCATTCGGCCACTTTTTCTTTTCTGGAACTCCTCGCTGGGGTGGCTGGATGATGTGGGCGACAGATTTCACTACAATTAATAGCAATTGTTATTCATAACGGAACATACAAACATATTTTGCCTAATTAAAGGGGTGCTTCCTTCATGAATAAAAACTGTAAACCTTTTCTTGTTTGCAGAAAGGAAACAGACTGAGCAATGGATTGTTTATGTCACTGGGCCTAATTATATGCTCTGATACAATTTACACATTGGATTTTAAATGAATCGAAAAATATTTGCCAAACATTTTTCATTAAGCGGGTAGCCCTTTAATTTCCTAAGGGCGGTGAAAAAGGGATGCAATTTTTTTCCCCCCGAACCCCTAAACTAATCCCGCCAAACTCCAGGATATCAATCTAATGCTGCAACCTGCATTACTCAACCATAATGAATTGCATTCCACAGATGCCATTCCCATGGTGGCAGCAGCATGGGCCCATCAATAGTGCATTTGATCATCTATGTATGTATTTACCATTATAATCTGCAGTCCCATTGTTAACTGTTTATCCAGCTCTCTATAAAGGGAGTTAATCTCTATAAAGGGAGTTAATCAACATAGTATGAACTGGCTTTGCTGGAAGTCTATTCCGCATACCTTACAAGAGATGGGGCCCGAGGAGCAAATGTCTTCCAATCTCACCTGGGGCTTGTTAATTTTGCACTGGGGGAGGGGATGGGAAGGGGGGTGGGGAGAGTAATCAGTATTTGTAAAACTTTTGCTGAAATTCTTATTCTTGAGCCATGGTGAAATGGATATTACAACTCTATCTGTGGGCCAACTGTGGCACTATTGTAAGCCACTGTGTGCATTTGTATTGTCAATAGAGGAGCAATTGCTTTTGAGAAGAAATGTTTCTTCTTGTTCTCATGAGGCCGCCAGCACCAAGCTTGTCTTATTTCCGATCTGGATTGTTCCAGGAAAACCACAATGCAGTAGTTTTGCTGGTACAGCAGAGGTAGGAGACCTGTCAGAAAGGCAAAGTAGTCACTAAAACAAAAGGGGTCCATAATGAGAGCTAAAGTGAAATCAGCAGGGGCAACGGCCTAATCAGGAGGAGCAGAGGGTGCATGGTGCCAGATACTTCCACACGTTACGTGGAGAATGGAGGAATGATTTAAAATTTAGCAACATACACTCCTGTTAATTCGCAGAATGGAGCTTTTTGTTTTTCTTCTTGGGATGTGGGCAACACTGAAAGGGCCACATTTATTGCCCATCCCTAGATGCCCTGAGAAGAAGGTAGTGAGCCTTCTCCTTGAACTGCAGTCCTTGTGCTGATGGTGCTCCCATAATAGTGTTAGATTGGGAATTGTCCGTCACGATGAAGGAATGGCGATATATGTCCAAGGCAGGATGGTGTGTGACTTAGAGGGAAAGTTGGAGGTGATGTTCTCACAACATTGCTGCTCTGGTTCTTTCTGGTGGTGTCCAAGAACTCTTATTGAGTTCCTGCAGTTCATCCTCGTGATCATACATGCTGCAGCCAGACATTTTACAATGTTAATGCAAGTTGTTGTTATGCCGGAGATGAAGGCAGTGGATATTGAGCCTGTTAACAGGGGTGTCAATCAAGCAAATGATATGCCCAGGGTGGTGTTGAGTTTCTTGAATGTTGTTGCGGCTGCACCCATCCAAACAAATAGTGCATTTTCCATCACACTCCTGACTTAAACCTTGTAAATGTGGTGGCATACAATTCTGCTGCTGCTGATGGCCCACAGTGCCTCATGGATGCCCAGTTTTGGGCTGCTTGATCTGTCCTTAGTCTGCCCTACTTAGTAGGGTGGTAGTGTCAAACTACACCATGGAGGATATACTCATGGTGGAGACACAAATTTCTACCAGTGCTATCGTGGACAGGCGTATCAGACAGGTAGGTTGATGAAGAGGAGGTCAAGTAGATTACTTCCTCGTGTTGGTTCCCTCACCACCTGATATCGGTCCAGTCTAGCAGCTGTGTTTTTCAGGACTCAACCAGCTTGGTTATTAGCATCACTGAGTACATTCTGTGCCCTCCAAGTGATGTTCGATATGGGGGAGCACTGATTTATCATTTGGGGTGGGGTGGGGGTGTGTAAGATAGCAATTAGCAGGAAGCTTCCTTGACTTTGTTTTACCTGACGGCTCATGGGGTTCAGAGTCATTGTGGAGCATTCCCAGAGACACTCCTATCCAACTGTGTACCACTGTGCCCTCACATCTGGTGGGTCTATCCTGCCATACCCAATGATGAAGGCGTCTGGGACATTGGCTGATAATGATTCTGTGAGTCAGGTTGTTGCTTGACCAGTCTGTGGGACCGCTCTCCCAGCTTGGGCACCAGCCTCCAACTGTTGAGAAGGAGGACTCTGCAGAATTGACTTGGCCATGCTGGCCTTAGTTTATCCTGATACATTGCCAATAGGTCTGTCTGATTTTCTTCTCCTCATTGAACTTTGTAACAATTGTTTACAACAGGATGGCCAATTCAGAGCGCTAAGTGTGGGACGAGAGTTACATGTAGCAACACCAAATAAGAGTGGCAAGGTTCTCTTCCCTGAAGAACATTAGTGAAGCAGTTGAGTTTTTACAACAATCCAGTTTTCTGGTGCTAGCCCACAAATTACCAGCTTTATTGAATTCAATCCAACAACTTGCCATTGTAGGATTTAAACTCCCGGCCCCTGGATTGCTAGGCTGGTATCATAACCACTAGGCTACCATATTCTCCTAAAACAGCCTCCTGAATGTCTGAAAGCCATGGCCACGTAAATAAATAACCCCTGTAGATTTGTAAAGATCACTATTTGGTCAAACTCATATGTGACCACCTCAGTTCTGCCAGGTTGTCCCTGAAGAACAATTAAAGACCATTTTTATCCAAATGAGATCAGCAGCCATCCAAAGCATGCAACATGATGTTGGCACGAGTTGATACTAGCTACATCCCCAGATGACACTCGAAATGGGTGATCTATCAGAAAAGGGCCATCTTGTTGGATCTAATGGTCTTTCCCTGTTCCGAAAAACATTCTTAAATTCTTAATTGTCAATACTGTTCGGACCTTCAAATGTTTAGTTAACAGTCTGCTTCCTGGCAGGCTTTTGAGCCACTACCTTACAATTAGCTGGGCGTTCATCGGGTCTATGTTTGAAATTCTTGGACAGATCAGCCTCTCTTGCATAGAGTGAAGGAGGAAGCTGGTTTCTATCAGATCAGTCACCTTGCTGTTGTCTTTACAGCTGGTGTACTAAGACCATGTTATCAGAAACACAACAAAAGCCAAAGTTGTGTGGTGTCCAAAGTGTTTGTAGATAATTTATAGATAACAGAACCTCTGGTAATAAGATTAACGACTAATTGCCTTTCAGCTGGCTTGCAGAGCTTTATAAATACCAGCTGTCGATTAATCTACGACCAAGCCGCCAAAGGAATGTTAAATATGATATTATGCATAAGAGTCTGAAGCCCAATAGGCTTCCTTTGAAGTGCACTTATAAAGTAAATTATGGTTCCCGGGTTCAATCTCTGGTCTGTGCTGCTTTAGTTGATCTCTCTATGGGGTTGCTACAGCCAAGCTCAGTACCCCTTGGCTAAGGATGCAGGGCTCCTGCTGCTGATCGTTATCCAGCGATCCTTGCTGGAGGTGGACCTGTGTGAGGGAGTTGGGTGAAGACAGGATCAGGCTTGGCTGTGACAATGTCTCCAGGCCACCAGTGTAGCCAGGCATATGAACTGTGTACATTTTTCCCCCCTTGGGAATGACACATCTGCTTGTGTTGCAGCAAGTAATCTACCTGTGCAAGCAATCTTGGGAGGCGGCAGGTCAGGCATGAGACATTACCTTGTCCCTTATTCTTTCAGAACCAGAGGTGTAGTAGTCAGGCTATTTATTATCGGCCTGTAATTTCACTGGCGACGTGCAGGTAGGATTTTTGGCTGGATTTTATATAAGGTAGCATAACAAACAACAACAACAACAACCTTCATTTACATAGCGCCTTTAACATAGCTAAACGCCCCAAGGCGTTGCACAGGAGCGAAGGTGCAGCTCGAAATACTGCATAAAACAACGAATGCTTTGTGAATTCGGGAGGGAGGCAAAGTATGGAGAAAATGTACTGGGTACCAATGGGCCAGTCACAAACTTTCCACAGCCCAATACATAGTCCAGCAGACAGAAAAGCAAAATACTGCGGATGCTGGAAATCTGAAATAAAAACAGAAAATGCTGGAAATACTCAGCAGTGCCAGGCAGCATCTGTGGAGAGAGAAACCGAGTTAACGTTTCAGGTCGATGACCTTTCATCGGAACTGGAAAAAGTTAGAGATGCAACAGATTTTAAGCAAGTGCAGAGGCAGGGAAAGGGGGGAGGGGAGGAAAGAACTAAAGGGAAAGTCTGTGATAGGGTGGAAGGCAGGAGAGATTCCAGCAGCCCTGATTCAGCTAGTGATGATTAATTATGAACCAGAACTTCTGCATACAAGAGTTCCAAGCAACAACATCGTCTGGAGTGTGTCCCACTGGATAAGTGGTGGATGAAGTTTGGGAACTGACATTATCCATGGGCTTTTCTCAGCTGATCCAGAATGCTGATGTGTGGCTTGCAGCAGGATTTATGACCCTGACAGTGAGCTTTTGTGTGGTTCCAGTTATATTCTCGGCAGACAGCACGGCAACACATCTTTCCAGTGTTGCGTGGGACTTGGAATAGACTACCCTTGTCAAGTTTGTTTGCGAGCATGGCTTTAAACTGTCCCGAGCCCAGCAGAAGATGGGCTTTGGCTGCAACTGCCAACTGGGCCTACCATATTTCATCACTGGATGGATGCATGTTTTGCAAGGACACTGAAGCTATTGGCAGTGACGAGTAGGGCTGGGCTTTCTCGGTGATTCCATTTTATACCAGCCATTTTGCCTTGAAAACACATCGGATCTGGAGTGGAGTGGACCAGTGGCAAAGAGATGAATGTGTAACAGAAGAGAGCGAAATATATAGTGAGTGGGCAGCATAAAGTTTGTGAACCCCTCTCCCCAAATTCTCATTTCTAACTTTTTCCTTCCAAAAAAAAACCCAGTTTAAATTTAGTTTGATACATCGAACTCCAAAATTAAGCTCATGTTTGTTTTTTTTAATACTGGACCTCAGCTACGAACAGTAAGCATTGGCTAGAACGGTTTCAGTGAGCTGTCCTGCCAGGCACGACACTTACATATGCAGTTTTGTTGCAATTTCCGTCTAACCGAGTTGTCAGAAGTAATATTCGAACCAAAAAAAAGTCATTCTGTTTGATGTAATAGTGGTTTATGTTCCTCTCGTTTGCTGTAAGCACGGATAATCATCTAGTATTTCAACTGTCACTAACTTTAGGTTTGTTTTTCTATAATGAGGGACCAGTTTTGTGGAGAGACTAGAGAAGCTGGGACTGTTCTTGTTAGAGCAGAAAAGGTTATGGGGAGATTTAATAGTGTTCAAAATTATGAGGGTTTTTTTATGGAATAAATAAGGAGAAACTGTTTCCACTGGCAGGAGGGTCGGTAACCGAAAGACACAGATTTAAGGTAATTGGCTAGAGAAACACTGGGGAGAGGAGGAGAATATTTTTTATGCAGCGAGTTATGATGATCTGGAATGCACTGTCTGAAAGGGCGGTGGAAGCAGATTCAATAATAACATTCAAAAGGGAATTGGATATATACTTGAAAAGGAAACATTTGCATGGCTATTTGGAAAGGGCAGGAGAGTAGGACTAATTGGATAGCTCTTTCAAAGAGCCGGCACAGGCACAATGGGCCAAATGGCCTCCTTCTATGCTGTTTGATTCTATGATTTTATTATGCCTTGTAGTAAAAGAATATATATGTTTTTAAATTCTGCTTGTTTTTCCACCACACCGCCCCCCCCCCCTCGGAATTTAACAAGGAATTTAAAGCTGATGATCTCACAACTAAGGAGGCTAGCTTTATTGTTGAGGGTTGGGGAAGGGGGTTTGTGGTTGGGGGGGTGGGGGGGGGGGGGGCGGAGAACGTAGCAATAAAAGAACTGTGCCACAGTTGTTTAAACAATGTGAATCTGACCCCATATTTTTGGCTACAGGCATTCCTGTGGTGTTGGAGTAAGGTATCGCGTTCAGTTCTGGGCACCGCACCTCAGGAAGGATATACTGGCCTTGGAGCGGGAGCAGGGCACATTCACCAGAATGATACCCAGGCGTAGAGGGTTAAATTATGAAGACAGGTTGCATAAACTTGGCTTGTATTCCATTGAGTTTAGAAGATTGAGGGGTGATCTGATCGAGGTGTTTAAAATGTTAAAAGGATTTGAAAGAGTAGATATAGAGAAACTATTTCCTCTGATGGGGAAATCAAAAACAAGGGGCCATAATCTTAAAATCAGAGCTGGACCATTCAGGATTGAAATCACTTTTTCCACACAAAGGGTAGCAGAAATCTGGAATTCTCTCCCCCAAAAGATTGTGGATGCTCTGACAATTGGAGCTTTCAAGACTGAGATCGATAGATTTTGTTGGGTAAGGGTATCCAGGGATATGGAGCTAAGACGGGTAAATGGATGCGAGTTACAGATCAGCCAGAATTTAATTGAATGGTGGAGCAGGCTCGAGGGACTGAATGACCTCCTCCTGTTTCTATGATCCTAGGTCTGTACAGGTCAGCAACACACTGCACAGATGCAGTGAGAGTCCCTGAACGTACAGGATTAAATGCACACAATCTATGTAACCCTTCTTCTCCCCCCCACCCTCAACATATTGTTTATTCAGTGTTATTCCTAACCTTACACTTTTATGCAGCTGCACAGTGTTTTATAAATCTGAACTGTTACCACATGCTCCATCATTACAGAACTAGGGTATCCACAGTACGAGCACTTTGGTTCCAGATTTAAATAAAATGTGTTATTACAGATTCTACTCTGATGAAAGTTTCATTTCCGTTCTGTGAAGACTGAAATGAAAAGCTTATAATTATCCTTTCAATTTTTGATGAATATACTACTTCATCTTCCAGTAGTTTTACTTTTGATGCACATTATGGGTACAAATTCTACACGGATATTAAATGTAAGTTATTTAAAATGACTTGAAACTGACATAATAACTCTTAACCTAGCTAAGCTGGGACAATCTCGATATGTACGAGAACTGCTAAAAGGCTGTCGTGTTATATAATTTAACCCCTTCAAGTCCAATTTCCCCAGAGAATTGGTTTCAATTTAAATTGAATCCTTTGTTTCTCTGATGGTTGGGTTGGTAAGTGCAGGTGACAGTGTGGAGATGAGGAATAAAGAGCAGATAAATCCCAGGTTAGATCCTTACCCAGCACTGCATTAGCTAATTTCAGCCAGGGCAGTGGTACAGGTTGGTATAGTTAGTCACATCAACACTGGGTTAGGGAGGAGGATGGGCAATTATCTTGGGTTTCCACTGCTGGCCACTGTCCAGTGACCCCAGCTGGACAATGAGATTGTGTGGACACTGGGCGAGTGCAGGAATAGGTCCAGCTGTCGGTTGAATTACCTGCCAGTGCTGACAGATAAAGAATAGGCACTTGGCCGAGGTATCAGCTGCAGCCCATGGAACTGTACCCCAGCACAACCCGGCGCTACAGGAATGAAGAAGTTGGAGGGGGGAGAAAGAATTATTGGCCCGTAATTTGCGGTCAGCGGCGAAGCGATGATGACCGCCGTTGACCTCAAAGAAAGCTGCGAGAGCTTTAGCTTCCTCGAAGTGTAATTGATTGTAGCGCTGTCAATAGGGGATTGCTAGCACAGAGCAGCAGTGACATCATCAAGCTGTCTAAGCATCCAATCACATTGAAAAATTCTCAGACAGCAAACCAGGAAATGAAAAGCACTGGTCATCTGCACTTTTTAAAAATGTTACGGGGAGCAAAATAAAGATTGGGACATACACATGGGGTTAAGGTAGAAGCTGAAATATCATGAACAAACTTCAAAAAATATATATTTTTTTTAAAAATCTAGCAATTTTTATCATATTGGTGAAATTTGACATTCCACAAATATAAAATTCGTTTTTCAGGTCCAGAACGGTTGTTAAAACCCCAGTTACACCTATTCCAACAAAGCTTAACAATTAATAGGGTGTTTAACAGTGATATTAGCGCAGAAAAGCTTAAGTCTTCGCCAGTTCCACTGATTTGCAGCTATGGGGGGTGGGGGGGTCCACAGCGCAGTCGGTGTCGGAGCAGTGAATGACTAACCGCAACTTTAAGATTTCCACGTTCAGTTGCGCATGCGCTAAATCCTGATGTTATGGTCAATTTCAGACAGTTCACTGTCATTACCCACCGCAAAATCCAAGCCATTATTTATTTTTTTTAAATGCTGAACCCGAGTGACTACCAGACCTTAGATTCTGACCGCTGACGAGCCCCTGATTATTGCTGCAAATGGTTCTCGGTCAACATTATGTTGGAGTTTCATCATAGGGCATTTCAGAGATTGACATTAGGTTAAATGCTTCCCAGGATGATGAGGAGAGATTAGATCGACTAGGCCTGTATTCACTAGAGTTTAGAAGAATGAGAGGGGATCTCATTGAAACGTATAAAATTCTGACAGGGCTAGACAGACTGGATGCAGGGAGGATGTTTCCCCTGGCTGGGGGGTCGAGAACGAGGGGTCACAGTCTCAGGATACGGGGTAGGACATTTAGGACTGAGATGAGGAGTAATTTCTTCACTCAGAGGGTGGTGAACCTGTGGAATTCTCTACCACAGAAGTGTGTGGAGGCCAAGTCACTGAATATATTTAAGAAGGAGATAGATAAATTTCTAGACACAAAAGGCATCAAGGGGTATGGGGAGAGAGCGGAAATATGGTATTGAGATAGAGGATCAGCCATGATCATATTGAATGGCGGAGCAGGCTCGAAGGGCCGAATGGCCTACTCCTGCTCCTATTTTTCTATGTTTCTATGATGGAGCACCTTTAAGTCCATAAAAATCTTGAATATATCTTGTGTGTATTTCCAAATTTAATATGTTCCCTATTTTTAAGGATTATTGTAAATAGATTTTCCATGTGAGTGGATATTACAAAGTGGACTGAGAGATAAATACTCTTTTCCCTTTATGTTACTATTTGTTTGCTGTGTTAGTGTCTCAGAGTTCCAGTGAAGGGTTCGGCACATTTATCTAACAATTGAAACCTGGTAGTAACAGAACTGGAATATAAAGGAAGTCAAAGAAAATGAAGAGGCAAAGGTTCTCGGGGATAAAAGTATTAAGGAAGAATAGCTAGAAATGTTGCAAAACAGGTCTCAACTGATTAAAAAGAATGAACTTAATGATTCGTGCGATTTACATTCTAATTAATTCCCAGAACACACCTTTGACAGTCCACACCTAGCCTGGTGAAAAGGTTTGGGCATGTTTACTCTTTAATTTAGGTTAGCCAAAGGTTGCTTGTGGGAAGAATCAAACCCAGAAAGACTGATGAAATTCAAGTGGATTTAATTACAAAGTGGGATCAATTTAGAAATCAAGAGAACTGATCCTAGTTTCACCTGACTCGTGACTTGCTTCACATTCCTTGGAATTTTGCCTACTCGTGGAATTCCTACCTAAAGTTTGGGAATGTTTTCCAAACCGTAATATCGGATACCGATAATGGGTGAAAATTATTGACTACATTACAATGGTTTTTCATTTTTTGCGTGTGTTTTCCTCGGTAAAGTTAAGCATGTCAGTGGCAGCATTTACTCCCACTCTCACGCCAAATATTACATGGGTAAGATGCAGGATAAAGCTTCCTTGCTTTGTCTCATTAATGTGTTTCAACTGCAGTCTCAGGACAGCATTATGTGATATTTTCATTCCCACACCGGCTACCTTCGTGACCTCTTTGGGCGAGATTGCCAATTACTTTTTGAGTTGTGGACAGCTATCTCAGCGGATTAATGCCCGCTATTGGATTTCGGTTCAGACCAAACTCATCTTAGATGCCCTTACAGACTCTGAGCTGAATTCAAAAGTCAGGTCCCAAAATTGAAAAAACAGCTGTACTACAAGATGCACTGCAGCCACTCGCCAAGGCTTCTTCGACAGCACCGCCCAAACCCGTGACCACTACCACCTAGAAGGACAGGGGCAGCAGGTGCATGGGAACACCACCACCTCCAACTTCCCCTCCAAGTCACACACCATCCTGACTTGGAAATATATCGCCGATCCTTCATCGTCGCTGGGTCAAAATCCTGGAACTCCCTCCCTAACAACACTGTGGGAGTACCTTCACCACACGGACTGCAGCGGTTCAAGAAGGCAGCTCACCACCACCTTCTCAAGGGCCACTAGGGCTGGGCAATAAATGCTGGCGTTGCCAGCGACGCCAACATCCCGTGAATACATTTTTTTTTAAGTCCCCCGACATAACCTAGTGTGATGTGACGGCCAATACTTTTTTGGGGGTGAAATATATTCTGACAGCCTTTCAACTCCATTTCGTTGAACTATGTTACTTGCAGTTCATGTGCTACAGCCTTGTACAAATCTTGGAAGGTGACAGGCGACTGCCTTTTTTTTGAATGTTCTAAGTGGTTTAGGTAGAGCTGTAAACTAATAAGTGATTGTCAGCGTGAATTGGATCTACCAAATAAATGACAACCGCTGGAATTCACCATTAGAGATCTCAGGATAGAGAGTCTAGATCTAGACTTCTTACTGTTGCAGTTGTTTAAACAACTTTAAGCCACGTACATAAATGTACATTTTGTTATATAAAAAAAGAGATTCTCCTCCGCTTTTATTCGTTTAAAGTTGTGGCTAGAGAGAGCCCTGACTGCAGCCCGCAGCCATTTGGCAGTTCAGTGCCACTACCCAGCGAAAATATTCTTTTGATCTTTAATTCAACTTATCAATCAAACCAGGCAATAGAGCCTGTGGCAAAACAGCACATAGGCAAAGCTCAGGCCTCTGCAGCAGCAGTAGAAGAAATAAAACCAGTGCACAAAGGGGAATATATTTTCATGCCTCCCATTTTCCATTCGGGAAAAAAAAAGGTGAAATGATCCCTTCTGTGGAAAGAATGAAAAACAACTCCCAGATGAAAAAAAAGGACATAAAACACAGTAATCCAAACCAAAAGAATTTTTTTTTTTTTTTAAAGAGAAAGGAATGGAGCCAGAAGGCCAGCATTGAGAAAAGCAAGAAGGCTGTAAGCTCAATTCTGACATAGCTATTGGCAAAGTTTGAATCACAAAAGGCATGAAATTAAATCGGAGTAAAAGTATCCTTACAAAAGCACTGAGCTATAAATAATTCACAATAGGAACTGGTAAGATTAATGAGCTGTCATTTCTCATAAGTTGAGGGTGTTAGCTGAATATCAGAAGACCTTGTTCTCTTACCTCACCTCTTTAACGTGCCCCGTAAGGCTCCAACATGAAGAAGGAACTTAATTCACAATAGAATATCCTTGATCATTTTGATCCATAGTTTTGTCCTACATCACAGCACCCCCCACCCCCCCGGGCTGCTGTGACCTTCCTCTAGACGTCGACTATGTGCTTCAATCCTTCGCTTCGAAAATGTTCACCTTTCATGAGGAAACTTGAGCAAAAACTAAACGTTGATCCCTAACTATACCTTTAAAGAAAAAGGGGGAGAAATTCGGTATCGCCCCGTTTGGGGGCGGTAACATTTGAAAGCTGGGAAACTGAGGGGGGAATTTTCCCAGCCCTGGGGAGGTGGGTATGGAGGCGGGACTGCCGGGAAAATGGCAGAAACTGGGAGCGGGCACCGACCCCATTCCCAACCTGTCTCCGTGCCATCTTCCCAGGAGGCGGGTCCCCGAGTCGCGCAAGGACCCGTCTCCTCGAGGCGGGAAGGGGATTACAGCCATTTAACTGCCTATTAACAGGTAGGTAACAGGCAGTTTAGAGGATTATCCCCATTTTACCCCTGCAAGTGCGGGCTTCCCGATGGCTGCGAACCTCGCCAGGGTCAGCGAGGCGAGCAGTAGGTCTGCGGGGGTGAGAGGGATCGAAAAGTGCGCTGTGGAGGTGAGTGATGGGTGCAAGTGTGGACAGGTAAGTATGAGAGGTGAGTGTAAAGTGTCAGAAAAAGTTTACTTATCTTTGTTTCTTCCTGCAGGCTTCAACCCTTGGGGATCCGGAGGTGCCTCATCTCAACGGCAGAGATGACAGAAAGGCTGCTGCATTCTCAGATGCAGCAGCCATCTGATTTCTGCTGAGGAAAGAGGTTTGGTGAGTCTTCAGTACAAGGACTCACCTTAGAACAGAGATTGTCAGTGTTAGACAGCTTCTCTAAGCTGTCAAACGCTGACAATATTGACAGGTGAAATGTCATACACTGACGTCCTCTGTCACCGGCTTTCCCTTAATTGGCCGGCTAAGCCCGCAGGGCGGGCTTAACAAGGTCAATCAAGGGAAAGTAGCGTGGGTTGGCCAGACGTCGTTGGGGGCGGGACTAAAACCCGAAAATCCAGCCCTTAGCGCCAGGCGCTAATGATATCCCAGCTTTTTCTAAATTCGGTGTTTGCGCTCCAGGAAGGAAGTGGAGCGCTAAATCAAGTGCTCCACTTCCTTCCTGGAGCGCTAAAGGACGCAGGCGGGGCGGTAGTGGTGCAGCGCTGCACAATGTCCCGTGCAGCGCTGCCGTGATCTGAGGCTCCTAACCTCCCTTAAAGGGAAGGGCCATCGCTGCAGGCTCTGCATTGAGACCAGTTAGCTGGTCCCCGATGGGGGCCGCGATCCAGCTCGATCAGCCCCATGCTCTCCAGCAGAGTGCCGGGCTGATCGATCGGGGCCCAGGCGAACTGAAAAAAATGCATCTTAGAAATTTTCCTACTTACCTCGGCAACCTCCCCTTTAACTTCCGCCCCCGAAGTGCCCGGCCTCCCAAAAAACGCCTCCTGCAGCTGTCAGTGTTTTTGCCCGGCGACACTGCAGGGGGCGGAACTGAAGTTCGAGTCCAGGGTGCTACCGGGACGATGTGCACGACAATGACGTCACAATCTCCGGGCGCAGGAGATCGTGGCGCAAAGTGTTGCCGCCACCGCAAACCTCACCCCCGGGTGGCGCTAACCCACCGAATTTCTCCCCCAAGGAGTCCTACTGTGGGACCCACTATATAAAAAAGTTGAAAAGAACTCTGATGAACTTTATCAGCCATGTTTCTGGATATTCCTGTTGAATTGCTTTTGTATATTTTTGTGTCTGTAGTGACTGATTCAATCATTCGAGGAACCAACTTAATATTGGAAATCTTCCTGCTATGTTTATAATGTCGCCAATCTATAGCGACCACAGGAAAACTTTGTTCTAAGGAGGAATTAAGGAACAGAATTACTACATACAGAAACCCACCATAGCACTCTGAGTAAGTGACCATCTTTCAATGTTAAACCAGCAACAAAACGCCATCAGGTTTGGTAACTTTCAAGTCAGTTTCACCCTTGATGTCACCAGTAGCCACCATTCAATGAGCCATTTTATATGTGATGTAAATGTAATTGAAATCCACCACAAGATCACCTTTGTGTGATGCCTTCACGATACTGGTGGTCGGGGGTTTCGGGGTGGTGGGGAAGGAGGCTGTCTATGGACAGCAGCGGACCTGAGTTGGAGCTGTGAGGTTGGATGATGGTTCTGTGGGTTTTGGGGATCAAGGAGTATTTATGTAGAATTTTCCCTCGGGAGATTATGTAGGCGGGGCAGAGTCTGTGATGGGGTAGATTGTATATGCGCTGTGCAAGTAGCAGACTTGACAGCCTGAATGTTTTTTCCCTACCAACCAATGTACACACTGATGGAAATTATTTTTATGGGCACCATGCATCCAGAAAGCTCCTTGCTCACTTTCAAGTAAAATTGGGAGTACTGAACAGGACTTCAATGATGGAGATTAAAGTGTTTTCTTCAGCCTTACCCGTGGTGGTCGATGTTGGATCCGTGCTCGTGCCACTTTCTGTTTGTTAACGATGTTCATTAATCTCACTGCATCAATGCCTTTGACATAAACCACAGGCCGTTTCAGTGGGTCCTCTGAGCCTTGATTCAACTGCAAAACAGCAGAAAGCAACATCAGCATGGTAGACACAGAATTTACAGCACAGAAACAGGCCATTCAGCCCATCTGGTCCGTGCCAATGTTCCTGCTCCACACAAGCCTCCTCCCACTCTACTTCATCTCACCCTATCAGCATATCCTTCTATTCCTTTCTCCTTCGTGTACTTACCTAGCTTCCCTTAAATGTATCGATGTTATTTGCCTCAACCACTCCCTGTGGTAGCGAGTTCCACATTCTAACCACTCTCTGGGTCGAGAAATTTCTCCTCAATTCCGTATTGGATTTATTAGTGACTATCTTATATTGATGTCCTCTAGTACTGGTAAGAAGAGCTGTGAATTGCTGCACAACATGGTTGATTCTTAACTGCCCTCGGAAGTGTTCAAGCAAACCTCTCAGTTGTATCAAACCGCTACCACACGGACTGCAGCGGTTCAAGAAGGTGGTCCACCACCACCTTCTCAGGCAAACCAAGGATAGGCAGTAAATGCCAGCCTTGCCAGCGATGCCCACAGCCCGAGAATGATTTTTTGAAAAAAAAAGGAATTAAAAAAATTAAGCACAGGAACTGTTTTAGGTCCCTACATGCTCTTGGGTCTGATTATTAGATTAAAACGTGACCTGATAGACGGAGGTACAGTCGTTGATATTGTTTACTTTGCCACTAGCCTGTGTATTTTGAGCCTTTTTTGGGCTTCAGATTACTTCCCTCCACAGTTCTGGTCGTCACCGGAGGTTCAAATAATGAGGTTGGCTGTGAGCCCTTAATTGGCTGTAGTATGGGATGGCTCCGAGTAGTTGAGCTTTGAAGTGAGAGGAGGATGGAAGTGGAAAAGCTGATGTAGCTCTCGTCAGGAGGGAGCAGGAAGAAACGTTGTGTGTCGAGAGTCGGAGGTGCTCAAAGTACTGGAGAGCTGACCAAACAGCTGGAAATGACAGCATGGAGGCGAGACTGCACAGAGAGGGGAAAGACAGCTGAAGAACTTATGTTATCAAACAGTTACAAATGTAATCCGGTGGCATAAAGATTTGGCAGGTCCTTTAGAAAAACTCAGGCCCTTAGATTAATCAGTGGGGTACTGGTGCGCGAATGCCTTGTGTGTGTTTTTGTGGAATTCCTCTTTCTGCTGTTTTGATCGAGGCAGTAACTGGTTTGAAATAAATGTGTGAACGTCTCTGCTAAAATAGCGGAGAGTAGAATTTCAGAATCACATTCACACTCGTTCATTAGTATCCCATGGAGTCACTGTGGGGCCTAGAATTTCAGGGTGCATTCGCACTGTAACTGTTGTGTTGGTGCTTAACTTATAGCAATATCTGAGTGACACCGCAGACCAGTCCTTGGACTGAGGAGTATTATTATTTTACAGGATGTGTTCAGTTTAAAATGTCGCTCGCACGCATGTCAAGCTAGGAGACGAGCAAATGCCGACACAGTACCCAAAATACCGACTACTGACGAACGGCCTTGATTATAAGCCGCCTATGACACTTGACAACAAGCACTTACCCAGGCTTTGTACCTGGGGTTGCCAACTCAGGTTGGACATATTCCAGGAGGTTTCATCACATGGCCTCCAGCCTCCAACCACCCCGCCCCTACTCTCCTGTCATTGGTCACCCGACATGTCCATCATCGCAGTGCACTGCCTTCCCACACCAATTGGAAAGCGAACAGACTCTTCAATACCCGATTGGATGATTCTTGATCGTCAGTCAAACAGCCTTTTATCCCATGTCCAATGTTTTTATAACTACTAAACCAAAGTGTTAAAAGAACTTTCTTTAAAACACAATTTTTTTATGCCCCTGTGATTTTTCTCCTGGGTGGCTCGCAGCAGTGTCCTGGAGATTAGTCTTTAATTCCTAGATACTCCAGGACAATCCTGGAGGGTTGGAAACCCTGTTAGTACCACAAGTTCTAGGTATACTCTACATTCCTTCTCTTGGATTGGAGGGGATTAAAGCAACCAAGTTGGTGGTGTAATTCTAGGGGGTGTCTGGGAGCATGCTCCCCTAGAAAAGTTTTAATTTTTACATTAAGAATGGCGCATTCTGGTAAAAACAAGCTTATTTGTTTATGGGATGTGGGCGTCGCTGGCAAGGCCAGCATTTATTGCCCATCCCTAATTGCCCTTGAGAAGGTGGTGGTGAGCTGCCTTCTTGAACCGCTGCAGTCCGTGTGGTGAAGGTACTCCCACAGTGCTGTTAGGGAGGGAGTTCCAGGATTTTGACCCAGCGACGATGAAGGAATGGCGATATACTTCTAAGTCAGGATGGTGTGTGTCTTGGAGGGGAACTTGGAGGTGGTGTTTCCCATGCGCCTGCTACCCTTGTCCTTCTAGGTGGAAGAGGTCGGGGTTTGGGAGGTGCTGCCGAAGAAGCCTTGGCGAGTTGCTGCAGTGCATTTTGTAGATGGTACACACTGCAGCCACGGTACGCCGGTGGTGGAGGGAGTGAATGTTTAAGGTGGTGGATGGGGTGCTAATCAAACGGGCTGCTTTGTCCTGTTAAGCATTTTCATACTTCACAACTGTGGGGACTTTTAATCCTAATTTAAAAAAAAGTGACGATTGGATTTTCAACAGACCAATCAGACCATCACTCCTCCAAATCTTACGTCAACGGTCGCTATCTGACCTTCAACCACCCCCACCCCACTCTTCCCACACAGTTCACAGAGGTACTGTACACCATCCAACCTATCTGCAATGACGCTCTCTTCTCCTCTAACCCTCCCAGGTCACACTGCCACTCTTCTACCTCTTCCCCCTTCAATTCAACCGGTCACTCTTCTCCCCCTCTCTGCCCCCCCATTCCAGCTACCACTCATTCCCCACACAATCGAGTTGGGACCTCCCCCCACCCCTGTTGAAGCTGGCATCACCCACCCGATCGCAATACACCACATCCTGGCTTCTGCCCTCTTTCCTTTCCCTCTTCCATTTCCTCCACTTCTCTCTCTCCCCTCAGTGCTGTTCCTACCCAAGTTCTGTTGCTAAATGAAGTTATTCCGGCTACTGCATTGCGTGGGAATTCGTGTTCTCCTGAGAATTCTCTTCTAAAGTATGCAGCAGTCGGGATTGCTTCAAACAGCAGCACGACGTGGGTTAGGTTCGGAGCAGTACTAAGCAGAGAGGGGCCTGGTCCGCAGTGATGTTTATCAGCACATGCTGACAAGCAGACGGCAGGTTGGGAACGCTGATGGTCGACATGTTTGACTTTACAGCCCATGCTTTGAAAAGCTGATTCGATGTTTGTGCCTAAAAGGTAGCTTCAGTTTAAGTAATATCTTCATTTTTTTCTTGGCCCCTGCCAAGTTGGCTGCATTATAAACTATCTGGAGCTGCTCACTCCTTGCAGCCATTTCCAGCCGAGTGTTAGGAGTTTTGAGGATTGGTCTATATTGTTCTATTTCTCTGAGATTCTACTGTGCAACAATATTTGGATTGAAACACCAGAAACTGTTGTTCCATCTAAATCTCTTAACGTCTTGTTTGGCAATGAGCCGGATGATTGAGATATACATAAAAAACATAGCCAGATTGGTATTACAGGGCTCTGTCTCTTCTTGTTACTAATGAATCAAATGAAGCAATTAATTGATAAGCTAGTGGTTGGTTCATGTCTCTTTGTACGGCTGTATTCAGTGTATGGAGGTGGTTTAATGGTGTTTAATAGCTTATACAATTCACCTTCATCATTACCAGCGTTCCAAATCTGGAGCTCCCAAAAATACAGCTCCTTTAAAATGCACGAACTTCTATAGCTGGAGATAAGAAGCTGAACAACCACTTGCTATCTGCCTACCCACAGTGTAAGCATTGGAACATAGGACTTGCTGGACGAAAAAAGACCAAAGTCCACCTAGTTCGCCTTCTACCATCCTGATAGTCACATGATACAACGATAATGGAGTTGTTGACTAATCACAGCAATCAATCTCCATCAATGAGTCTACAACAGACCCAGACATGACGCGAGGAAAGCCCCAGTGGTGGAGAGCTTTGGGAACCATCGGTCCAAAGTCACCTCTTCCTCCCAAGCACGCTACACTTACCACATGTCATGTCTCAAATTACTCACGCATTGTATCTCACAATGTTATTTTCGGAAAGAAATCTATCTAATTTTCATTTGAATGATACTAGGACTCCTGCACAAAGCGGTCACAGGTCTCCATTTGAGTCAACTCCTGGGACTACTGGTGCTGACGCTTCCATGGAAGACCTATTGGAAGCTGTAGCCCCCACAGTTCCCATTGGTAGACTTGAGGAATCAGCTCAGCATTTCTACTTTTAAACAGTTTTAATCACATGGAAAATAGAATCTACAGCACAGAAACAGGCTAATTGGCCCAACTGGTCCATGCCAGCATTTATGCTCCACACGAGCCTCCTCCCACCCCTCTTCATCTAATCCCATCAGCATATCCTTCTGTTCCTTTTCCCTCGTATGTTTATCTAACTTCCCCTTAAATGCATCTGATGCGATACCTCCCGTTTTATACTACCTCCCCAGACAAATTTCTACCCCTAAACCTCTCGAGATAAAACATGTACGAGGTGAAATCGGTCTTTGGCGATAGTGAACCTGCAACCCGTCCTGCACCTGCTCGCTTGACTTCATTGGAAAAGAAAAACGGGCAGGTGTAAAATTGGCCGCCGATTCGCTATTTATTTTGCACTACCGCAAGAAAAAATAAGCTGCCGTCAGATAAGGATGCTTCAGCTCATTTAAACTAGGGAGACTACTGCACTCAGTAGATAAAAGTGCCTTATATGCAAGCTCACACCTCACAGTTATACAGAGTAGAATATCACAGCAGTGGACTTAGGATGACTGAAACATCCACAAATAATGTATTTCTAAATCAGGATCAGACCACGAAAGGTGTGTGTGTACGAATTTGTAGCGAGAGACCCGTGGAGGCGGGTTTGGAGGCGTGTGGGGTGGGAAAATAGCAGATTTGGCGGTCCCGAACCCATCCCGCCCCCAACCCGCCTCCATGCCAGTTTCGCTGGAGGTGGGTACCCGACCTGTGCTGGGAGCCGCCTCCCCGAGGTGGGAAGAGGATTAGTGACAATTAACTGCCTGTTAACAGGTAGTTAACAGGCAGTTTGTTGCCTAATCCCTATTTTTAGCCCTGAAGTGTGGGCTACCCGACGGCTCCAAACCACGCCGTTTTAGCGAGGCGGACCGTGGGTCTGCAGGGGTCGATATGTCCGGTGGGCAGGTGAGTGATGAGTGCATGTGTGCAGAGGTAAGTGTGTAAGGTAAGTGTAAAGTGTGGAAAAAAGTTTTACTTACCTTAACTTCCTCCTGCAGGTGTCAGCCCTTCAGGTCTCGGGAGTCAGAAATCTCACCGGCACAGAAAACAGAATGGCCGTTGAGCTGTCAAAAGCTGTAGCCTCTGCTTTTTGTTCTGCAGAGATCTCTAAATCAGCCTGAGAGGAAGGAATTAACTTAGAGGACAGATTGTCAGTGTTTGACAGCTTCAAGGAGCTGTCAAACGCTGATATTTCATCTGTCAAAAGCTCTTGACAGATGAAATGTCAATCTGTGACATCACCTGTTGCCGGGTGGCCCTTAATTAGCCTGCTGAGCCCACTGGGCGGGCTCAACAAGGTCAATCAAGGGAAAATCGAGTGGGTTGGCCACAACTCGATGGAGACGGGACTACAACCCCAAAAATGGGAGTCCCACCTCCTGCTTGCCTCCATTGATAAAATCCAGCCCTTAAAGTCCTCCATGTTTAATGTATCTGCCAAACCTATTGTATACAAGGTATAGACACTGGGTGCAATAATGTAAATTATGTTGAAATGTTTCATTGCACCCAGTGTGATTCTTACAAAAATGATGCAAGGCAGGATTGCTCTCCTGCCCCAAAAGGTTTGCCAAATATCGTCATGACGACAGCACCCTTCAACGAACAGGCAAGAAGAGGGTGAGGCCAATTTTAACTGCCACCGCCCGGCATAAATGAGCCCTGAAAATGGCATTGGGCCACTTACTGCCCTGTCTGCGCTGGCGCTCCAGCCACCGCCACCTTGGTAGGGACACTTGAGATGGGCAGACGGAGCACTTGACTGTTTCAGGCGGGAAGCTACTTTTAAGCTACGATGTATGTGGGATCCCGATTGCAATCTTGAGGTACAACCAGGTGAACCGTGTGCATCGCACAGTCGGTCTGGTTTTTGCCAGCGTTGAAGGACTGCTGGAGGCCGCTCATAAAATGGCCTGAAACCATTTTCTGCTTTTATTTTTGTGGGGCCAGGAGAACGGGAATGCTCATCCCAGTCCTACAAAGACACTCTGGCCCAGTGCCAACCCATGCCAGGCCCCCTGCCCTGGATTCCCCCCCCTCCCCCCCCCCCGCTTGTTAATTATTTTATACAGGTTAGCACTTCTGTTAAAATAACAGACAAAGGAATAGCATAAATACACTAGTATTCACACAGCATAATCTCAATACCTAAACACCTCCTCCTGGCCTGCCTCTAATTGTTTTAAAGTGTATAAACCAAGGGATGAGAAGCAGACACCAAGTTTGCCAATTTAGAGGGACACGATTGCCCTTTAACCCTTTAATTCATTCCCATACAGAAACACCAAACCAATTTCACAAAGAAAGGCTTAATCTTTGAAATCCTATGTAAACCGACTTAAATCCCAGTAACAGTCATTCTTTGGTGACCAGGTACATGTTAACATAATAACAAAACCAATGAGCTTTATCTATCGCTTCCTTTTCCTCGAAACTGTAACCACTTTTCCCATCCGTGACATCAAAGAAGCCGCAGTTAATGACAGTTCTTGGGCCCAGCTATAAATCTTTTATTAATTTTCAACTGCTCGCTGCAATTTAGCCCTGGGTCTTTGACTAGTTCAAACTGTTCCCTTCAACATTCGTCGTTCCTGCCCAGACAGCAATACCAGTGTTTACCTGGAGGGGTGGAGGGCTTTTCACTGTTGGATATTACAAAGCAGTCAAAGAAATGCACAAAGGAATGTGCAGGCTCCATGGTTTCTTGCAGCCCTGTACATTCCAATGACAGAGATTGAGGGGGTCTGAGAGACAAGAGTAGTGTTTGGTCTCTTTTTTGATCTTTTGTGACTGGCAAGGTGAACTGCTCTAGCCTCTTTTCAGTGCTGCACATTCCTATCTAATATCCTAAGAAACACAAAAGGGAAACGTTTGCAAATGTAATAAAAGTTTGCTCTCTAGGGCGTTCGTTTATGTAACAGGCCAACACCTACAGCTCAACCCAGAACCTTCAAAAGTGAAGCTCTGCTGATGGCTAAAACTAGGGACCAGGAAAGAGCCCTGGATTCGATCCCTGATCTGTGCCGAGTTACCCGATCTCGAGAAGGGCCCTGGTATGGTGGCAGTGACAGTTGGTCTTGGTGCCATGGGATGGAGAAGGGAAAACTTAGGCAGGGTTAACCCCCCCCCCCCCACCAGCCCACCTCCTTCTCACTGTCCAGTAAGCCCTGTTGGACAGCGCACTATGTGTGAATGTTGGGTGAGGGTAGGATCCGATGTGGCTGTGATGCCACCTCAAACGCTCAGATAGGATGCCCAGGCTCAGGCATGAAGAAAGCCACTCGAGCGAGGTACCGAGCGAGGGCTAGCACCTGGGGAACTGTACCCCAGCATGAGTTTGTTTTAGGAGAAGCGGGGAGACAATCGGGGGCAAAAAATTCAGAAGTGATTTAGATAGATTTCTGCTTAAGCAGGGAGTTGGAAATATTAGTCCAGGTCCTGAGAGAAAACCTAAATTCTAGGGCCACTTTTCATTCCTAAAGTTTAATATTATAAATAACTTGGATTAATTTGTACGGTTTGTTCTGCTTTTTGCTGAAAGATGCATAAAACTTAGCTACTAGATTAGTTACTGGCCTTTCAACGCTATAACCGATTTACACCGATGATGATGTTGGGTCAATTCCTCCTTTAACCAATAACAGGACAGTGTCTGTTTTCCTCTGTACTGATGACCTACTAAAGCAATCATGGGAATAAACTCCTTTCAAACATGTGACTTTTGAGAATTCTGTTTTGTTGGTGGGCCCATGGATTGCAGAGACAGACAGACATGCTCCTGCTTTTTGTTGAGGGGAATTTCACCCTTTATTAACGGAAAAAAAGAACATTCCTAACGGGGACTGCACATTAAAGAAAAAACAAAGAACTTGCCAATGAAGTACTTTTGAAGTGTAGTCACTGTTGAACAGTGCCGTGGGATCTTTTACATCCAACTGATGGGGCAGACGGGGCCTCGGTTTGGCGTGTCATCCAAAAAACAGCACGTTTGACAGTGCAGCACTCCCTCAGTACTGCACTGGAGTGTCAGCCTAGATTATGTGCTCAAGTCTCTGGAGTGGGGTTCGAACCCATGAGCTTCTGACTCAGAGGCAAGCATGCTATCAGTTGAGCCATGGCTGACACGACCCAAAATCACTGCCAATCAGGCTTAAAGAGAAAGCTGGGCCTATGACTGGGCCCATGTGCTGGGATTGAACTAGTAGATGCGGGGCAATATTGCTGGGCGTGTGTACCAAATGACTCTTTAAAAGGGAAAATATATGCACACATATTCACTGCTCCTGACTGATGTAACTTATAAGGGAAATTATCACTCCAGTCTAAAATAATGCAAAAAGGTAAACAAATTGTTAATAAATGCTGCACGTTATTTTGCAGTAATCAACTGCAGCTGGCCCCTTGATAATGTTGAAATAATGAATCTGGATCAATAATTCATGTATGAAATGTCTGTCATTTGACATCAAGAAAAAATGCAAATAGAATTAAATTGTTCTCACCAGCTTCACAGCACTGTATCCCTCTCGCTCCCTGTCTATCTATACCAGCAGATCTCCCGTGGTGTTACTCACAGTGAGTTAGAAGATATGTTACTTTATAGGGTGCAATAAAGAAAGTGTGACAGGGATAGCGTTACAGGAAGTAAACGTGACACTTTACAGGAAGAGCATGCTATACACAAGATTAGTGATATAGATAAAGAATAGAAAGAACTTGCATTTAAATAGTGCCTTTTGTGTCCTCAGGAATTGCTTTACAGCCAATAAATTCCTTTTCAAGCATAGTCACTGTTGTTAAAAAATCATACAACCATGGGGTGGGTTTATAGGCACCAACCCGATTTCAGAACTTAAATGGCAGTTCTGAACTTCCCCGGTTTTGCTCTTGCAGTTTGTGACAATACCTGAATCGTTCGATGGAACTGCCACCTTGAGGTAGGGATTCCTCTGGTCATTTTGTGTAGAAGCAGCATGAAGATGTTCGCAAACTCTCTTTGCTATTTCCAAAAGAACATGGGGACAGATCTTAACTCTGTGCGATAATGTAACACGGGCGATAGCGAGTCGGCAGCCCGTTTTACATCTCTCCCAATTTTTTTGAAGTCAGCGGAAATAAAAATCGCTTTCGCCCATTTTACACTATTTCAAAGTATACCCTCAAGTTTCCAGTCTCGGTCAAAATGCCGAACACGGGAAGCCCTCACAAACCCATTTACAATGTCTCTACACATGGCGATTGAGGAACTCTTACCCCCATTGTACTCATGCCTGGAAACTCATTGTTTGATAGTGTAGCTATACACCAAGTTGAAGGAAAGCAAGACCCTGCATTTATGTAGCGTCCTTCACCATGTCCCGGAGCATTTCACAGTCAACTCAGTACTGTTGAAGTGGAAAAGTGCCAAGTTGCACTTTGAGTGCTGTTACAGTAACTCGTGCTGGCAGGAGGTTAGAACTAGTACTGATAGGAAACTAGTTCAGAGGCGAGTTCCCTAGGCTGAGATGTAGACTGTTTGGGAGACGTTTTGCTGTTAAGAGTTACTGTTCCACAAGTTGTGATGATGAGCAGACTGCTGCTGTCGTGATAACTGCTGCTTACCTAGGATCAAGCACAACACTCAAATGCCTTCCGAGCCTCAGTAAAAGACAAACTGTTGCTCCGTGGGAATAGGTAAGTACTGGTAAAAGACTAACTTGTGCTAAGTAACTGCTGTTTTTCTCTCATCGACCGTGCTCTTAAAACATCTCCACATTGTACTCCCGAGAGCCAGAATCAGGCTTTGCGATGGGTTTGATGTCTGCAGTATTGGCTCGAGGGAGATGGTAGGTTCCATTGTACCGCTAGTGTTTGAAGGATCACAGACACCCCTTCATTAATCACACAGGCTAATGTACAAGTGGGGCTGTGGTGGATGGACTGCTTTCAAAATCGCTATTGATTACTCTACACGTTGTCAGCCGTGGCTCAGTGGCTAGCACTCTCGCCTCTGAGTCAGGAGGTTGTGGGTTCAAGTCCCACTCCAGGGACTTGAGCACATAAATCTAGGCTGACACTCCAGTGCAGTGCTGAGGGAGTGCTGCACTGTCGGAGGTGCTGTCTTTTGGATGAGACGTGAAACTGAGGCCCCGTCTGCTCTTTCAGGTGGACGTAAAAGATCCCAGGGCATTATTTCAAAGAAGAGCAGGGGAGTTCTCCCCGGTATCCTGGCCAATATTTATCCCTCAATCAACATAACAAAAACAGATTATCTGGTCATTATCACATTGCTGTTTGTGGGAGCTTGCTGTGCGCAAATTGGCTGCCACGTTTCCCACATTACAACAGTGACTACACTCCAAAAAGTACTTCATTGGTTGTAAAGCACTTTGAGACGTCTGGTGGTTGTGAAAGGCGCTATATAAATGCAATTCTTTCTTTCTTTCTCACAATGTGTGAAATATTGGCCGATGTTTCATCCTTGACTGTTTAAGAGTGACCCGTGCTGAAAATCACTCTTTGGCTATAAGAGACTGGCTTTCTTCCTCTGTTTGTTAATACTTTCGACAGCTCAAAGCACGGCAGACTCCAAACTTCCATTTTTTGTATGTATGATATATAAAATACTCAGAAGTGTCCCTGTGGAACATCTTGACTATGTACACACAAAGTATTTTCTATTCAAATGCTGGTCTCTTGGGTGCCAACCGTTACAATCTGTATTCTGAAGAGTTCATTTAAACACTACTAATATTGGCAATAAAGGAGCTAAATGTTGGCAGTCGCTACATGGCTTTATAGCATGACGACCTTCAAAGATAATAAATAAACAGTACGTGGAACTTTCTAAATAGGTCAAGATATATCACGGTAATTCTTTGTAAGCTAAGACTTTTCAAAATTACCTGATAACACTTAAACCCGCTCCCAATGATTTAAATGAGTAAAGCACTGTCGGGTGAGGCATTAAGTCAGAATGATCCCGGGGCTAAAAGGGTTAAATTATGAGGACAGGTTGCATAGGCTAGGCTTGTATTCCCTTGAATATAAAAGATTATGGAGTGATGTAATTGAGGTGTTTAAGATGATCAAAGGAGTTTATAGGTTAGATAGAGAGAAACTATTTCCTCTGGTGGGGGAGTCCAGAACAAGGGGGCATAACCTTAAAATTAGAGCCAGGCCGTTCAGGGGTGATGTCAGGAAGCACTTCTTCACACAAAGGGTAGTGGAAATCTGGAACTCTCTCCCCCAAAAAGCTGTTGAGGCTGGGGGGTCAATTGAAAAAAATCAAAACTGAGTTTGATTGATATTTGTTAGGCAAAGGGTATTAAGGGTTCCGGAACCAAGGTGGATAGATGGAGTTAAGATACAGATCAGCCATGATCTAACTGAATGGCGAAACAGGCTCGAGGGGCTGAATGGCCGCCTCCTGTTCCTAAGCCATACAAATCAAGAAAGTCTCTGGTTTGAACCCTAGCCTTTGAGTATTCTCAAGCCAGGTTGGTGGTAGGGGTTGATGTACTGCTACTCCTTGGGGTGAGGATTCCTCTGGCTGCTATGTGTCCTGACGCCGTAAAGAAAAATAGTGAAAGATTGATCAATGAAAGAAGCAAGAGTGTTTTTTCCCCCACAAAGGGATATTAGATCATGGAATAATTTACCACGAGTGACTATCGCAGCAGAAACTATAACATTTAAAAGGTAATTGGAGAAATATTTGAAAGGGCAGAATATAAAAGGATACAGGGCAAGGGCAGGGAAATGGGATTAGAGTAGATAGTTGCAGAGGTATAGGCCCAATGGACCAAATGGACTCTTTCTGTGCTGTAATTTCTATGATTCTATGAAATGCATTAGTCCTCTGGAGTTTCTTGTAAATTCGTGAACACATACATGTTGCCATCACATATTGGGGTAGATTTTGGCTTCAGTGGAAATGAAAATGGGGAAGAGATGTAAAACGGGCTGCCGATTCACTATCACCTGTTTCACACTATCGCACAAAGTCAAGATCCATCCCACAGTGACCAGAGGAATTCTCATCATTCCCTGCTTTTTTTTTAGCTCCAAAATGGCCTGGCAAACCCTGTACAGGTCTACAGTGAGAATCCATTCCATACCTGGTCAATGGCATCTGGGTTTTCAGATACATCAAAGATGACAGCTGTTGCTCCTCTCTGGACTGCCCGCTTAGCCTGCGAAACAAAGTGCAAGATTCCTAAGTACAAAGTACATTTTAAACAAACAAAAACAGTTTAACTACAGTAGTAAGCATGTCCGTGAGATCGTTTTCTCCAATACAATGTATAGCACAGTTAGTAATATTTTTCTAGGCAAGATAGCCAGAGCTCTTTTCAAGGAATACAGTCTGCAGCAGATAAATCTTTACGCCCCTTCCCTCCCCCGGCCTTCCCCCAGAAATCCTCGCTAATATACACCTTGCTTCGGTTAGGCAGATTGTTGAGTTAAATGTGGCATGGATTGTCACCAAAGTGATACAAGGTTAGGATTTTTAACAGTAATACACCATCTTTAAATGTTGCTTGCCTTCTCCTTTTGATTGTTGGCCTTGTATCACACATCATGCACGGTGGAGAAGCTAAGTGAGTGAACTGCTGGCAGGTCTCTTTAATAGTGCTTTGATACTAGATGCCAGGAGATACACAAGAGGGCTCTAGGGTGGTCCTCCAATCCATCTTGCCCCTCCTCTGTGAGGAAACATGGGACCTGTGCTCAGTGCTTCCTCATAGAACCATGGCTACCTTTCAGAATTTGCCATGATTGGCAGGGGGCCGGCATGGAGGTGTGAACCTTAACTCTGCCGGTCCATGGAACTAGTTGGCGTTCCAATGCCATCCCTACAAGCACATTACTCTCACCCACTCCCCCAATTAACTCTCTTGTAGACTCATGCTAGGCTATGGTCCCATGGCAGCCGACAGCCCTCTGGTACCTTGACATGTGAGCCTTGACAATAAGTGTCATCGGGGAAGCCCAATCGTGTCTTCACCCAACGTTTACACAAATACACATTTGCCGATGTAATAACACTTAAAAGTAATTCATTTTGCATGAAATGTTTTGGTGCGGTTCTGAGAACAACACTCAAGAAGCTCGACACCATCCAGGACAAAGCAGCCCGCTTGATTGGCACCCCATCCACCACCTTAAACATTCACTCCCTCCACCACCGACGTACCGTGGCTGCAGTGTGTACCATCTACAAGATGCACTGCAGCAACTCGCCAAGGCTTCTTCGGCAGCACCTCCCAAACCCGCAACCTCTTCCACCTAGAAGGACGAGGGCAGCAGGTGCATGGAAACACCACCCCCTCCAAGTTCCCCTCCAAATCACACACCATCCTGACTTGGAAATATATCACCATTCCTTCATCGTCGCTGGGTCAAAATCCTGGAACTCCCTCCCTAACAGCACTGTGGGAGTACCTTCACCAGACGGACTGCAGCGGTTCAAGAAGGCGGCTCACCACCACCTTCTCAAGGGCAATTAGGGATGGGCAATAAATGCTGGCCTTGCCAGCGATGCCAACATCCAATGAACAAATTTAAAAAAATTTAAAAATGTGATAAATCCAAGTATTTATTCATTTTCTTTTCATTGGGAGTCACTAGATAGCAAGCAGGAGTGGAAGCCCCTGTTCGATGCTCCTTCCCCCCATCCATAAGCAATGGGATGCTGCGGCCAATTTTATCAGCTGAGAGCAACCAACTTAGCATAGGCCAAGGATTGAATCTAGTCTCTGTGACTCAATTCCACACTGTGCAGTGCATTTACCAAGAGAGAACAGGGGGAGCTCAAAGATAAACGTTTTTAATTGAAATACAGCCAAGGGATAAACCATCTGTTCGTGACATCTTTTGCTCATCAATCACTGGAATTTGGTTTTTTTTTCCCAGTTACTCTGAGGTCTGGAAACTATTTCAGTGTGAGATCTGCAACTCCCCTCAACTATGGAAAGGATTGTTTCCTATTATAAAAGTTAAGACATCCTACTGGGCTGCTTATCTCAAGCGAGCTTGTCATCGGGCATTAAGCATTTGAAAAAGTCGAAAATTCTGCTTACAGATTCTGACAACACAAGGCACCACTCAGTCTAGTCATATCAAAATGGCGGCATAAAATGAATGAAGGTATTAGAGGCTTTCTGAAGATGATCGTGCAGGTAGGCCATACTAAGTATTTGTACTCGCAACTCAAATACCACCAGGCCTTCTAATGATACACAGAGCATTCACCGTGTTATTTGAGAATGCCAATGGAAATAAAATGCCACCACTCCTTCCTGTTCAGATGGAATTGCCAGCAGAATGGTTTCACTGTCTCAGCCACCTCGCTATTTGTGGTAGATTCGTGCACGCGCCCGCTCTCGGGGGAGATCCATAGCTTTTTTTAATACTATGAGACCCAGGAGACGGAATGGAAGAATGGATTCCACCATTACAATGGGCCGTCCCTTTCTTTCCACGATTGAGAGTTCCATTTCCTCACATGGAATACAATCTCCGCCAGGTCGACTGGTGCGCTGGGAAGCTGTGATAGACCTAAGAACACAAGGAAATATAGAACAAGAGGTGATTTGCCCAGTCAAGCCCATTCCTTCTATACTCCATGCAGAAACCTCTCTTATCTTGGCGTCTAACCAACTCATTAAACCTCCTGAGGAAAGATTTTGCACATTTTGTTCTTGTCATCTCCTCGCCGCAGGTAAATCAAGTAAAACTCCAGAGTAAGCTAATCCTGTATTCACCATTATATATTAGAGTCATAGAGTTATACAGCACAGAAAGAGGCCCTTCGGCCCATCGTGTCCGGGCCGGCCATCAAGCCCTGTCTATTCTAATCCCATTTTCCAGCACTAGTTGCCCTCCTTGGTATGACCTTTCCATGGTCCCAGCAGCTTCGGGGCCTTCAGGTTCCGCACAGCATTTGGTTAGCTCTGTCTGTACTTATCCATCTAACTTACAGCCCTGTTACTAACCAGATGTTCATCTAACCCCTTTTTTCTAATAGGGTTTGTCCTGCCAATCCACTTTAGGAAGCAGATGGCAATGCCAGTTCAGGTGGAGCTTGCTTGCGGGAACTGCCTGAGGGCGGGGTCGGTCACTCAGCAGCCGGAACAATTGGAAAACAACATGCTTTATCTCGTCAGTCTGTTGGCTCAGGGAAAACATGGTCTCCTTTGGCTCCAACATCAACCAAGTATATGTTCATGTTGCTTTACTACACTGCTCTCAATGGCAGGGGCTCCCATCAATGAAACTTGGCCAAATAAAGAGGACGCCCTGAGGTTGTGAAAGGCGCTATATAAATGCAAGTCTTTCTTTTTTCTTTATACAGTCCCCACCACTTAAAACGTCCACGTTGAAAACGGGCAGTCACGTTTATCGTCCAAAATTTCCATTATCCACTTGCATGAACGTCGATTTCAAAGTTGCCGGCTATAGCGTCTTAAGCGCTTTGTTTATTTCGGGCTCGAACCACTGAGCTTACTCGCCAGGAATCCTCGATCGCACCGGCTGGGCTTACCAAGAAAAACAAGAGTGCTTCGGCTTTAATCAGAAACAGGATGTTTTTGGTTTAAAAGAGGATATATAAACTGCTGGGGGTTTTTTTTTTCCTGGTCTAAATGTACTTTTTTTATTCAATCTAATACTCTCCAAGATAAGTAAAAAGCAATTCTTTCACCAATTAAAATCCAAGCACTTAACAGCGGATTTCGAGTCAGAGTAGAAAGCTGACTTTAAACGTCCGTCCGGTATCCTAATTTCACGGTGTTTACACACGCCACGATACTCTGTGCTGTATTAGTGCTGGAATGAGTGAAATACTCTAAGAAACATGACAAAGATTTTATAGTCTGAACAGAAATTGAACCAATTTATTCTCGCCAAAATAATCTTATTTAATACAATGTTGTTTAAAACAAATCACTTGTAGCTTGCTTGTATTTATTGGCCAGGAAAGTCTACGTTGACAGGTTCCGGATGATTACTGAAAGCACCTTTATCTCAGTTATAAGGACTTACAGTGGGTATTGTGTTGGTAAATTTTCTGGTTTCAGTATATACACTGGGAGAGCACTGTCATAGCGCTGCCTTGTTGTACCGGCCATCGCGTATAGCGGGCAAATCGCGTTCGCATGAACGCGCCCGCTATAAACAGTGGGGACTGTATTACTGGGTTCATTGATGTAGCACTTACTGTTGCAGCTGTGAGTCTATTCCACATAGCCATAACTCTGTGGGGATAAGCATTCCTTCTCATCTCAAATCTTGCTTAAGGTTTATTACTTTTTTTTTTAACTTGCATATATGAGGGAGAAGGGAATAGAGGGGAAAGTGCGGGGGGGGGGGGGGTGTGCGAGGGGGGGGAGGGGAGGGGTGTGCGAGGTGAGAAGAGGTAACTAGAGTGGGTGGAGATTCCTTTGGAGTATAAACACCGGCAGAGACAGTTGGGCCCAATGGCCTGTCCCTGTGCTGCAGACTGGAGGTCATTCTACGTAACACTTGCATCCTTGAGTTTTGTGCTCACAGTCAAAGTTAAATAACCTGCTTCCATCTACATTGCCCAGAACTCTCCGCATTTAAAATTCTGAATCGGGTCTCCTCTCAATTATTGTTCCTACTGAAATCCAGATTTTGGCATTGTTCTTTCTGATCCTCCACACTGATCTTAGCCAGGCTGTCTGGGGCTGTGATTGTGGTTTGGGGGTGGGGGGGCTGTGGGGAGTGAAGCGAAGACCAGGAGATCCTTCTGAGAGAAGAAAAATGATTTAAAATTGTATTCATTTGGAAAAGGTGTCACTCCAAAGTGCCCAAATGCCCATCTTAAGTAGAGGTAAAAGGTACGCACCTGAGACACTGCATCCCGTCCTTTCTCTTTACAGATGCTGTGCACTTCTACCATTGCCCACCTTTACTTTTAGTTGGTATAAAGAACATTACATATCGCAAACAACGAAAATCTTATCCCTTAAAAAGCGGTGGAAAAATAACTTCTCATGGAGTTGGGTGATTGGGGGGGGAGGGGGGGGCGGGGGAGAGGGGGATGGAGGGATGAAGTTTTTTTCCCCTCGAAGTTTAAGAGCGGACACGTTGCTGAGCACTGTAGCAACTGAGAAAAAAATGGAAACATTGCAGGCTTCCTAGAATAAGGTGGGAGTCGACACTTTATTTCTGAACTTCAAAGAGCTGGGTATTAAGGCCGTGTCCCTCACAGCTTTAGAGGAGTGAATTTATGGGTGGTGCGCAGCACACTGGCGCTGTTAATGGGAACAGAGCTGCGAGTGTGCAGCTGCTGTAAACTGTATTGATTTATTGCAGTGTTTATTTCATTCAAGGAGTAAACTCATCCAGCGACATAATCTCTCAAATGAAGTCGTGAGGCTTTAACCCTTCGACTGCAGCATCCACGTTCAGCTTTGTGCAATGTTCCCACGATGAAAGCTCTTCTCGTCCGTCCCTGCTTCAAACTGTTTGAGGACTGTTCAGTGTTTGGAAGGCTTCCCCTCTCTAATTTCTCTCCTTAATGCGTCAACTCATGCTGGGGTCTGGGCCCCACCCAAGCAGCCATTATTTGTGTGCGAGGCCGAGCCACGAGTAGAGGTAAACGGAGGGCAGATCACAACCGAGCATGATCTGTCCTCATCAGATATACAAGTAGGTGCAACTTCCATTTCAGATGGTGATCAGAAGCAAGAAACCGGGCTGATTTTCCCCTACCCTAACCCAGAGGGTGTGAATGGCAACTGTCTTGCCCCTACTGCTATCCTGGCTATAATCAGTTAAGTCAGGATGGAATTGAACTGGTCTTCGGTTCCTGGCCTTGATATCTGTTGGTTTCCATTCCACGTTGGGCAGTGCATTTTGCAATGGAGCCATTCTTGGGAGTTCGCCCAGAAAGCTTTCACGTGCTCCCAAAATGAAGTAACTTTGTAATATTTTTAGTTTTGATGCAAAAGGGTTAGAGAGATCATCACATGGCACCCGGCTCTACTCCAGTCCAAACCAAACTTGGGCCAGTTTGACTTTTAGTTGGATTGGCTTGATAACAAAATGGAATGGGACTCAGAATGGAAGTGCTAATTGAAGCCTCAAGAGATCAGGCATACAGTGGGCCTCCCTCCACCCGCACTCCAATCTTTGACGTCAAATGGAGAAGAATGAGCTGTGCAATAAAACAGTGTTGCTTACTTCAGCAGTACAGAAGATCTTTTAATCCAGATACAAACGCCTAGCTCAAATGGCTCGGGTTTCCGCAGACTAAAGCAGGAATGTTCCACACACGCTGTTGATGCAGCTGGCTTTCTGGGCTGGAAACAGTCAGGTTTCCCTCAGACTCCATTCTCCGCTGCAAAGCTGCAGCTCAACGAGCTTAAGCAATGAAGCTGATCCCTGGTGTTAGAAGGGTGAACTATGAGGAATGACTGGATAAACTAGGCCGCTTCAGCCTTGATAAGGCATGTCTTAGAGGGCACCACATCGAGGCATACAAGATACTTAATGGGGTAGAGAAAGTAAACGCTGATAATGGGATAAAGTAAACCCTGAGCAATACTTCAAATAATCCAAGGTAGCTGACTCACAAGGCAGGTCCACAGTTGTGAGGAGCAAGCTTATGATAGAACCCAGGAAGTATTTCTTTACACAAGACAGTGATCAAAAACTGAAATGGGTGACCAAGAATGGTGGTTGAGGCTTAGGACACTGGACTCAAAAAGCTGGAAGCTGTAATGAAAAGATGGTAGAGTGGGTATTCTGAAGGATGAGATCCAACAAGCCGAAGGGCTTTCTTCATCCGAAGTGATCTTGTGATGTGGAACTGTTCTGGATCTTCTCCCAAATCCCTGGGCTGGTGGTCCCTTGATAAGGTTTAAACAATGAGCAGAGCCATATGATCAAATTGGAGCAGTTTGGTTTTGAATAATTTGAGGCATTGTATAAATCGGAGATGAATAGATTAATTTGAGGAAAATCACTGGTTGGTGCACAGGAAAAATCAGGCCAAATGTAGACTCAGTGGGGTAGATCTCGACTTTGTGCGATAGTGTAAAATGGGCGATAGCGAGTCAGCAGCCCGGTGTACATTTCTCCTGATTTTTATTCCGATTGACTTTAATGGAATTGAAAATGGGAAGAGATATCGCACAAAGTCAACATCTTACCCAATGACTTCTCCCAGTCTCCCGCTGTAACTTTGTCAGGAGACTAGCAGTAACGGTATAAACAGTTGTTTGCAGCTATTTACGTCATTTCTTTGGGACGTCCATTGGCCTCTCATGGTAACTCTGACAGAAGCCCTCGGAAAACAGCGTAAATGGCTGTTTTTAACCGTTTCCCCGGGGATTGCGCCTGTCTCTCAGCAGGGCTATGGTGGGAGACTGAAAGAAACCTGGAGTTTCAGGGCTGGTACGGAGGTCCTGAAGGCCAGTTCAAAGGAATAACTTTGTGGTTCCTAAGCCAGATTTATGGCTGAATAACCGTGGGTGACTTCCCAACATACCTTGCACGAGCAGGGGTGAAAGTTCACTGGGCACAACATCTGTGCTCGCCAGCCCGCAATTTTCCGCTTATTCACTTTAATGGAGGGGAAGTTGTGGACTGGCAGACACTTCAGTAGAATTCCTGCCCCTTGCTATTTAAATGTTTACTGGCCTTCCCAATGTGCGAATTGTTCAGTAGAATAAGCGTTCTGACTCACAATTCAGTTTGGATTCTTTAAAATTCAAATAATCCAAGTGAGAATTCCGTAGAAGATCTCCTCTGTTCACTATTTGTAGCAAAATTGGAAACGTCAGTACAAAGAACACATTTGCAATTTTGCTACGAAGCATTGAACACAGAACCCGAGATGTTTATAGCTTAGAAGGAGGGTCATTCAGCCCATTTTGTCTGTTCATTGCACGAGCAATCTCGAACTAATCCCATTGCTCGCCCCATAGCCATGTATCTTCTTCTGCTTTAAATATTTATGCAACAGTTTTTACCTCAACTGCTCCCTGTGGCAAACCATTCCATACCCGAACAACTCTGCATAAAGACTTTTTTCTAACCTTTCTCTTCACTCTTAGTGACAATTTTAAGTTGATGTCCCTCAACACTGACTCCCCAACCAGAGGAGATGGTCTTTCCCTATTCTCCCTATCAAAACCCTTTGTAATTTAAAAAAACCTTTGATTAAATTTCTTCTTGGCCTTTTCTGTTCCAGCAGAAATAGTCCCCGTGTCTCAGGTCTCCGCAGAACTATAGTTTCTCATCCCTGGCATCATCCTGCAAAGAGTGGCCTCTCCAACAGACAGCATCTTCCTGGATCATGAGGGAACACGGATAGATCCGCAACCCGCAGCCCCCCCACCCCGCCGGAGGCCTCTAATTGATTAGCTAGATGTGCCCTCATCACTCACCAGACTGTGAGGGAACTTGGGCAGATGTCACGGGCACCACAGGCAGAGAAAATGAAAAGGGAAGCAAAAGTACCAGATGGGACACTCGCTCACAGAAACCAAACAAGAGACACACAAACCTTTAATGTTGCTTCCAAAATGACACAGGGCTCGTACAGAAAGGACACAAACTGGAAAAACTCCCCTCTAGACATGTACATTGACATTTTTTTTGTGGGGGGGGGGGTTGGCGGGGTGGAATTAGTGGAGAAAGATTGAAAACAAACCGTCGGAAGTCAAGTGACAGGAATCTTGCAGGATATTGAAATTTCAACCAATACAGGGTTTGTTTTGCCTGTTAAGTTGGGCCCTACTGTACTGATCGTGATCTCAGTAGAACAGAAATGGCCTTTGCCATACTGATGCTTCAAGTTTGAATTCTTTTGCAGTAAAATGATCATAATTGTAACATCCTTCTCCCTGAGCGAACAATGCTGGCAAATGGAGAATAAAGCTCACGGTGCAGAGTGCTCGCTGTCCAGTAGGGGGCACTCTTTTCCCTCTTATAACTTAGCAGGATGCGCCAAGGAGTATTAACTAAACAGGAGCAGGTTTGTCTTCTGTAACTCGGTACTTCTGCAGGTGTTAGAGGCCGAGACCCCCTGCAACACCTTTACATCTGAAATCCCTTTCAGATCACAGGTTCCAATTCACAGCATAATAATATTGGAAATGGATATTGGCCCTATTTAGAGCTGGAGACTTCTGAAGTATGGACATCCAGCATGAATCTTTCAAAAGACTTCAATACATTTTTGCTGAAGTAAAGTATCCTCACCTAAAACTGGTTTGAGATCTTACCACAGGAACCCAGGACATCAAAAATATAATTTGCATACTATAATCAAGGTCAGGCACTGCATTGTTGTAAAGACGCCCACCTAGCACACAATGAGCTGGATTTTCATTGACCCGTGGAGGTGGGTTTGGAGGCGTGTGGGGGGTTGAAATTGTGAAAATTGGCAGGCGGGCAGAAGCCTGCCTGCATCCCGCCTCCACGCAATTTTCATTAAATCGCGTCTGCTGGTCCTGACTCCGTCCCGCCTCTTAGAGGCGGGATAGGCTGTTAAGGTCGGCCGGCTGGCTGGCATATATGGATGGCTATGTGGATGGATGGGGAGGAGACATATCTGGGAGTGGTGGTGTAAAAATATCTGGGAGCAGACTTAGGGCTGCTGCTGCTCATTTTGCATCCAGGTCCTCTCACAGCAAAGGCCAGGCAGTCTTTGAAGACCTTCAATGCAGCAGCAATGATGACATCATCAGAGGTGACTTTCAGACTGAAAACACTAATTGGTTCATGGGTTCCCACATGCTGCAACTCAATTGCCCAATTAGGTGAAAATTGCATCAATCTCCCACATCCAATTGCAGGCGGGTGGATAACACGAAAAGCGGATGACACGACCCCAACCCGCCCCAGTATCAAAATCCAGCCCAATATGTTTGTGGGACAAAGTAACTGTTCGTCACAGAGAGATTTTCACCACCGTGACTTTCTACACAGATAGTTGACTTAACTCGAAACATTTAAAATGTAATATTGTAAAGTGTAGCTGCTCAGTGTTAACAACTTGCATTTATATAGCGCCTTTAACATAGTAAAAAGTTCCAAAGTGCTTTACTGGAACGTTATCAGACAAAATTTGACACTGAGCCACATAGAGAGATATTAGGACAGGTGACCAAAAGCTTGGTCAAAGAGAAAGGTTTTAAGGAGTATCTTAAAGGAGGAGAGAGAGGTAGAGAGGTGGAGGGGATTAGGGAAGAAGTTCTCGAGTTTAGGGCCCAGACAGCTGAGGCAAAGGAAATCGGGGATGCATAAGAGGCCAGAATTGGATGAGCACAGAGTTCTCGGAGGGTTGTAGGTTTGGAGGAGGCTACAGAGATAACGCGGCAGGTACCTGGATCTACGGTATAAAGCCGCTCTTATACCGGTTTCTGTAGAGTTTGGATTCCAGGAAACCAGCGTGTGAGCAGGCTCGCACTGTTCATGCGACCAACTCCAGCTCCCTTATCCCGGTGGTAGGATCGTACTCACAGCTTACACAGGGTCTACCAGCCTTCCCGGGGTCTAACAGCCTTCCCAGGACAACGCTGCCATTTCCCAATGCTTGGCTCATCTTCAACCGGCGGCAGCAACCCAAAGACCCCAGGAAGGCTGGTAGACCCTGATAGACCACAAACTAAATGAGTAGCTGGTATAACGGCAGCGCAAAATGCAGCATCATCACTGGGCTTGTCCCCTTTTCATGGTATTCCCACTTGAACGGTAAAAGAATATCCAGCAATAACACGATAGATGTTGTCCTCTCAGACTATGTCTGGAGAGCACATTGAGCTCTATAACGTGAGGGTGAAGTACTGGTAGGCACTGATGGTGATGGAGTAATTGGAGATGGTGTATTATGATTGTGACACCATGGAAGTGTGATTCTTGGCCAATATTTATCCCTCAACCAACATGACTTAAAAAACAGATTATCTGGTCATTATCATGTTGCTGTTTGTGGGATCTTGCTGGATGCAATTTGGCTGCCGCGTTTCCTACATCACTGAAAAGACTACACGATAACATCAACAAGTTCCATCCCACCATCAAACTCACCATGGACTACTCCTCAGAATCGGTTTCATTCCTGGACACACGAATCTCCATCAAAGACGGACACCTCAGCACTTCACTCTACCGCAAGCCCACGGACAACCTCACGATGCTCCACTTCTCCAGCTTCCACCCTAACCACGTTAAAGAAGCCATCCCCTATGGACAAGCCCTGCGAATACACAGGATCTGCTCAGACGAGGAGGAACGCGATGGACACCTACGGACGCTGAAAGACGCCCTCGTAAGAACGGGATATGACGCTCGACTCGTCGATCGACCGTTCCGACGGGCCACAGCGAAAAATCGCATAGACATCCTCAGAAGGCGAACACGGGACACAACCAACAGGGTACCCTACGTCGTCCAGTACTTCCCCGGAGCGGAGAAACTACGCCATGTTCTTCGCAGCCTTCAACATGTCATCGATGACGACGAACACCTCGCTAAGGCCATCCCCACGCCTCCACTACTCGCCTTCAAACAGCCGCCTAACCTCAAAAGTACCATCGTTCGCAGCAAATTAACCAGCTTTCAGGATAACAGCGACCACAACACCACACAACCCTGCCACGGCAACCTCTGCAAGACATGCCAGATCATCAACACAGATACCATCACACGTGAGGACACTACCCATCAGGTACATGGTACATACTGTGACTCGGCCATCGTTGTCTACCTCATACGTTGCAGGAAAGTATGCACCGGAGCATGGTACATCGGCGAGACCATGCAGACACTGAGACAACGTATGAACGGACACCGCGCAACAATCGCCAGGCAGGATTGTTACCTCCCAGTCGGGGAACACTTCAGCAGTCAAGGACATTCAGCCTCGGATCTGCGGGTAAGCATTCTCCAAGGCGGCCTTCGAGACACACGACAACGCAAAATCATCGAGCAGAAACTGATAGCCAAGTTCCGCACCCATGAGGACGGCCTCAACCGGGATCTTGGGTTCATGTCACGCTACATGACGTAGAGTCATCCAGACTCGAGTCGTCGTTGGCTTGTTCACAGATGTGATTTCCAGTAAAAAAAAGTAAAATTTTTTTAAAGTTTATGGTTTTCCATACAGACTGCATTTGACACATTAGACCCCCTGTGACCCCACCTCATTGTCTGAGTTGTATTTTGCTATGTCTTTGATGTGGTGCCTTCCTGGCTGACCTGATTGTTTCTCTGCCGAGGTGTGACGAAAGGCAGTCAGAAAGATTAAATGTAGTCATCTGACATTGTACGCTACACATGCATTGTTCTCTGTCTATATATGCTTTGCCGATTCGTATTCCTTCACTTCACCTGACGAAGGGGCAGCAGCTCCGAAAGCTTGTGATTTCAAATAAAACTGTTGGACTATAACCTGGTGTTGTGCGACTTCTCACTTTTGTCCACCCCAGTCCAACACCGGCATCTCCGCATCATTTCCTACATTACAACAGTGACTACACTTCAAAAGTACTTCATTGGCTGTAAAGCTGTTTGGAACGTCCTGAGGTCATCGTGAAAGGCGCTATATAAATGCAAGTTCTTTCTTTTCTTTCTCGATGCCCCATAGTTCAAATATGCCTCATGACAAAATTGGTCAATATGACTTGTTACTTCAAACCATCCAAAGATAGTCTGAAGGCCAAGAGGATTAGGGGAAACTGTTTGACATTCTGCCTTTAAAGCATTGGTGGGCGGGGTGTACATCAGGGAGGTGCACGCATCCAAATACAAACCTCCAGCCATTTGAGATTGCAAAGCAAAAACCATGTACACATGGGGGCCGGGAACTTGATACTACCTGATGCGTGAACTGAATGTGTGCCGAGCACAATGCAACTGCTGAAAGAGTACCTTCAGTTCAGCATTACCGATCAACCAGAGCCGACCTGAATGCGAATGTTTAATCGCAGTTCTTCATATGAATCGGTTCTCTTGTAAACTCACCCGAAGTCTGAAGCCAATGCATTATTCTAGAGTAGAGGGCCTCCGGCCTCCTTGCTTTGGACCAAAATGGAAACTAGCACACACTCTATTAAATAGGTGGCCCGAGTACACCAGGATCCGCACTCCGAGTAGGGAGGCTGCAGCGACATCTGATGCCACCCCACTGGAGTCGGTCCAAATGTGCTGGGCATGTTTTTTTTTTAAATCAGCAATCAAAACAGCTTCAGTGAGCAAAGAGATAAAGGCCTGTGCAAGCAGGGTCAACGGAGATGCCAAGTGCTCTCAAACCACAGGCTTGGCTTGCACCTTAGTGCTGCGAAGGGTACATCTGCAAACACACATTTATTTTATATACTAAAAAAAAGCAATGGGGTTTCATTTCAGTTGTCTCCACTCCCAACCTGGGACAGCTGCTGAGATGTGGAGGGAAAAGAAAATGAGAATCATACAGCACAGAAGGGGACATTCGGCCCATCGTGCCTGTGCTGGTTCTCTGTAAAGGCTAGCCAATTCGTCCCAATCTTTCTTCACAGCCCTGCATATTTTTCCTTTTCAAGTATACATCCAATTCCCTTTTGAAAGTTACTATTGAATCTGCTTCCACCCCAACTTTCAGGCAGTGCATTCCAGATCACAACAACTCACTGCATAAAAAAAATCTACCCATCTCAACAACAACAAGCATTTAAATAGCACCTTTAAAGTAGTAAAACATCCCAAGTGGCTTCACAGGAGCATTATCAAACAAATTTTGACACCGAGCCACATAAGGAGATATTAGGACAGAGAGGTAGAGAGGCGGAGAGGTTTAGGGAGGGAATTCCAGAGCTTAGGGCTGAGGCAACTGAAAGCATGGCCGCCAATGGTGGAGCGATTAAAACCGGGGATGTGCAAGAGACCAGATTTGGAGGAGCGCAGAGATCTCAGCTGGAGGTGGCTACAGGGATAGGGAGGGGTGAGGCCAGGGAGGGATTTGCAAACAAGGATTCTTATGCCAATTATCTTGAACTGGGGCCGGGGGGAACCAAAAAGCACAAATTGCAAATTCATCAAAGTCGAATCAAGGCTAATTGGCGATTATCTCCTATTAACCAGAAGCCTAAAACGTTTTACGAACCTCCCGTCTACTTTGAGGAAGAAACCCTGGCTTTACCTCAGTGACGAGGATGTGTGTAGGGGCTGCCAGTTCTGGTTGAACGCATTCCTGGAAGTTTTATCACATGACCTCCTGCCCCCAACTGCCCCGCCCAGTAAAACAGCTATTTTCCCCATCTCCAATATTTTTCTAACTAAGAAATGAAAGTGTTTAAAGAAAATGGAAAAAAAAAACACAATTCTTTTTCATGCCCTTATGATTTTTCTCCTGGGTTGCTCGCAGCGGGTGTCCGAGAGATTAATCTTCAGTTCTTGGAGACTCCAGGATAATCTTGGAAGGTTAGCAATCCTATGCATGTGTTGAAATGTAAAAGGCCGGGAATTACTTCTCCAGACCTCAAGTACAAGGCCCTTGCATTGTCCTGCGCCAAGCACTTTTCCGGTCGGGCTCTCTTTCTCGACCTCCTTAAACTTTGATGATCAACTTCCTGATCAAAAAGAGAGAGGGAGGAGGGGGGGGGGGGGGGGGAAAACAAAAAAATCGGGAAATTAGGTTTCATCGCCGAAGCGTTTCCATCGCAGCCCAGCGAGCACGGCTAACATTTCTGCCCCTTTTGATGTCTGCTAACCCGGTTAATAATTAATGGCTTTAAGTGAAGGGCTAAAAGAATCTCCATTAGGGCTATCCCTCTGGTGCAGAGGCTTGCCTGAAAAAACAGGGGAGGTGGTGGGGGCGGAGGGAACTATTCCCTTCAGGCATATCCCAGGCCACCCAATGCTTCTGTTTTCCCATCCCCTGGTTCTGAAGGAAGGCCTCAAGTCTTTAATTTTCAAGCTGTCACAGTTTGTATTACCTGCCTCTAATTACAGAATTGTTTCTTGCAGGTGCGTTAAACATGGAGGGGGAAACGTGTGCCATTAACTCTTTCTCTGCCACAGCTTAAACACTGACTCAGGATTGAGGGGCTGGATGGAAGGGAGTAGATTCTGTGTTCCTTTATGTTACTCCTGATAATACAATTTGGCCCTCAAACAAGTTAAATTATTCAGGAATTCAAACTAAGAGCGTAAACTAACAACAGCAAAGTGGGTATTTAGCGCTCATTAAAATTCAAAATGATCAGATGCATCGAAACACATGGAAGATACAACATGGAAACAGGCCTTTCGGCCCAACCAGTCCATGTTGGCGACAGTCCTAATCACCCCAATTCACATATCCCGTCAACCCCTCTTCCTTCAGCCACCTATCCAATCCCCTCTTGAATGTGGACGTGGGCTCGGAATTTCCTTAGACTTTCTGTCGCTGGGCCACCGTACCTTTGGCGGAAACCCCATCTGCCGGCAAAAATGGGGTTTCCATCGCACTTCTGGCTAAGATACGGCAGCACAGCGGCAGAAAGATATTCTGGACCATAGTTTCTGCCTCACCCGCCAACCCGGAAAGTGAATTCCACAGCCTCAACTCTGTGTAAAAAGGTTTCTTCTCCTCCCCCCCACCTTCTCAATCAAATTCAGGGACTTCAAAGTCGGCGCAGACTGTATATTAGAACTATCCACTTCCTACATCAGTCTGATACCACAGCATCTTCATGGCACAGTGCGGGAAGCATACCAGATGATTCAAATGGCGTTTATCTCCTACAAATAACCTACAAGAGACATTCCCCATCTCAGCAGAGCGGTCTTGGGTGGGATTGTTTTTACAGAGCGGAGGTGCTCTTATGATACAAATAAAGAAAGGCGACAACCCAGCACGGCATTAGTTCTTTGTCCGGAGGGCAGTCAAGCAACCTGCTCCCCGCCATGCCTTTCCCAATCCCTTGCCTGCTAAAATGGTATATAATAGTAGTCCAGCGTGATTCACACTTCCCCTCCCTGTGGGAAGTCTGTCTTCTTCACTGTGTAGTGAAACTACGCACTTTTATATTGCACAATATCCAGTCCTCCACAGTGTGGGCCTTGCGCAGTTGGCTACAAGCCAAACAGAAGACCGTTGGGATTGGATAAGGCCCGCTGCCAAGACTACCTATTTCTAGTGGGTCTATCGGGTTGCCAGCCTTAGCGAGTCCCTACATGGGTAAAATTCTACTCCCTGTATCTCCATGGCACAGCAAGTCAGAGCCTTCCCACCCTCTTCTGAGATGAGAGAACCATCCGTTACCAGTGTTTGAGGAGTCGGCTTTCAAAATTCAGCGGAATTTCCAAAACTAGGAACGTTTGAGCTCCAGTGTTCATGTCCGAGCTTCCAGACTTCCCCAACACTTCAGTAGTGACCTCCACAGCTTCGCCCTTCCTCAGAAACCATTGCTGGGTTATACACATCATCAAAGACAATGCAATCTTCGTGGAAAGTTTCTGGCAACCCTTTATTGTTCACTTTTAAACATACTGTGCAAAACCTTGAATTGTTTTGAAACCTGCTGTTGTCACTTGCTTATAAAGTAGCCGTGGCTCAGTGGGTAGCACTCTCACCTCCTGAGTTAGAAGATTATGGGTTCAAGTCCCACTCCAGAGACTTGAGCACAAAATCTAGGCTGACTCTCCAGTACTGAGGGAGTGCTGCACTGTCGGAGGTGCCGTCTTTCAAATGAGATGTTAAACTGAGGCCCCGTCTGCCCTCTCAGGTGGATGTAAACGATGGCGTTATTTCGAAGAAGAGCTGGTGACTTCTGGCCAATATTTATCCCTCAACCAACATCACTAAAATAGAATATCTGGTCATTATCACATTGCTGTTTGTGGGAGCTAGCTGTGCACAATTTGGCTGCTATGTTTCCTACATTAAAACAGTGACTACACTTCAAAAGGAGTTCATTGGCTGTGAAGTGCTTTGGGACGTCCCCGAGGCCATGAAAGGTGCTGTGTAAATTTTCTTTAATGTAAATTTAAAAAGTACACAGCCCTTCCCCCTCCGCCCTGGACAAAAGCGTTGACCGAACGCTTTTCCTGAAGAAAGTGCCCCTTTAAAAGTTTTATTTACTAGTGAGCAGTCATGGCGGGAGAGTACTAAATCTGTGCAGGGTGAGAGCTGTAAGGAATATTCGGCATTTAAAGAGCCAGTACACAGTGGCAACAGCGTACACAATTACGGTTTCGCATTTCCACTTATTCCTTTTGTTCCTTTCTCCGGTTTCATTATTTGCACAACCTTAAAAAAGTTCAATAGGGGGGGCATTACGTTGGAAGTAAATTACAGCACAAGTTAGTATTTTTACAGTGCAGAATAAATTGCTACCACCTGCGGTCCACTTGCCACACTGGCTGCTGAGTGGTCTGTTCATGATAGTTTATCACGACTCAAATATACAGAAAAGAAGCAGGGGGAAAAGAAGGAAGATTGCTTTAGGACGCAGTGGTGCTGTTTTACCGCACTCAAACTTTTACATCTGCTGATGTGACAGACACCACAGTGAGACAATCACATCTGTGTCACGGCTTCCTGGGAACCCCGGCCCGGTTACAGATTGCTGATAGCGTGCTTGAAATGATTATGATTGAATTTTGCATCTTACACTGTCAATGATCCCACCCCTCGTGATCCTCTTAAATACTGGGATCCCTGCTGCTTCAACACAACAGGAAATCCGAGTGCCTGCACGCTATTCTCTGCAAGTTTCTTTCCCCCCCCCAGTTTCCCCTCTTTCCCTTCTGGTATGTTCCATGGAGGCTGGCAGTCTTCCACTACCTCACCCCAAGTGGCTATTCTTAATGTGCGAGCTTGGATAGTGAATGGCAGTTCAACAGTTGGGGCATCACAGAGTCATAACAGCACAGAAGGAGGCCATACGGCCCATCGAGTCCGTGCCGGCTCTCTGTGGAGCAATCCAGTCAGTCCCATTCCCCCGCTCTATCCCCGTAGCCCTGCAAGTTTATTTCCCTCAAGTGCCTATCCAGTCTCCCCTTGAAAATATTGAGTGTCTCCGCTTCCACCACTTCCGTCGGCAGCGAGTTCCAAGTCCTCACCACTCGCTGCATAAAAAGGTTTTCCTCACATCCCCTCTGTATCTATTGGCTAAAACCTTAAATCTGTGTCCCCTAGACCTTGTACCATGAACTAGTGGGAACAGCCTTTCCCCGTCTAGCCTATCCAAACCAGTCATAACCTTGTACACCTCTATCAAATCACCCCTCAACCTTCTTTGCTCTAATGAAAACAAATCCAGAAAGAAAAGAAAGACTTTATATAGCGCCTTTCATGACCACCGGATGTCTCAAAGCGCTTTACAGCCAATGAAGTACTTTTGAAGTGGAGTCACTGTTGTAATGTAGGAAACGCGGCAGCCAATATGCGCACAGCAAGGTCCCACAAACAGCAATGTGATAATGACCAGAAAATCTGTTTCTGTTTTATGTTGGTTGAGGGATAAATATTGGCCAGGACACCGGGGATAACTCCCCTGCTCTTCTTCGAAATAGTGCCATGGGATCTTTTACGTCCACTTAAATCCAGCTTCTCCAACCTGTCCTTGTAGCTAAGATCCCCAGCCGATCCTGTTCTCAACTGATGTCCACACCAAGTGCTTTCGAAGGTGAGTGGGTTAAGGGTGAGGGCGGGGAGAGGGGGTGGTGGTGTCATTGGATAATGATCAGGAGCCTTGTCTGATTTCTCCCCCACCCCACCCCTTCCCTAGTGCCCCAACTGATATCAGGTAACTCGTCACTGACCGAGAATTGAACTTGAGACCTTCTAGTCAGTGTGGTTGAGTGCGATACCGTACCTTTAACCATTAGACACAGAGGATCTACAATATTTTCTATTATCTTACTTCCCCTACGCTTACGTGGATTGTCTGTGTCGTCTAGCCTTATGGGCCGAGAGTATGGGCAGGAGACGTGTTCTCAAGCCTCTGCCAGTTTCTAGTATAACGGACCATTAGGAGGTAAACGGCAGCAAGATAGGTAGGCTCTCCACTGCTCCTCCTGCCAAACGAGGGAGGCCTGGCCCCTGCTGGAGGCTTCTCCATGGTGGAATGGTTGAGATGCGGAGATGCCGGTGTTGGACTGGGGTGGACAAAATTGAGAGGTCGCACAACACCAGATTATAGTCCAACAGTTTTATTTGAAATCACAAGCTTTCGGATCACCTGAGGAAGGAGCAAATCGATAGCTCCGAAAGCTTGTGATTTCAAATAAAACTATAGAATGGTTGAGATCAGGAATTCACAACCTGGTGAAGCACGGCTGGATAATTATATCCCACCACTCTCAGTGGCAGGAATGTCAAGGCAACTGTACCACCATCGAGGTAACTATAAAACTCGTGGGGGGGGAAAATTCGGTGGGTTAGCGCCTCCCATTAGTGCCTCCGGAGGGCGCTAACGGGGCGCTAGGAACTTAGCGCCCGAGTGCAGTGATTTTAGCGCCGCTCGCGAAATTGACCAGTCGTTTTGCGGCAGCACTAAACAATACCGCCACGATCTCCTGCGCCCACAGATCGTGACGTCAGTCAAGTGTGCAACGCCCCGGTAGCGCCCCGGACCGGATATTGAGTCGCGCCCCCTGCCTTAGCGCCTGCCGCTAGGAACGACAGGTAGAGGGAATGTTTTCAAGTCAGGAAGGGGCTGTGGGAGTGCTATTTAAAGGCGGGCGCTTCCTGCCTTTTCTTGTCGGCAAAATTTTTGGTTTTAACGCTGTCCTAAGGAGTTTTGGCCCTCAGCACCACTTTTGAGGTTCCTAAGCACCGAGCTCTTTCCCTGGGCCTATCCATTAGTGCTTCCAACACAATTGCTTTAGAGCTCTCTCCAGGCCGAGATTCAAGGCTGCAATGAGCAGGGTGTGGCTGGCAGCAAGATGGCCCCTCCCCTTTAAGAACTGGACGGCACCAGTCTGTCTGGCTTCCATGGTAACTGACATCGCCTGAGCTTCGGTAGCGTTCTGAGGTAGCGCCTCGCTCCCCGACGTTAGCGCCTTAAGAGAGGTGTGTAGCGCCTGATTTAGCGCTCCAATCACCTCCAGGGGTGATAGAGGCGAATTTTGCAGTCGGAGGCGAGAATTAGCGCCGGGCGCTAAACTTTGCGCCCGGCCGATAGTAGCGCCCCAAAATGGACGATACCGAATTTTTCCCCCTTGAAGTTAGAACCTTTTGGGGGGGGGGGGGGGGGGGAGGTGGAACAACTAGGCCCAGGCTTCATGGTTCAGATTGTGAGAGCTTCACTTGTTCCAACTCGTGCAGGCTGGAAGTTTTCAGAGTTAATGAATGTTGGTTTGCTGCTATTTTCCAAACATACACTTGTGCTAGAAATACGTTGACGTGTGACTGACCACTAGATCATGTTCCTCTGATTGTTCACTGGACATTTTTCAATTAAGATTGAGAAAGAGAAATCTTTCATAACTTCTGATTGATTGAGAAATGAAGGAATCACTGTTGCAAGAGAGAGGCTGTTGTGACACAGCCCGAGCTGCCGCTACGGTGGTGCCGGACTCGAATGCTTACATTAAAATAAACTGTGGTTCATCCCTTCTCCCCCCACCCCACCCCCCAACAAATAACTGCAATAAACGGGTCTTTTTGTTGTCGAGGCTTGCAAGCCAGAAATTGTTGATTATCAATAGAGCATTTCCGGGAGGAGGGTGAGGTGGGGCGGTGGGGGGGGGGGGGGGGTGGGCGGTGGGGGGAACAGCGGAGAGTTAAAAAAAAATCAGAATGGCCATCATGCACCTGTCTGCACAGTGAGCGGTTTGTAAATCCGTTTCAAAAAGATAACAGACCTTTAAAACACTCCAAGAGCATCTTTCATTGTAAAGGTTACAGCAGACCCGTGTGATTGCTGTGAGTTCCAGTGCTTTGACTGGCCTCAGTTTATGCACAAGCACGTCCAGCTTGCAGTAAAGCCAGAAGCTTATGCTCCATGTAATGCTCTGTCGTGTTCTTGGCTTGCAATCAAGAAATTCATTCAAGGCGACAATGTGCCTTTAAATTATGAACTTGAGCAAGAAGTGTTTTAAATCCCGCTGACGGTGAAGCCCGGGGGTTTTAAGCTGCTTGGAGGCCAGAAGTGCAAATACAATCCTATCTACATTTAAAGGAGCAGCATCATCCTGGTGGAGGGTTTTGTAACACTGTGTTTGTAAACAGAGATGTGTGTGATGATTCAATCACAACTTATCAACAGTTAATTTTTAACTAAAAATATTTTTTTTTAAACTTGATTGAAGATGAGCAAAGTGTTGGTAGAGTGATCCTGTCCAACATCTCCTGCAAGTGAGGCAACATCAGCCCTTTAACACCTTCTACTCCAACATAGCTCTAACCTACTAAACTGCCAATAAAGATCCCCCCCCCACCCGCCCCAATATTCCTCCCATTTCTCCCCATCTCTCCTGAAAGCACTGCCTCATACAATTCAGTTCCTCACTCAAGCGATTTTTGAAGTGTGGTGAGTGTGAGCAGGACTGTGGGAGAAGAATCACAACTCAGCCCAATCCAGTCCTCAGCCAAGAGTTCAGACCATCAATCAACCTGGGGCAGTCTGCTCTAAATGGTTCATATTATATCCCACGGTTCATTTGCTCACTGACCTATCAGAGGAGAGGGAGATCAATCTCGATCGTGTGTTTTAAATTTTGATCAGGCAACGGTTAGGTTAAAATATCAATTTGCTGATGGCCCCTGCTTTACAATTGGGTTAGAAAACGAGAGAGCACTGGCTTCATTGGTAGCACTCTTACCTCAAGTCAGAAAGTTGTGGGTCCAAGCCCCAACTCTAGCACCTGAGCTCATAATCTAGGCCGACAGTTCAGTGCAGTACTGAGGGAGTGCTGCACTGTTGGAGGTGCTGTCCTTCGGATGTGGCATTAGACCAAGATCCCATCTGCCTGCTCAAGTGGACACAGAAAAATGTTGTGACACTATTCGAAGAAAAGATCTCGCAGTATCCCAGTCAGTATTCCACCCTTGACCGGCATCAGCAATAAGGATTAACTGGCCATTCACCTTATGGCTGTTGGTGGGATCTTGCTGTGGCCAAAATGGCTGCCGAGTTTCTAACAACAGTCAATGCAATTCAAAGTAATTCATTGCATGTGAAGTGCTCAGGGATGCTTCTAAGAGCTGTGAGAAGGTGCTATACAAATGCAAGTCTTAATCTTAACTCCTGATGGGGACAGTGTAAAGCTCGTGCAATGGCTGCAGTGTGCCCAGACTGGGGTTGGAGCAGTAATCAGCCAGTTTTAAAACTGAACTCTAAAATCCCTGCTTTGTAGCTGCTGAGGGGAGGAGTTTCAGAGAAAACAAAATGTTTGTCAATTTACGGCATTAGTTTCTGGCAAATTGACGCAAATCTTTATTTTTGCACTACATACTCTCAGAAGGTTGGGCATGTGTGGATTATTTTATTTTTCCACTGTCAATCATCTTAAGCCCTGATCCCTAACCAAGCCTTGCCTGCCCCCTCAGCCAATCTGGTTTTCAGCTAGGCACGGCCTGCCCGCCCCCCCGCCCCCAGCCAGATCCTCTCCCTCTCCCCCCACCCCCCGCACACTCAGAACGGCATAAAATGGAGCCTGAACCGGATTTTTTTCCTCTAATCTCCATAAGCTTTTGCCACAGATGCCTGGGTTCATCCACATCAGGAGCGTGCTTTCAGAAACGCAAAGAGCAAGCCAGATTCTGACGCCATTGAGCAGGGTTTATTATCGAAATGTTCAGACGTGTACAAACAGGTCACTTGCTTTAAAAAAAAAAATTACAAACAAAACTGAAGGTGTGTGTTTCACTCTCGAGGAGCAACGCTCGACAAGCCTACAATTATGCGGCAATTTTAACTTTGTGCCTTTGTGTGAAGTACACCTTCGCTGCTGGTTATTAAAAAATTGCTTGTTTGAAGAGGTTATTAAAAGATTGATGTGATGTTCCTGGCAGTGATGGGAGGCTGTACTGATCATGGGAACCGGGGGGGGGGGGCGGAGGGCAGCCATTTTGCAAGGGAAGAATCCCCAATTGGGAAAGATTATCAGTGAAATTTTCCAGCCAAGGCTTCCTGATGGTCGAGAGATTTTATTCGGCGGGAGAAGGAAAAAATTCCAGGTTTGATCCATATTCTGTCGGATTGGTTGAGCCCAGCCCCCTGGCTGTAGGGCGATGCTGCAATTGGCCTCAGTGCCCCTGGCTGTAGGGCGATGCTGCAATTGGCCTCAGTGCCCCTGGCTGTAGGGCGATGCTGCAATTGGCCTCAGTGCCCCTGGCTGTAGGGCGATGCTGCAATTGGCCTCAGTGCCCCTGGCTGTAGGGCGATGCTGCAATTGGCCTCAGTGCCCCTGGCTGTAGGGCGATGCTGCAATTGGCCTCAGTGCCCCTGGCTGTAGGGCGATGCTGCAATTGGCCTCAGTGCCCCTGGGTTGAGGGTTGCAGGTTAGGCTCCTGATTGCTATTCAGTGCCCCTCCCAGCCCCAGCTGAAAGTGTGGATGTTGGGACAGGACCGGATCGGGCTTCAGCTGGGATTACCCCCCTCCTTACTGCCAGATATCCTGCTCACACTCACCGTCTGGACCATCAGGTGAAAAGTGGACACTTGGGTGAGGCACTGGACGGTATCTGGCGCCTGTGAAACTTTGAAGTCAACAAAGGGAGCGTTAAAACAAAAAATTGTCAAGATTTTTTTTCCAAAAAAAAAGGTTTTCTGATTTGCATTTTAATGTCCAACTCCTGAGGTATGCGATATTGCCAATTGTTCATTCTACCGGGGCTAACTAGCCTCCTCGTCTTAAGAGTTGAGTCATGAGACAGAAATATGCCATTTTTTTTCCCTCGTCTCCGTGTGATTCATCACTGCGACAGGATCTTTTATTTTGTGTGTGTGTTGCTCTCCCCGTCTTCTCTCTCTGGCAAGGAGACAGCCCAGGACTTCAAAGCGCCGCTCCAAGAGACACTTCAGGGCACCTCCTGCCATCCAAGAGATGAAAGGGAACCAACAGAAACTGTTTATGCAGCAGGCTCGGGCCGGGAGCAATGCTTGCTGAAACGTGACTGGGCTGAGGCACTGGAAGCTGGAGGAGGAGTGGGGCGAAGAGGTGAGCGGCCGGCAGCCTGCTCAGTCAGAAGGATCGAGAAGGTGGGTTTATTTTCTCCCCAAAAGTAAAAAAAGAAAGGCTGCAAGTCCTTTCTCTGGGCCTACATATGGCCGCAGCTGGTGGGGGGGATCGGAAAGGCTCGCCGGCTTTTATTAATCTTTCAACAATTATGGTGAATTTAGTAAACAGGAAAAAACGAATCCTAAAGGGAAGTTTTTTTGTTGTTGTTGAAAGAAAAATGCAAACCAACATTAAAAAAAAACGTAATGGGCAGGTGGGGGGGTGAAAGCTCAAAATGGGCCTGTTAGTTTAAAGAAACTAAAAGTGAATCGGCTCGATAGATTTGAAGTGCTAACTAAACTCCAAGATTACTTGGTGTACCGCCAATCATATTCTAATTTATCCTATATTCCTTCATAGAGAAAAAAATTACTTTGGGTGAAAAGTTCGGTTGCTTTGCGCCTCCTGTTAGCGCCCCGAGGGTGCTAACGAGAAGCACAAGGGGGTGCCCGAGGGGGGCGCAAAGCACCTAGCGCCCGGGCGCGGTGCCGCTATCGCCTCCCGCGAAATTCAGCGGGAGGTTAGCGGCGGCGGTAGCGCCTCCGGTGATGATGTCATCGCCGTGCGCAGCACCTCGCTGGCAACCTTCGCTCACGCCCCCTGACCTACCGCCGGACGTCATGTCCGACAGGGTCAGGGGGGCGTTTTTGCGGCCGGGGCGGCGCAAAGTAAAGGGCAGGTGCCGGGCGGTCATTTTTTTTGGGCCCGCCTGCCAGCATCTGCCCCCTCTCGCCTCCCCCTGCGGGGTGCCGGCCGCGATTGGTCACCCAGGCGCTCCTCGAGTGCTGGGCTCTTTTCCCGGCACCCCACTCCCCGGTGGTCCAGCAGGGGAGGGAGGTCTGCAGTACCGACGCGTGTGGTGCTGCTGCACTTGGCGCCGCGATATTGAATGGGAGAGCCCCAAGAGGGAGGGGGGCGCTACCACTGAATTTCGGGCGCAGGGGCGCTAACGTTTTCGGGGCGCGACCCAATTTTTCCCCCTTTATCTCCCCCTCTTTCTCTACCCCTCCCCACTCCAAAAAAGACTATTTCCAGATCTGTCAACATTGAGGGACAGTTAGTCATGGAGCAGAAACAAAGCCAGTGGGGGTCAATGTTAAACTAACTCACCGGGCGGGAAACTCATTGACATGAATCTGTCATTCATGAAAGAAAGACTTATGAAATAATAGAGTGGCCTGCGGGTGGCGCTGTCCAGGGAGAGTATAAATACTCAGGCACGGGCCCAGCTTGCGCAGGACATTCTTAACAGGAAGTAATGAAGGACACAACCAGACCGCCATGTTGTAAAACAGTTGATTTATGTTTTGTTTAACGCTTAGACCAAGTGCCTATTAGTTTTCTTACGTCACTCATGGGTTTGGGCGGAATGCCAGTTTTACACCCAGCCCAATATTAGTCTCTATTGACACCAATGGAGAGCAAAAGCAGCCCCCAGTGAACCAGGGGCAACTCATAGAAGCCATCAAAAAGTGGGGCTCAGCTGTTGCTTTGAGTCACAGAGAGCCAGTGGAGCTTGATGAGGATGGGTGATGGGGGTGCGGGTATGGACATGAGCTGTGATGTTTTTGATATGTTGTAGAGTTAGTGGACACCAGCAAGGAGAGAATTTGAGTCTTGAAGTAATAAAGGTATCAAGAAGGGTTTTGGCAGCAGAGGAGGCGAGATAAGGCGTCGAGGAGGGCAACGTTTCAAAGGTAGTAATTGATCAGATGCAAGGGACGAGTCTGAGCTTCACACCTTTGGGTTTAGCCTAAGGTGGCAGCCGGACTTGAGGCTGGAGGTGCACAAGTGTTAGCAGGAGCCGGAGAGGATTGAATCAATCTTGCTGACATTTACCTGGAGGAAATTTTGGCTTAACAGTCCTAAATGTTGAACAGGGATTTGGAGAGAGTGCTGACAAGACTGGAGGAAATACAGGAGGCAGAGGGGTAGAGCCAGGTATTGTCAGCCTGCACATAGAAAATGATCCCATGCTTCCAAATGACTTCACCCAGGGGTAGCATATAAACGATGAAGAAGAGGCTGAGAATAGGACCCTGGTGTACAGTAGAAGTAACCTTACGGGCATAGGAGGAGAAGCCATTGGAAGGGATACAACAAGTCAGTGTGGAACCCTGAGAGAGCAGTGCCATAGATGTGCACTGTGGAGGAGAGATGCTCGAGGAGTTTGGAGCGATAATGGTGTTGAAGGTGGAAAGAGAGGAACAGGAGAGATGGTGGGTCTGGTGACAGTCATACAGGATGGCGTTTGTGACTTTGGCCAGCATAGTCTCAGTTCTGGGGGGGGGAGGGGCGGGGAGGTGTTGGTGGATTCCTGACTAGGAGAGTCTCAAGCAGGGAACGGTGAAGTAATCACACATTTCAGGAGTTTCGAAAGAAACAGCAGGCTGGAGACTGGGCATAGTTGGAGAAAATAGAGGGTGCGGGAGGAGGGATGGTGATGGTTGTTTTGGAGGATTTAGGGTCTGTGCCAGTAGACAGGTGCAGATTGCAAGGATCTGTTATCATATTTTGTGTCAAATAATATTCTATCACCATGTATTGTGGATGTCTGAACTGCTAGAATTATTTTTCAGTAGCTCACAACAGATACACTGCACTTCTTCGAAAACCTCCTTATTGTCTTTGCTCATATTAATGGTTTTTGTAGCCGGCTTGTCTTGAAGGTGAGAGGTCAGACAAGCTAAATGACCAACGTACTTGCCAGCTCCTGAAGGACATGGACGCTCATCTGATTTTTCTGCCTCAAAGAATTAACCAACTTGGATTGAAGTAAGACCAAATGAGACCTGGCAACCACTGTGGCGAAGGCCAAATGCCCAACCTGAAGGTGGCAAGTTCGAAGTCCCAACCAAGGATGCCATTACCCAAGGGTTTTTGGATTTTGCATCTGGGCCCCTGGATGGACCGCCATGCAGAAGCAAGGTGTTAGATTTGTTTGGGTTAATTGGAACAGGGAAGGGCAGCTATCTAAGATGGGAGAAGTCTACAGTCCATACATCCCTGTGCTCTAAGAGAAAGTTAGAGAGTCAGTCATAACGACACAGGAGGAGGCCATTCGGCCCATCGAGTCCACGCCGGCTCTCTGTAGAGCAATCCAGTCAGTCCCATTCCACTGCTCTATCCCCGTAGCCCTGCAATAGATCCCCGTTATTGTTAAATGGAAAATAGAATTAAATAGGAAAAAGTAAAGAAAATGTATTTACATTTTTTTTAAAGTTGAATTAGTGCAAAAAAAATAGAATCTGATTAACTCATTTTGCCTACAGATGAAGGCCTGGAAATTCCATGGAGTTCCTCGATCTCCCGCTTGAACTTCAGCAGGAAACCAGTGGAACCCCCAGAGAAATGGTGTAAATGGCTATTTACTCCGTTTTTCCGGTGTTTCCGCTGGACTTCTGTTGACGTTATAGCAGGAGACTGGGAGGCCCCACGTGAAATTCCAGGGCTGGATTTTTATCATTTGGATTTACACTAGTTTCTGGACCACAGCACCCTTGTACACCGACCGTTCTGTCTGCAGGGGGGCCGCACAGCTTCATACCATGGAGCGATGGGGCCACAGTTAAAATTTCAATCCACCTTCCCATTAATTTACATACATCTCAGGTTGCTGACACTAGCAGATCTTGGTGTTCGGACAGGATTTACCCATCGACGAGGCAAAGGGGGCTTAAAAAAAGAACAGCCCGTTCCAAACCTCCAGGCCCACAAAGTTCAAACAGGGCAAACCAGCGAGTAAGAAATATAATTAGAGCTGAGTTGCCTTGGTTTCGAGGGCAGGATTGCCAAGACAAGGGGTCACTTGTGGCCTACAGGCTGTAGTTCAGACACCATTGTAGAATAGCATAGGCATCTCTAATTAACACTGGAATTATAGTTGCTTTAAAAAATTGTAAACACACTGATTAAAATAATGGAACAGTTGTTCATAGAACTCATTTCCAAGCCATGTTTGTTCCAGTGCTTCTTTAAGATCCGAATGAATACCTTTCCTGAGGCTGCTCTCTGGTCGGTTGTCAGTAAACAAGAGGTGAGTGAAAGGGTTAACTGGCTAAAGGCACAGGCAACAGCATCTGCTCTTCCCTTCCCCCCCCGCCCACCCCTCATAATACTCTCACTATAGCCCGAGCCCTCAGCTTGTATAGGACCGCTGCATTGCCAACTTTCTCTGAGGTTTTATTGTGCAAGAAAAAATAAGATCCCGAATCCACTTTTGGGCCGGCTCCACTTCCACGGATTAGCAGCAGCGCGGCTTGAGCTTCCAGGTTTCCTTGGCTGGAGATCAAAGCGACGAGCCGCAACCGCCACAGAATGTAGTGGCTGCGCTGCCCTCCCCTCCCCCCAGCCCGCTGCTCCTCCACCACTGCCCCCTTTTCTACAGAGCACAGCGGCAGGCTGCAGCTCGAGCTGCGCTCTTTTATCTCGTTGTGAGTCTTTCCCCTCGGATCTTGCGATCCAGAGGCCTAGGAGCATAAACACACCTGCAGCATACAGGGGGGGGGGGAGCGGTGGTATGGGGAGGGAAGAGGCGGCACATTCTTTTCACACCACAATAATGGGATACTTTTCAACAAAGTCACTCAGCATTGCATTGAGAAAGCTCGTATTGGTATAATTAAAGCAATTATGCCTTCAGAAATTTTCCTGTCTGCCATTATACTGTAATTTTATGTCCTTCATTGCCATCTGTTTATTAAAAAAGGTAAGTACATACTCTTCTTACCTAAACCAGCTCTTATCTGTCAGTTCGACTTAACTCAATATTGCAGCCTGGAACAAGGTATTATTTACCCACTGGGACTATGAATCAACAATGGCTGTGGAGTCAGGTTAACCTCTGCGACCTTGCTTGGTATTTTTGTACAGTAGCAAAGGGGGAGGGGGGGGGCATTGGTTTCTTGGGGAGACGGGGTTTAAAGTTCCCAGGACGGTACCCATGACTCGCTCCCGGCAGCTCCTCTTACAGGGGTGGTGTCACGAATTGGGGAGCTTCTGGACAAGCTCTGGAAGCTTAGCTTCGAAGATAGCACAGACTTCCACGATGTGATTGCCCTCGTTTGCAAACTTAATTTTTTTTAAAACACACTCAGCTGTATTGATGGCTTGATTGGTCAGTGCCTCGCTCGCTGCGGAGGTGAGGCACACAGGCCAGGGGCTGATCCCAAGATCCAGCTCTCCCAATGGGAAGCGACACTTTCAGGGGTAGGGGGGGAAGCTTAGCTCAGGAAATGGCCGGCTCTACACCCATCCTGAAATACACTCCCTGCGGACACCTCTCCCTTTGGGAGCACTGGAATCACCCCTTAGGCTTGATGCCTAACTAGTGTTGAGTTACAATTACCCTGAGTGCTCCGCAATTGGGGGTTGGAGATTGGGAAAGGTTCCCCCATCCCATTGGTATCCAAGTGACTCCTGACAGAAAGTTGATCTGCAGCTTAAAACCAAGGGCAGGATCGGCCTTGGTCGTGATATCCTCCACAATTAACCGGCCTATCTCAATACTCACTGCCAAGCACAAAGAGTGGCCACTTGTGTGAGGTACAGGGGGGCTTATGCCACTTATGGAACCGTATCGAACGAGTCATCTCCTTCAGATTGGAGGCGGAGATAATTGGCAAGAAAAAAAAATAAAGTACCAGGGGCAATCACTGACCCAGTGAAGTCACTGCAAATCACTTCAGTGCACCTTCTCCTCAGTGTATAAGTACAGTTAGTCTCTTGTCTACATTCTATCACTGGGGAATCCAAACTATAACCTAAGGGCTATATGTGACCCATAAGAACATAAGAAATAGGAGCAGGAATAGGCCACTTGGCCCCTCGAGCCTGCTCTGCCATTCAATAAGATCATGGCTGATCTAGGGCTCAAAGCCACTTCCCTGCCCGCTCCCCATAACCCTTCACTCCCTTATCTTGCAAAAATCCGTCTATCTCCACCTTAAATGTATTTAATGACTCAGCCTCCACGGCTCTCTGGGGCAGAGAATTCCACAGATTTACGACCCTCAGAGAAGAAATTCCTCCTCATCTCAGTTCTAAAAGGGCGACCCTTTATTCTGAAACTATGCCCCCGAGTTCTAGATTTCCCCATGAGGGGAAACATCCTCTCTGCATCTACCTTGTTGAGCCCCCTCAGTATCTTATATGTTTCAATAAGATCACCTCTCATTCTTCTAAATTCCAATGAGTATAGGCTCAACCTGCCCTCATAAGTCAACCCCCTTATCTCAGGAATCAACCTAGTGAAGCGTCTCTGAACTGCCTCCAATGCCTCCCATGAGCCCTGGGTATCTAGCCAGCAAAGCCCTATCCCTAGAAGAGCATGAGAGTTCTTCCCTGTGTTCTTGCCCATATTTATCCATCAACCAACATCAGTAAAAACAGATTATCTGGTCATTTATCGCATTGCTGTGTGTGGGGCCTTGCTGCATGTGCGCACATCGGCTGCTGGGGTTTCTACATTACAACAGTAACTACGCTTCAAAATAATAGTATTTCATTGGCTGTAAAGCACTTTGGGACGTCCTGAGGTTGTGAAAAGTGCTATATAAATGCAAGTTCTTTCATTTCTTTCTTTAGTCCCCATTGATTTAAGTCTGCAATGTGGTTTGGGGAGAGCTGTCTTTACATGTATTTCATTACACAGAATTAATTGTTTAATTGACTGCTGATTAAAGAAAAATAACATTGCTTTAGTGCAATGCCAGCATCTTTAAGACTGACAATAGTACTGTCTTCAAGAAGAAAGTGTGAAAGAACTTGCATCTGTGTGGCACTTTTCACGACCTCAAGATGTCCCAAAGTGCTTTACAGCCAATGAAGTACTTTTGAAGTGTCGTCACTCTTGTAATGTAGGGAACCCCAGCAGCTAATTTGCGCTGTTCAATAAATTATTCCTTGCATGTGTAGTTTGGTTTTGTTATTGTCACTCTATGCTCAGAGGCCCGCGCAGTATAAAAGTAAAACCACTTTTCCATTAAGCGGGTCTGTAGTTGGGATCACAGGAGAGCAACATCCCTGAGATGTGAGACTCCACACCCCCGGGATTGGAGCGCCTGAGGACTCACTCCTGTATCATTTGTAAAAGGAAACCCTGGGCCTAATTTGACGTTAAGAGTTCAAAATGCACCGAACTAACTTTCCTTTAAACTACTCAGCCAGGGTTGCCATCTCTGATTGGACATATTCCTGGAGGTTTCATCACACGACCTCCCGCCTCCAATTGTCGCGCACAGTCAGTCTTTTTTCCCCCATCTCCAATATTTTTGTAACTAATAAATGAAAGTGTTCAATGAAAATGAAAAGAACAGAATTATTTTTTTTAACACCCCGTATGATTTTTCTCCTGGGTGGCTCGCAGTAATGTGCGACAGATCAATCTTTCATTCCTGGAGGCTCCAGGACAATCCTGGAGGATTGGCAACCCCAGACGCAACACGTTTTCAAAAGATCCTTCAAAGTTTAAACGAGCACTGCTGAGTGTAGAAAGCTCATTAATCTTCTGTTATTGGCTGTTCCAAACAGAACAGAAGAAACCTCCGTGTAAACCTCCTTGTTTAAAATATATATAAATATGATGCAATATTGATTAACGTGTAATGCAAGGGAATACAAAGATCTGGACTTTGAGTGTCCTTGGGCCCCAGTTAAAGTACAATTAAACTGGCGAAAATATGAATGAGGCTGTACTGTCTCAATGTTTGACTCTGTTCTCTGGAGCGTCCTGTTAAAACTTTACTAGCAGTTGTACAGAGGCCAAGCCTGCTAATGTTAATAACACCAGGAGAGCACAGGATTTGTTTTATGGATCTATGGAGTTCAACCAGAGGGTGACTGGAGACACTTCCCCCACCTCCACAGGTGTCAGCCATGGCTCGGTGGTAGCACTCTTGCCTCTGAGTCAGAAGGTTGTGGGTTCATAATCCCACTCCAGAGACTTGAGCGCAAAATCTAGGCTGACTCTCCAGTCCAGCAACGAGCAGGTTCTGCACTGTCGGAGGTGCCATCTTTTGGATGAGACGTTAAACCGATGCCCTGTTTCCCCTTTCGGGTGGACGTAAAAGATCCCGTGGCACTATTTTGAAGAGGAGCAGGGGAGTTCTCCCCGGTGTCCCGGCCAATATTTAACCCTCAACTAACATCACTAAAAACAGATTTATCTGCTGATTATCACATTGCTGTTTGTGGAAGTTTGCAGTTTGTAAATTGGCTGCCCCGTTTCCTCCATTATGGTTCTATGATTACAACAGTGACACTTCATTGGCTGTAAAGCACTTTGGAATGTCCTGAGGTCGTGAAAGGCGCTATATAAATGCAAGTCTTTCTTTCGTTTCTCCCCCGGGTCAACTTTTTGAGGACTGCACTAACAACCCTGTGTCAATTGTAGCATTGTCACTTGGTATATTTAATATATTGTTATCAATATACTATCGGATAAATGACACTTACACCAATACAACTTAAAGTTACATGATGCTCTTAAGTCATACCCTTCAATTGGTCCCACCACCAATGACAAGACCTGTATTTCTGCCACTGTTTTGGTGTGGTTGATAATTCCAATGATTCTAGTGTTAAAAACGCTGGGACCGATATTCAACTTAAGTGGGCTCTGAATGCTCCTCCTGAATGGTTACATCAGCACGTGGCCCTAACTGTTGCTCAGAGAACAGACGACTCAAAGATGGCCACCTGATTTACCCTAACAAGCTCTGTTTATAGTTTCAAAGCTGCAGTCTTCAGATTTAAAGCATTTATTTTTCTGAGCAGTCCATGTTCAGCCATCAGGAAGACATCCTGCAGACAGTGTTGCTATGGTAACATCATCTTTAAGAAAAGCCCTACTTTATTGTACATGTTCCTCAGCCCTCTTCTCCAGTCAGTTTTTCTCTGCTGCAATCTTCACGCGTGAGCCTCAACAGTGAGCATTGGTCGGCTATTAAACCACACTGGGCATCACAGCCAAGGCCAATGTTGTCCTCATCGGATGTCCATCCATGTACTTGCCAGCAGGGGGTCGTGGATGGAGACGGTGGCCTCAAATTTTTCTCAGGGCAGGATCGATGTGTGCAGGGGGGTGGGGGCGAGCGACAAACCCGCAGGCTGAGGCCTGGAGAGATTTTGACTCCTCCCTGAACCAGTCACAGGAGCTCGACCTGCATATTTAAAGAGGACCTCCACTGGCTTGGTATCCTTGCCGTCTACAATTTAAAATTGCGGTCAAATTGGGGCGGGAAAGGAGTGGGCAAGTCCTTCGCTCCTTTTTAAGTGCCCCAATGGCCTGGTTTCCACCGAGCGAGGGGAGTTAAAATCGAGGCCCAAGAGTCAGCACCCCTGGCTGATTGTCCCCTCTCTAACCCATGGGCACTGTGGTTCATTATAATACCCCCTCCCAACACAGACCAGGCCTCGAACCTGGAGCCCTCCTGGTCTTTACAGCAAAGCTACTCACCCGAGAATGCCTCTGAGCCACGGGGAGCTTATTTTCATAGTTGCCGAGGATAGTTGCTCCTCATGGGGTTAATGTTCACTAGCAACAGTGTTAGGGAGGGTGAAGCGTTGAGTACCATGCATCATTGCTATAGGAACTCGATGTGGGAACAGTGCATCATTAATGGAAAACAATCCATATTCTGGTTATTGACTTCAGTGGAACTCCGTGCAAAGATGTAGTGCCCTACTGCAGAATTTGTACAGTCTAGCAAAGAAAGAACCTGCATTTATATAGCGCCTTTCATATCCTCAGGATGTCTCAAAGCATTTTGCAGCCAATGAACTACTTTTGAAGTATCGCCACTGTTGTAATGTAGGGAAACACAACAGGCAATTTGGGCACAGCAAGCTCCCACAGGCAGCAATGAGATAAATGACCAGATCATCATGTTAATGATGTTGATTGAGCATTATTGCTCAAGACACATGGGGGAACTCCCCAGCTCTTCTTCAAATAGCACCATGGGATCTTTTACATCCACCCGAGAAGGCAAACGGGGCCTCGGTTAAACATCTCATCTGAAAGACGGCACCTCCGACACTGCAGCACTCCCTCGGTGCCAGCCGAGATTTTGTGCTCAAGTCTCTAGAGTGAGGCTTGAACACACGGCCTTCTGACCCGGAGGCGAGAGTGCTACCAACGGAGCCAAGGCCTTACACACAAAATAACTTCCGGGATGCCATGGGTGTGGAATAGGAAGATGGAGAAGGACTAGTGGATTGCCCGAACATAACTGTCAACCACTTTTACCTGTGGGAAGGAGTGTAATTCCACTTGACACTTATGCTAAGAAAAATGTCTAAATGCATCTTCAGATGCAAGAGACATGCTTAACCGAGAAGACAGCATCTCTTTTGGAGTCTTCTGTTGATCGTATTTAATAACCTTCAGTTCCTCTGGACGTGCCATTCTGTCCCGATCTGTCGCAAGGCAGGATCTGTGCTATTTGTAAACGACTTTGAAATAAGTGCAGGACTCCTCAGAAAAGGTCACCTGTTGTCCCTCTTTTAAAGTCAGACAGAGGAGAGGATAAAAGGCTGAGAGAAATTTCTCAACTCCTGCGGGTCTAGGGCTCCCTTTAATTAAGGTGCCTGCTAGCAAATGTTGAAAGTAACATTATCTGCATTTTAAAGCAACATAAACTGGATGATAGGTTTTTTAAAAAAGGAAACAATCGTCTTCGGCACTGTAAAGGGCAACGCTGTCTAACAGATAGCCTGATAGGACCTCATCATAGCCCATCAGATAACATAGCAGGGTCCCCATGGCCAATCTCCTCCTCTATCTGTCGACTAGAGTTCTCACTCCAGATCACTGTGCGGTGAACCCCACTGGAAAGTGCACAAGTGTGGATGTCAGATTAAGAGCAGGATCATGCTGGACTGTGAATCCCACTCCACCCCCCTGCAACAACAACAACAACTTGCATTTATATAGCACCTATAACGTGATAAAATGTCCCAAGGCGCTTCACAGGAGCGTTATCAGACAAAATGTGACACCGAGCCACATAAGGGGATATTAGGACAGGTGACCAAAAGCTTGGTCAAAGAGGTAGGTTTTAAGGAGTGACTTAAAGGAAGAGAGAGAGGCAGCGAGGTTTAGGGAGGGGATTCCACAGTCAAATAGCCCGCTGACACTCACCGTCAAGGCTCGCGTGTGAAGAATGACCGCTCGGGCGAGATAGTGGATCGCTGCCGATACATACGGAAGAGTAAACCAGCAAGGGTGAGAATCGTAGGGGGCGGAAGGAAGAAAATGGGGGAGCGACAGGAAGGCAGACCGAGCTGAAACCACCCCCACCCCTCTCCGCATTTTGGGACAATTGCAGTGCAGCAGATATAGCACCTCTCACGGGGCCCAGCCATGCAGAGATCAAGCCGCCTTTACGCTCAAAGAGACTTTGAAGTGACAGCTTTCTTTCAGTAAGCATATATCCATTTATTGGCGACTGCAGAGCTGTGCTCGTCACAAACCAAAGAGCTGGGATCATTGAAACACACGGAGCTGCCAGTTGAGGCTTTTGAAGAGTGGAGACTGCTGGATGCGATTTCCTGTACGCCATTGATCTACGTGTCTAATTCTTCACATAGAAATGCCAGTCCCAGCTTGCTGCATGTGTGATTAAACAGGTGATGTTGCTGATAAGAGTCTAACTAAAGCTCCTCAGACTGTCAGGCCTGCTCCCGGGGATAATATTCCCCGCGATGTGTTGTCTGATGTGTTTCAGAGAGTCGGCCCAATCGATAAAAGGGCAGAGGATAAGGGAATCTGCAAAGCTTCACACGTTTGTTCTCCAAAGGCCAAGACGTGGCATAACTGCGTCGACATGAACTTTTTGGTCTGCGCGATACTTCGCCCATTCCACCCACCCTAATCACGGTGACCCTTGACTGAGGGTCCTGGCCAGTATGTAAACACCCAGAGAGATTGGGACCAACGTGGGGAAGAGGAGTGTCGAAAGCCTCTTTCGCACGATTTTCCTGACCATTCATTTTCATGGATGGAAAATGGTGTCCAGGCCCGAGTTCCCAAAATGGACTCGTGTCGCACGAAGCTCTACGCCGGGAGCGCTAATTCGTAAAGTTCATCACCGTGTTTCTGATTGTACAGATCGTGGTTTGCAGGCTTGATTGCAGAACATATTATCAGATGGCCCTCCTCTGTTCTATATACCTGGAGATCATTTATTAATCATATGAAGCCAGTTGGAGCCAACAAAAAAAAAACTCTCCTGCAGCTGTATATTTACATTGCAGGAATGACCCTAAATCCGATTTTACATGAATAGGTCAACTTTGGCCAAGGCATTGCTACCATAGTGAAGTACACAGCACGTGGCATTAAACTGGTCCAGTTGTACTTAATGCTGCAGAGGGCCAGTAAAGAGTTAAAGATTTGAGTCTTCCAGAATCTGAAATCCCCGAGTTCACAATACGTCCCCCACTTACCACAATGTTAAAAGTTCAGCCTTATTCCTTATGCATGACTTAGTTCCTGAAATAAACACTTTCTTGAATAATTTACATACGAGTGGCTGAGTCCACTGTTTTATTTATGTGTAAAGCATTCCACTCGCTCTTGTGCTGCTTTCATACATGGAATAATGAAATGAGTTCTCAGATTCAGAAAAAAAACCAGATCCCAATCAGCCCTGAGACAACTAAATAACCACGTAATTTACACAGACTGCTAGAAAGTAGTCAGCTAGCGAGTGAGGATACTAATTATACTGCCTCACTCATTGGCAGTGCCTCAATTAGAACCTGTGGCGACGCACACTGCTCACCCTCACAGGAACTGAAACACTCTTCCTGGGAATAATGGGAGAGTCCTCCCTCCACCTCCTCCTCCCTCCTCCACCCTGCAACTGGTGGTTTTAGGAAGGGTTTTTTTCTTCCCTGTTTGAAATGACTTGGTAATGAAAGTAATGCTGTGCCAAGTTTCCTACTGGATCATTTCAGGGCAGGCCCCACTCCACCCAAAACACAGGAAAAAACAGAAAAAAAAAAAATATTTTTTGCCTCAATTTTCGCCCCTTCTCTTCTTGCGATGCGGACTCACACTAGCATGATTCAGGGCTTCAGCAGCTGTCCAGTATCATACCCGAGTGGCCATTACTCACGTTTGGGTCTATACTCGGGTTGCCAACTCTGATTGGACAGATTTCTGGATGGGCTATCACATGACCTCCTGCCTCCAACTGCCCCGCCCCCACTGCCCTGCCATTGGTCGCCCGACACGCCCATACTCACGGTGCACCGCCTTCCCACGCCAATTGGAAAGCGAATAGACTCTTCCTTACCCGATTGGGCTATTCTTGACAGTCAATCAGTCCTTTTTCCCCATGTCCAAGATTTTTATAACCATTAAACAAAAGTGGTCAAAGAACATTTTTTAAAACGCAATGTTTTTAATCGCCCTTATAATGTCTCGCAGCAGTGTCCTGGAGATTAGTCTTTAATTCCTGGAGACTCCAGGGCAATCCTGGAGGGTTGGAAACTGTAGCCTACGCTGCAGGCTATTTGACCATGTAGGGCATTGCTCCCAAAACTGATCTTGCCCCCACCTGATGAAAATACAGGGGGCACTTCCCATCAGGGGAATGACTTAACCATGATCAGAAAAGGGTTCCCTGACTGGTTCATCGTTGTGCATTGAACGGGCAAAGCAGCAAAATTTACACAGGAGCAGCCTATCCCAGCTAGGCCGTACTTTTATTCAAATCAGAATCAACTCCAATGTGAATTGATTCATTTTATAGTCTCTGCCCCATCATCAAAATCAAATCAGCAGCTTCATGGCTGGCCTGATTCTGCTTACCCCACAGATATATTGTTTATGTCTGAATTAGTCCTTGGTGTCTGTCTGGCCCCCCCCGCATCAGCAACACTGGGCAAGAGGAGGGATCGAACCCAGGCTCGGGGCGCACAGCCAGACACAGACTGCTGAGGAGGACCATTTCATTATTAATGGCAAAGTGAACAATTGGCTGGGATCCCAAGTGTCCTTCCCAAACAACAATAACAGAATAAAAATAGAGACTTGCACTGTGAACATCAAAGGACGCACCGAGCAGAAAGCTGGCTCAGGTCCAGCTCAAACCAACGTCCGATTAGCCTGGACTTTTTTTGGATCATTTCTATACGGTACGCAGCTTTCGCCAAGGTTGGAGTTCTTTGATGGATCATGTGATAGCTTCACAGATGGAACATCACAGAGGGCTGCTAATAGATGTTAGTAACTGTTTAACAGTTTGCCACAGAGAACCAGGCCGAGGGGGTTTAACTAATAGCCACCTCTGGGTTTCAGGACCTCAAGTCACATCAAGATTAGCAGAGTACTCCCCAATGGCTTAATGGGAAAATGCACTTGTTCGGTGAGGTACCGAGCCACTGAGGCCAGGAGAGTTCCAGGCGGGGCCCCCAGCTCAGATCAGCCAACTCAGCACTGGTCAAACAGTGTCAGCTGGTCTCAGTGGGGACAGTAGTAAGGTTACTAAAGTTAGCTTCCGTGCCCCTGGACGGAGATGGGGGGGAAAATAACATCCGGATTCCAACTTCTACTTGATATCCGGCGACCCCTAGCTGAAAAAAAGGCACAGTGCGAGGACAGGAAGGAGCTCAGCTGTGATGCCCTCCTCCCAATGTCAACCCCGATGGGATCATTTTAACCAAACCCCACCCCCCCAGGAGAAACCGATGGGACCAGCCCCCCCCATATTTAAATGGGCGACCGACCCGATCTGGTCAGCTTCCCACCGAGCGGATTAAATTACAATAACACCCCCCCCCACCCAACCCCCACTCAACCGCCTGGGCCTATGTGAAGAACGGGCACTCGGGGGGACGGACTGGAGGCTGCCAAGTCGCCAGTGAACCCGGCACCCTAACCCTAGCTTGTTGCAAACTCACTAAAGGACCGACTTTTAAGGAGAGGAAAGGAGGCATTTGCGGTGGGTGAGCAGAATCAACCCGACATAATTCATTTAAAAAAAATTAAATTAAAAACCTAAAGCTGTAAGTTCTACATGGGAAACAACAGTTACATTTTTCTCTATGTTGAGTAAAGTTCTGTTTAATGCCTCACTGCGAGGATCCTACAATCAGCAGTTTATTTAGTGCTTTAATATTTAATCTCCTCATACATGAAGAGGTGGCAGAAGGACAATTTGTTTTTGCATGAGAAAGTTTCCTTCAGGCATTCGACATTTCTCCTGCTGGCCCACAAAGACCCCTGTCTTGCAGCATATCTATTTTTTTCTCCTCTGAACTACATTAATGAGAGAAGTTAGTCATTAACAGTTCAGGAGACATCAGTCAGTTAATATAGAAATCCTTCCTAACCACTCTAATCTCTGATGCATGCCGAGATTACAAAACCAATATCTCCTTGGAAGCTCCTGCAAGCGGAAAAGAGGGGGAGGGACAGGGAAAAATATCTGAACCACATTCCCGATAACAGCGGGAGGAAGAAAGGAGCCGATTCGGAGCTGGCTTTTGCTTGTCCACCCCTTGAACTGCCCCAGGAAACCTGCCCTTCGCGAGCAGGCGTTGATGCAGGATAAATGATTTAAAGCCTATCAGACACGTACAGGCGAAGTCCCTCAGTTGCTTGGGGTGGGGGTGGAGGGAAGAAGACACTGTGTGTTTTTTAAAACACCGCTGAGCCAAATCAATGTGCCGAGATCCTTGCGTGCTGCGACGCCGGCGCCAACGCGGTGAATCGTTCCAAAAAGTGACGTTTTAAGTTTGTAACACGGGCAATTTTAACCTAACCCGCGCGCCGGGCTCGGGCTGGTTTTACTCCCTGCCCGATTTTACTCTGCGTTGAGGTCGAGGGAGAGTGAGATTGGGTGGGGAGTAAAACCGACGCTCCACCCGACCCCGGGGGTTTCCTGCCCGGCGAGTTCAGTTAAAGTGACCCCCGCCCCCAGAGTGTCAGCATGATAGCGATTTGCTGCAGGGGCGGGCGGGGGGGGGAGCTGGTGGCAAACCTGCTCTCGCCTGACAAATGGGGGGGGTTTGAACCGAACCCATTCGGCGGGGATGTGTTGGCCGCCCGACTTCAATGGAGAGTCAAGTCATGGTGGGGGGAGAGGGTAAAGCGGACAATCGACCCCATCCCGCCAGTTTCACCCCAGCCGGGCTCTGTTGAAATTGCCCGTCCGATGTCTGCTGCGTGCGCATTTCCCAGCAAGGTGACATTGGAGAATGATCAGGAGCAGGGACCCGGCCTGATTTTCCCCTTCATAGTGCCGAGGCCCTGTAGCGTTTGGCTACCTCAGCTTAGAGCAGGCCCTGAAGCTCACTTCCGCACTGGGCACAGCGTCAGCGTGCACAAGGGGCAATTTCAATCTTTATTCCCCCGCACACACTTTCTCCCCGCTCCTCAAAAGCAACAAGTGTCAAAATCCGTGCGACGGAATCAATGCAGTGAGATAGACCCACCACAGTCAATAGGGGAACTGGACTCTTTGGCCTAATCAGAAATTTCTCAGTTCCATTGCAGTCACTGGAACTGAATGTCAGGTGCTGCGTATAACGGGCGGCCGATCCGATGGCGTCCATTTTGCGCCGTCGCCCGGGACAAATTTCTAGGCCTTTTACTTTGTGGGAAACCCAAAGTTGCTGAAGGCAAAATGCCCGCTTTTATACTGATGTTGGCACCAGAAGAATGGCGACCCCTGACCTCCAAGCACCACCAATTTACTGGCGCCCCACCATTGGTTCCGGGGCCCATAGAGGAGCTAATAGGAAGGACAGGCACATTTCCTCCGACGGCTGCTCTCAAGACCCATGGAAGTTGAAGCCTCGGCTGCTGCCCGAGGCATGGTGCTGGCCTCCTTTATACTGCCCAATGCCAATGTAGAAGTGCCCAAGTATAAATTAGTGTGTAAACAGATTGGAGACACGTTACACTGGAGCGGCAACACGTTTTGCTATGAAGTACCCACAAGATAGTTGGACCCTGGCCCAATTAAATCACATTCTTCCAGAATACCAGCCAGTCCCATTACGAGCTATTTCTTAAATGAGCTCAGTGTCCTGGCCTCAGTCGCCCTTCCTTGCACTTCATTGTTGAGTGCCCTTTTATGTGGAGAAATACTTCCTGGCATCTGTCCTAAACTTGCCCTTCACAACCCTGAATGTGTCCGGAGGCCTCACCCTTCCGCAGAGGGAGACCGTGGGGAGCGAGTCGTGGGGAGAAACACTGCACCGTATACAGCTCGCAGTGGCCAATGACACAGCAGTGTTAGCAGATGCCCGGCAGTGAGTTGCATGTCAATCGGGGAATGGTTTATAGGAGCAGACACAGACGAGCATTAATTATAGTAATGGTTTTAATAAATACTGCCGTTCAAAGGACGATAGAGCCACCACATTTTGCTAGGAGGAACTCGATGATCCCCAGTCACAACAGTCTTGCTGGAGTCAAGTACTGTCGGTAGAACAAGTGTAAAAAATACAAACCTCCACACCCCAGAGAAAGCCAGCCAGTAAAAAAAAAATCTCCGCATCCTAATTGGGAAAACTCTGAAAGCAGGGAAGAGAAACCCCAAAGTATTTGCTATGTGTGTCTCTCGGATCGAGAGAGCATTTTACCACGTAACACAGATCCAAACGACTGCTGCATATCGCCGGGAGTGCAACGGATTCCTAAATGGCTCCAGCTAAGTTTTCCTTTCTTGTGTTAAAAGCCGAAACGGTGGCTGGTGCTGGGTTCAGTTCACCGAGCTACGCCGTGGCAAGTGGGTAGGCCTGAATCACAACTCTGACACACCGAGGTTAATTAATACCCAACATTCCTCCAGCCTGGGAATGAAATTTCTACCAGGCAATATGTTTCTTCATGTTGCTACATTCAGCCACACCTTCGAAAGAAATGCTTTTGAAGTCCATTATGCTGCATTTAGTGGAGACTTAAGAGGAACCTACACATTGGGATTGCAGTTCCATTTTCTAATAATTTTTCCTTTGCAGGCCACTCATGTTTCTTGGGTCCTCTCCTCTCCCCCCAATTTTCTCCTCAGTTTCTCCTCTTGCTGGGGTAGAGTTCCACAAGGGTAGAGTAGCTCACTCAAGTTTGAGGCATTCTTCATGTGTGAGGCTGGATGGTGAGTTTCTGCAGACTATTTGACTGCAAGAAGCATCACAGTCATGCCCTATCCTGTCCTCATCTGGTGTCCACACGCACTTTCCAATGGGAGTCGCCAGATAACGATCGGGAGCAGGAACCTGGATGCATTTCTCATCTCTGTAAATTCTGGGAACTGAGGGTATTTACACCAACCCTAAGCCTCCCTGTTTGAGATCAACTAACAGGGATCAAACCTAGTCTGTGTGGCGCAGTTTTAACAATGCACTTACCAACCAAAGCATCTGATGCAGTTTAGCTCTCTCTTTCTCACACGCTCTCTCTCCCTCCCCCCGCCCTCGACTAATCAATCCCATGGCATGGTGGTGCATGCAAGCAGTCAAGATCAACTGTAGTCTTCAGGTAAACTGAGCTTAAAGGACAGGAATCATTATACCAGACCGCATAGATGTATTTCAGCCCTCCTTTGAAAGTTATTCGCTATTATACCTATATTTTTGTACCTCCAATGTGCTGCCTTTGTAAACGGGCCAAGCTGTAATTACACTCTCTTGCCAGCGGAGGTGCTGCAGCATCACCACTGGCAAAAGGGTGGAATTACAGTGTGGCAAGTTTACACAGAGTTTTCTCAGTCTAACGATAGACCGAGGAATTTATAAATGGGAAAAATTGGCAGGATAGGGCCAATTTTAACCCTGCTCTCCCTGGCAGGAACCAGGCCGGCGGGCAGTTAAAATGGCCACCGCGACTTCGAAGAAGAGCGGGGGAGTTATCCCCGGTGTCCTGGCCAATACCTATCGCTCAACCAACATAACAAAAACAGATTATCTGGTCATTATCACTTTGCTATTTGTGGGACCTTGCTGTGCGCAAATTGATTGCCGCGTTTCCCACATTACAACAGTGACTCCACTTCAAAAGTATTTCATTGGCTGTAAAGCGCTTTGAGACGTCTGGTGATAGGCGTTATATAAATGCAGGTCTTTCTTTCTTTCTTTATCCCCACCGATCCCACTGCCTTCCACGGGCTGCAATTTTAACCTGCTCTTTTAAGCACTCGAGAGAGACACCTGCTGAAAGACAGCGGGGTCCTTCATTAAATATAAAGATGATGATGTCATTGGGGCCTGCTTGCAATTTTAGCCTGAGGCCTGCATTGGGAAGCTGTTGTGGTTTCACCGTCAGGCCAAGCTGACGGTATTCGAAGCCTGAACCAGAGAGGCCAAAAAGGGTGAGTTAACTTTATATATTTTTTTCCTTATTGGCTCCTGAAGGAAACCTTGGGCCTCCCCTGCCCTGGGCTTCACTCCCCCTCCTCTTGTCCGCAATACCCGCCCAATCTCCCTACCAACCAAACATGCCTGTGTGCCGGGGGACCGTTCCTTCTTGGCCCCGGCATCAGCCTCCTGTCACCTGGAATCCCACTCCCGGCCAGCAACTGCATCCTGCCGGGTTCGGGCGGGAGACTGACGGGTCCTATGCAGATGAGGGCTGGGAGTTAAAATCTCCATCTGCCTCAGTCCCCACCTGAACAACTCCCACCGGAGTTAAAATCAGCCCTGAAGTATGCGCAAAGGCAAGATTTTTAATGTATGACACATTTAAATGGGCAAAACCCATGATAAATGTGGACACAGGAATTTATAATGGATAAACGTTGAAACACAAAATGAGTGACAAAAAATTTGACAACAGAAAGTCAAGTTGTGCAGACAGGAAGCGTGAACTGATAGGTGTGTATTTCAATTGAAAAAAAATTGCTGTTCAAATTTATTTCCAATGAATAAGTGGGAGTCAAATTCAGTAACAGTATTTCATTAACATGGTTCAGGATCTATGACAAACCTATGGCCTAATAGAGAGTAGAAATAATTGTTCATTATGTTACTGTACAGATAAGCTTGTACCAAATTCCTCTCTCCAACAGGTTAATGCCTCCTTTAAAATAATGGGGAGAGAAATTCACATGAAGTTTTTTATGTGGTAACATCACTAATGGTGATTTACAGAGATTTCAGATTACATGTAGGGCTCTTTCAGGTAAATTAAGCCTTCCCTTCCTCCCCTCCCCTTCACCACCCCCCGACAGTTTCAGCTGTTTTTCTATTGAGCCAGACCCACGTTAGTGGTACCCGCCTCTCACAGCTGGCTGAAACTCGAACTTGCAAGAATATGCCACGGTTGGCGGCCGGGAAAGCCCATATTTGCCGGAGCCTTGCAGCCAGTGGCCTCAGCAAAACCTGGCGAGTTTACTCCCAAGGCTGCAGCTGCCTGCGCTAGGCCTGCACACCTGGGATGACAGTGGCCGTAGTACAGGTCACGTGTAATGTTACAGCAACCTCCGCGAGCTCCCATTTTCCAACACTTCCAGTGGAGGGCCGCACAGGACCCGCGGGGAATAGCGCGATAAAGTTTCAAATTGCCGACCCGCACAAGTCTGCCGCCCGGGCGTAAAACTGGCGTCGCGAATCGGCAGCCCGTGATGAAAATCATCGACAGCAATGGAAGTGGAAGCCTGGCGGTTTCTGTGACCATCGGGCAATCGACAGCGCCGGTTTACGCCCGCAAATTGACCCCAGCATCTCGGGAAAGCACAGGGTCGTGAGTCCGTAACCACCTGCATTGCGCTCCCTCTCTCTGCAGAACGCCTCCCCTGATCGCCTCTGTAACGACTCAAGTAGAAACTGGAGGAGGCAGAACTTAACTTTGGAGAAGGAACTGGAATCTGAATTTTGGATTAAACGAGGGGTTGGGTGGGGGCGGGGTGGGGGGTGGGGGGGCTTAAAAAAAACCTGATTCCTGCAACACGGTCAAACCAAGTGGCATGTTAATTATTAATAACACTTAAACTACTGGCAGGAGCTTAGAGAAAGTGCAAATGGATCTGAATCAGAATATTTTATGATGCCCCTTTTTTGTTGTTGAGCGTCAGTCAACAAAGAGGCCCAGCACAATCTGGATGTGGTCTCATTAAAAGCTAGCTGTACTTCTTGCAAGCGACCGCCCATTTTCCCACTGAACCAGGTGTGTGAAACCAACTCCAAAATGGTCTCTTCACCCATTAGCTCAGGCTCACAGGTCACAGCTGGGCAGTTTGCTGCTCTGCATTACAATGACACGCCGAACAAATGCAGACTCCCCCCTCCCTCCCTCCCCCCCCCCACCCCCCACACCCTCCCCTCTCCTCCGAGGGAGTCCCTTGGACAAAAAAAAAAGGCCAGCAACCACCAGGCCTCAGGATGAATAAGCGGGGCCTAGCACTGCAGGACATCACAGCAAGAGAGCAGCGAGCAGGACAAAGCTTGGGCCACGGTGAAAGCATCTTCCACGACAACTGAAGATTGATTAAACCCCTTGGTTTCCACATCAAAGCGGCACCAACTCTCTGATATCATTTACCGCTGTCCAATTCCCAGCTAGAGGCCCAGGGAATGCATCCATTCTGTTCAGACACTGTTCTGTGCTGATTCACACACAGATTTAAGTGCCAGGGGATTTTGCCCTACGTTCTGAATACTTTACGCTTCAATCCTGCAGTGTGCCTTTTCTTATCCGAAGCCTTGAGCTTCTCTCTCTCACTTCTGGGACAATCGAGCCGGACGAAGAATTTCAGCCCCCCCCCCCTTGGCAAGAGCCTGTCCTTTGTGTCAGTTTTAACTGCTCATCCTGTGTTAACAGTTGGTGATTTTCATCAAAAGGAGCTGTGTGCTCAAACCTTCTTCACTCGAACGTTGGGGTTTTTTTTTCTTGGCCTCTTAAAATTATTGGCTCTGCAGTGGTACTATTTAGAAAAGTGTCCTGCTTTGATGCATGGGCAGCGAGGTATAATAATGCTCATTGTACTTCACTTTCAAAGCCAAGTCATTCTGAGGGAACAGCTCACTTGGAACCACATGGCATTGAAAGCTTCCCAGTGACCATGGCAACGGGCCCAGTGGGTTCCCATCCTGAGAGCCGATCGGTTCGCGGATGCTGGCATGCAAAGGGGAAGAGCAGGGGAAAAGCTGGGCCTGGCAGAAAAGACGGGAGACTCCCCACCGGGAAAATCCACTCAATAATTCCCAGAGGGCTGCGCACACAAGACAATAAAAAAAACAACCCCACTAAGCTCCACAGCCCCTTCTGCTCTGAAGCTTCCGATGGTGAGGCACAAAGTCGCCTTATTGTCCCCGATATCCCACTGTCCTGCTCAAAAGCCCATCGGATCAATAAATCCGAGGCCTGTCAGGCTGGGGTTTAAAAGGTAGCAAATGTAACGGCGCTAAATACGCTCTTTTATGGTGCAAGCTGGCTGAGGGCTTCTTGCTGCCGCTCGGGCCACACATAACACTGGGTAACCCCCGACACACAATGATACAGAAAGCCATTCAGCTTTTCCTATTCAGGGGACACAACATGGGTTCCCAAATTCCTCCCCATCCCCCCCTCCCCTTCACCACCACCCTTGCTTCACGATCAAGCTCCAGTTGGACATCCGCAAGTGGCTTAACAAGGAAGCTTTTGGGTAGTTCCCAAGGGTGGAGTTGCCTGCAGCTATAGAGCCGACCGGGGTACAAGCCCACATTTCCTTGCAGCTGCACTCCAACCAGGAGTGGGACAGCAATGAGCTAGTCAGTGCAGAGCATTAAAACAGACCCAATCCTCAAACTCTTGATTTTACACAGTCCTATTTTTGTTAAAATCCTCCATGAAAGTTTTGACGACAGCGAACGACTTTCAACGTCACATCTCAATGCTTCAATGCCATTACCGAGGGTGGGGGGGGGGGTTTGTAAATCAAATTTTTGTCTGCTTTCGGCTGTGCAGGAACTCTTGTTCCCCGATCAAATTAAACTTGCTGTAGCATGAACGAGCAGTTGAAATGATTGGTGTGTATAGATGGCAGAAGGCCGGATTGCTGGAAACCTCAAATCTGAGGTGAGCCAACAAAAATAGCTCAGCTCCCCACCCCAGAGGAGGGATTGGTTTTTAAAATGTTTCGCATTACTGGGCTTTTCCTCTTCCACCCACCTCCCCCAACCCCCCCCCCCCCCCCCGCCCGTGCACCCGCCCCCCCCCCCCCCCCCGAACCTCAGGATAAATGAAGCGCCCAGTGTGAAACACAGATCAAGATCGTCCCCAGCTTGACCCGTGCGTGTCCTGTGCCATGCTCGCTGGTCTCAGCTTGGGCCCGTTGGTAGAAGCCCTCTGGACCCGGCTCCCTGGGAACGGGGAGGAAGATCAGCGGAGGACCCTGCTCTCGATTGCTACCCAGTGGATGTGGGTATTAAAATCGGGCCAGGCCGTGATGCCTTCTCCCCCTCCGCCCCCCCCCTCACTCTCCACGGTCGAATAGCCCGTTGACACTCGCCGTTCTCGGCCCGCACACGTAGAAAATGGTCAACTGGGAAAGGTGCCGGAGGGCAGCGTCTGCGTGTGCAACCATTCTGCAGCATACGTCAGCGTCTCGGGAGGAGGAGTGAGAATTCTCCCTTCGATTGCTCCAAATTCCTCTGTGTGAAAGCACGATCGAGTCCGAGCCAGTGATAACCTGCGGTTTGCGGCTCTCCAGGCAGGCGAAAGACTTGGCAGTAGCGCGCAGTCTACGACGGAGCAGAGCAAACCTACTGTGAAACACAAGTCACTGGGTCGGTCCCCGAGTGTCAGCTGTGGCTCAGTTGGTAGCACACTCGCCTCGGAGTCAGAAGGTTGTGGGTTCAAGTCCCACTCCAGGGACTTGAGCACATAAAGCTAGGCTGACACTCCAGTGCAGTGCTGAGGGAGTGCTGCACTGTCGGAGGTGCCGTCTTTCGGATGAGACGTTAAACCGTGGCCCCGTCCGCCCTCTCAGGTGGACGTAAAAGATCCCATGGCACTATTTCGAAGAAGAGCAGGGGAGTTATCCCCGGTGTCCTGGTCAATATTTATCCCTCAAACAACATAACAAAAAATCAGATTATCTGGTCATTATCACATTGCTGTTTGTGGGAGCTTGCTGTGCGCAAATTGACTGCCGCGTTTCCCACATTCCAACAGTGACTCCACTTCAAAAATACTTAATTGGCTGTAAAGCGCTTTGAGACGTCCGGTGGTCGTGAAGGGCGCTATATAAATGCAAGTCTTTCTTTCGAGACTCTCCTTCTGATTGCTCGTTAAAACCTTACTCGAGATTTGTTTTAAATCAGGTCCGATCCCTCTCTATGTGCAAAGCACAGCTTTCTCTCTGTGCAGATTCCCTGTGTGCTTGTTTTTGGCTGGCATTGTCCTGTGGAGGAAGTTGTCATTTTGGAGCATCGGAGAGTGATTGATTTATCTGTTGGTCTGCCAGTAAGAGCAACATTCTGGATAGTCAGCCCTTCCTTGGGAGACTGGCTTCCGGCCACTCACAGTCCAGACCCATGCTCATGTAATTTTGATATAATGTAAAAACCTCCACTCTCTCTCATCTTATTTTCAAGTCCTCCGCTCTCAATGGGTAACAGTACTGTTCCGCAACAGTTGCACATCAGTACGGGAAGAGGCGATATTTAACGTGGAAAAACAAAGCAAGTTAGTGCTGTGGATCTTTTAAAACCTTGGGTCACCTGAGCTGGTGTAAGCAGCACTCACTCCTGCTCGTTTACAAACTGTAACCAAGCAAAGAGGGTGTGGTTGCCGAGGAGTTCAGTGATGCCACCGCCAGCAACAGGCAAATGGCATCGACTGCCAGCTTTTTTCCTGCGTGAAAACTAGTTTGAGACAGTCTGCTCCGTACTGTCTGCATGTAGATCCATTCCCCCCTCACCCACCTTAAGGGGTCGTGTCTCTCTAAAATTACACAAGACCAATTCAGGACTGGGCGTCACAGCCTCAGCTATCACATCTCTGATTATCCCACCTTTCAACAATTTTGAAGGCATGCTTTATTTGAATCCTTTTTTAAAAATCTGACTCTTTTTTTACGGTGTTTTTTTCCTCCACACTCGTCCATTACTGGACGGCAGGTCAGTAACCCAGAGCCTGAAATCCCTCGTACTGAAAAGCAAAGGAGCGTGCTTGGTTTTTTTCCCTCTCTCTCTCTCTGCGGTTAACGACGGCCAATGAAATCGTAAGAACGCGTAACCTGGAAACATGCGATGGTAGAGAATGCCAATGTTGGTGAGCTGCTAATCACTCGGCCAAATAGGCATTTTTTTGCGTCAAAAGTGGTCGCATTTGAACCCTTCCAAGTGATTTGCCCTGGAGAGTTTTTGCGACGGGGAAAGAGTTGACCTCCCTCTGCAGCTCTGCCTGACAGCAAAGCCGAGATCAGGAGCTCGGCTACCTGGGGAGCCCTTTGCCATGCTGCTCAGATAGAAAATAGGAAACGCTCTAGTAAAAAAAAATAATGCTGGATATTCAGGTCATGATACAGTGCTTAAAATGGACAGTGACATCTGTTGTTCGGTTTGACATTAAAAGTTGGCTCAGAATTCATTAAAAAAAAACGGAGCGTGTTCATTAGATGTTTTCCTGAAAAATGACACGAGGGTCAGTCCTGCTTTTTTGCACATGTCAATTTGCACCTTGCTGATCCAAATCCAGATGCCTGCACTCCAACTCATCTCATGAGGCACTTTTACCTGTGTACTCATATTACATCCATTCTTTGGGAGCGAGAAGACATCTGTGTACTTCTCTTTCACTTTTATGTTTGAGCTGGGGAGCCTAGGTGCCTTGGGTTCCGCTTTTCGGAACAGAAGAACATTAGGGACAGGAGAAGACCGTTCAGCCCCTCGAGCCTGCTCTGCCATTCAATTAGATGATGGCTGATCTGTACCTAGAATCAAAGAATCTTACAGCACAGAAGGAGACCAATCGGCCCATCGTGCCTGTGCCGGCTCTTTGATAGAGCAATCCAATTAGTCCTGCTCTTTCCCCATAGCCCTGAAATTTTTCCTTTCAAGTATATATCCAATAACCTCAACTCCATATCCATTGATACCCTTACCCAACAAAAATGTTGTGCAGAGCACGCCAGCAAGTCAATCTGTGGGTGTTTACACTGCTAAAACTGAGTCCGAGCAGCAGAATTGTAGACTCATATTTACGTGGGCCTAAAATGCTGTTGCTTCCTGCAACCTGGGCTTGTTTACACTGAAATGCAGCTGAGGGAGACCCATAGTACATCGTATAGTTGTGTTTGTTATTGGCTGCACTCCCATAGTATAAAAGCACCTGTGGACTAACTGTATGGTATCAGATTACCAACCAGTACATGCTTCACAGTCAATGCGGGGAAGGAGAGTAAAAGGAAACCTTATATTTTTTGCTTGGTTTTTACAACCCTCCGAGATCCCTGCGCTCCTCCAATTATGGCCTTTTGCGCATCCCCGATTTCCTTCGCTCCACCATTAGCGGCTGTGCCTTCACCTGTCTGGGTCCTAAGCTCTGGAATTCCCTCCCTAAACCTCTCTACCTCTCTACCTTTCTCTCCTCCTTTAAGACGCTCCTTAAACCCTACCTCTTTGACCAAGCTTTTGATAACTAGTCCTAATATCTCCTTGTGTGACTTATTTTTGTCTTATCTTGTACTCCTGTGAAGCACCTTGGGGCGTTTTACTACCTTAAAGGTGCTATATAAATGCATGTTGTTGTTGTACCGCCATCAAATGTGAAGCTATTTGCTTTGGAGAAAACGGCTGTTTGACCAGGGATTTGGATCTTCACTCTGAACAGTTTCTGAACCAGCATTGCAATTAAGTCAATTCCCATGGTTTCCAGGGCGATTTTTAATCTGGAACAGTTACCAAGGTAGAGGTGTTCTGAGTTTAGAACCCGAGAGGTGCATGGTGGAGAGATAAACCACAGGCAGCCGAGTTCTGATGTTCCCCCCTCTGTCGTAATCTATGCTAATCTGCCTAAAAATACAAAGCTCTAGGTAGAGCTTGCCAGCCAGAAAGGTTTTGTCCACAGGCTAGTACGTGATCTACCAATTAACAGTGATTGATGTGGCTCTCTGATGCCTGGCCTGCTCACTGACAAACACATAAATCCTCTAGAGCTTTAAATAACCATCCTTACAGCTGTCCGTGACAATATAAATTGATGTGGGAAAACCTGGGGAGACCCCCCACTGTCTGTCCCACCCAACATCCTGAGACCCTCGGTCTCCACGGACTACAAATTACAACGGCAACATCTGCCTCGACACGGAATGCTGCTGTTAACAGAAGGGTATAATCCGCTAGTTACTGGCCGCAGTTTAGTAACATTGAAAGACATTACCACCAGCAATGCAATGGCTGGCAAAATGGCCCAGTTAAAACAATTCATCAGCAACTAGAAATGCACCACAAGAGTGGACTACACCATTGAGTATTAGTGGGTCCACCATTTAGACAGTCTACAGTTCATATATAAATTTCCCCTTTACAAAGCCAGTTAGAATATTGTGTTGAGTTCTCGGCACCAGACAACAACAACAGCTTGCATTTATATAGCACATTTAACGTAGTAAAACATCCCAAGGCGCTTCACAGGAACGTTATCGAACAAAATTTGACACCAAGCCACATAAGGAGATATTACGACAGGTGACCAAAAGCTTGGTCAAAGAGGTAGGTGTTAAGGAACGTCTTAAAGGAGGAGAGAGTGGTAGAGAGCCGGAGAGATTTAGAGAGGGAATACTTTTCAGAGGATGCCAAGGCCATGGAGAGGGTGCAGGCGTGATTCATTAAGATGATGCCAGAGATGAGAGGCATTAGTTATGAGGAGAGACTTAAACAGACTGGAATAAAAACAGAAAATGCTGGAGATACTCAGCAGGTCAGGCAGCATCTGTGGCGAGAGAAACAGAGTTAACGTTTCAGGTCGATGACCTTTCCTCAGAACAAACTGGGGCTTTTTTCAGTAGAACAAAGAAGGTTAGAGAGATCAAAATTATGAGGGGTTTTGATAAGGTAAAAACTAGTTCCACTGGTTGGTAAATCAGTAACCAGATGGTGTGGGTTGAAGATCAGTGCTAAAAGAACAAAGGGAGCGGTTAGGAGAAATTGTGTCATGTAAAGTTTTGTTAAGACATTGAATGCACTACCAGGAACAGTTGTGGATACAGAATCCATAATCGCTTTTAAAAGGGAAGTGGATGAATATTTGAAAAGAAAAATTAAAAAATTTAAAAGGAGCAGGGGAGTTCTCCCCAGTGTCCTGGCCAATATTTAACCCTCCACCAACATCACTAAAACAGATTATCTGCTCATTATCACATTGCGGTTTGTGGGAGCTTGCTGTGCGCAAATTGGCTGCTGCGTTTCCTACATTACAACAGTGACTACACTTTTTTTTTTAAAGTACTTCATTGGCTGTAAAGTTCTTTGGGACGTCCGGTGGTTGTGAAAGGCGCTATATAAATGCAAGACGTTCTTTCTTTCTATGGGGAAAGGGCAGGGTAATTGGACTAAGTTGTGCTTTCAGAGAGCCGGGCTATGGTTTGATAGGCCGAATAGCCTCCTCCTGTGCTTTAAAATTCTATGAAACAACACCATTATGATGACTTATATTAGAAAGTTCTTTCAAACACCACACAAGGCCAAGTCTCACAATGGAAATACATGCTTCCCAGCATTGTGTAAATGGAGCCTACAAGCAAATGAAGTGGTGCCAATTTAAGCCAGCTCAAGGTTCCTATATACTCGGGTCTACCTTGAACCCAGGCCCACCATTTGTGTAACTCCGTGCAATAAAGACAAGGTACCAGGAAACTGGAGACTCGTCTGGAACAAGACACAATGGAATGCTTGTCCACATTAAAATCCATCCACCAGTAATTGCCACTGGGGTTTTCCCCACCTTCTGCCATAACTTTGAAATGAGAACAGCAGCAACCCCGGAGAAACGGATTACTAAGCCATTTACGCCGTTTCTCCAGGATTTCTGCTGGGGAGATGGGACATCCCCCATGGAATTTTACCCTTACATGTACAATACAACATTACCTTTGAATGAAAAGTTGGCCTAACATGATGCTGGAAATTGGAATTTTATATCTTCCATTTCCATTGGAGAGCGTGCAAGTCGAATTATCCAACCCTTCCTCCTGTCTGACCATGCCTTGGTCCTGAGAGAGTGAGGTTTGTGACATTCAGTGCAGTGCATTCCTCTTAAGCACCTATACACCTAGAGCTTTGTGCGTTGTTTATAGGAACTTAACCACAGAGTTAACCACAGCTTCCTGAACCAGAATCACTTGAGCGTGCATTCACCTCTGGGAAATGGTGTCAGTATAATTTCTCCCACGCTTTTCTCTGCTACCAGCAACTACCAAGATCAATTTTTATGAGACATCTGGTCTTGTTCCAGTTGTCTCCGACCCGACGAAGCTCTTTGCACGATGTCATTTGTTGACAGGGGGTGGGGGGAGTTGCTGAAATCTACAGGCGCTGTTGCTGAGTTTTGCAGCTGACTTTCTCACACTGGTGTGAGAAGGACTCTTGGGTCACACACTTACCAACAAAGTATAATTCTAGAGGTTTTTTAAATGCCTGTTTAAATGATTTGAGTGAGGTGCAACAACCTGGGAACGTAGGAACGGGAGGCCATTCAGCCCCTCGGGCCTACTCCGCCACTCAATGGGATCATGGCTGATCTGTGCCTCAACTCCTTTTACCTGCCTCTGCTCTATATCCCTGGATACACTTACCTGCAGCAGTAATTCCTGCAAATTTCTACAGGTGGTGCAGTTTGCGACCCTTGTATTGTGATTTTGCATAGAAAGTCCTGGTACAATGCCAATTTTTTTTTTTTGAGTGGATCCGAGAGATAACAAATTGTTTCCCATAGCTAGAATACATCAGCAAGGTCAGGTTTGCATGACTCAAACCATATTGGTGTACTTTACTTATATATAAAGCTTCCGGCTGATTAAAATGATGTGCCAATATTGTCACGGTAAATATAGTGTTAAGCAACTGTCTTGTCATGGTTTGATGAGAATCTCATGCCCATTATATGTTTAATTTATCAGGCTAAGTACTCCCCCGTGATAAGTTCTGGTGATTCAGGTTAAAGATCTCGTGGCATTACTTGAAGCAAGCAGGGAGTTCTCCTGGTACCTTGGCTCATCTTCCTCCCTCAAGCAATGTCACCATCAAGACAGATTAATTGGCCTTTTGTCTCATATCCAACTGTGGGATCGTGCCATGTGCCAAACTCTGCCTACACAACAACAGTCACTGCCCTTCTCAATGACATGATAAGATGCTAAAAAGTGCAACGGGTTTTTTTTCTCACCACCGATATGGCAAAGTGGAGGTAATTCTAACTTAGGGCGATAGTGTAAAACGGGCGATATTGATTCAGTTGCCAGTTAATACATCTCTCCAAATTCATCGCTCCCGATTTTCATTTCCATTGAAGTCAATCGGGAGAAAATCGGGAGAGTGTATAATGGGTGGCTTAATCGATATCGTCCGTTTTACACCATTGCCTAAAAGCCAAAATTACCCCGTCAGTGACGAGTCAAGAGCAGTTGTGGCAGCTTTAAATGAAGGCCAGCAGGCTGAGGAGACCCTGTGGGGAGTAGAAGAAAAACCTCGGCAACTTTCCTTACTTCTTTCTATTAATTACATTCTCCTATGTCAGTGGAGCGCCTTAGGAAATGAGACTTGACATTTTTCTCCCTCTCCAAAGCTCCGAAAGCTCAACACAAGTGTGGTTATGTGGCACACACGGGCATCATGCCAGTCCGATTCCTCAAGTACGTGGGCAAGTTGTGGTCCAACCATTGGTAAAACATACTCAATTACAGTGGCTAGAGATTCAGAGTTTCCCAGCCATCCATTTGTGTTCCAGTGAAAGACAAAAGTAATAATTTAAATCCCTTCAACTGCAAATATACACAAGAGGCAGGTGTTTGATGTGCCTGAATATCAGTAATGAAATAAGTGTCTACTCATCACCTCTCCATTACTGCATCCGATGACTGACAAACCACAATGCCAATTTGAGCAAAAAACAGTTGTTAATAAAAACACTGCACTCTTTTATATAATGAGCCTGACATTCTTTGCATTAATCTATTCTCTGTAAGGTATCCAGGCACAGTTTGCAAATAAAAACCTTTTATTTTACATCATTAGGCCACATTAATCCTTCGTAGTGCGTACGGACCCCTCCTCAAGTGTCAAAAAACACCCCCATTTTCACTCAGCTAACATCTGCCACCAAAAATACTTTCCAAAGAGCAAATAAGACAGGTGTTGAATAAACGATGTCATCACCACTCGCCCGTGGTACAACAAACGGCGACGCCGAGCTCCCCCAGTGGATCCGAGGACAAACGGGCAACTTTTGTGGAAATGGAAACATAAAAGTCCATGATAGGCCCAAGTTTGATCCCTGCTGTGAATGGGTTAATCTCAGTTCAAGTTCTACAACTGGCCTCAGTGCACCTACATGAGAGAAGGCCAGAAAAAAAAATGAGCCAGTTTGTGCGATTTGGGGCATTCGCTGAACCGCTCGCTTCTGTGGACGTTGGATGAGGCCAGGACTGGGCTTCAAGAATGGCTATAAGGGCAAGGTGGTAACTGTCATGAGGGAGGATGGGCGAAAGGTTTGGCCGACTTGGCAGTATGGGGACTCAGCTGGTAACTGGGGAATGCCGACACACACCTAGTCTAAAGGCCGAGCTGGGAACCGCAGAGACTTGTCGGCCGAACCTGAAGGCCAAAGATGGGTGAGAAAGGTTTGTGGGAGGTAACTGCAGGCGGTTCTCCAAAGGCTGAATTGGCTGACCTCAAAATCCACCACTGGTAATGAAATCTGACTTTGATACACCAATGTTATCCCAACCTTTGCTGGTTAACTCCAGGATATACAAGTCCCCATCTTTTCCAAAATATGCGACTTGTAAGCTGTGGAAGAGAGGGGCTATTGACAAGGATGAAAGATCTGCAATTCCTTGGTGACAAAGTTCTCCCCTTGTTATATCGACATCTTTTGGATTTTTTTAAGACAGGCACATGGAGAGTTGGATACCTGGTTCAAACACATGTCCTGGTATGTGTTGTATCAGACTACTGACAATATCCCCCCACCCTCGGCAGACCACTACCACAGGCATTTCATACATGCAGAATATAGCCTCTGTAGCTCAGAAATTACTTAGGTGATAATAAGAGACGAACATTTATGATATTTCCATGTTAGCCATTTAACGCCTGTGTTAACCAGTTGATTTTCAACAGTTTCACACCTGCTAAAACAGCAGACAAAGGAGCATCTTACGAAAGCATTAAGCAATCCTCCGCTCCTATCACAGACAGTCATTTCTAGACCTAACGGAGGACCATTTCTAGTCTATACAAACCACCACCTCCTTCATCAAATTATCAGCCCACTTCCCAGAAATAGGAACCCAAATGCTTTTACAACCCCGAGAAATCAAAGAGCTCCGAGCCAATGAAATCAGAGATGGGTCATTCAGTCGAACTTACCCACACAACCAAAAAAGGACTTTCTTTCAGACAATTGCCATCTTTAACGCACCTGAACTACTAAGATAGGCCCAGGTAGACCTTGATCTTTATTTATATATAGCTTTGGGACAAGAAAAGGCTAAATGATGATTGACAATGTGATACTGTATTGATATGAGGAGTTCTGTTTGACACTCAAGGGCACATGTCGGAGTAGACTTTACTGCACTGTGCGGATTGAGTAAATGGCAATTACCTTTAGATTACCGTATGATGAGAGATACGTTTTGTAAAGGGGAATTACAAGTCCCCCAAACTTGCCTCCATAATATGTTTCACACCGATCTTCTTGTCCGTGTTGTCCATATAAGCCTATACAAAGAGGCCGAGATTAGGAGGAGATGAAGAGAGAGCCCTGACAATTTCATTTCTTTCCCCAGGCCTGAAGAGACTTGTGGTTCAGCTGCTCCAGTCCGCCTGGTATTGTACAAATTCCAAATAACTTGCACATTGCTGAAGAATTCGCTTGAAAAACTAACCTCAGCAGAGTAATGAAAAAGATTCTTTCATCTCCCTTCACTTCTATAACCTTCACCGTGGCCTGGCTTTAGTTGAGCTATTTTATTCCCCACCACCCCCTGCCCCCTATTTTCTCCTCTCCTGTGGGCATGGATTCTGAATCATACCAGGGTATAGTTCCACAGGGACCAACGGCCATCCCAAGCCAAGCCGAATTGGCCATTTTTTATTTATTGCACTAGGCTATGGAGTTTTGGTAGGCTGTTCAACTATAGGAAACAATGCAGCTGAGCCCAATCCTTTCCTCACCCATTGTGTACACTTTTCAGAAGGAGACACTGGATAGCGACCAGGAACGGGAACTTAGGCTAATGTTTTCACCACCCCCCCCTTAGCCCAAGCACACGGAGGTGAAATGTCCGACACCCAACTACTGATCAAGCTAACTCAGTCCAAGGCCGAGTGTCAAACATTGGATCTTTTTGGTCTGGGTTGCAGAGTGGAGCACCAGCATTGTGCCATGGAGTGTTGGGGTGCAGGATTGAGTCTACGATATTCTTTTCTTAGAACCCAGAATCCCCTCTATCCAATCTCAGCCATGCTGCTGTGGGAGATGCCAAGTAGACCAGGCCTTTCCACAACAAGACAGAGGGGCAAAAAAAACCACAGACCATGTCAAACCCTGTGTCATTCCTGCACACCTCCTACTATGCAGCGACATGGGCAAAGGTCTGGTTCCAGATAGTGCACAATGCAGGGTCACCAATACAATAGGAAAGGAGATAAAATATATCATAAAAGAGGGAATCTTGTCCTGAATGAAGGCAGCTCCCAAAGCTCCCCTCCCATGGCTTAGTAGGTAAATGCGCTGCATAATGTGTTCCTGAGGTGTACAGACTAGGAAGGTCCAAAGTTTTATCCCAGTCCAATGCACTGCTGCACTGCATGGTGTGTTACTGAGCCGTGCAGGCCACGAGGGTCTGAGGTTTGAGCCCAGGTCTGGCCTGAGTTAGACGCTCTCAGCTGGGACAGCAGTCACACTGCTTCAATTGGCCTCAGTGCGTCCACACTACAGAGTGGGGAGAAAAGAAAAATCACCAGGGTTCCCAGTCCTGATGGCTGTCTAAGGATGCCGACTAGAAAGTGACCTGAGCAGCTAGGTCCCAGGTTCAATTCTTTCCCGCAACATGCGTATTTTGATCATGTTTAAATGGAAGCCAGAATCACTATTATGCTTTCATCCATCAAGCTCCCCCAGTTACAAAGCTCTCAACCTGTCTCTCGGATGAGATGTTAAACCAAGGCCCCGTCTGCCCTCTCAGGTGAATGTAAAAGATCCCATGGCACTATTTCAAAGAGCAGTGGCGCTCTCCCCAGTGTCCTGGCCAATATTTATCCCTCAACCAACATCATTAAAAATGGATTATCATTATCACGTTGCTGTTTGTGGGATCTTGCTGTGCACAAATTATCAGCCGCCTTTCCCTACATTACGATAAAGACCACATTTGAAAAGTACTTCATTGGCTGTGAAGCACTTTGGGATGTCCTGATTGTGAAAGGTGCGATAGAAATGCGAAGTCTTCCTTTCTCTCTCTTTTTCTTTCCTGACAATATTTCCCCTCCTCTCCTGAAGATGTTGACTCTTTGCTAGGGAACGGTTCCAGAGGTGCTGCCCACCCTCCGACACCTCACCTAAGTGACCATTAGTTACACGCGAGCCTTGGCGGCAAGTGTTGGTAGACAACACGACCACAGGTGCCGTAGCAACGGACCTCGACCCAGAGCCCTTCAGACGTCAATGCACACGCAGCTCCAGCAGGGGCCACTGGCTGCCGATCAGGAGTGAGGCATTTTTACGTTACACCTTTTACGATGCATTATGGGGCACTGTGAGGAGCATGCCCCTCCTTATAACACCCACGTACTTGGCTGACGAGGTTTCGACGAGGGTGGAGTGCATCGGGGATTTGCACAGCAGTGTTGCACATACAATGTGTGGATTTGGCTGCATCTTCGCACTTTGAAGGTGAACACTGGGAGTATTTTGAGGGAATCTGCGTACGTTTACTGCAAGGCGAAGCCCCAAACAGAAGACAGAATGGAATACTGTCTCCTTGAATTTATTTTGCTCAAGTTCAAACAAATTGAAATGCAGGGATTAAAGGCTCTTTGAAGTCTGTCAGTTTACAGAGTACAGTTGAATTGGGGCTGCACTTTAATTGAATCTGAATGTTACCAAGCTCTGGGTAATAGACAATCAACATGGTTTTAATTCAGTCCCATTCTCCCCTCTATACATGATCTGCATACAAATTCCTCCTCACTGGCCCTTCAGGCACTCAATCAGCATTTATTAACGTTACAAACATGAACATTACATTTCCACATTGTTAAAACTGCGCATGACAGCCATGTCAAAAATTGATTTTACCCTACTTCCAAAGTGACCAGCAACCTTTAAGAGGGAATAGTCAATATTCTTAAAAGCCACTTCCTATTCACAAAAGTGCAACGCCATCGAATGAAAAATTTATAAAATTGGTGGCACGCGAGTCTTCAAACAGTCTTCATAGGTTTGAACCGACAGTTCTGGTGAGCTGGGAATAATAAAGGTTGTGAAGTAAAATGTGGCCACTTCAGGAAGTTGCCTGGCAAAAATGTAAGTTGGCATTGTTGTTAAGGGAGCCCCACTCTATGTGGGGGACACTCTCTTATCACCAGCCCCCGTCTACAATCTAGCCATCATACATCAGCAAACAGGTTCATCACAGCTCCGAGATCAACCAGCAGGGAGAGTCTGTCCACGGGTCAAAAAGAAACAACCAAATAAAAGCAGAGCACCGAGAAAACGAGCGTTTTGGATTCTCCGTGTGGGGGGTGGGGGGGGGGGAACACGAGAGAGAGAGTACAAGAGAGGAAGGAAAGAGTGAAACGGCAAAAGAGTGCAAGAGAGGGAGAGAGAAAGCATGAGAGAGAACAGGATTACATTGAACATACAGCACATTCGGCCCAACTAGTCTGTGCTGGTGTTTATACTCTCTCACGAGTCTCCTCCCATTCCATCGACCTCACCTCAGCCTTTCAGCATATCTTTCTATTCCCTTTTCTCTCGTGTACTCGTCTAGTTTCCTTTTGAAAGCATCTGAGCCATTTGCCTCAACCACTTCCTGTGGGAGCGAGTTCCACATTCTAACCACTCTCCGAGTAAAGACATTTCCCTATTGGATTTATTAGTAATCTTGTATTTATGGCCCCTAGTTTTGGATTCTCCCACAAGTGGAAACATTAACAAAAGGAATATTAAAAGGAGGGGGAGGGCCACTAAAGGATGAGCAAGATAAACTCACATGTAATGACAGAGAAATGGCATAAGTATTGAATAACTATTTCACCTCAGTTTTTACTGAAGAAAACGAAATAGACACTTCACTAGAGGATGAGCGTAAAAAGAATATTAATACAGTTGGGATAGAAAGGGAGAAAATAATTGACAAACTATAGTCTATAGTTCCCAGGTTTTGTTCGATCGCCCTTTTTGTATATAGGAACAACATTAGCTGTCTGCCAGTCATCTGGCACTATCCCCTCTTCTATGGAACTTTTATATATAATAAACTTGTGCCTCTGTTATCCCCTCCCTAGTTTCCTTGAGAGTGCAAGAGAGACAGAGGCAGAGTACGAAAGAGACAATGAAGGGGAATGAGAGAGAGAGAGAGGAAAAGTGAGACCAAGACCAAAATTCTTATTACATAGAATTTACAGCACAGAAACAGGCCATTCGGCCCAACTGGTCTATGCCGGGTGTTTATGCTCCATACGAACCACTCCTCCCTCCTCACCCTATCAACATAACTTTCTATTCCTTTCTTCCTCGTATACTTAGCTAGCTTCCCCTTACTGGCATCTTGTCTTGTTTAAAGATAGTTTTCACCCGTTCACTTAAGGTTTCACAGCAGAGGCCAGTTATAGAAATGGACAGCGTTTGCACAGACTCTGCAGAGCGCTGTGCTCCGTCCCTCGCTTGCTGTTTTCCAAGAAGTAGAGGAGGTTGGTGGTTTAAGTAATGCAAACTATGCATTCCTGACATGGACTTCAACTGAGAAATGTGTCAACATTTTCAAGATGGCTGAAACAAAGAAACCGCTTTAAGTAGAGTGGCTATGGCAGGTCCCATCCCTCTCTTTCCATTGGTTCTCTCTATTGCCCTTTCATCACCAGTGCCCTGGCTTGACTGGCAGCATTTTCCTTTCACTTGTGAGAAAAGTTTTTGCCCTAGCGAATCGCACCACCAGAGTTTCTGTGGAGAAAGGGTCGTGCAGAAAAAGTGGGATGGGCAAAAACAGAAAGACAGAACAAAAAGGGAGAGAAAAACAGGAGCGAGGGCAGAGAATATGAATATATAGACGTCACATGGCCTTCCCCTGTGGTCCATCCTTAGATATACTGTTCGTGACTGAAAATTTTACATCTAGGATTTGTCGTGTGTGTGTGTGTGTGTGTGTGTGTGTGTGTGTGTGTCACACCTTTTATAAGACGCTAAGAAGTAATTAAAAATGAGCACAAAGGACATTCTATCCTTCCAACAGATAAACATTTTGATATACACGTCCCGGCTGCAGGATTAGGGTTGCCAACTCTGGAGGTTTCAGCACATGACCTTTAACCGTCCCCGGCCTTTTTTCCCCCCCCATCTCCAATATTTTTGATCACTTAATAAACAAAGGGGTTAAAAAATGCATCATTTCTTTTTAGCGTCCCCCCCCCATTATGATTTTTCTCCTGGGTTGCTCACAGGAGTGTCCCGGGGATTAATCTTCAATTCCCGGAGACTCCAGGCCAGTCCTGGAGGGTTGGCAACCCTGTGCAGGATGCCAGTGAAGCTGTACACAGCATCCACAGCTGGCAAGACACTGGGCTGAATTTTAGGCTAAAGAGACAGCTGTTGTGACCCAAGTTTTTGTTTTGTTTCCTGACCCATGGAAATTTCAGCACAGGAAATTTATGTAGGTCAGGCCTGCACACTCAGGCTTCACCCAATCTTTCCTGCCTTACCTTGCCCAGCACAGTGAGACAGGGTTTGGGGTCCAGCTCCGGCTGCTCCAGCTTCACCACTCCCACCCATCCGTATTCGTATAGGTCCTCCTCATCATTGTTGTTGCATAGTCCCAATGGGTGCATCTGGAAGAGTCAAAATCAACAGGATGTTAATAGCTGCAAGATTATTTTCATTTCATTTTTCTGAATACATTTCTGAATTACTATCTTTAAGCATTTTGAGCAGACTAAAGAACAGTACTGAGCGGCTTGACCAGATTCCACAGCTTTCTGAACACACAGCTCCCAGTTCCTAGTAAGCCCAGGACTCTATGCCAGCCCTATTATACATACATATCCTTCATTTAACACCACTCAAATCCAATGCAACAGATCCCCCCAATGTTATTTGTCTTAGTAGGTGTCACTCTCCGAACAGATCAGAGGAAGCAAATGGTTATTACTCCAGTGATTTATCCCAGTCATGACTGACCATCTTGCAATGCCAGTGCACTGCAGCTGGTGGTAGTGGCATAAGAAAGACTTGCATTTATATAGCGCCTTTCACGACCACCGGACGTCCCAAAACACTGTACAGCCAATGAAGTACTTTTTTTTTTAAGTGTAGTCACTGTTGTAATGTAGGAAACACGGCAGCCAATTTGCGCACAGCAAGCTCCCACAAACAGCAATGTGATAATGACCAGATAATCTGTTTTTTTTAGTGATGTTGATTGAGGGATAAATATTGGCCAGGACACTGGGGATATCTCCCTTGCTCATCTTCAAAATAGTGCCATAGGATCTTTTACGTCCACCTGAGAGCAGACGGGGCCTCGGTTTAACGTCTCATCTGAAAGACGGCACCTCTGACAGTGCAGCACTCCCTCAGCACTGTACTGGAGTGTCAGCCTAGATTTTTGTGCTCAAGTCTCTGGAGGGGGACTTGAACCCACAACCTTCTGACTCAGATGCGAGGGTGCTACCCACTGAGCCACGGCTGACAAAGGTAGGGCCATCTTTATGGTTGGCAGCATGAATACACTTCACTTACTGCTGCCATCCCTCGTTATATCACCGCAGTGCAGCAAAATCAGAGCAGCTACTATCCCAAAGGGAGGACTGTACCCGTAAGGAGTGCCTCTTCAGAGGGAAAATTGGAAGTGTTGTCCATCTCCTTTGCTCTCCACTATACCTCCAGCTAGCCCGTCCATTAACTTGCATTGGTGTCAAAAATCATGGAGGGATCAAGCTATTCATCCACATAATAGAGAACTGCACACGGGTAAAAGGCTTTGAAAACAGGATGCACTGTAAAAACATGGGCTGAAATGTGGGGAGGGAGTGTGGTGGGGGGGGGGGGGAAAGCAGACAGGAAGAGATAATAAAATCTACAACAAATTCCTATCATAGTAGCTGCTTCACAGGATTTCATATTAAAGTAACAGTTTTGTCAGATGGTGTGAAATTTTAGTTTGGATCAAGTCAGAAGTAACCAAGTTCATCAGTGGACCAGCACAGGCTGTCCAGGTCAAATGGCAAAGGTCATTTGATGGATGGGTCAGCAGATGTCCAGGAAAATACATCCCCACCCACCCTCCCTCCCAAAAAAAACATACTGTTTAATGAATAACATCCCGGGACACACTATTACTACCTCTCCTCCCCTCACCAATCCCCCCGCCCCCGCCTACCCCCCCCCCCCCCCCCCCACCCCTCGCCTCTCTCCCAAGGTTGCTTGTGGCTATGTTCTTACTTTAAGGGAGAACTGGCTGCATATGTTGACAGCGAGCACAAGCACTGCGAAGTGAGATGGACAATCTGTCCAAAGATAATTGAATACCACAAACATTCAACCAGCTGGCCAACTGCACGATGTCACAGAGTACATTGTGAAGACAGCCCACATTTTAAAATCCAACGATGGTTTGTTGAAAGTAGATACGAGCTCTCCAGACTATATTTATAAAACAATTTTTTCCCCCCCTCCAATCATCTCCCCTTTCCTGATAGCACCGTTTATTGCTGAGGTACAGTTCCATAATTGCCCGTCTCCAATTGACCAGTCTTCATTTGCAAACCCAGACAGTGAGGATAAACAGAGTATTTAACCATGGGTGGCATCATCGCCCGAGACCAGCCCTGTCTTCGTCACCAACATTTACGTCTATGCACTTTCCAACAGGGTCACTCGGACAACAGTTAAGAGTTGGGACCCTGGTTGATTTGCCCCCATTCCACCGGAGGCATCAAGGCCAATTGCAATTTGAACCTGGGACCTTCCTGGTGGGTATAATTCGGATCCACATTAAGCAGTGCCTTTACCAACTGATCTAGCAGCAGAGCTTTCGCTAACTTGGTTCTGGGTGCTCACTCCCCAAGACAAAGCTGCAGTACTCAGTGACCTCAGGGTGGGGCGGGGCTTTCTTATGGGACGCCCCCCCAGATTCCAAGCAGGCTCTTTTGTTTAACCTCAAGTCCTAGGCGACACCTGAAGCTAGAAGCAAGGGAGAAGAGAAGGACCTCTCTCCACATTCTGCAAGTGGCTTGGATCAGAAGCCTTCTCAAACAGTGACCTCATCCATTCAAATAGTAACCTCATCAATATTAAGTATTGGTAGATAAATACAGACGTAAATGATATATACATACATTCTATTCATACACACACACACGCTGGCTCAGTGACTCAGCCTTAGCTCAGTGGGTAGCACTCTCTCCTCCGAGTTAGAAGGTTGTGGGTTCAAGCCCCACTCCAGAGATTTGAGCACAAAATCTAGGCTGACACTCCAGTGCAGTACTGAGGGAGTGCTGCACTGTCAGAGGTGTTGTCTTTCGGATGGGACGTTAAACCGGCTCTCTCAGGTGGATGTAAAAGATCCCACAGCACTATTTCGAAGAAGAGCAGGTGAGTTCTCCCCAGTGTTACGGCTAATATTTATCACTCAGCCGACATCGCTAAAACAAATTATCTGGTCATTATCACATTGCTGTTTGTGGGAGCTTGCTGTGCGCATATTGGCTGCCTCGTTTCCTACATTACAACAGTGACTAGACTTCAAAAAGAACTTCAGTGGCTGTAAAGTGCCTTGGGACGTCCTGAGGTTGTGAAAGGTGCTATATAAATGCAAGTCTTTCTTTCACTAGTGTTGAAACTAGACATATTTAACGGTACATACTGTAGGGGGGCAAAAAAAAAAATCGCATCGAAACCCAATAAATAACCTTTAATACTACGCTTCTTCTACGATACTCTTAATTCATCACCTCACATTGTTAGTGCTGTTATCGCTACCAAGGGCAGACTTGTAACCTTCACTACTTCATGCTAAACATGCTCAGTCCAGACTCAACACCCCAGGTTCGGAAGGACAAAACTCACTGAGCTGCTGGGTGATTTTGTTTGCCGCAGTGCGGGTGGTGAACATTTCACACGCCCACCATTGCACTATTCTGAAGTCCTAGCGACAACGCTGCACGATGTCTCCAAAAAAAACACACACACACACATGGAAACGGGAGGGAAGACAATAAAAAAAAAACGCTGCCTATTTTTTTGGCTGCTGTAATTATGTTTATCTTTGTGGTAAACTTCATGGAATTTGTTGACAACACAGACATGCACTACAGTACATGAAAGGATGAATGATTTTCTGATAGTTATTAAATATGGCTCATGAATCAAACAAAGGGGATACTGTCTATTTAACCACAGAATGTACAATACTGCAGCCACCTCTAATAATGCTTGGCCTTGGTCACAGAGCAGGGGTTTGTGTGAGCTGGTTGGATTACAGCATTGGCCAACAGCCTCACTTATTAAACCTGCCCTAATGGTCTCCCTCAAAAACGTTTCGGACAATGATTCAGTTTTGCTTTAGTTGCGTTAAAGCCTAAATGTTTTGAGTGGGCTGTTCCAGTGTACATTAGTTGCTGAATGTTAGGACTGCCCGATGGTAAAAGACCCTGTGCCACTATTTCAAATAAGGGAGTGTTCTGGCCAATATTTATCCCTCAATCCACATCACTCATTATCACATTGCTGTTTGTGGGACCTTGCTGTGCGCAAATTGGCTGCCGCGTTTCCTACATTTCAACAGTGACTACACTTCAAAAGTACTTCAAAGTACTTTGGGACGTCCTGAGGTCATGAAAGGCACTATATAAATGCAAGTCTGTCTTTTTTTTTTATTTAAACAGAGCATGCAACGTCCTCCTCTTCTGCAGGCCTGCCCAATTACACAAATTAAACCTGTTTTAAGAGGTCCCATTTATGGCCCCGGTATTGAAAGCAGTCTTTAATTCAGTGCGCATTGTAAAAACAAGTCCTTAAAAACCACAAATTGCACAATTGCTGGTCAAATCAATTCAGGTTAAATCAATTCAGGTAAAAACAGTTAAAAAAAAAATGTTTTTACAGTTTAAAATAAATATGCACATCTGTTTGAGAGAAACCTCCACAAATCACAGGCTGAAACAATCTGCTAGTTACTACTGGCAAGTCCCAAAGACACGAAGAAAAGAAAATCCACTACTCAGTAAAAAATTCATCTCAAATCTGCCACGTTCTCCTTAGGAGAGGGGGGGGGGGATTTTCCTTCCCCTCCCCCCCAACCCCCTAACCTTCTCTCCTCTCTTCCTGAGGCCAGTGACTGATGCTGGGGGGGTATGGCATCCTCACCTTGCCCGGGCGCTCATTCTTCAGGTGTGAATGGGGAGGCGATGTGATTATTTTGGGCGTCACAGGTGAGCCTACATTCAGGAGAAGTGCCCAAGGACCTCGGGCCTATGCCGACCTCGGGCCTATGCCTAGCTTGACCACACGTTGAAGGTTTATGAGAGGGAGGACTCGATGACTATTTGAATAACATTCACTTCAAGATAAAACCCGTCACACATTCACACACTTTAGAGATCTTATTCCAGTTGCTTGTTATATTTCTGAGTCTTTCCACTGGTCACGTGAAGTCACATGATCAGTGAGCGCCATACAACGATCTGAAGCAAGTATTCCTGCATAGTCTCGGGCCGCATTCTTCATTCAATATTTTGGAAACCGTGTTACTAGTTCAAAATACCTCTAATAATTAACATAACAAGCATTAGGATTTTAAACTGCAATAGAAAGAAAGTACTTGCCTTTATATAACATCTAAATTACTTGCAAAAGAGAATTGGATATGTAGTAGAAAAAGAAAAATTTGCAGGGCTATGGGGAAAGAGCAGGGGAGTGGGACTAATTGGATAGTTCTTTCAAAGAGCCAGCGCAGGCACAATGGGCCGAATGGCCTCCTTCTCATCGAGTCATAGAGTCATAACGGCACAGAAGGAGGCCATTCAGCTCATTGAGTCCATGCCAGCTCTCTGTAGAGCAAACCAGTCAGTCCCATTCCCCCGCTCTATCCCCGTAGCCCTGCAAGTTTATTTCCCTCAAGTGCCCATCCAGTCTCCCCTTGAAAACATTGAGTGTCTCCGCTTCCACCACTTCCGTCGGCAGCGAGTTCCAGGTCATCACCACTCGCTGCATAAAAAAAAAGTTTTTCCTCACATCCCCCTGTATCTCTTGCCCAAAACCTTCAATCTGTGTCCCCATATGTTTGGGTCAGCTGTTGACATTAATAACACGGATCCCTGTTGCGATGCAAAAAGCCCCCGCAAATTTCTCAAACCAAGTCTTTGTTCATAACTTCCATTACCCGTATTAAAATCACTCCTGGGCTGTCCCTATCGCTGTCACACAATCCATTCAGTGCACTCAGTTCTGTGCTGTAAGCTTTTATAATTCTTTCATGTCTTCAGGACGTCTAAATTGTAGTCACTGTTTTGAAGGCAAACATGGGATTCCATTTCCGCACAGCAAGGTCTTCCAAACAGCAATGAGATAAATGACCAGATAATCTGTTTTAATAATGTCGGTCGAGGAACAAATATTGGCCAGGACACCAGGAGAACTCCCCTGCTCTTCTTTTGAATAGTGCCATGGGATCTTTTGAGGGCAAATGGGGCCTCGGTTTAACACCTCAGCCTAAAGACGGCATCTCCGACAGTGCAACACTCCCTCAGTACTGCACTGAAGTGTCAGCCTAGCTCAGCGTTGTCCAATACATTAGCCACCAGCCACCTGTGGCTCATTGGGAATCCAGATGTGCTCATTATCACATTTGCATTTCTGATTAGTAAATAAAACAACGAGCATCAGTCACCGTCATTGGGCATGTGATCTCAATACTCATACTCGCACGGCGTATGCATGCGAACTTTAACCTTTTTGTGCATTTGTAGGTAAAATGAAAAGACGAAAAACAGAATGTATAAGTTTTTTTGATCGTTGTGAGTGCTTTACCTTCCTTGGTTACTGAATGGTGGCAGATATTTGTTAAGTAAATGTACACATGCAAAGTACATACTCAATAAAAACACATTAGAGAAATGAAATGCTATCCTGCTGTATATTTGGAGAATCCCCTCACTGAAAAGATCTGTACCATAAAAGAAAGGGAATAGTGGTATTACTTCAGCGACGATATTGCTAACTCTAAGCTTTGAATACTGCATTTTATGAGAAAGTGACTTTATTCTTAGTCATTAAATCCTGAGATAAATAAGCATTTCCCTCAGTTTTTGTTAATAGGAACATTTCTCCCACTACATTTGTAAACTAGGTGTGTAAGGATGCCAGCAACCTCATTACATCAACATCTCTGTTCATGTCGGTCAGGTTTGCTGAAAAATTCAATCTACTAAAATATATCTGAAAACAATTTACAAAAGATATGAGGCAACGTTACAAAATTTTCAGAAATCGCAGTTTTCAAAGCTCGCAGAGTTAAAACTGGGGGAATTGCCCATTTATCTCCAGATCTAATGACCAAGAACAAAATCACATTGCCAGAAATGGGAGATTAGCTCACTGGAAGTGAATATTGGGAATTTTGGCATATGCTTCCCATAATTTTCTATCCCATTATTTCAATGGTCGGAAAAGTGTGAGGCGTGCACGTCCGAATTCCTGATATCTGCTCCTGGAGAACAAAACTCCGCATCGGGAGCGCAAATTCGTAAAATGACCCCTAGAAATGTCTGCTGTGGTGGGCACTTTATTCAGCACGCAGTGTTCCAAATGTTTGGAGCAGGTTGTTACTGAATAATAAAAAACTTCCCAGTTCCGAGGGCACTGCACCTTTAATTGGGGATGGGGAGAATCCTCAGCTGTGTTCGTATTCAAGTAGCGCGGAGACTGGACACGTAGCAATCGTGACCAAAGATTCTTTTTGAGCAAGGCCAGTAAAAAGATTTTACAACTCATACCATGAACTGAGTTATCCTTCAGCATGAAAGCAGTGTAAGCAGCCTGCCCTCAATTCAGATCCCAAGTGAGCACGTCTTTCTGATCCAGACTGAAATACTGGACGCAACTGAACGTTAACAGGGAGCGTATGTAGGGTTTTTTTTTTAAAGCACCAACTTGCACTTATGTACTACCTTCTCACAACCTCAGGCAATCCCAAAGCACTTTAAAGCCAATGGTTTTCTTTTGAAGTGTATTCAATTGTTCTTTGGGGAAACATGGTAGCCGATTTGCGCACAGCAAGGTTCCACAAACAGCAAATGAATGTATGATCAGATCGTTGTTTTTGGCGGTGTTGGTTGTGGGTAGAATGTTGGCCAGGAAACTGGGAGAAATCCCTGCTCTTCTTTGAATAGTATTATGGATCGATTACATTCACCTGAATCGGCAAGCCAGCCTTGCTTCAACCTCCCATCTGAAAGCCGACACCTCCGACAAAGTGTCAGCCCATGTGCCGAACTCTGTAGTGGGGCTTTAACCCACATCCTTCTGTGACAGTACTACCAACTGAGCCAAACTGACAAGCTGACAAAGAGTTGCCCACTTTGTATTGGAGCCCCAAGTGTTTCTGCGATTGCACTGGCACTTGTAAGACATTGCTAATTATCGAGCCGTCACTTAACAAGCAATTCCTGTATGTAAAATGCCCACTTGGACCAGACTGATGGAGTGAGGATTAGATTTCACAACCTAAACAGGATCTAACCAGATACTTGTGTGTCAACATGCTGTACAAAACTGCAGATTAGCTTTTAATTGTGCTTTTTGCCTCCTTTATCTCAGGTTTCTCCCTTTTGTTGGCCACCCTCCCATTCCTTGCCCACGTTGAGAACCTAGACAATGAACATCAATGGGCTACATGACCTTGCAGGGTATCGCAGCCAGGCCTGATCCTATCCTCACCTGATGTCTGTAAACACGTTCCAGCAGGAGGTGCTACATAGAAATCAGGAGCGGGCTCTCTGTAACCCAACGCAACACTCTTACCTGAGATCAGCCAGCATAGCACAGACCGGGGATTGAATCTGGGACCATCTTGGTCTGAAACTATCTAGGTGCCAACCTTGGCTTAGTGGTAGCACTCTCGCCTTGGAGTCAGAAGGTTGAGGGGTCAAGCCCCACACCAGAGACTTGAGCACAAAATCTAGGCTGACACTCCAGTGCAGTACTGAGGGAGTGCTGCACTGTCAGAGGTGCTGTCTTTTGGATGAGTTGTTAAACCAAGGACCCGTCTGCCCTATTAGGTGGGCGTAAAAGATCCCATGGTACTATTTTGAAGAAGAGCAGGGGAGTTCTCTCTGGGGTCCTGGCCAATATTGATCCCTCAACCAACATTACTAAAAAAACACATTATCTAGTCATTATCACATTACTGTTTGTGGGAGCTTGCTGTGTGCAAATTGGCTGCTGCGTTTCCTACGTTATACAGTAACTACACTTCAAAAGTACTTCATTGGTTTTGGTATGTCCTGAGGTCGTGAAAGGCGCTATATAAATGCAAGTTCTTTCTTTCTTTCTTTCGAATGGCTGAGATCCACATTGGGCAACGCCTTTACCAACTGAGCTATCAGGGGAGATTGCTAGATCCTGTTTCTCATATATGTTGATCTAGCCCACAGCAAGAGTAATGATAAAAGGGACCCCCTGTGATTTACAGCACTATTAGAGCATGCAGTTAGGAGGACTCAAGGGTGGAGATGAAGCAGGCCATCTAGAAACCAAAACTGGTTGCCAGGGAAACAGAACGTAGTTTTCCCTTCTAGAGGCTGCACCTGTTCTGCTTGCATAATTACACGTAGTGTCTGCAAAGGTGGGGCAGGTTTCACCCCATCTATGAAAATGAAGGCCATTAGCCTCTGATTGAAAGTTGTGTCTCAGCATAAGCGTTCAGCAGCAAACCATGGAATTATTTAAGAAGCATTTAACCACTGTCGCTAGAGCTGAAGTTAACCCCATTTCCAGAACTGGAATTTAAAGAAACAGTACAGCTTTCTTTACTAAGTCACCACTGGGGTGAGGTACCAGAGGCCGGCTGGCACCTATAGAACTCTGCCAGTCAGCACTAGAGCTCTGCCAGTCAGCACTAGAGCTCTGCCAGTCAGCACTAGAACTCTGCCAGTCAGCAGTTCCTTCAGGAGAGGAGGCAGAAAGCTGGGGGTGGGGTGGGCGGTAATCAACTTTCAGAAAAGGCAGTTATCATGCCTAGTAACTTGGCCTGCAAGCCAAATTTACCAGGAAAGTAAATTGAGGCGGATGATGTAAGTTATGACATGACAAACATTACAAATACACTTTTAGTTTTAATAAAACCTGAGCTGCAAATCCTTTATTGTAAAAAGGTACAGACTGGATCAAGTGAAGTTTTTGTTGCAGTGCCAGTTTGCCACAGTCAGTGTGGCATTGCTTTGCCCCCAGTGTGGCAAAGGAGTTTTCAGGAAAGGCTGTGCCAAGCTTTGATCCTGCCTGATAACTTTCCACAAAGATGGACCGTGCACCTCTAAAAGCTGCAGTCATTCAGCTCTCCATTGGTTAGTAATGGTGCTGCCTTTGCAAATTGTTTCATACAGAGTGAAACCGCCAGCAGCATTTAAAGGGACAGTGTCTTAATTAAAGACAACTGTGCAACCTTTCCCCGTTTGCGACAAATCAAAATCCCTTACTCTGCCTCTCAAGTATGTTGGCACCAGGACAAAAATGATGAGTTATCCTTCAGCTGTTCTCCTTCCCCAAGTAAGAGCTCGTCAGAATGTCCCCCCCCACCCGACAAGAAAATGGTGCCCTTTAACAAATGCAGCACCAACAAAACTGCCGCACTCAGTCTTCGATTCTCAATAGAAGAAACAAAGCATAAAACTTCAAAGCCATTTGAAAGGACGGGAATACCTTCCAGTGAAATGCTACTGTACCAGCAACACAATCACAGCTACCACGAAGCAGGTAAGGGCCAGTCCAGGAGTTGCCAATGAGAGTGGCTGTGTCGTCAGGAAATACCACTTGCAAAATATTAAAGCACGGTTTGTTTCATGGCCATTTACACAAAAAAAATATAAATCTATCTGCATGTATTTTTTATATATATTGAAAATCTAATGTGCACAGACAACACACTCCAGACATCACAGTTTGTAAAAGAAGATTAGATTGCATAGTTGGATGAAGAAAAAGGGGTTGAAGGGATATATAGACAGGGTGGGTAAGTGTGATCAGAACTATTTACTTGCATGGAGGGTAAACAACAACATACACTGGTTGGGCCAAGTTGCCTGTTTCCGTGTTGTTATTAATATTACCATTTTTAAAGCCGAGGATACACAGCAATATGGTGTGCAAAGTGTACCGGTTGAAGGTAGGTCTCTGGTATTTAGCAGCACAGTCAGAGTCGGAGTTCAGCTGCACTGGTGGGAGTGGTCGTGGGCATGGGCATTGGCAGCACTAAGTGCATAGTCCTGCAGTTTGGCAGAAACAGGGTAGGGATTTTGGAGTTTAGCATAACTGGGGTAAGGGTGCTGCGGTTTAGCAGCATGGGGGCCCTTTAATCTGGCATCACTGTAGAGGGAGAACCTGAAGTTTGGTGGAACTGTGGGTGGAATATTGGGTTTGCCTCACTGGTGGATCCTGGTATCAGCAAAGAGGGGAGGAGAACACGGACCTTGGCAGCATGGGTAAAAGAGGGGTCCTGGGTCAGGCAGCATAAGTTTCTAAGAGATCTATAGAAACACTGAAGTCAGTGTTTTATGATTAGTTTCTGGATTAGTTCTGGCTCTCAATCTCGTTCTCTCCCTCTTTCTCGGTCTGTCTCACAGCTGTGACTAATTGGAACATTTATATTCGCTGACTATGAGCAAAACACAGGTGATGATAATCAGAATCTTCCTGTTTGCATTAGAAGAACTATCAAAATTCAATTAACTTGTTAAAAGAAGAACTCAAATTAGGATGAGGATTGACATTCTTTCTGTCCGTCTCTTTCCCGCTGTCAGATTGCTATTCTTTCTGGGAGAAAAAATGAATAGCTTTTATTCAAAAAGTTTAGTTAAAAACTGATCAAGTTTATCATCCAGTTTGTAATCAACTCATTTTTGAAAATGTACAAACTGAAATACTGTTATCAACAGAGACATCATTTTATTTCTGCTCTGAGCCAAATAGAATGGTTATGATTTAATCATCAACAAAAGCTGTAACAGGTGTGTAATCACTACAGTCCATCATATTTGAAATGGGTCCCTGTTCTTTTCTCTCTTTTACATGCTTCCCATAGATAGCCTCTCTTTTAAAAACCACTCAGTACAAACTTTACCTGATTAAAGCATCGAAATTTCTCTTCTTTCTGCCTTTTAAATAGTTTTTTTTAACAGAAGCAGTGCACAAACTAAATGCTACTGATACAACCTGGCCAACTGTGCACACTGTACAAACTCAGACTTCACGATCTGCCTTCATCCAAGGAGTACAGCTCTGGGCGAGAATATTGCGGTGAATTTCTGCCATTCGCCTGCCATAAGTTTGGTGGAAGAGCCGCAGAAATCCTGGCATAATGGCATCAATACTCTTTACACAGTTTTTCCGGAATTTCCGCAGCTCTTCTACCGAGTTATAGTGCACGAGACCTTCAAGTGAAAATGTCCTTTAATAACTTAATTTAGGTTAAGAAAAAAATCAATGGATAAATATAATCATATTATTGTGAAATATGTAATTTTCATGTATTTATTTTGTTTAAAACCTTATTTTGGACATTTGAAATTTCAGTTACTGAGAAAAAATGGCCTTTTATTCAAAAAGTATTCTTACTGATACTATTGACTTATTTAAAAAAATATTGGTAGCTTGTTATTTAGGATTGGTTGTTTTCACAGGTCTTTTCCCAGTGGCAGCTTTATAACCACTTTCCTGGCTTTTTGATTTGCACTTTCTCTACCTCTGATTTTGATTTGCTGCTGTTTTACTTTAAGTCAATTAACTAAATGTGACAGCACAAGTGTGACAATAGGAGTCAAGTGTGACAAAAAGAAAGTTGTATTAGAGGCAAGACTTTAGTCTTACATCTGCCGTACAGATGGTATATTCCAGACGTCACAGTCCAGACATCACATTTTGTTACAGATGCAAAACAAGCCAATCATTTCATGCTGTCTCATCCTCGGTGATTTCAACCTCCATCTCAATTCATCATGCTCTCTCTCCTCTGAGTTCACTAGCCTCCTATCCTCCCTTAATCTCTCCCTTCATGTAAACTCCCCAACCCATATTCCCGGCCACCAGCCCCCCCCCACCGACCTTGCCATCTCTCTTGGCCTCGCTACTCCCATCATGTCAATCGCAGAAAAGGTCATCGCTAACCACTTCCTCGTATCGCTCTCCACCCACATCCCCCTTCCACACCCCCCACCCACCCCAACAACCCTACTTCCTTCTGTGTCCGCCCCTGGAAAAAACTCTCTCCCAACTCTCTTACAACTGCACTTATGAAATCCCAACTGTCCAGCCTTTGGCCCTCCATTCACCATGACATTTCTGCAGCTACCGATCTGCTCAACCACACCCTCACCACCACCTTTGATGCCCTAGTCCCTTTTAAAACAATTACTCTCTCTCACCCTGGCCGTTCCCCCTGGTACAGCCCTCATCTTCGTTCCCTTAAGTCCAACGGACGCAGACTTGAACGGATATGGTGGACAACTGGTTTAGCCATTCACCGCCAGATCTGGCTGGACCACACAAAGCATTATCGGGTCCTACTCTTGTCTGCCAAAATTGGTCACGATTCCAGGATCATTCTGGAATGCAAAGATAAACCCCGGCTTCTATTCGCCACTGCTAACCGTCTTCTTAAACCCCTCTCCCCTGTCTCCTCCACCCTCACCTCCGACAACAAGTGTGAGGAGCTCATGGACTTCTTTGTCTCTAAGATTGAGACGATCTATTCAGCTGCCTCTGCCACTTCCCTTCCTTCCCAGAGCCCACCGGGCCAAACTTCCTCTAAGGTTCCCCCTGCCCTAGCCCTGAAATCACATCTTTCTCCAGTTTCTCTCCGATCTCCCCTCATGACCTCTCTGCGCTCATCTTGCCCATGAGACCCACTTCCTGCTCCCTCGACCTATTCCCATCAAACTGCTGACCACCCAACTTCCTTTTCTGGCTCCCATGTTGGCTGGCATTGTAATGGTTCTCTCTCCTCAGGTACTGTCCTCCTCTCCCTCAAATCACCCCTCTCCTCAAAAAAAACCTTGACTCCTCCATCCTTGCAAACTACCGCCCCATCTCTAACCTCCCTTTCCTCTCTAAAGTCCTTGAACGTGTTGTAGCCTCCCAAATCCGTGCCCATCTTTCCCGCAACTCCATGTTTGCGTCCCTCCTATCAGGTTTCCGCCCCTGCCACAGTACCGAAACGGCTCTCATCGAAGTCACAAATGGCATGTTTTGTGACTGTGACAAAGGTAAACTATCCCTCCTCGTCCTTCTTGACTTGTCTGCAGACTTTGACATGGTTGACCACTCCATCCTTCTCCAACGCCTCTCCACCGTCGTCCAGCTGGGTGGGACTGCACTCGCCTGGTTCCATTCTTATCTATCTAATCGTAGCCAGAGAATCACCTGCAACGGCATCTCTTCCCGCTCCCGCATCATTACCTCTGGTGTCCCCCAAGGATCTATCCTTGGCCCCCTCCTATTTCTCATCTACATGTTGCCCCTTGACGACATCATCCGAAAACACAACGTCAGTTTCCACATGCACGCTGACGACACCCAGCTCTACCTCACTACCACTTCTCTCGACCCTTCCACGGTCTCTAAATTGTCTGTCTGCTTGTCCAACATCCAGTTCTGGATGAGCAGAAATTTTCTCCAATTAAATATTGGGAAGACCGAAGCCATTATTTTCGGTCCGCGTCACAAACTCCGTTCCCTAGCCACTGACTCCAACCTTCTCCCTAACATCTGTCTGAGGCTGAACCACACTGTTCGCAACCTTGGTATCATATTTGAAATGAGCTTCCGACCACATATCCGGGGCATAACTAAGACCGCCTATTTCCACCTCCGTAACATCGCCCGTCTCCACCCTTGCCTCAACTCATCTGCTGCTGAAACCCTCATCCATGCCTTTGTTACCACTAGACTGGACTATTCCAACACACTCCTGGCTGGCCTCCCACATTCAACCCTATGTAAACTTGAGGTCATCCAAAACATTGGCTCCTGATTAAGCAACGCCTCGATTTCAAAATTCTCATCCTTGTTTTCGGATCCCTGCATGGCCTCGCCCCTCCCTATCTCTGTAATCTCCTCCAGACCCACAACCCCCGAGATATCTGCGCTCCTCTAATTCTACCCTTTTGAGCATCCCTGATTATAATCGCTCCACCATTGGCGGCCGTGCCTTCTGTTGCCTAGGCCCCAAGCTCTGGAGTTCCTCCCGAAACCTCAACGCCTCTCCACCTTTTTCCTCCTTTAAGACGCTCCTTAAAACCTACCTCTCTGACCAAGGTTTTGGTCACCTGCCCTAATTTCTCCTTATGTGGCTCGGTGTCAAATTTTTTATCTTATAATACTCCTGTGAAGTGCCTTGGGACGTTTTACTACTTTAAAGGTGCTATATAAATACAAGTTGTTGTTGTTGTTCTTTCTACGTGAAGCCTATCATTTACAAACAACAGAAGCTTAGAAGCAGCTACTATTGCTTGGATTTACCTCTTTAGATCACTTCCCCGTAGGTCATTCTGGTGCAGTGGCCTTACAAGGTCAAGTCAGGTTAAACACAGCTCCATCTTAACAGTTGAATGCCACAGCCATGCTCCAGACCCGATAGACAATTGGCTGCCGCACCGCAAGCTAGAGAGGTGAGTGAGGACCAGAATTCCTGCTTGCAATTGCTATCCAGCGACCCGTGTGCGAGTGTGTAGGCAGGATTGGGGCTGGATGCGATGCACCCCTAGGTCGAGCAGCCTGTGGAAATTCGCTGCCAAGGCCCACATGTGAATAACGGCCACTTGGGCAAGGTACTAGAGAACCTAGTGATCACAGGCAGAAGCAAACCCTAGTTGAGGGCATCAGGAGTATCTGCGGAAGAGGGCAGAGGAGATAGTCAGAGAGAGAAAAAAGTAGTGAATGCTGCTGATGTTAACAGAAGAATCACTGAATGGACCAGCGAGAGGGGATGATGCATCAGTAGGGTGCTGCACATTTTCTTTTGCTTATAGGGAATGAATTCAGGTTCCTCACACTCGGGGCTCAGTAACTCCTCCAAATCAGTTCCCCCCACAATGAGCTTATCCATACTGTAGAGTTTTTTCATCGCTATCTGCCAACATCGCTGCCGTGGGACTGTAAAGTGGCCACTCTGGCTTTCTTCCCGTCAATCGCCTCGACCGCAGAGACATACACCTGGGATGCACAAGCTCTCAAACTGCCACGCAGCTAAGAGTAAACTCCTCCTGGACCATGTACTTAACCTAGCCACAAAAAGCAGGCTGGGCACCATCATGCAGCCTCGTCCGTTGCAACCACTGCTTTACTGACCAGAACTTTTCAGTACCCCAGCAGGACCAGCATCCCAGTGCAGCTTATCCAAGAGTAGCACTCGGTCGCATAATACAATTAAAAATAAACTGCACATCGGCACTCAATGTTCATGTTTTTATTTGCTCGTGCAAGAAACACAGCAGAAAAAACTCAGGGTGTACAACACACTTGTTAAAAACACACCGATTGCCCACTCCACCCCCCCCACCCCTCCCCTCCCCCTCCCGAATCCTAGTTTAGTTGAGGAAAAATGCTGGACAAAAGTAAGGAAACTTTGTCATCCCATGGAACAAATCGGATTAAATGCTCAGTTATTTAAAAAGGCAGATTAATGGATAAGCAGCCCCTCTGTTCTCAATCTCCCGATCTGGTTTAAGGACACAAAAGTTACCGCATTTGAGCGGAGGTCAGAAGGTTGCCCAGCCTCATTTATCCTATTAACCCAATGACCAAACAATGCCTATAAACCAGTTTTGCAGTGCTGGCGCCGACACAACCCTATACCCTTGGGGCGGAGGCTGACTCTTAAAAGGTCCCTCTGGTGACCCATAGCAGCCCTAAACCCCACCTCAGCTTTCATTGAAGGCTTGCAGCCTGGAACAAAAGGGGTCAGCTTTAACTGGACCCAAAGGGTCCTTAAAGGAAAACTGATGCAATGGTTTCTAATAGGTGCTTATCCTCCTCCTTTTGTGAAGGGGTTTCAGCATTAAAACATCACAAAGAAATGCAGAATCCTCTCTTTAGAAACTAGCCCAGACCATTTCAGGAGTTAATCCACATGGTTTCTGAACGGAGGCCCTTTACCTCAAGGCAGAGAATTCTTTCATTAAGAGAAAGAGAGTAGAAAAAAAGTCCCAAATTAGGGGGAATTCTGCACAGACATACCATAAATAAGCAAACTGAAACACTTCCACAGTGTTATAGCGAGTGGTCAGTAAGAACGAACCAGAATCATTCAGCTCAAAATAGCTTTATAAATGCAATTTATAGCTTTATATAAATGTTATTAATGTAACGGAAGAACAAAAAATAATGAGCTTGGGGACAAATATAGTCTGCTTTGGAGTGTGGAAATCCAGTCTCCAAATTACAATGTGGAGTAAACTTTTAATCTGCCTCAAAATGGATGTTTACTCTAAGATTGTCTTGCAACTTGTGGCACTAATTCACTTTAAAAAGAGCAGCACAAAAGTTTTCATTAACATCGTGACAGATTGTTTCATCAAAAAGCGTTTTACAAACCATTTTTCCTGGTCTGTGCGATGGCAGGACACAAATGACACTCGACCGCATCATTGCGTCACTCGCACAATGAGACGGAAGTGGCAGGCGGCTCGACTCCCTCCCCAAACAATAAAAAAAAACCTTTGCCGAACTGTTTTTTTTGTTGCTGTAAACAATGTCGCATTTCCTACCTTACAACAGTGACTACACTTCAAAAAGTATTTAATTGGCTGTAAAGCGCCTTGGGACGTCCTGAGGTCGTGAAAGGCGCTATAGAAATGCAAGTCTTTTCTTCTTTCTTTACTCCCTTCCTTCTTTCTTTCACTTTTTGCTCAAAGTGCGTACTTCAGTGGACTTTGTAAGAAAGAAAGAGAGAAAGAGAGACTTGCATTTATATAGCGCCTTTCACGACCACCGGACGTCTCAAAGTGCGTTATAGCCAATGAAGTACTTTTCTTTTTGAAGTGGAGTCACTGTTGTAATGTTGTAAAAACAGATGAAACAGTTTGAGAGTTTTTTTGCATTTCTTCAACAATGTCCCATTACTGAACCTGGACAGATGGGGAAATCACATGGCACCAGATCAGCCTTAAAGCAAACGGACTGGTGACTTGTTAACTTAATGCTTTTTTATTCCCCCTACAGTCTCCTCCTCCTCCTCCTCATATCCCTATGGTGCTGATTCATGCCGGGGTATGGCTCCACAGTGCCCTCCAGTACCTTGTCCAAGTGGCCGGTCAACATCTGTGAGCGTGGGTTCTGAAGCCTCGATATTCCCACTGGCATCATTTGAACACTGGCAGTGACCCATTTAACATGGGCTAACGCGGAGTTAAAGTAACGCCAATCTAGCTGGATATTCGAGCATGATGGGGACATCAGAGCCCAATTCTGCCCTCACCTGAAGTCCAGACACGGGGTCTATCAAGACTTCCACTGGATACCCACTAGAACAAGGCTGGTGATTCTTGCTTTCTCTTCATTGGCTGTAAAGCACCTTGGGAGTTCTTGAGGTCGTGAAAGGCCCTATGTAAATGCAAGTCTTTCTTTAACCCAGGTTGGTGAGGTCAATATTCGTGCTCTTACTGCTACCCTGGCTGAACTCACCTAACTCAGCACAGGCTGGGCATCAAATCTAGGCAGGGCCTTCTGAACCTCTATGGCTCAGTTCCACAATGGCTGCTGGGGGAGACGGGGAGCGGATTATTTTTATTTTGTCCCGCTCAATTGATCAGCAGAGCAGCGGGAAACTGATCACGTTGAGCCTCGGGCCCTGTGCCAGACACCCGCTGTCGACTGCAGCAGAAAGGCGTCGACAGAAAAGGGACAGTGTGGCTTTAAACTGGAGGGACAAGGTCTGAATGCGCGCCCTGCGAGGATGATCGAAAAAGATATAATAAAACGATAATAGGCATTGTACGTGTGTAAATGGACAATAGCGATCGGAAGGGGAGCGGCTCCCCCCAGCTCCAGCTCAGATACAAAGTGTGGCGACAGACTCGGCAGGGCTTGCTGTTCCTGCCTATTGTTAACAGGGTTCCAGCTGGATGATATGTGGACTCAGACAATGAACAGGACTGAAAAGGTTTGATACAGGGACTGTGATATTGATATCAGATCTGGTATTACACTAGACAAAGTCTGGCTCTCAGCCCTTTCCATGTCAGGAAAGAATAGCTGCTGGCCCAAAGCCACAGGGTGATTATATGACCAGTTCTACAAAAAAAGTTAAAACCGGTTCTTTCCCGCCCCCTATATAGTAGTTTATATATACACACACACATATATATATATATATATATATATAAACTTTTAGATTCTATTCAAAAGGGTTTTAATTCATCTCGATGTGATCTTAATTTAGCTAATGTGATATCCTGTTTCTTGGATCTTTTATCGCTCTCTTTGGACTTGAAAAATAAAAATAAAGCAGGGTTTATTTTTTGCATCTAGGTCAGCTTGATCACTCATCTATGAAAGTAATTGTTTGAGTTGACTGACTGACTACCTGCAGTTATTAGGTTGCTGGTGCCTCCCGCATTCAGGAGGACATAAATCGACATTGGATTTTGGGTGCTGAAATTGATCTGAAATTGATAAGTTGCCCCCCCCCGCCCCCACCCTCCCCTCGGTCTGGATTACGTACTCGGCACGATGCCGATTCTTGATACCAATGCACTGATCAGAGTTACACTATTCCGTACAGTATCCAGCAGCGAGACTGCAGCTATTCGGCACTTTGTGAAAATGCCGCGACATGGCCTCCTGGAGGGGGCTTCCTCGGGGCGATAGAGCCCTCGGCAGTCGATGGAACGGAATATCAGGCGCTGCGTAGAACGGGCGGCCGATCCGATAGCGCCCGTTTTGCGCCTCCGCCCGAGACGAATTCCTAGCCCGAGAACTGGTGTTGCTGCACAGCCAGAAAGCCACCTTGCGTGACTGCAAAGGTGGCAGTGTTACTGCACCCGGAGGGAGCTCATTCCATATCCGGGAGCAGGCACCAGTGCAGAATGGATTGCAAAATTTATGCCTTTGGGTTTTTGTTCACAAGGTACACAGATGGGGGTAGAAATAGTGCTTGGCGGTAGAGCAAACCAGGCGCTATCAGATCTGCCGCCCGTTATACTCCCCGCTCAATATTCCATTGACTTCAATAGAACGGATTATCAGGCGGGATGTGAAACGGGTGGCCGATGCACCACCACCCAATATGAATTTCTAGCCCAATCGTCTCTATAAAGACCAGAAAGACAGACTGGCAGTGCATCAACGCCGCACACAGCATTCAGTAGGAATTCACCTCCAGCAGTTTGCTGGGATTTGCAAACTGGGTAGGGACACAGATAGAAAAGGAGGATGTGTAAATAGGCTCCACGAGACCTGCATGTCCTCCATTTTCTTCATTCTGTTTAAACTCCACTGAAATTTTGATTAGACTGGAAACTCCAATGTGATGGTTTCAGCCAGACCATAATCACAGTATATAAAGCACACATGGCTGGAGTATAGGGTTTATCTATTTATCGATACTGCTATTGGCTGTGCTCCTCGGAGTTGTCTTCTCTTGTTCTTGCTAAGCTGTAAATAAGCCATCCCGCTCACTCTAACCATCTCCCTGCATCCTCGCGGTGTTGAAATGAAGACTTCTGCATTGCCTCCTACTCTTCATTCTTCTCCAATTCTTCACAAATTGTGGGACTCTACACCTCCCGTGGTCTTCGCCTGTATAACAACTGTCACTGCACTGCACAAGATGTGAAGTCGATGCGATGTTGACGCTCTGTGCAAGTTCAAGCAGCTCTATGGTTATTTTTCCTTTGACAAAATGCAGACTTCGAAAACTCGCGCTTAACTCACCTCGCATCCTATCCTTTCCAACCTTGGTGGTTCCCAGCCCTATAGGCCTTGGCTATTTAGTTACATTTCTCAATTAAAAAAAAAAAATGAGCTTCACGCTGTACGCAAGGCGTTTTGCTCAAAGCAGCTGTAAGTACTGATTATGCTGTAAATTTATCTGTTAGTGCTCGACCACTTTCCTTTATGGAGCGGCAGATTACACGTCACCAACTTGGAGTGGAATTACAGTCACTGTGGAAGCTTTTAATTTGTAGTTTGTCCAAATTTAGCAACTCTTATGTTATTTCCTGAAGCTCAATTAAGGTTTAATTTGGACCAAATTGCACATCAAAAGCACACAACCAGAGGCCTATAAGTGGCTAAAATAAGATCACTTTACTCTTCTTTCTATGTAAGATCTTACTCCTATTTGTAAAAAGACGAAAGAGCAGGATCCAGACAGATATTGTAGGTGTGACAGACAACCACAGTTGCAACATCATTACATCCTTCAGGAAAATCACATCAAGTCACTGGGAGAGCTGCTTCTCTCTCGACTGGCAGATGGGACATAGAGGCCCATCTTTAAATGGGAGTGTGTAAATTGTAACTGACAAAGAGTTATCGATAGGGTTACTTAAAAAGGGGGAGGGGGCAATCATCCAATCCACCAATATATTTCTTTCTCTCTCTTTCCTTGCTTGCTTTTCCTAGTCCACAGAGTCTCAACCAGGAATCACTCCCAACACCACCAGCAACCACTACAGGCCCCCAGGTCAGACACCTGAACATGAGGAGTTACTATGGAAACAACGTCAAAAGTATGCCTTTTCTAAAATAACCAATAAGGAGACACTGGGATGCCTCAGTGTCATCGACCAAAAGCCAAACAAAAGTTCCCCCTTTTTAGAGGGGCACAACTAATAAAGAAATTAACAATAAAAAGCAAAAGGAAACTTATAAACTTACGTAGTAATATTGTTACCATTGTCCACTATACACTCCAGTCCCTGTGGTGCCCACTGGTCGCAGAAGGACTCAAGTCACCGCCTCAAATTGCTCTCCACCTCTAAACATCAGCACTGCACAGCTGTAAATCTCCCGACACAACCCAAATTCACAGGAACAAAATCCAGCATTTGTTACTGCTGGGCGCAGTACGAAGATTTCACCGACTCACCACTGACAACATCAGTGACAACACTGCAACTCTGATGGCAGATACATCTCACGGACTCGGCAACCTGAAGGGAATTACATTTTCTCCCCCCTCCACCCCGCAACCTCTTTAGGTCTCCCCTGGCCGCATGCTACACTCAGCTTGCTTCTGGCTACTGCTCATTGGCATAGCAAGCCACTCAGCCGTGGCACAACTGCTTCAATTGGTGTCAGCCGTGGCTCAGTGGGTAGCACTCTCGCCTCAGAGTCAGCAGGTTGTGGGTTCAAGTCTAGGCTGACACTAGTGCAGTGTGGAGTGCTGCACTGTCGGAGGCGCGGCCTTTCGTGGCCAATATTTATCCCTCAACCAACATTTACTAAAAAAAAACAGATTACCAGGTCATCATCACATTGTTGATTGTGGGAGCTTGCTGTGTGCAAATTGGCTGCTGCGTTTCTATATTACAACAGTGACGACACTCCAAATGTACTTAATTGGCTGTAAAGCGCTTTGGGACGTCCTGTAAATGCTATATAAATGCAAGTCTTTCTTTTTCACCTTCTCAGAGCAACGAGGGATGGACATTAAGCATGGACTTGCCAGTGTCATTTCGTTATCTGAAAGGTGCCTTCAAAGTGTAAGTGGCTGTGAAGAACTTTCTGACATCAGCCCTGAATTTGTCTTTGAACCTGCCTCCCCTTCTCCTGCTGTCCAGGTTTAACTTGAAGCACTGTGTCAGATTGAGATTTTCTCTGGTCTTCAGTGTTTTATGTACCTCTGGAAGGCCACCTTCTCAGTTGCCCTTCAAGGCTATTCACGTCGCGAGCAATGGAACTGAGCAGAAGGTACTTTGTGTGTCACGGGATGTTTAAGGTGGATTGTTTTTCCTCCCCTCTTGATCACAGAACATATGAAAACAATTTTTTTTATAAAAGTCGCAAGAAAAGAGCAGAACGGCCACATTGAGTGTGGGAGAGGTCTCATTTTATTGTTTAAACTGTTAGTGCCATTAAATAAGTTAGCTGTGAAGTAGTACTTTCTATCTTCTCCCAGCACTGTAGACACCGATATTGCTGCGTGTTCCAAAAATGGAGATGTCACAGGCCGATTTCTATTAAACAGTGAGCTGCCCCATAAAATTGAGGGGGAAGGGGAGAAACAGAGAACACAGGTTTCTTGCCAGAAAATAACTGCAGACTGTTCCACGGACTCGATTTAGCATCAACATGACAACAGGCGACCAGGCCCAGCGAGTTAAACAAAGACTCCCGCAGCAGGTGCAGGGTTAACGGGTGCTCCGTCTTATTGGCAACAGCTGATTATCCTTAGCATGGTAAATGCCAATATTGCTGGATGTCAATCACACCGCAAGGCGCCAATCTGCATATCTAAATCCACCCACCCCGTTTGTACCAACATTCACAAATAGGAGCATTTCTAACTCCCATCCAGCTTGGAATGGAAGAGTATAAACGATACCAAATATCTCCGCAGAACAGCAGATTCTCCCAATCTGGTCACCATTATTCCTACATTACAACGGTGACTACACTTCTAAAGTACTTCATTGGCTGTAAAGCACTTTGGGACATCCGGAGTTCTTTCTTTATCCCGAGTGAAATGAAATCTGCTTCAGCTGGAAGATCTGGGATGGAACCAGAATCCCCCCAGGTTCAGCCCTGTAGGCAGCCAGCATAAAGCACAGTGCTTCAGAGCAGGACAGTTGCGTGACCAGTACAGACGGCCTCACGTCGAGCCTCGGCAGTCAGATAAAAAAAATCAAAAAGCTGTTCAAAAGAAATGATAAAGGATGTCAGAACATAAATCATGCAAGCGTGACAGTTAGCTGATGGGACCCAAGGGGCCGTCTCCAGCTGGGTACTTCATGCATCATCTCGTTCAAGTCTTGTCTGGGCTTAACTAAAAATAATTACCAATAATATATTTGGTACTTGCTCCAGAATCATAAAACAAGGCTCAACATATCCAACAGCACTCAGGAGCTGCTCCTTAAATTCTTTATGAAATGTTCGATTCTATGCAACTATGGGATGTAATGCCTGGGGGCGGTGGTGGGGGGGTGGGGGGGGAAGGAATTCTGGTTGAGAATTAATCAATCTTGTGAAGTGCAGTATCAAGAGTATTTGATGCCTCTCCTAGTTCTTCCATTTGTTGTGTGGAATGCATGTGTTTTTGGGAGGAGGAATGGAGCGATGCCTAAGGCTGCTCGAGGTGAAGGATGTCCACGTTGAACAGTACAATATTTTGCCATTTTTTTGCACCTAGCTTCAGATACAAGCATTCAGGTATGGCTTGGAGCAGATCCAGAGGCAAGCTCCCTCTTCCTTGCCCCCAAACCTTCCTGAGGTGTGTGAAGATCCCAATTTAGTGCCGAAGCGGGTACAGTTTTGTGCTGACCCCCACGCCAGGAATTGAGCACACTATCTAAACTGGCACATCATTGAGGAAGAGTTGCTGGAAAGTTGGAAGTGCCATGTTTTGGATGAGATGATAAACTGAATCCTGAGCTGCTTGTTCAGAATAATGTAAATGATCTCATGGCACTAATTGAAGAGCAGAAACTTTTCCAAGTGTCTCGCCCAACATTTATCCCTCAACCACCACCACCAAAACAGATTAACTAACTGGCCATTCATTCATTTGCTGTTTATTGGACCTGCCTGTTCGCAAATTGGTTACATAACAAGAGTGACTAGATTTCAAACGTAAAATCGTTGAGCGTGAAGCGCTTTGGGATGTCCGCAGGGTGTGAAAGATGCTATGTAAATTCAAGTTCTTTCTTTAAGACTTGCCTGGATGAGTGCAGCTGCAACAACACTCAAGAAGCTCGACACCATACAGGACAAAGCAGCCCACTTAATTGGCACCCCATCCACCACCTTAAACATTCACTCCCTCCACCACCGGCGTACCGTGGCTGCAGCGTGTACCATCCACAAGCTGCACTGCAGCAACTCGCCAAGGCTTCTTCAGCAGCACCTCCCAAACCCGCAACCTCTTCCACCTAGAAGGACAAGGGCAGCAGGCGCATGGGAACACAACCACCTCCAAGTGTCCCTCCAAGTCACACACCATCCTGACTTAGAAGTATATCGCCGATCCTTCATCGTCGCTGGGTCAAAATCCTGGAACTCCCTCCCTAACAGCACTGTGGGAATACCTTCACCACACGGACTGCAGCGGTTCAAGAAGGCGGCTCACCACCACCTTCTCAAGGGCAACTAGGGGTGGGCAATAAATGCTGGTCTTGCCAGCGACACCCAGATCCCATAAGCGAATAAAAAAATAAATAAATAAATGAAGTTCCTGTTGGGCGCAACTGCTCTAACTCATTTCGTATAGGTTTCTTACTGTTGATAGAGAGAAAAAAACATTCTTCCCAATAGTCTGAGCTAGATTTGAACATAGACCCCTGAGGTCAAAGGGCAATGGAGTAACCAAGTATAACACAATCCAGGTCTCTTAGTGAGGACATTTAACAGAAAATGATGCAATTTATATTGATGCTGGTCGGTAGAGATGAGCTCCAGAGCTTCATTTTCTGAATCCGTGTTGGAATATATATTGCCTACATCACAAAACATACTGGACTACAAAAAGCCCAGCAGGAATGTTGTAACAACTGAATATTTGAAATAACTTTGGCAGTTAATTATGTAAATAGGAGCGCCGATGGTTTAAATCCTTGCTATTCATGGCATTTGTTCCTCATATATGAAGTTCCTGTTTACTGTAAAAAAAATTCCTGACTGTTCCCTCCCCAAATGATTCACTCTCTTGACGGCTCAATGAATTTACTCAGTCATCGGTTGAGCCACACAGATCAGGGAGCTCCCCGGTTTGATTGCTGTCCATGCGGGGTTAACTGATCTCCGCTAGGATGGTGGCAATAGCGCATCAATTGGTTTCAGCGGAGGTTGGGTCAGGTTCAACTGTGATGCCCCCCACGGTAAGATAGCTTGTAGGCCAAGGCTTCTTCGGCAGCACCTCCCAAACCCACGACCTCTTCCACCTAGAAGGACAAGGGCAGCAGGTGCATGGGAACACCACCACCTCCAAGTTCCCCTCCAAGTCACACACCGTCCTGACTTAGAAATATATCGCCGATCCTTCATCGTCGCTGGGTCAAAATCCTGGAACTCCCTACCTAACAGCACTGTGGGAGTACCTTCACCACACGGACTGCAGCGGTTCAAGAAGGCGGCTCACCGCCACCTTCTCAAGGGCAACTAGGGATGGGCAATAAATGCTGGCCTTGCCAGTGACACCCACATCCCATGAACGAATAAAAAAACAAGGCGCTCACTGTGAAGGTCGATACCTAAATATGTGAGGCACCGCAGGGCCGGCCAAAGAACTGGAAAGGAATCAATACCTTCAGGTGAGGAGGAGAGAAAAATGACAGTGAAAAATAACTTTAAAAAGCAGCAAGCAAAAGGCCACTTGTTTCCACGAAAAATGTTCAGCTAATTTTGTTGTTGACTTGGTGAAGAGGCAGAAGAGAATTATTTTGGTCACAATTATATCACACGCAAATAATGCGATGGTGCCTCCTGATGGCTCAGGCGCTAAGTGCTCTAGTACCGAGCTATACAGACCAGCTGCTTCTAGGTCCCTCAGTTCGGTCACCTTAGTGGGGTGACGGTGGGAATGTCGGTGGGTGTCAATGCTTAGGCTATGCGGGAGGGAGGGAGGAAGGCAAGGGGAGAAAATCAGCCAAGGGCCCCTTTCCTGATCACTACCGAGTGCCCGCTGCTGAAAGTGGACACGTGTTGGCATTGTGGGTGGGGTTGTGGGTAGTGGGTGGAGATGGGTTCAGGCTCGAAAAGTCCACTAATGCTCACTGCCCACATTAAATAAACATAAAAACAACTACATTTCTTTTCTTTTGAAAATTTATTTCAAAGTCCATTATTCTGTTTGGCAAGTAAAGATTTGACCCTAACCCGTGGTCAACAAATGTTTAAACTTATTTTAAATCCGAGTACAAAAGAAAGAGGCAAATAAACATTATGATGCTTGGCAGCCAATAAGAAAGAAGAGGAAGTAAACAGTCCCATGACCTTAGACATCAAAAATGACAGAATCCCAACCCTCTCTCTCTGCCTCCACAGTTCCTAAACACTACATCATTGTGACTGCCTCAGTGCCAGAGGTTTTCCCACAAATAAAGGTCAGTACCATTTGTTTTCTGTTAAGTGACCAAGACCCCTCCCTTCTAGGCCTCGACTATGGATTTAAGAAAGAGCAGAGTAAATATCAAAGGTATGAGGTAAACAACCTCAAGACTTGGCCTGTCTGTCATAATGACTGGCTATAAAATGATTTGAGGCCCCAATCTGTGTGCACTTGGCACAATCAGATTGAGGGCGGCAAACTGGACAAGCCTTTGATGCCATTGTTTTATCTGCCACGGGTAAACACGTAGTACGGTGTTAAATGGTGCTCGAATTATCCTGTATTCTGATCACTCATTTTCACCAGCTTCACAGTACAGAGAACAGCGTTGCTGGAAGTGTGCACCAAGGCTGGAAGCATGCGCAAAAAAGGTTTCAGGTAACATACAAGGCTGAGAGAGTGAACTCTTGAACACAATCCCAGCCACATAGCTTTCTTAAAAGGCATAACGATCTTTACTTCCTTGTGAGCTTCCCATTCCCAGCTTTATGATTCAAGACTATCTTCAGTTACTGCCACCATTGTGCTCAAGAAATTTTGTTTGTGGAATGCAAGATTGCAACAAAAAACTAGGGTTGTAAAGGTATCAGGTGGCACAAAGTGTTATGTTAGGCAAAATACTGTTTTTGAAATCTTTATTGGTGTTTCTTGCATACACAGTGCACAGTCTTTTTCTAGTTGTATGCTACTTTATGAAACTCTCATTCGTGCCTTCATTACTTCTACATTGGCTACTCCAGTGCTCTCCGTGCTGGTCTCCCATCTTCCTCCCTCCACAAGCTGCAGCTTGCTCAAAATTCTGCTGCTCGTATCCGATCCTGCACCACTCGCTCGTCACCCGTTGTTGCTTCCAGATCCACCAACGTCTCAAATTTAAAATTCATGCCCTTGGCATCAGGTCCTTCCATGGCCTCGCCCCTCACTTCTTCCATGACCCCCTCCAGCCATACAACCCTCCTCCTGAACTCACCATTCCTCCTCTTGTGCATCCTCGCCCCACCAATGGCAGCCTGGCTTTCGGTTGCCTAGGTCCCACTCTCTGGAATTCCCTCCCCAAACTCCTTTGCCCTCCACCTTCCGCCGCTGCTTTAAATCTCGACAACAAAACTCATCTCTTTGCCCAAGCTTGTGGACACCCTTCATAATCTCGCTCTTTGGTACAATGTCTGGTTTTTCACTCTGCCTCGGTGAAGGACGTCGGGACATTTCTCTACATTGAAGCCCCGCTGTAACCTGGTCCAAGCAATCTGATTCAAATACCCGCTGACCCACTGCTATTCTACCCAGCATGTGCCAGGCAGTAAATTCAAGCCCAGTGCCTTGATTCTGGAAAAGTATGGCTGTGAACACTTAAGAAGCCATATTTGTAATTGGGAACTGAACTGAGAGTCACTGATGTAGTCAACGCAACCCTGATCTCCTGGAATTCTAAAAATCTTACTGCTTTTGTTCCAATTTTTCGTTGCCAATTTTTTTACCTGCCTTCCCCTGTCTCTCGAAGGTGCTGCCACCTTGCTGGGTGTGGTGCTCTTCAGTACCTAATCCAAGTGACCGTTATTCTTGGATGAGCTGCGACAGTATCATCAGGCTATTCAACTGCTGGAGGCATCACTGCCTGATCTTTCCCTCATTCTATGTCCATGCACGCAGGGTAGAATGGGAATCCTGGCCAATCTTCTCCTTTCTAACACCAGGGATGGGGGAGTGGGGTGGGGGTGGGGGCACTGAGAGACCAGTTGTATTGATCCTAACAGAGACTTGAGCACAAAAATCTAGGTCGACACTCCCAGTGCAGTACTGAGGGAGTGCTGCACTGTTGGAGCTGCCGTCTTTTGAATGAGACATTAAACCGAGGCCCCGTCTGCTCTCTCAGGTGGACGTAAAAGATCCCATGACACTTTTCGATGAAGAGCAGGGGAGTTCTCCCTGATGTCCTGGCCAATATTTATCCCTCAATCAACAGCACTAAAACAGATTATCTGCTCATTATCACACTGCTGTTTGTGGGAGCTTGCTGTGCGCTCATTGGCTGCCACGTTTCCTACATTACAACAGTGACTACACTCCAAAAGTACTTCATTGGCTGTAAAGTGCTTTGGGACGTCTTGAGGTCGTGAAAGGCGCTATAGTAATGCAAGTCTTTCTTTCTTTACCACAGGCCCGGAGGAGATCAGCGATAACGCAGCACAGTGAGGGATCCTACCGGAGAACTTTCTGATCTGTTCTGACCCAACAAACTGGCTGGATAAACCCACTGAGCCATCAAGGGAGACGGATAATAGCTGTGGTTGGTGATACAATCAGATGAACATGATCTCCTCCACTTTCTAACCTGACTATGAGGCTAGCAAAACTATTTATCAGCATGCAGCACCCATTTAGCAGACAGTGAAAGCCAGCACATCTGCTTCTTAGTTTAAGAGATATGTTAATAAGTGAAAATAAATCTGAGTGTAGTCTGTGAGGAGGTCCACTCACAGCCCAATCCACATATACCTTGAGGCAATCATATTACATTTTTTTTTAAATTAAAAGGGCATCATTCTCTCTTTTGATAAAATACATTGTAATATCCTAAGAGAGGGAATGTTGCCCCTTTAAGTAAATTAATTATGCCCGCACCTCAGGTAAGACTTCTTTTCCTGTAATTTTAACAAGATGCCAGGTGGAGCTCAACACTTAATCTTTCAAAAATCAAGGGTTTTTAATATAAATTATTATACTTTTCAAGCCATTCCAAAGTCATGAACAGACTAGTCACTCTGAAAGTGTTAAAACTTGCAGCAGGAACCAAGATTCATTCTGCAGAATTGGAGCGTGAAGTCTTTCATTATATCCACCGTAATGACAGGGTTTAAATGGTGGAAATAAAGGCCATGGTTTTTAAGCATTTGACAGTCATTAACACCATGGAAAGTGATGATGGAGGGCAACTTTATTTTACAAAAAGGAAAAGTTACTCATTGAGGGAAGGCAGGATTGATTTGAGGTAAGTTTAGGTATCTTTGAGGATATGAAATCTTCTAGAATCAGTTGCACAAATCAGGTGAACATCAGGTAAAATAACCCACTGTCTTAAGATATAGTTTGGTCCTTGCAACTATCTTCGCGACAAACCCCTGTGTGCGACTGTGGCAAGGGAATTAGACTTTCTCTAAAAGTTATACGAACAATGACGGACAAGAAAAGACCCCTCTGGTCCATCCATCGTGTCCCACACAATGGTGATGCCTTGTGCATCATGATATATACCCTCCCCAACCCAACTGAAAGCCACGTGATCTCCTGGGAGGGGCGAAACACCAGGTAACCCCCAGGCCAATCAGGGGGAAAGAGATCTGGAAAATTCCTCTCCGACCCCCTTAGGTGATCGAAAACTAGTCCAGAAGACCGCTCTAGCCCTGATTAACGCGATACAGTACCTACCTTATCCAAAGCTCTGGAATGGCTCAATTGTCAAAAGAAGTGCTAAGGAACAAAAACGTCTCAGGCAACTCATCTCAGCCCATTTGGCAGTAGCAGGCGGTACAATTTGCTTCAGTGTCCCTAGGCTGGAAGGAGATGGGCTGGGGGTGTAAGCGATAAGGAAGAAAAACAGCCTGGTTCCATGTGCGTGCGAGGACATTGCCAAAGAAAGGATCAGGCCTTATTCGTGATGCCCTGCAAGTTTCGAGGAGCCTGCTGGCCACCACTGTACCAACTCACACCTGAAGAATTGGCTGATGATGCTGGCAGCCATGGAATCGTATCTCAGCACGAGTTAGTGTCTTCAGGAGATCAGGGGAGAGAACAAAAAGGAAAGTCACAGAAGATTGCTCAGCGGGTAGCACTCGCACCTCCGAGTTAGAAGGTTGTGGGTTCAAGTCCCACACCAGAGACTCGAGCGCATAATCTAGGCTGACACTCCAGTGCAGTACTGAGGGAGTGCTGCTCTGTCGGAGGTGCCGTCTTTCGGATGAGACGTTAACCCTCTCAGGTGGACGTAAAAGATCCCATGGCACTATTTCAAAGAAGAGCAGGGGAGTTCTCCCCGGTGTCCTGGCCAATATTTATCCCTCAACTGACATCACTAAAACAGATTATCTGGTCATTATCACATTGCTGTTTGTGGGAGCTTGCTGTGCACAAATTTTCTGCCACGTTTCCTACATTACAACAGTGACTCCACTCCAAAAAAAATACTTCAATGGCTGTGAAGCAGTTTGGGACATCCTGAGGTCGTGAAAGGCGCTATATAAATGCAAGTTCTTTCTTTTAAACCTTGTATCAGCTGGTTACATAGTGGCACTGACAGGGCTTGGAGGTGCGCTGCCTGCTGAGGTCACTTAGAGTGCAATTGTTTGCTAGTTGTAAATTTTAGGGTCCAGGTCAATGACTGGCTTTTTAAAAAAAATCTTTTTAAAAAAAATGATTTTGCACATGTAACTCTGGAGTATGAGGGACTTGTAATAGATGCAAGATGTTTTATCTATATACACATATATATACATACATATACACACACCTATATTTATATAATATAGGAACAGGAGGAGGCCATTCAGTCCCTTGAGCCTGTTCTGCCATTCAGTTAGATCATGGCTGGTCTGTAGCTTAACTCCATCTACCTACCTTGGTTCCGGAACCCTTAATACTCTTGCGTAACAAAAATCTATCAATCTCAGTTTTGAAATTTTCAATTGACCTAGCCTCAACAGCATTTTGGGAGAGTTTCAGATTTCCACAATCTCTTGTATGAAGAAGTGCTTCCTGACAGCTCCCCTGAACGGCCTAGCGCTAATTTTAAGGTTATGCCCCCTTGTTGTGGACTCTCCCACCAGAGGAAATAGTTTCTCTCTATCTACCCGATCAACTCTTTCAATCATCTTAAACTACTCAATTAGATCACCCCTTAATCTTCTATTCTCAAGGGAATAAAAGCCTCGTATTGCCATACAATTTATGAGGAAGACATTCTTGTAGCTTTGCAAAGCCGAACCCTACAACTGAACAGCAGTTTGTAATTCACTCCCAGAGATTGTTGATCTATTCTAGATCCGGGAGCAGAGCCTGGAGGGGGCGAAAACATCTCCTCTGGTGTTCAGCGTCTAAATACACTATGTGGTGATACTGAGCTACACAAGGTTCAATCCCCAATCTGTGCTCAGTTGGCCGATATAAGCCGCCAGAACTGAGCTCTACAACTGGCCCTGGGGTTACCAGGGAAAAATCAGCCACCTCAGCCGATTGCCAGAAAGTGCACACATATATGGATATTGGGTGAAGGTAGGACTGGATTTGGCGTTGATGCTTTACATGGTTGAATAGCCTGCTAAAACGAAGTTTCTATCAGGAAAAGTGGTGACTACGGCAATGTGCAGGTGGGCTACCTGTAACTCAGCACATCGCCCTTTCAGAAGAGAACAGAAGAAAATTGGGCAAAGATCTGAAAGTCCCACCAAGATTCCTGCTTTACACCTTTTATAATCCCTTGAAACAAGGCCACGCTGTGAGGGCAGCATCGCCCTACCCTGCTCCCTAACTCGTATGAAGAGGTCTTAGTTATGAAGCCTATTGCCCACTTGTCAAGAAAGGAGTGGATGGTGAGGGAATGAATTTCTAAATTGGAATAAAATCGACTTTTCACAAGTGGCTGTTCCAGATGAAAATCTATAATGCAATCCAGACAGGAAAGAGTTATTTATAAACAGTTGCCCAGATCTCCAGCGATGTTTCTAGGTTAACATCTGGTCACTGAGTTCAGAATAACTTGTGTAGTGCCCTGAGGGGCGAGGAACACAAATAACTCGTCAGAAAATGCTTTGAAGGGCCCTTCTCTCTCTCTTTGAAGCACATTTTTCACTCTCTCTCTCTCTCTCTCTCTCTCCATCTCCCTCACGGGCACTTCCCTCTACTCCCCCCCACACACCCCCACTCCCTCACCCCACTCTCCCCGCTCCCAAACACAGTTTGAATCCGAGATGCAGAGAGCTCCGCTACAAGGACATTTGGAAAGTTTCCAAAAGAGAAGGAATGTGGCAAAAGCCTCGGCTTCACCCGAGGAATGCGATTATCCCAGCGTACAGGAATCTGTGCTGGAAGAGCCACTCGGCAGCCTTAGCCCTGCTGAGGCCTATATTTCTGCATCCAGCCAATTTATACAGCAGGGTTAGCACTGATAAGCTTAGAGAGAACTGAAGTTACAGGTAATGCACGCTCCAAAATATTATTTATTTTCAGTAATAATACTACACATATATTGTATGCATCAAAGGGGAGCAGTGGTAATGTTTGGAACAGCCCCCATAATTAACAATGGCATGATTATACAAAGCTGTGGATTAGAAAAGGGGCATTTTTTTCTTCAAAAAATTTACATTTGATTGAAGTACTACAGACTGTATCTACAGCCCTGAAGATCAAGGAGATAATGCCTCGACTAAAATAGTGCCGAGAGGAACTTTAGATGGACAGTCCTAAGCTAGTATTTCAGGGAGTAATTTGAGGGCCTGTAAGTGCAGTAATTGGGCTTAAACAAACAACATTAATTTATTCTCCTCCCTTTCTCCTGGAGTTGTCGACTCCTTTCTGGTGTGCAGTTAGGAACAGGAGTGGGCCATTCAGTCCCGAGACTGCTCTGCCATTCAGTTAGGTCATGGCTGATCTGTACCTCAACTCCATGGCATCAGTCAACCTCCAGTACCCCGCCTCAGCGTGAGGCTAGGCAGTGAGTGCTGACAGCCTGCTCGACTCCAGGCCCAACAGGCGCGCCTACACGCAAAGTCCACACAAGAGCACCTTCAGCAGGAGTCACTGGATTACAATCTGGGATGGGAATCCTGGCTGATTTTACCCTCCCTTATCCCATGGATATTGAGGCCCCCCCCAAGTAAGAAACAAAAAGAACTTGCATTTATATAGCGCCTTTCACGACCTCAGGACATCCCAAAGCTCTTTACATCCAATGAAGTACTTTTGAAGTGTAGTCACTGTTATAATGAAGGAAACACAGCAGCCAATTTGCGCACAGCATAGTCCCACTCACAGCGATGTGATAATGACCAGATAATCTGCATTTTAGTGATGTTGATTGAGGGATAAATATTGGCCAGGACACCGAGGAGAACTCCCCTGCTCTTCTTTGAAATAGTGCCATGGGATCTTTTGCATCCACCTGAGAGGGAAGACCACCCCTGCTGAGATCAGTTAACTCAGCAAAGTCCCCGGGACCTCTCTAGTCCCTTTGGCTCAACCGTTCATCAGCGAAACTCTCCAGCCAACATGAGATCTTTATCAATTGTTATAGCTTACAGAAACATTTCCTTCCATTTAACAGATTTATGGAAAACCCTGAAGAAATCATTAAAAAATATATATATACTTTTTTTTTTAAATTGGACTCTCAAAGACGTACATTTTTGTATTTGATGAAGCAGTTATAGATGTACATTCATACATCGCTATTATGGGGGCCAATGTATGATTAGCTTTGTAATCAAAGAATCATGTAGCACAGAAGGAGGCCTGTTGGCCCATCGTGTCTGCGCCAGGTTAGCTGTTTATACTAATTGGAGGGTATAGCCCCAAGGTGGAGACTCTCAACCACGTATATCTGTCATGTATATCAGTATCAGCTGTGGCTCAGTGGGTAGCACACTCGCCTCTGAGTCAGAAGGTTGTAGGTTCAAGTCCCACTCCAGGGACTTGAACACATAAATCTGAGGGAGTGCTGCACTGTCGGAGGTGCCGTCTTTCAGATGAGACGTTAAACCGAGACCCCGTCTACTCTCTCAGGTGGACGTAAAAGACCCCATGGCACTATTTCGAAGAAGAGCAGGGGAGTTCTCCCCGGTGTCCCGGCCAATATTTATCCCTCAATCAACATAACAAAACAGATTATCTGGTCATTATCACGTTGCTGTTTGTGGGAGCTTGCTGTGCACAAATTGGCTGCCACGTTTCCTACATTACAACAGTGACTACACTTCAAAAATACTTCATTGGCTGTAAAGTGCTTTGAGACGTCTGGTGGTCATGAAAGGCGCTATATAAATGCAAGTCTTTCTTTCTTTATTTGTATGGGGGTAAGTTGTGCTCTTTATTTAGTAATTGCACCACACCGCCCTCTCCCAAACCTATTCTGACACTTACAACTGGGAGGACGGGTACAATAAAATTGCAAAAAATGTGAAAAGTTTTGCTGCACTTCAGCAGAGTGACTGGAATGGGCTGGCGCACTCGTAGGAATGCACAGTGCCAGAGGGCGCAATGGCTCACAGCTGGCCTCGAATGAAAACCTTCCGAATGTACAGATGGTAGCCAAGTATTTGAAGATTGACAAGGTAGAAGATCTCGACAGTATTGTCCTCTGCGAGAAGATTTCGGGTTTGACCGGAGGCCTGTTTCGGGAATGGGTATTTTCGTGAGGCGGCACTCTCCACGCCCCTGGGCTCTGGCTCAGTCACTGCCCAAGGGTGAAGAGCAGTGAGCTAGTGCCATGAGTACATAAACCACACAGGCTTTGACTCAGCCTCCCCTGGGGGGGATAAAACATCAGAACTGAAGGGCAGTTACGGACAGGAAGATATCCTTAGTGCTGAACTGCCCTCTGTAGCTTGGCCATACTCACAGCATGAGAGTGCAACTGTAACATGAAACACAACCAAAGGTGGCAGGTCAAGTCAATATGGCTGTTAATAAAGCATACAGGATCCTTGGTTTATTAATAGAGGAATAGAATACAAAAGATAGGAAGTTATGCTAATCCTTTATAAATCACTGGTTAGGCCTCAGCTGGAGTATTGTGTCCAATTGCAGGCACCACACTTTCAGAAGGATATTAAGGCCTTGGAGAGGGTGCAGAGGAGAGTTACGAGAATGGCACCAGGGATGAGGGACTTCAGTTTTGGGGAGAGACCAGAGAAGCTGAGATTGTTCACCTTAGAGCAAAGAAGGTTAAGGGGAGATTTAATAGAGGTGTTCAGAATTATGAAGTGTTTTGATAGGGTAGAGAGGGAGAAACTGGTTCCACTGATAGGAGAGTCAGTAACCAGAGGACACAGGTTTAAGGTAATTGTCAAAAAAGCCAGGGGGGAGATGAGGAGAAATTCTTTAACTCAGCGATTTGTAATGATCTGGAATGCGCTGCCTGAAAGGATGGTAGAACCAGATTCAATGGTAACTTTCAACAGGCAGTAAAGTGGCTATAATCCTCTTCCTGCCGCTAGGAGTCGGGTCCCTGCGCAAATCGGGGACCCGACTCCCAGGAAGTTTGGTTGGAGGCCGGTTGGTAGTGGGTTCGGGACCCGCTCCCATTCTTTTTAATTTTCCCGGCAGTCCCGCCTCCTCAGGGCTGGTAAAATCCAGCCCTCTGACTCTCACCTAATGGCTCAGTAAATGAGCCCAACAGGCCAGGTTCCATCCCTTGGTTTGTGCGGAGCTAAGTGATCTCAGCCGGGGAGGCGAGGGTGATGGGAGTGCTATAACTTGTCATCGCATCCCCCAGGATGTGGGGAGGGGGGCGGGGGAAGGAAGGAGGAGGAGAAGCAGAATTAGCCAGGGTTCCTGCTCCTGATCACGACCTTGCTCGTGTGTGTACAGGTCGGGTAGGAAGGACAGGATCGGGCTCGGATGTGATACCCTCCCTGGTCAAATGCCAGTGAACACTCACTACCGAGACCGAAACATGAAGAACGGCTGCTTAGGAGCTACTAGAAGGGATCTCCAGCCCCTGTAAAACTACATGCTGAAACGTGTTCGTGGGTCCGGAAAGATGGGGTGAGAAAGGACAGAATCAAGGGGAAAATACAGCGGGTGAAGCTGGTCTTCAGCAGGAGCACAAAACGGGCAACAGCGAATCAGCAGCCCCGTTTTATACCCCAATTTTCTTTTCTATTGAGTGGAATGGGAAAAAAAATTGTGCAGAGTGTAAAAAGACTGCTGATTCGCCATCACCAATCACACCCTTGCAGAGTCTGAACATCGCTGCTATAATACAATCGAAGTACCAGGTGCCAATAAAGTTTGAAACAAACCCACTTCTCTTCCTGGCATAATTTGGTCTGTACTCAAACCTGTATCATGCTGCTTAGACACAATTCTTTATTTCAACACCCTGAATCTTCCCCTTACTGGGTTCGCTTACTCGTGAACCAGTTGAACCAGTGCCAGGGTTAGGTGGGGTGAGGATGGTGAGGGGGACATGGGCTGGTGGGCATCCGTGTTCCTGGGCGCACGGGGCAGGTGGATGCCAAAGATGTGCCTGCTGAAGTAGTACTTGTACCCCGCCTGCCCCGTGTCAATGAGGTGCCTTCCTGCTGACCTCCAAAGTCTGGTGGGGGTGTGGGTCGGTCAACGCTTGAGGTCACCGGCAAGATCGCAACCAATTAAATTTGAAGGCCAAAATATATTTTTTCAACTTAAAGTAAATGGATATTTTAGCACAAACAATGCACAGTATTTAGTGTGTTATTTCCACCCCTACCGCCCCCACCCGCAATATGCGGCCCTCATTTCTCCGAGGAATTCTACAGTACTACTGTTTGTAACTCTTGGGAAGATGAGGCAAAGGGGATTCTAAAGACTAACCATAAAGGGATGTGTCACGATCCAATATGAATAAAAACTCTGGCACAGAAATTCTCTCGGGGGAATTTTGAAAAGGAAACTGCACATCCCTGGCAGGCTGCGCGTTTAGTCTGGAGCAAGCCGTGAGTCTAATTATTGTGCTGCTCGGGTTTCAGGGATCCCAAGTTTGTTTTCTTTAGGAAACATTAACTGGAGCTGGTATCGTTTCGGAAAGAAACATCCACCTGCCCCCGACATCCAGCTCCGCACTCTGGGTCAGCTCACATGTGGCACTCATAACCTGCCTGCCAGCAACCCCCACAATAAAAACACAAAACACACACTCGCCCGTCGCTGGGAAAAGGTTTCCAGTTACTCACGGATCACACGGGATGTGTTATGATTCTTTTATCACTCTCTCCGGGACACCTTTTAAAATCAGATTTACCCATTATTTTTTTGTTGGCATAATTAAAATAAATAGTTCAGTTTCTTTTAAAAAGGTGTTTTCTTTAACCTTCCTTAAGCGACCATCTCTAAAGGTCTTGGTCTAACCTCAAGTGTAAAGCATTTAGTACGAATTTCGATTGCCACTGTTTGCTCTTAAATCAAATGGTTTGTAGGCTTATCTGCAGAATGCCAGTGGCCCTTTCTGTTATTTTTCATACCTGCTCTCCTGCCATCTTTACTGCTCACTTCCTTTCTCCACCTTCATCGGTTTTTTATACTCATTCACGGATGTGGGTGTCGCTGGCAAGGCCAGCATTTATTGCCCATCCCTAATTGCCCTTGAGAAGGTGGTGGTGAGCTGCCTTCTTGAACCGCTGCAGTCCGTGTGGTGAAGGTACTCCCACAGTGCTGTTAGGGAGGGAGTTCCAGGATTTTGACCCAGCGACGATGAAGGAACGACGATATACTTCTAAGTCAGGATGGTGCCTCACTCGGAGGGGAACTTGGAGGTGGTGGTGTTCCCATGCGCCTGCTGCCCTTGTCCTTCTAGGTGGAAGAGGTTGCGGGTTTGGGAGGTGCTGCCGAAGAAGCCTTAGCGGGTTGCTGCAGTGCATCTTGTAGATGGTACACACTGCAGCCACGGTACGCCGGTGGTGGAGGGAGTGAATGTTTAAGGTGGTGGATGGGGTGCCAATCAAGCGGACTGCTTTGTCCTGATGGGTGTCGAGCTTCTTGAGTGTTGTTGGAGCTGCACTCATCCAGGCAAGTGGAGAGTATTCCATCACACTCCTTACTTGTGCCTTGTAGGTGGTGGAAAGGCTTTGGGGAGTCAGGAGGTGAGTCACTCACCACAGAATACCTAGCCTCTGACCTGCTCTTGTAGCCACAGTATTTATGTGGCTGGTCCAGTTAAGTTTCTGGTCAATGGTGACCCCCCAGGAAGTTGATGGTGGAGGTTTTAACAATGGTAATGCCATTGAATATAATGGGGAGGTGATTAAACTCTCACGTGTTGGAGATAGTCATTGCCTGGCACTTGTGTGACGCGAATGTTATCTGCCACTTATCAGCCCAAGCCTGAATGTTGTCCAGGTCTTGCTGCATGCGGGCATGGACTGCTTCATTATCTGAGGAATTGCGAATGGAACTGAACACTGTGCAATCATCAGCGAACATCCCCACTTCTGACCTTATGATGGAGGGAAGGTCATTGATAAAGCAGCTGAAGATAGTTGGACCTTGGACATTGCCCTGAGGAACTCCTGCAGCGATGTCCTGGGGCTGTGGTGATTGGCCTCCAACAACCACAACCATCTTTCTTTGTGCTAGGTATGACTCCAGCCAGTGGAGAGTTTTCCCCCTGATTCCCATTGACTTCAATTTTACTAGGGCTCCTTGGTGCCACACTCGGTCAAATGCTCCTTGATGTCAAGGGCAGTCACTCTCACCTCACCTCTGGAATTCAGCTCTTTTGTCCATGTTTGGACCAAAGCTGTAATGAGGTCTGGAGCCGAGTGGTCCTGGTGAAATCAAACTGAGCATCAGTAAGCAGGTTATTGGTGAGTAAGTGCTGCTTGATAGCACTGTTGGCGACTCCTTCCATCACTTTGCTGCTGATTGAGAGTAGACTGATGGGGTGGTAATTAGCCGGATTGGAATTGTTCTGGTTTTTGTAGTCAGGACATAACTAGGCAATTTTTCACATTGTTGAGTAGATACCAGTGTTGTAGCTGTACTGGAACAGCTTGGCTAGAGGCTAGTTCTGGGGCACAAGTCTTCAACACTACAGCTGGGATGTTGTCGGGGCCCACAGCCTTTGCTGTATCCAGTGCGCTCAGCCATTTCTTGATATCACGTGGAGTGAATCGAATTGGCTGAAGACTGGGAGCTGTGATAGTGGGGACCTCAGGAGGAGGCCAACATGGATCATCCACTTGGCACTACTGGCTGAAGCTGGTTGTGAACGCTTCAGCCTTGTCTTTTGCACTCATGTGCTGGGCTCCACCATCATGGAGGATGGAGATGTTCATGGAGCCTCCTCCTCCCGTTAGTTGTTTAATTGTCCACCACTCTTCACAACTGGATGTGACAGGACTGCAGAGCTTTGATTTGATCCATTGGTTGTGGGATTGCTTCACTGTCTATAGCATGTTGCCTCCGGTGTTTAGCATGCATGTAGTCCTGTGTTGTCGTGTCACCAGGTTGGCACCTCATTTTCAGGTATGCCTGGTGCTGCTCCTGACATGCTCTTCTACACTCCTTATTGAACCAGGGTTGGTCACCTGGTAATGGTAGAGTGAGGGTTATGCCGGGCTATGAGGTTACAGATTGTAGTGGAATACAATTCTGCTGCTGCTGATGGCCCACAGCGCCTCCTGGATGCCCCGTTTTGAGCTGCTAGATCTGTTCTGAATCTATCCCATTTAGCATGGTGGTAGTGCCACACAACACGATGGAGGGTGTCCTCAGTGTGAAGACGGGACTTTGCCTCCACAAGGACTGTGTGGTGGTCACTGCTACCAATACTGTAATGGACAGATCCATCTGCAACAGGTAGATTGGTGAGGATGAGGTCAAGTCGATTTTTCCCTCGTGTTGGTTCTCTCACCACCAGCCGCAAGCCCAATCTGGCAGCTATGTCCTTCAGGACTCGGCTAGCTCGGTCAGTAGTGGTGCTACCGAGCCACTCCTGGTGATGGACATTGAAGTCCCCCACCCAGAGTACATTCTGTGCCATTGCTACCCTCAGTGCTTCTTCCAAATGGTATTCAACATGGAGGAGTACTGATTCAACAGCTGAGGGAGGGCAGTCGGTGATAATCAGCAGGAGGTTTCTTTGCACATGTTTGACCTGATGCCATGAAACTCCATGAGGTCTGGATTCAATGTTGAGGACTCCCAGGGCCACTCCCTCCTGATTGTATACCACTGTGCCACCACCTCTGGTGGGTCTGTCCCGCTGGTGGGACAGGACATACGCATGGATGGTGATGGAGGAGTCTGGGACCAACATCACTAAAAAAAAACTGGTCATTATCACATTGCTGTTTCTGGGAGCTTGCTGTGCGCAAATTGGCTGCCGCGTTTCCCACATTACAACAGTGACACTTCAAAAGTACTCCATTGGCTGTGAGGCGCTTTGGGACATCCTGAGGTTGTGAAAGATGCTGTATTTGTGCAAGTTCGTTCGTTCTTCTTTATTCAGTCGATCATTTTTTTCCCACCCCAATTTGTTCCCCGTTTCTGCTGAAGGTTGGATCGTACCCAGGATTTTAGAAAGAATCTCTCCTTGGAGCTTCTGTCCACATGGCTACACTGGCTGTACTTCAAAGGAATTCATTGAATGAGATGTCATTTGGGACATTTCTGAGAGACGCGATAAGGTATTTGTTTTGAAACTACCAATCGGTCTTTCTGTGTGAGCTGGGGAGACAGTCTTACCACCAGTCCCACAAGGTATTGAGAACCACAGCTTTTAATTTTATTTTAACAGCGTGTCACATTATATATAAAGAGCAGGATATATCTGTGTTCAGGAATGCTGTAGTCCTAAAATACAAGTTAAAAAGCTGTCAGAGTGGAAAATGCAGAGGAATGGAAATCCACGACACAGAGCCAATTTATGTCATATCAAATCATATCCTTTATGTCATCCAAATGCACGTCAAAAACACTCACCACCGGTGCACAGATCACATCGACTGCTGTATGCCAATCAGGTGACCAACGGTGGTGCCAGATTCTGACTAACCTCATGTTGAGAACATCACTGGGGCATTGGTGGAAACTTTGACTTCTGGGCATGAGATTCCTGGTCTTCAGTGTGTTAGGTCTTTAGTACAAGTCTTAAATGAAATTTGGCTTTAAAGTAGTTCAGTTTACCATTCTCTTTTATTGTGTGAGGGCTACTCTTATCCCAGTTTGTCCACTCTGATCACTTTTAAACACTATAAAGTCTCAGCCTTGGCTCGGTGGTAGCAATCTTGAGTCTAAAAGGTTTCAGTTTCAAGCCCCACTCCAGAGCACATAATCTAGGGCTGGTACTCCAGTTCCAAATTGAGGGAGTGCAGCAGTGTCGGAGGTGCCGTCTTTCGGATGAGACGTTAAACCGAGGCTCCACCTGCCCTCTCAGGTGGATGTAAAAGATCCTGTAGCACTATTCGAAGAGCAGAGGAGTTCTCCTGGTGTCCTGGCCAACATGCCCTTCAACCAACACCAAAACCGCCCCCCCCCCAGATTATCTGGTCATTAATCTCATCGCTGTTTGTGGGATCTTGCTGTGCATAAATTGGCTGACGCAGTTGCCGACATAGCAATAGTGACCATACCTTAAAAGTACTTCATTGGCTGCAAAATGTTTTAGGACATCCTGAGAGGCACCATATAAACGCAAGCTCTTTCTTACTAAACTGACTAGGAACTGTGTCTGCAGCTACCCATGTAGTGAACGCCCAGTGTTGACTGTGCCATCAGGGAGACACAGGGAAGAAGGCAATAATTGCCAGGTGGGTAAGTCACCCCCCAGTGGCACTCAGGAGCAACGTTCATGATCGATTGAGGAACAGGCTACCTTCCTGGCCACTTGAGGGGAGAAGGTATGTAGTATAGATGACCTAATAAAATCAGACAAATGGATAGGGTGAGATCCCATGTTGGGTCACTTGGTCTATACTGAGCCCTACTGACCAGGAATGCCCCATGTTCAATCCTGGTCTGTGCCGAGTGAGTTGACCTTAGGAGTACGGGTGACACAGTTTATAATGGGCCCTAGGATTGGGCGTGGGTGGGGAGGGGGTGGTGAAATCAGTGCATGCGTGTGGACATTAAGTGATAACAGGATTGGCCTCAGTGGTGATGCCCTCCGTAAGAAAGAAAAAAACCCGAAGAATATTTTGCAACCAATGAATTACTTTTGTAGTGCAGCCACTGTTGTTATGTAGGTAAGCACAGCAACCAATCAATCAATGAACGACGAGTTAATCTGTTTTTGGTGGTGTTGGTTGAGGGAGGAATACTGGGCAGGACACTGGAGAAGCTCCCTCCTCTTCCTTGACTATTGCCGCTTGGACTTTTACATCCAACTGAACAGGCACATGGGGCCTTGGGTTAATACCTCATCTGAGAGACGGCACATCTAACGATGGAGCACTCCCTCAGAACTGCATTGCAGTGTCAGCCTAGATTATGGGCTCAAGTCTCTAGTGGGGCTACACACCATGACCTTCTGACCTTGGAGACAAGGCTGAAACCAACTGAGCCAAGCTGACCGAGTAGTCTGCCAATGCTCCCTATCAAGGCTCACACATTAAGAAGCTCCAGTTGGATGAGATACCAGAGAGCTGTCAGTGCCTGTAGAACCTACCCCAGCATGAGTTGGTGTCTTTAAGTGAGGTGGGGAGCTGACTTAAAGGGGGGAATTTTACCAGCTCTGAGGAGGTGGGTTTGGAGGTGGGACTGCCGGGAAAATGGCAGAAACTGGGAGCGGGTACCGACCCCGTTCCCAACCCGCCTCCGTGCCATCTTCCCGGGAGGCGGGTCCCCGGGTCGCGCCCCGAGTCGCGCAGGGACCCGTCTCCTCGAGGCGGGAAGGGGATTAGAGCCAATTAACTGCCTATTAACAGGTAGTTAACGGGCAGTTTTGAGGCTTATCCCCATTTTACCTCTGCAAGTGCGGGCTTCCCGATCGGCTGCGAACCTCGCCAGGGTCAGCGAGGCGAGCAGTAGGTCTGCAGGGGTGAGAGGGATCGAAAAGTGCGCTGTGGAGGTGAGTGATGGGTGCAAGTGTGGAGAGTTAAGTATGAGAGGTGAGTGTAAAGAGTTAGAAAAAGTTTACTTACCTTTGTTTCTTCCTGCAGGCTTCAACCCTTGGGGATCCGGAGGTGCCTCATCTCAACGGCAGAGATGACAGAATGGCTGCTGCATTCTCAGATGCAGCAGTCATCTGATTTCTGCTGAGGAAAGAGGTTTTGGTGAGTCATTGTGCAAGGACTCAGCATAGAACAGAGATGGTCAGTGTTTGACAGCTTCTCAAAGCTGTCAAACGCTGACAATTCATCTGTCAAAAATTTTTGACAGATGAAACGTCATACGCTGACGTCCTCTGTCATCGGCTTTCCCTTAATTGGCCGGCTAAGCCCGCAGGGCGGGTTTAACAAGGTCAATCAAGGGAAAAGAGCGTGGGTTGGCCGGATGTCGTTGGGGGCGGGACTAAAACCTGACAACCAGCAGTCCCGTCCCCAACGCGCCCCCATTGATAAAATCCAGCCAATAGATACAGTATTAGTAAGAAAGCAAACTAATTAATAAGGAATATTATAGACTGCGCTAGGTGTATTGGCATTTATGTGTGCAAGGACTCAATGGGCCAATCTTAGCTGGAAGGTTTTAATTTGACAGCCATTGGTATTTACTGCACTGGTCAGAGCAATGTAATCATAGGCACTTTCACTTTAATCAAGTGTTCATACTGCATACATATCTTGATCAGTTTAATTAGTTCCACGTTGCAATGGGAGATTCAGCTCCTAACACAAACAGAACCACCATGTAAAGCTTGGGCCTGTAAAACCGATTGATCTGAACACTTTAACTGTGTTCCAATTTACAGCTAATCTGGTTAATATGATAATATAATAACTATAATACCTGTATTTATAGTCTATTCCCCATTGAGGAGTGTCTCAAAACTCTTAACACAAATGAGTCACTTTTTTTTTGAAGTGCAGTGACTATTCTGCAGGCAAATGAGGGCCGTCTATTCAAAAAGAGCTGCACTGATGGCTTAACCAGTCGCTAAATCGGCTTCATTTCCCTAATGATATTTGAATGCAATATAAATGTGCATAAACAGGGCCAAAGTGTTTCCTGGTATTAAATATTGAGGAGGGAATATTGGCAACAGCTGACAGCAATCAGGGGCACCAGTAATATTCCGTGAAGGGAGAAGCCTGGCCGCCACTGGGAAGGGGCTCCGGAAACTGCCGAGTGCTTCAGATCGGAAGTCATGTAGCCTTTGGCAGTCTGATCAGAAAGCTTTGCATCAGCTTGTGTCCCGCGGGAGCCACGGGACTGTGCAGCCACACAGTGGCAGTATGTGCAGGCTTCTGGTAATTATCGGCACTAGGCCCAAAACCTACGATCAACTTATGGGGGTTGAGGGGGGTGGGGCGGGGAGAAAGAGGGTTAAAAAGGACAATATTAAGACAGACTTGATAATCTGACACTAAATGGTCACAGTCCCATCAGATAATCCCAGGTCCAGACTTTGGAAGTGGAGATATTAACCATATACACTTTTTTTTAAACTTTAAAAAGAGACGGCTGGCCCCGGAATTTCCTTGGGACTTTCTGCGCGCTGTATCTTCACCAGAAATACGCTCGCTAACGGAATTTCCGCCCCACTTCCGGCAACGTTACAGCAGCGCAGCAGCAAAGCAAAAAAGTCCAAGGAAATTCAGGCGCCAGTGTCAACCTTGTACACTGCCTTGGCACAAGATTTTATCAAAGTTTTTCAATGCAACAATCTATTGTCACATGTACGGTGCCTGGTAACATCAATTATATTCATCTTTTTAATTCTCAGTTTTCTTCCCCTGCTCGAGGGTGTAGAATCATGCTGGGCTACAGTCCCACAGACACACTCCAGCACCTCTCCCATGTCACCATCCTTCCAACGATCACACTAGATAGTGAGCATTGGTAGCATATTGGGCATCCAACTCTGCCCTCACCCGACATCCAAATGTGCGCATTTGACCCAGCTCGGGTTATTTCATAACGAGGAAAGATGGCTTTGGCTGAATTTCCACCCCTCCTCCCCCCCCCCCCCTTCCCCACAGCCCAGGGATACTGAGGCCGATTGTAGCATATCTGCCGTTGCCTTGGCTGCAATTAAAGGGCTCAACGCAGAAATCGAACTAGAGACCGCCATGGCTCTGTAACACACTGGCCAGTGCCCTTACCAACTGAGCCATTAGAGAGCGGCATCATATTTGTATCAGTTGAACAAAAATGTACCGCGCGGCTCTCTGCAGCATTGCTTGCTGACCAGGTTGTTCCAGGAACTGAGTTTACCCACTCCCCGCCCGCAGAGTGACAATATCAATAAAAATTTAACAAAAATCTCATACAATAAATTTAAAATGGAAACTGGGTACTTTTTTTTCCCCCTTTCAAATTTCTTCCTAAAAATATCATAAATCAAATTTCTTCTGAAAAACATATTGACATAAACCTAACCATCTCCACCCTATGGATCCAGATGTAAAATCTGTCATCTCTGCACCATACGGATTCGAAAGCTCTCAGGTTTGACCCCTGACCTATGCCAAGTTAGCTGACCTCAGTTGGGGCAGCGGTAAAGGTGTCCAGCGACGGTATCTAGCGACCGCCCCCCCCCCCCCCCCCCGCTGGATAATGCACATGTGTGAGTATCCACAGCGAGGACCAGGTCTGACCTGGCCATGATGCACTCCACAGTTGGATAGCCAGCTGACTCGCATTGTCCAAACTCACAGTGTAACTAATGGGCCATTTAGGTACCATTTTCCCAGCAAGGAGTCAACAGCTTCAGGAGAAGGGGAGAAAACTTCAGGTAAAAGATAGGTTAAAGTTCTCTTTAGACAGAGGCGTAAGCTTGGAACGACGTTAAGGAAACATCAGTGACGATTATGGAGTTCAAAACATGCTGCTGACTCTCACACTTACAGCAGAGGGCATGTGATAAATGTTAGCCAACAACAAAACCAATCTATTGGCGAGCAGGGACCCCACACATACCCCAGTAAAATGCCCGCTGACTGAAGCCGTCTTTACAGGTTTTATTCAATGTGAAGACATGACAAAGAAGTAGAGGTGGCCAAGTTAACAAACCCACTGTTGACACTGCTCAAACCCCCCTACGTCCCGCATCTGCAGACACCTCAATTCAGTTCAGTCTCCAGCGGGAACCACCCCCACGGCTCAAACTGAATAAAGTTCTCAGAAGGAGGAAATAAGATATCCTGTGGTAAGTGTGAAGCACTGGAACGGATAGTACCCTGATGAGGATCTGGACGTGTACGTGGCATCACAACAGGCACTTTTACACTGCTCGGTGTGCCATCAGTAGCAGGGGGGCTGTATTTCGATCGTTAATGGCACACTACATAAACGAGGTAAACTCCAAACCTCCAGTGCCCCGACATCAAACTCCTTATGGATCCAGAGAGCGGAGATATCAAACACACAAGTGTCTCTTTCTATTGCCCTCCTCCCAACGGGGACTGGAGGCTCTCGGGTCCAATAGAAAGGGGAGAAAGGCCTAGGATCACGCAGCATTAGTGATGCCCTCCCAGAGCTTGTGCACCAATGTAAAGGGACCGAGAGGCAGATCAGCCCCTGTTAGTTTTGGAGTTAGTGGTAATCTGAGAGAGCTCCTGCAAAGCAACTTCTCCGCAGCTGCAGTATAAACAGATGATAGGAAATCCAATTTGAATAAATCTATTGGATTTGATTTGCTACAATAACATAAATGGAGCCCAAGTGCGTTGGCACAAAAAGCTTCTCAACAACAACAACTTGCATTTATACTTCGCCCTTAACATAGTAAAACATCCCAAGGCGTTTCACAGGAGCGATATAAAGCAAATTTTGACACCGAGCCACATAAGGAGATATTAGGGCAGGTGAGTCAAAGCTTGCTCAAAGAGGTAGGTTTTAAGAAGCGTCTTAAAGGAGGAGAGGTGCAGAGAGGCGGAGAGGTTTAGGGAGGGACTTCCAGAGCTTAGGATCTAGACAGCTGAAGTCACAGCCACCAATGGTGGAGCGATTAAAATCGGGGACATTTCAGGTAAACGGTGCTGTTCAATTATCAATTAAATGGGGCAATAACTAGCGTTGTTGCTGCCGATTTAATTCCGTCCACACTTCTCTCACATTAGCAGCAGGTTAAATCGTTTCAGATTATGGTTACACAATTTGGTGGGGCCCAACATAGACTGGTTTGCAAGAAACATCTTGTACCTGATAAAGGCAGTACAGTAATGACAGTTCAGTGAGTCACCTAAATGCCTATTATGAAAACATCAAAGTAACTAGACACTGTCACAATAACACCCTCAGAGGGAGATGCTCATTAAATGCTCACTATTACATTAAAGGAGTTGTCCGAATGAGAAAATCTTCTGGCGGGCTACGTTCCTTCAGCCGTGTGCCCTGCACACTCTCCTCTGCGCTGGGGCCTAGCCTCCATCCGGGCCTGTGAAGCAGGTTTTTGCTGTTGCTGGGCTCCATGACCCTTCTCTAACCATTGGGGAAGGTAGTGGCTCCGGCAAAACAGGCATCATTTCAAACTTTAAAGATCGTTGCATCAACAAAGCTTTAAAGTGGATTTGGCTGCTGTAGAGACTGCACCACAATATAAACAAGGCCGTTTCCACAGCAACAGGAGAGGCAGCCACTAATGAAGAATGGCTTCAGGAGGCCATTGTCCAATACAAATGCAGTAAAAGTCTTGCATCAGCTCTTGTAAGCAATTTGATGGTTTACCGGCAGTGGGAGGAAGGGGAAGGGAAATCGCGCCTTGTGTGCAGGGTTGGTACACTGTTCAATTTGGATTTTTTTTTTTTTTTAAATACGCAGTTCACTCCGAGTACCAATCCCAACATCTCCAGACCTTTGGCCATTGAGCACTATGGGAGTGGGGCGATAGAAATGCCGGCTTTGCCTGGAGTCTCGCACATCTGTCATTTTTGGCCTGCCAGGAGGCGTGTGGGAAGATCAAAGGCTCACTCTGGAGTCAGATTAGGCCTGCATTTATACGCTATAATGCTGGCATGATATGGGTATGAGGCCCCCATGGTCCATCGGGCAGAATGCTTACAGAATAAACCTGGCGGAGAATGGTGGCATGGAGCGGACATATCAAGGGAACTCTGGGACCAGTATTCAATTCGTCAATCGGCCCATAGTTTCAACTGGCAGGTGCCTGTAACTCGGTGCTATTTTAACTTTGGCAAATCCATGAGGTAAATGGGGATTAGGCAATAAAAACACTAGACCCTGTAGATCCTTTGAGTTTTTTTTTTCTTTGCCTCTGCATGATCTGCATTTATAGAAATTTGGGAGCGTCGCGATGTAGCCACAATCTAAGCCGGCTGCCATTTTCCAAACTGGCAGTAGCATTTTAACATGGCTTGAAGAGTTAACAGCAGCTGCAGAAGTTACAGCACAAGCCAGTGTTGTCCCCTGAACTCCAGCCCACTGGCCCCTATCTTATCCAGCCGTCTCTTGTTCTAAAGCAAAGCATGCCTTTGATACTCGACTGGAAGGAATCCGTAGGCGTTAAAATGTTTCTTCTGTACCCACAGCAAAGAGCCCTGTGTACATGTTTAACACTCAGAGCGTGTGCCAAAGCTTAGATTATTTTGAAATGAGCCACTACAATGAGTGCAACTCCTGCCCTTTCGACTGAAGCTCCTCCGGGGCCGACAGTTGCAGCACACAAAAAAAAAGGCCCGATTGTCCACTTTTTGTACTTTCGCCAATAATGGATTTAATTTTGAAGCGGGATGAAAGCGACCGGTTGGCGGGAGGATCTGTGCATTAAATAAAGAAGGTGTAACAAAAGCAGTCTTGTCGAGCTGAATCACGCCATGACAGCAATTTTTATGAAAAATATGTCAACTCCCCCCCACCCCCCCACTCCAAAGCCTTGTAAAACTAACCACATCAAACTTCATTACACCACTTCAAAACTGACCCAGAAAGGGCGTTAACCTTTGCCGCCAGATGGGGGAACGGGTGTTTGAGTGCCAATTTTGCCAGTCATTTGAATTTGAAAAGAGTTCTGGCCATTCATTGCGGGCCAGGAATGCCTCATATGGCTAAACAAGAAGCCACTGGGAGGGGAATATGGAGGACACCCGCATCCTTCTCCTCTCTAACTCATGTCTCTTGCTGTTTCACAACTAAATATATTTTTCAACGCGTTTCAGAGTCAGATTTTCTAATATTTTCATGCAAAACCATTAGATTCCTTGTTGCCGTTTAGGTATCAACCGTGGCTCAGTGGTTGCACTCTCGCCTCTGAGTCTGAAGTCCCACTCCAGAGGCTTGAGCACACAAGCTAGGCCGACACTCCAGCGCAGTACTGAGGGAGTGCTGCACTGTCGGAGGTGCTGTCTTTCGGATGAGACGTTCAACCGAGACCCCGTCTGCCCTCTCAGGTGGACGTAAATCCCATGGCACCATTCAAAGAAGAGCAGGGCGTTCTCTCTGGTATCCTGGCCAAAATGTATCCCTCAACCCACATTACTGAAAAACAGCTCATCTGGTCATTATCACACTGCTGTTTGTGGGACCTTGCTGTGCGCAAATTGGATGCCACGTTTCCTAAATTACAACTGTGACTAAATTCAAAGATACTTCATCGACTGTAAAACACTATGAAACGGCCCGAGGTCGTGAAAGGCGCTATATAAACGCAAGTCTTCCTTTTCCAGCAGGCATGCGGACTCCTTCATCTGGGAGTTGTCAAAGCATTAGCCAAAAAAACATACGCTTGTGTGGAGCAGGACCAGAGCTCCTAACCTTTTCTGTACGCCCACTTCCTCGCCCCTTGGAGGTGGGACACTGCACGAAGAGTTACACATCAAGTGGCCTGACCAGAATTCAGTGGAACAAGAGCAGGTGATTCAGGAGGGAGTGCCCCTGCCCCTCCCCCATTTGAAGTGTGTGATGATCAGGAATGTTTTTTGTTCTCGCATCTAACGAGGCTCGGGTTTCTAAGGTAACAAAGATGCCATTTTTTTTCTTTTGTTTTCCTTTCAGATATGTTTTTCTTCTTTGTGCGGAGGGACCCCTTTAACTTGCTTTCTTTTTCAACCACCCCCCCCATCTTTTCCCGACTCCACACGACACTAGCGTGCAGGTTCTGCAGGTGCTGGCAGCTTTTTACTGCTTCAACCAAGTAGTCATTCTTCTTGTGTGAGCCCAGACGTTGTCTGCCAGAAGGCTATTTAATGAGGGGAGTGGGGCTGACTGGTTCAAGCCATCGCATCTGAATCCATCCCAACACTCACAAGCTCACCTGTCAACAGGGTCATGAGATAGTGATCAGGAGCAAGATCCCCAGCCAATTTCCCTTTCCATGGCCCAGGTGCATCCCTGCTACTCATCTCCCATTAACTGGATTTTACCCGGTAGTGTTAAAACTCAACCAGTACTGAAATAAACTTGTGCTTTGTGCTAAGGGTCAGAGAGCATATCATTTCATTTTGGACCTGCAGATGAAGTGCATTTTACTATCAAGAACAAAACTGAGAAATTGCATGTTCTTGTCCAATACTCATGACCTGGACTGACTCCTCTGCTGCTAAGGCACTCTATGGGATCCCCCGCGATCACATATATAAAACAAAGCAAAGTTACAGAGACTCCTATTAGGAATTTCAAGGCAACTTGATAAAACAACTTTTTACAGGATACCACTGGACAACAGCGATGTAGCAAGACATTCCATAGTGCTTCCTGATTAGAGGTGGAACCCAGCAACAGTAAGGAGGAGGTATGGGGAAGGCGTGGACAAAGAGAGTGTTTTTAGGGAGCCTTTTGAAAGTGGAGAGAGAGGGGTTTAGTGAGAGAGCTCCAATGTTTGGGGCTGATATCCGAAGACTCTGCCACTGATTGTAGAGCAGGTGGAGGAGAAATGTTCAGTAGACCAAAGTAGGAAGAGCAAAGGGTTTGAGCAGGGATGTAGAGCTGGAGGAGGTTGCAGAGGAGGGTCAGAGTGAGGCCATGGAAGGATTTGTAGAAGAGGATGAGAATTTTGATACCAATGAGCTCAGGGAACAGGAAGTCAGTGAAGGTTGGCAAGGAGAAAGTGGATAGGTGAATGAGGCAGGATGTAGAGGGCAGATTTCTGGATAAACTGGTTTGTAGGATTGAGCTTGGGATTCCATCAAGGAGAACATTGGAAAAGCTGAGTCTAGAGGTGACAAAGGCCTGAGGAAGTGTTTCAGCAGGGGTGGGGTGAGCTACGGATAGAGAGGAATGATATTTTGGGAGTAGAAGTAGACAGAATGGATGTGCGGCTTGAAGAGGAGTACATCGTCAAGCAGGACACAGCGGTGGTACATCTTGGATTGAGCATGATAGGGGATGGAATCAGAAGCTCAGGCGCAGAGTTTCTGGCGAGGGCCAAACAGGATGGTTTCACTCTCGTCAGTGTTGAGCTGCAACATTTTCTGGTTCATTTTCACATTGATGTTGGACAGATAGTCAGGAAGCAAGGCGATGTAGAGGTGGAATCAAGGGTGATGGTAGAGAAGTAAAGCTGAGTATATGCCCATCAACCTGTATGTTGATGCATTCCACTCATGATGGTTAAATTCCCTCCACAAATACTGCCGTTTAATGACAGAATGACAATTTAATCCAATGTCAAAAATCTCATTATGACATTAGGAAAATGTAGGCATGCTTCTTGCTGCAAATCCATAACTATAACAGAGTGGCTCCTTTAAGGTACTCTCAGGTGAACTCATCCATTATTGGTGGAGAACATGAAGTAACAATGAATTGCCCACACCCAGCCCTGCCCCCCCACTTCAAGAATAAGTTTAAAGGGGCACTGTCTTTACAAACAGACAACGTGGTAGTGTATCATCTACACTGGTACTAGGATGTCAATAAAGCATCATGGTGGGCTTTTAAAATATTTTAGCCATTGTCTACTTGAACTGTGAGAAATACCCAGTAAAATTGTAGATTGTGTTCTTCCAAATTTGGGTTTCTGTTCGGTGGAGCATTTTTCAGTGTTGTAAGAGTGGCGATAGGTCTGTTATTGGTGGCAACAGTGGGAGTAGTTTAATTGAAATCAGAGCATCGCAGAAATGTACCGCACAAGATAAATAGATGAGAAAGGCCAGAAAAACCACAGTGCGCCCTCACGACAACATCCCACTGTCTCGTAAACAATGCCAACGTTTTTGCCTCCACTACCTTATCTACTCTTTGCATGAGGAAGAATATTGTTGCATTAGTCCTAAATTTGCCTTTCATCAGTTTTAACAGGTGTCCTTTGTCCTAATGTCACAATGAAGCAGTTTTAATTTATTTACTAACATAGCCATTAAGGCAGGTAATATAAATAAATTGAAAAGGCAATTTAGACGCATTCTGGAGAGAGAAGGGATTGAAGGATACGGAAAGAAGGATATGGTGAGAAGTCAATATAGGAGATACCTTTGAAAAAGGGGCAGGTTTGATAGACTCATTGGCATTTTCCGTTTGCTAAAAATTCTTTAAAGCATTTTTGCCTACAGTATACTAAATACCATTTGGGACAAGACTGATTCAATCCATGTATTGTCAGATCACCTGCATACAAGACCACTCTTCGTTTGCAAGTAAGAAAAGGTTCACCACGCAATCTATTTACAAAGACAATCCCTCCTTAGCTAGTGAAAACACTGGCACAATGTAACAGCGCAGTAATACACTCGTCCATACCGGATACATCTGCTGCTAACTCGTGCAAACCCCTCGCATGCAGTGCAACATTCCACAGGCGGCCAGATTCATTCCAATGCCCGCTTATCCAGGAGTCGAACTGTGACAAGTATCAAATGATACATTCCTCAGGAACCCAGCCAGTTTGATCATCAAGTAAATGGTTGGATTAATGTGGGTGTCAGATTATTAGTTAATACAGGCTGTGTGTGTTTGCTCTGGGCCAATGCCTGTCTGTGGGGCGTCGGGGTTGCAAGATTAATGAGGTACGACTGTGCTTCCAATGCTCTGGCTGTCCTGCAGCTTCCTTGCGGAGGAGTGTATTTCATTTGATTCTGGAGGACATCCGCGGACTGCACTCGCCCAGAGTTTGTCACGGAGGGCTGGCTAAATTCACTTTGTGCAAGTTTTAAAACTGAACGTTTGTGTGGAGATTTCCTCCGCCACATTAGAAAGTAACAAGTGATTAACATCAAGCATTTAAAAACGTCCGGCTTGTGTGCACCTTCCTGCACGCCAGGCCTATTCCAAGGGAGGGGGATGGGGGAAGAGAGAGAGAGAAGAAGAACTCGCATTTCTATCCCCCCTTTGCATGACCTCAGGATGTTGCAAAGTGCTTTACAGCCAATGAAGTAATTTTGAAATGTAGCCACAGTTGTAATGTAGCAAAACATCAGCCAATTTACACACAGCAAGTTCCCACAAACAGCAACCAGATTTATGACCAGATAATCCAATCTGTACTTGTGCGCAACCATTTAGTGCAGTTCAGCCCCAAGTTCAGAATAAAATTGGACTTGCAGTCACGGTATGAATGGTCACTGTGATCCATTGGAACGGAACGAGTGTTCGGTCACCACGAATCATTTGCTTGCTACTTTCCTACTGATAATACACCCGAAGCTGGTAACAAACCAACACAGTAAGTGCGGGAGAGCTGGCGACACTGGAGGCAGTGTATAGTAACCAAACAAAGTGGTTCTGGCCCGTGTCGCCGTAGGAGCACGGCCCTCTGTGGTAACGGTAGCACGTTGGCTTCCTGCACATTGATCATGCCTGCCCTCTGCACACCAGCGAGACTCCCATTGTCTCGTATGGACCGTAAGGGAAGGTAGCAGCCACCGAGGCACAGTAGCCTACAGCAACTTTAAAGCTGCACATTGCACAAACTTGAGCATTGCGATTTGCTTTAATGTGCAATGCAAACAGGGCGAGTTTCCCACAGCAACAGGAGCAGCAGTCAGTACTACAGAATCGCTTCAGGAAGTCAACCATCTTATCTACTGTAAACCTGGCTCCAATTGTCTGAGGTACAGCCACTCCTATTCATCCCTGTGCCTTTCAGGGCTCCTGTGTAGATACTCAGATACATTAGATATCGTCAAGGAAGTATTTACATTCATTCTAATCCTTTGATATGGTAACAAGAGAGTCCCAAGGGTACCATTCCTATTGTTTAATAAGGGCGTTTGATGGCTTTAAATCCTGAAGAGAGGAGGATTATGGGAAAGCTTCATGTCTAACAGGGCTGCCACTTTCTAAGAAGCTCAGAGGAAGGCAGTAAATTCAATTAAATTGTGCAGTTTCCACACATACCTGGAAAACCAAGCAACAGCATCTATTTGAAATGGAACTTAAGTTTTTAAAAGAGGCACCGTCTTCCTGAAAAAAAGTGTTTGTGGCAAACCTATTTTTTTTTTTTAAACGGAGGGTAGGGAAGGAGGAATGTCATTGCCATCAAGATGATACGTGCCTGCGTCACACTCATGGTATGTTCTGACGTGATTTCATCTTGTTGTCACTGGGATTTCAGCAATGTGCAGTGGTTGTCGTGTGAAATTTTAGAAATTTCCCAGAGGCACTGCTGAAAACTGGGAAGGTAGAGGAGCACCACCCTAATTCAGATTACACCTATCAAAGATTTGAAGTTGAGTTAAATAAACAGTGCCGTGCATAGTCACGTTCTAATGCCACTTTTATATTGACGCTCGTTCAGTTTGTCTTCCGGGAGAATGGCACCTGTGAGCCACCTCTTGGCATCTACACCATTCAATCCTGCTCCTTAATTCAGCAGCAGACAGCTAAAACCAGTGCTCTAATACAAAAGCAAAACACTACAGATGCTAGAAATCTGAAAAAAAAACAGAAAATGCTGGAAATACTCAGCAGGTCAGGCAGCATCTGTAGAGAGAGAAACAGAGTTAACATTTCAGGTCGATGACCCTTCATCAGAACATTGTCACTGACGAAGGGTCATCGACCTGAAACGTTAACTCTGTTTCTCTCTCTGCAGATGCTGCCTGGCCTGCTGAGTATTTCCAGCATTTTCTGTTTTTATTTTAAACCCAGTTCTCTGTTGGTCTTTGAGTCTGCCACTGCAATAAGGGAGCTGGGTTTCAGCAATGTACATTTTGGGACATGGTTCGCAAATGCCAATCGTCCACCGTCCAAACTAAGACAGCACCAGTACAAAAGTGGCTCATTATCGTTAAGAAACTCAATGTCCGTCTTAAAGTCACCTCAAAACTGGTATTGTTACTAGACAGAGGGAGAGACAGCCAGAATGGACTGATTGCATCTGGATTGTGTAAATCCTGGTTTTCTTCATGTAAACATGTCTCTAAATGTGATGGCTAAACCAGATCCTGGGGATTACTACCAGATTAATCAACGTTGACCATTCAGTAAAAGAGAGAGTGACAAGGAACAGCCAATTTACAGTTTTCTGAATGGCTTTCCTTTCCAAGCTTCAAGGCATTTCAAAAGGATAGGGGGGGGGGAAACACAAAACAAAGACTAATGACTAGATTACAAGAAACAAAAGAGCATTCCTGTTGGCTGAGTCACCTCAATGGCTTCCAAATCAACTGCTATAAGATCAGCCTCCCTTTAGTCTTCTGGGCCTATTGTGAGGTACAGTTAAAGTGACCTCTGTTTGTTTAGATTGCATCCTGTGCTTAAGGATACAATTCAGGACAATAATCACCATCAGATGCATTCATGTAGTACTGCCAATGGAAGATCTTGCTCTCTGTTTCTATTACTTTGATGGACCCTTCCCCCCCCCCACAACTGCAGCACAACGAACACTTCCTCTTCACACACTTGCACATGAAGCATTCTCACATTAACAGGTCTGTACCTCACAAATATTTAGCCAACAAATATCTCACAAGCATTTAATCAGTAGTTCTTTGGTTCCCAAACAAATAAAGTGCTCTGCAATTTGCATGGTTTGTTTAAATGCTGCAGTATAGGTTGTGTGGAAGAGTGTCTCAGTTTGAGAGATTTTAAAATTCCATCCTAGTTTTCAAATCCCTCCATGGCCTCGCCCCTCCCTATCTCGGTAACCTCCTCCAGCCCTACAACCCTCAGATCTCTGCACTCCTCCAATTCTGGCCTCTTGCGCATCCCCGATTTTAATTGCTCCACCATTGGCGGCTATGCCTTCAGCTGCCTAGGTCCTAAGCTCTGGAATTCCCACTACAAGCCTCTCCGCCGCCGCTTTACCTCTCCCTCCTCCTTTAAGGTGCTCCTTAAAACCTAACCTCTACCTGTCCTAATATCTCCTTATGTGGCTCAGTGTCAAATTTTGTTTGATAACGCTCCTGTGAAGCACCTTGGGACTCTTGACTACGTTAATCATAGAATGAATGATACAGCACAGAAGGAGGTCATTCAGCCCATCGAGTCTGCGCCGGCTCTTTCGAACAGCAATCCAGTTAGTCCCACTTCCCCGCTCTTTCCCCATATCCCTACAATTTTTTCTCCTTCAAGTATTTATCCAATTCCCTTTTGAAGGCTACAATTGAATCTGTATCCATCACCTTATCAGGCAGCACATTCTAAATCCTAAACACTCGTTGCGTAAGAACGTTTTTCCTCACGTCGCCTCAGGTTCTTTTGCCAGTCACCTTAAACCTGTGCCCTCTGGTTATCGACCCTTCCGCCATTGGGAACAGTTTCTCTTTATTTACTCTATCTAAACCCTTCATGATTTTAAACACCTCTATCAAATCTCCTCTTGGCCTTCTCTGCATGTAATATTCTGAAGAGTAAAATGAAGTCAATCATTTAAACCTGCTTTAACCCATTTGGTTCTATAAAAGCTAAGATATTGAAGAGTCTTCACACATACTTTTAGAACTGTAGTACAGCTGAATGCTTTTGCCACAAACCTCTTCAGGCTATCTTTTCCTGTCACCAGATCGAAAACCTAACATCTTCAAAAGAGACTATCACGGAGAGCTCCAAAATTCAAGAAAACAATGGTGGAGCCAGATCACTGGCAGCCTTTCAGAACTGAATTATGTATCCTGTATAGTCACTGTATAGGATACTACAATGGGAACTGCCGATGTAAACAAGTCACAATGTAATACACCCTGCTGCCAGTGGTGGCGCTGTAGAGTCCTGGTTCTGCATCGCCAGGCTCCTCAGTTTGGACGGCTCCAAGCAACTCCACTTCCCCTGTTGCTGTTTAACTATATAAATCATATAGAATTAAAATAAGAGCCAATGTATGACTTTAAAATGACAAATAAATTATCTCTGCGCATCCTGATCCAATTATCCCCACCTTCTGAACCTGCTGCACCTGAAGACTACGCTTGCCCACGACTCCCCATGTGGGGACTGACTAGTGTCTATTGTTAGAATTTGCTTTGTGTTAAGTGTCCCATCCAAGTTAATAACATCTTGGGGTCATTGTCCGCTTAGGATATACTAATATTGGAAACATCAGGTTAAATTGATTAGCAGTTAAACCATTAAGATGGTCGTGATGTCAAGGTCTGGAGGTTTGGGGAGAAGGAACCTCACTTCAATATACATTCTGGGCATCATGTGTTATGACTCACATTAAAGGGGAAGATCCTTGAAGGATGCCTGGAAGGTCTTTTTGGACATGTGATAGATGAGTGAAGGCACTATATAAATGTAAGTTGTTGTTGGGGGTGGGTTGTTGTTGATAGGGGTCTCAGGTGTTCTGCTCTTTTTCATTCCCTTCCCCCATTTTTTTTTTTCTCGTTCCCTTCCCCCATTTTTTCACCTTGGTGAAAGGCAAGGGGCTATCATCATTTTACAAGACTGTGTTTTAGTCAGCAGTTGCTTCGGTAGAAAACCTTTGGAAAACTTGCCTTGAGGAAAAAAAGGTCAAGTTGCACAGTGTGACGTGACATTTTTCGAGATGCTGAACCTGAATTCTATACTGGGATTCAGCCAAGTCCCAAACTACCTCAGCCCAATTACACACCAGTGAGAGCAAACAAGCCACTGTGTTGCAGCCTCATCTTTTAGCTTCTCATACATAACATTAAGGGGCACACATAGAATCTGAGCATGCATTATTGTATGAGACCTCAAGATAGTTTTCCCTAAAATAGGCATCATATGTATGAAAACACAACTTACAAAAATTCGACCAATAACATGAATTGATTTTTTTACCTCAGAAACACATGGCTCCTCTTCCAAATATCTACAGGAGATTTTACTGATAAAGTAGGTACAGTAGCAAAGGATGATTTTGTACTTGGCAGATTGTGATGGTGCTGTGGGTTATTTCTGCTGTGATTTCTGGTTGCCATTAATCCAGTGATCGCCCCCCCACCCCCACACCCCCTCCCCCAAACACACACACATTTCCTATTGGCACATCTGACATCTGTATTTCCATTATTGTTTACTTTTAAAGTCACGCCATAGGTTTCCCTACCAATTTATCCGTGCATTCACAGCTTGGCAACTAGGAATGGATCTCTGTGAACTTCATTCTGCAGCAGAGTGACCAATGTACTGAACAAGTATTAAAAATATCTTTTGGGGGACTGCATGGTGCTGTGAGAACCCTACGTTTTCATTTCTGGGACTTGTGTTCAAATCCAGCCCATTTGATTAGATTTGTAAAGCCAATCTCAAACTGATTTTTATTAAGTACACCCATCTCCCCCCCCACCCCCCTTAGATAACCTGACTGAGATCAGGAACTCGTTTTGTTGGCAATTGAAAGAAAGAAATAAAGACTTACATTTCTATAGCGCCTTTCATGACTACCGGACGTCCCAAAGTGCTTTACAGCCAATGAAGTAATTTTGAAGTGTAGTCACTGTTGTAATGTGGGAAATGTGGCAGCCAATTTGTGCTCAGCAAGCTCCCACAAACAGCAATGTGATAATGGCCAGTTAATCTGTTTTTGTTATGTTGATTGAGGGATAAATATTGGCCCCAGGACACCGGGGATAACTCCCCTGCTCTTCTTCAAAATAATGCCATGGGTTCTTTTACGTCCACCTGAGAGAGCAGACGGGGCCTCGGTTTAACATCTCATCCGAAAGACTGTGCAGCACTGGAGTGTCAGCTCATATTTTTGCGCTCAAGTCTCTGGAGTGGGACTTGAACCCACAACCTTCAGGTGAGTGTGCTACCAACTGAGCCACTGGCTGACACAAAATTGATGGAGCAAACAATCCATCAGTCCCTAGTGCAGGCCATTAATATCCCGGTGTCAGTGACGTGCTGCGGCTTCTATTGATATCAAAAAGACTCCAAATGGGCACTGCAGATAACTCTGGGGAAAGTTTCCTGTATATTTAGTCGAATTTTTGGACCTTTGGTAAAGAGAGCTTTGCAAACCAGCACTTGAAGCAAAATGTGACTTGATATTAAGAAATTGGGTCTAATTATACCACTTAAAAGATTCGCAAGAAAATTCAGAAATAGTACTTTTTTTTTAAACATTACTGTGTAACCACTCAAAATGGCTGCCCCAGCTGATGAAAGTGTTAAGATCACTGCCATCAGTCCAGCCAAGTTACACCAATCCCAAATGATGGTTAATTTTTTTTTAAATGTGGTTGCCTATATTTAATAGGAGTACCGTCCTGTATGTTATTAATGCTTCCGTGACAACAAATAGCGTAGGTGTGCTTTATTGATGAGAAAGGGCGATGGTCAGAAGTCGGTGTCTCCTCGACTCCGCCACTAAAGATGCCCACTGTTTACTTTCGCCAACGGTTGCTGCACATTTCCCTTTGATTACGTGCAAAAAACGAATACTGCTCCACAGCTTCTGTAAACTGCTCCCGCGCACCCCCCCCCCTCCCCCCCCCCCCCCCCCCCCCAACCATCCCACTCAAGCCTTCGGTTTCCCACTGCTAACTGAGCCTTGCAAATATTACCTCAGCATGATCAAACAAGAACAGGCTCAGCTGAAGCACAGTGAGCGGAGTGAGGAAAGCTGGGAAAGTGCAGGCTGGCAGCGGCCAACAAACAAACACTGGACCTCATCCATAATATTAAAAGAGGAGACAACAGGAGGAAACAGCAAGGGGTCATCATCAAAGCTCCTTGTTACCACAGTGAGAGAACATGGGCGTGAAGCATTTGAACATCAAACCCGGCAGCTGACAGCACACCGCCGAGGTGCTGATCGTCACAGTGGGGTCAAAGATGCGGACAAAAAGCACCAGCGAGCAGCTGGGCACTAGAGAGTGAGCTAACTGCGATTGAGGCGGAGAGGCCTAGCGACGGGCTCTCCAGCCTGGAGCCCAGCCGGGTGCTGCTTTTGTTCCAGCGCACCACATAGAGGAATGTCACAAAGCATGACTCATGCCCGCTCTGTCAGCAGCTAGATAAAAGTGAGGAAGGTAACGATCTCCAAGGGTTTTCATGAGAATGCCAGAATTTCAGCACCATCACCTAACAAGGGGCTAGGACGTGCTACTGTACAACCAAAGGACCTGTATGTACCTTGTGGTTCAGTGGCGATCCGCCCCATTACTCTTTGTCCTTGTTTTTGTTTGAAGGCACTTTTAAAAATAACCTTTAACATTATCTGCTGAAGTTTTCTTTTCTTCTTCGATGTGATGCATTTCTTACTTTAAAAAGAAGAGGTGAGCAATGTATTATCGGTTACCAAGCTGAAAGATCCCCTTTCAAGTTGGGACGTTTGGGTAGATTTTGGCAAAATTTATGCTCCTGTAGGAATTAAAAGCTGAGAAATTCAATATTATTTGCAAATGTCGTTGCCATCTTGCGTTCCCTGTAGAAAGTTATGTCCTCGTGAGGGTTTGACGAAGGTTCAGTTAGTAAATACACTGCCCATTGTTTAAAAGGAGCTATACAGATCAGGATGATTCCAAGTTCAATCGCTGGTCCGTACTAAATCTGATCTATTTGGATAGAACTGGGGGTAGAACTCCCAAAACAAGCGCTCTACTCGGAGCTCCGACGCGGCAAGAGAGCCCCAGGTGGGCAGAGGAAACGCTTCAAGGACACCCTCAAAGCCTCCTTGAAAAAGTGTAACATCCCCACCGACACCTGGGAATCCCTGGCCCAAGACCGCACAAAGTGGAGGAGAAGCATCTGGGAAGGCGCCGAACACCTCGAGTCTCTTCGCCGGGAGCAAGCGGAAGCCAAGCGCAGGCAGCGCAAGGAGCGCACGTCAACCCAAGCACCCCACCCACCCGCCCCGTCAACCACCGTCTGCCCCACCTGTGACAGAGACTGTAGGTCGACAGAGACTGTAGGTCCTGCATTGGACTCATCAGTCACCTGAGAACTCATTTTTAATGTGAAAGCAAGTCATCCTCAGTTCCGAGGGACTGCCTAAGAAGAAGAGGAGAACTGGGGACACTGGAATTGGCCTCAACACAACTAGGCTGGGGGGCGGGGGTGGTGCACAGTGATAACCCTGTAAGCACTAGAATTTCACCCTAAGCTCTGGAAATCCCTGCCTAAACCTCTCCGCCTCTCTACCTCTCGCTCCTCCTTAAAACCTACCTCTTTGACCAAGCTTTTGGTCACCTGCCCTAATATCTCCTTGTGGCTCGGTCTCAAATTTTGTTTGATAACGCTCCTGTGAAGCGCCTTGGGACGTTTCACTACGGTAAAGGCGCGATATAAATGCAAGTTGTTGTTGCATCGGTCAAACACAACCCACATTTTCAAGGACAAAACCCGATCATTATCCTGCTGAGTGTGTTCCACAGTCCATGCAAACCTGGAATGAGAATTTCACATACACTCCCACCCACCCCCACCATTAATCTTTACTGGAATCCTAGTGACAGCACAGTAATGGTAAAGGTGCATGCGGATAATGCCCATTGGTGACAGTGCAAATCTGCCTTCTGGTTCAGAGCGAGAAAATGCCATTACCTCAGCCAGACCTACTCAAATTGGTCCACAAATACAGCCACTTAATGTACATGGCAGATCACAGCGCAAACCGCCCCCAGTGCAGTTATTAATCATTAAACTAATGGTTAAACTTCAGATACCAATGACTTTCTTTTTGCCCCAGATATACATCAGTATGACTGGTTTATTTAGTGATCCAAATGAATTTAGAACAAGCTGGTATATTAAATCTCCATCTCTGGGGTTCCGTTCAGCTGTCATATTCTTAATGGACAGCAAAAAAAGATTCATATTTCATAACTAAGGGAGAAGTAAAAAGGGATATCAAAGCAGCCAGCCCCCACTAAAACAACAATCTACTCCTGAAGGCCCCATGCTGCGCTAAATCAGCTGGGTTACACTGCAGTAAAAGTCATTATTAATAATGTGAGACTCGATCGACTGCCACGGTTTAATTGTACCTTTAACCAATTTTCAGACCTTAGGATTGTATTTCTTTGCGATTTCACAAGTAAGGATTCCCTTGGGCCTCGTGGGGCATGAGCTTTCTTTCCAAATTTTAAAAAAAAAGGTCTTTTGGCTTTTGGATTCTAGTTAGAAATGAACTGGCCTGTGCTCATTTAACCTCCCCCACCCCTCCTGGAAGTGATTATTGCAGGCCAGGCTGTCACTGAAGCTCACAGGCTAAGAGGGTCCAGGTTTGTGCTGATTCATTGCCTGCTCAAGTTAGGGCGATTATAGTCAGACTCTCGTGGGCTAAGAGATCAGCCAAGGTTCCCCACACCTCAACGCCATCCCATTTTCTCCTCCTTTTAATTGGTTCAGCTCTTTATTGTGGGAGGGGAACTGCTGGGATTTAGACTTGGGCCTCCTGTTTGTGAGGCAAGTGCTTTAGTCCACTCTGCTAAAGAACTTGCATTTCTATAGCGCCCTTCACGACCTCAGGACGTCCCAAAGCGCTTTAGGGCCAATGAAGTACTTTTTGAAGTGCAGTCACTGTTGTAATGTAGGAAATGGGGCAGCCAATTTGTGCACAGCAAGGTCCCACAAACAGCAATTAAATAAATGAGCAGATCATCTGTTTTAGGTGTTGAGTGAGGGATAAATATTGGCTGGGACACCAGGGAAGAACTCCCCTACTCCTCTTCGATTAGTGCTGTGGGATCTTTTACGTCCACCTGAGAGGGCAGACTTGCTTTAATGACTCATCCGAAAGACGGTACACCACCGACAGTGCAGCACTCCCTCAGCACTGCACTGTGTCGGCCTAGATTGTGTGCTCAAATCTCTGGAGTGGGACTTGAACCCACAACCTTCTAACTCAGAGGCGAGAGGTATTAACCGACACCTTCAAACCAACCACTCCCTCCCCAAAGTTGCTGACTGTTTCCGGGATACAGTCCCACAGGCGCTAGTCGCCTCTCAGTACCTTGCTCAGTGACCGTAGGCAATGAGGGTGTCCCCGTTAGTTAATCGGTTAAAGCCGATCCCAGTCCTGTCATCACCGATAGCCACACACTTGTGCTTTCCAGCAGGGGGGGTCACCGGATACTGATCAGGGGCAAGAATCAGGCTGACTTTTTTCCCCTGGGGTGTGCTGAGGCTAATTGTAGTGACTTTCCCCCACTCCAGCTGATTAACCTGGGGGGGGGGGGGACAACAAAAATGAAATGGAATACTCAAACCGTAAAAATGTTTCATTTATCCAAAGTTTTCAAGAGGAGTGTCGGGCAACTTGAAAGATTTTTCAATGTTGCGCATCAGAAGGTTTTCTGCCACTGCTACAATATGCTATTGTTAATCCGGTATAAAGATGCTATACATCACCGCAGTACTAACAGGCTGGAAGGAACAGTCTGAGAATGCAGCCCTTCACCCAGGCAGCATTCCGCACAAAGGAAGTGTGCCGCTGTGGCCCTGAGCTCAAAGACAGGTTTAAAAGGTTCTGTCAGAGTGTGGGAGGTGTATTTGTGTGTGCGTGTGTGTGGGATGTGTGTGTGTGTGGGACGTGTTTGTGCGTGCACGTGCGTGTGTGTGACATGTGTGTGTGTGTGTGTGTGTGTCTTTGTAGTGAGGTACCCAAGAGCAATCACAGGCTAATTGAACACAACATTAAAGAAACCTCTTTACTCAGAGTGGTGAGAATGTGGAACTCACTACATTTAATAGGAATGTTAATAGGAACATTATTCGACATTTAATAAGCTGGATAAGGGAGAAAGAAATAGAAGGATATGGTAAAGAGAGTGGGAGGAGGCTCGTGTGGAGCAGAAACACCAGCACAGACCAGTTGGGCTGAATGGCCTGTGTCTGTGCTACAAATTCTATGCAAGATTAGATTATAATCTTGAATCTCTCGATATTACCATTTTGCAAAATCCTACCTCTTTCAATCTACGGACTGTGTGTTCAATTTTGAAGTCAGTTCTTATACCGTTGGCTATCATTAGTTGGTGTTTTTATTGCACGACGAGAGGACGCTTTCTGACATGAACAGTGCAGGTTCAAAAAAATGGGAGAATCATCAGTTCATCCCAGGAAAAATTCTGGCATGCAACGGCTTTTGTAAAAAGGTTGTCTTTTTTTGTCCAAAACTGCCTGCGGTTTCCCGACAAGGAACATGTAATAAAAGTAGAGTCCAGAATAGATACAAATGATCAAAAGAAACGCAGCTCAGGTCAAATCATGTCATATCATCTAACTTTATCCAGCTTTAATATGACAGCAAGTCAACAGTATCACTCATTGATAACTGTGCCAATGATTGGTGGAGAGGAGTTGGCAAGCAAAGTATTTAAATAAATTTCAGTACTTTATCTCGCTGCTACTCTATTGTTTAAAGAGACCGTATCTCTCTTTGGGGCCTACCTCGGCTGCAAATCAAACCAGACATCAAAACCCAAGGAGGTGAGCTATATTTGTAGCATTACTACCATGTTGTTTGATTGGCTTTTGTTTAATTTACCTTGATCTTTTGGAGAGAATGGGTTAGGGGTAACAATGCTGCATTGGTCAGATTGTTGATACTTTGCAAATAGCTTCGCTTTGATAAATCCTCGCTGTGTTTGCTAAGAACAAGCTTCTGAATCGATCAATTGGGCGAATTCAGATGGGCCTCATCTCTAGTTCTGGTTCACAAGATGAGGAAGGCCATTCGGCCCATCTTCATTCAGCTACCCAGAAAGATCCTAAAGCCTTAGCATCCAATTATTTCTCAAATGATTCCGGGGATTTTGACTCCATTGCTCTTGCTGGAAGTCTATACCATATTTTAACCCATTTTCTGTAAAGAAAAATGTCCCGATACCAGTACTAAATTTACTCGTTTGCTAAATTTACTGGTTTATGTCCCCTTGTTCTACTCTTGCTGATTAACTTAAAGTAATATTCCAGATTATCTTCTCCATTCCCTTAACTATCTTATAAACTTATACAAGATTACTTCTCAGATGCCTCCTTTCCAGGCTGAAAAGCCAAAGATTTTCCATGCTTTCCTCATAACTCAGCCCTTTGACACCAGGGATCAGCCTCGTGGCTCTTCCCTGCACTATTTCCAGCATTTGAATGTCTCCCTTGTATCTTGGTGATCAGAAATGGACACCACAGTACTCCAGGTGTGGTCTGACCACAGCACTGTACAGATTGACCACTGTTTCCCCGGGCTTGTATTCTGTTTTGGCTATGTCGTTCGACATTCTATTGGCTTTGTTGATTGTTGCTGTGCATTGTTTGGATGTGATGGTTGTTGAATCTACCAGGATACCAAAGTCTCTTTCGGCTTCATCCGTAGCTTTTCAACACCATTCGCTCGCTTATTTTATCATGTTATGCTCAGTACTTCAAGATTGTCTGTATTAAATTTTATCTGACATTTTTCTGTCCACTTGCATATTCTATCCACCTCATTCTGTAATTCCCCCTCCAAACCCACTGCCCCTCCTAGCTTGGCATCATCTGCAAATTTGACCACTTTGCATTACTATTACAGAGCACTATATTTATGCCACTTTCCAATTATGGTGGCGCGGTGGTAACTATTTTGTGGGACTAATTGAATAGTTCTTTCAAAGAGCCAGCACAGTCACGATATTCCGAATGGCCTCCTTCTGTGCCGTTATGATTCAATGATTCTAATGAAATGTTTCAGTTACTCTCTCCGCTCCTGCTCAGAACATGGACTGGGCTAAGGAGAGGAATAACAAAAATAGCTGTAGTATCTACAATCTACAGAGTGCACTGCAGCAATTAACCACGGTTACTTCCCTTGCGCTGCGATCTCCACCACTGAGAAGGATAAGAGCAACAATAGCTTGGGAGCATCATACCTCCAAGTTCCCCTCCAAACCACACAGCATCCTGACTTAGACATTTATCACCATTACTTTATCGTCGCTGGGTTAAGATCCTGGAATTCCCTACCCAACACAATTGTGGGATCACCATCACGGCAAGGACTGCAGAGGTTCAAGGAGAAGGCTCACCACCACCATCTGGGGCAACTAGAGATGGACAATAAATGCGGTCTTGCCAGCTTTGCCCACATTCCGAGAATAATTTTTTTTTAAACTTCTGGTTGTATTCTGGTCACTATCACAACATGTTCCTGGATGTCAATGTGATTGACAGCAAATTTAGGTTTACAAACCATTTAAGTGAAGCTATTAAAAAACCCAAATGGGTTAGTCTGTCCACTCCTGTATATTGATTAGTTCGCTGGATTTTATACATTTTCTTGGTAATTCTCAAATTGACGCCTAACTTCGAAAGTGTCTGAGCTAAGGTGCTAGTGGCTATTTCAGTGACGACCCAGTTGATGTGATGCCACAATTTGAAACCTCGAATATAGTCAGCAGATGTGCACTCCATTTGCCACTCTCACCCCTTCTGTTATCATAGAATGATACAGCACAGAAGGAGGCCATTCGACCCATCGTGCCTGTACCGGCTCTTTATCCAATTAGTCCCACTCCCCTGCCCCTTCCCCGTAGCTGCGCAAATTTTTCCCCTTCGAGTAATTATCCCATTCTCTTTTGAAAGTTACTGTTGAATCTGCTTCCAGCACCCGTTCAGGCCGCGCATTCCAGATCAGAACAACTCGCTGCGTAAAAAAACTCTTCATCTCGCCTCTGGTCCTTTTGCCAATGACCTATCAACAGTTTCATTAAACTGCAGTCGATGCTCAACTCAAGCAGTGAGTGACCCTGGAAAATGTATGATCAGCGGTCGTTCGACAAGGTTACACCGTGACTGCACTGCGCCTCGTGTTGAAGCAGTGCGAAAACTATTTTGCACCACACAAGACGGTCAATATTACTGCAGCACAAATATACATAACTGCCAACGACAGGCCGGTCAGAAGACTCCCGCTCCAGCTCGCAGGAGAAACAAATCATAAATGTTCTAAAAATTTTGAAAAGGTAACTCTAGAGAGGCAAAAAAAAAAAATCCCATTTTAAATGTTGTGAGGGAGCCGAGTTTCGGTGTGCAAGATCTTTTCATTCTCTTGTGCATTTGACAAAAAGAAAACTTGACTTTTCTTTTCATGTTTCAGTTCCTTTACTGCCTGGCTGTGATATTCTCAAAGGGGCGGGAGGGGAGGGAAAAGCACAAAACTATCCAGGGTATCCAAGGCATTTTTCCAAGCTGATTTCCTAAGCAGATATGGCCCCTGCCTCTGAGTGACTCGGCATTCATTCCCTCAGTTTATCTCAAATCATTGCCCTCCCTCCTTTTTGAAAATGTTGTCCTTTTTTTTGTGTTGTTGCTCAAAACCCCCTTTGTTTTCTCTCCCAGACCGAGCCAAAGAAGTATCTATCCCCGAGGCTCCGATCATGCATAACAGACGGGACAGGACGGGACTTGGCTCCTTTCGGTGCCCCTGTATTAAAGGGGGCGAGCCGGGCAGAGTAGACCAGCACCACTCAAGAGGCACTTTGATCTCCCAAAAAGCTGCGTGCTCGTCAGCAAGTTCTCCTCCGCCGATAGCATCAGTCTCAAGACAACTCGGCACGTGTACAGCAATGTGATCATGAAGAGCGAGATTAGAGCCTGGTCTGAAGAAAGTTTAGGCCGGTCGGTTTATAGAACCAGCTGGGTCTCCTCGATGCAAGGGCCAGAATAAAAGCTGAACCCACTGGGCAATATGTGCTGGTTGCTGCACAAGAACAGGGCTATAGTTTGCTGACCTCACTCCTATACATTGGTGAGGAGAGGTGGAATAGAAATGATCAGTACATGGCATAAAAATTCAAATACCAAAACTGCAAAACCGCAGACCATTTCACAACTTTAAAGAGAAGTTTAAGAGCGGCTCAGAGCTCCCACTTTTTAAATGTGGTGGTTCTACCTGTTTTATAGTTTCAATTATCCTGAATTTCAATGTGTGCACTCGCTCAGGAAGCATTGCTATCCGAGGGGGAAAGTTTCCTCCTTTAATGAAGAATGCATTTGGAATTTGTCTCCGTAATTAATAGCCCGCTAATGAATTTGCAGGATGGCGTGGCTTCGAAATGCGTGATTTCTGAGAATATCAACGGGAATACTGGGGATATCTGCATTGGATTTCACAGTAATAAAGTGACAACTGTTAACGCAAATCAATCAAAACCAAATCAGCATTGTCGAGGCCACTGGATTTATGGTTTTTCTGGGTAAATGGACAGAATCACAAACTGCGATCCCCTAAACAAAAAGGTAAAAACCCTGGAATTCCCCATTTAAAAAAATTAGAACTGCACTTATTGAGGCACCTAAAATCAGTGGGCCTTCCCAATGTAGTCACCAATTTACTTAAAGAAAGACCTACAAATGGCCATTGTGTGAAGTTTTACTACCTTTGCCACTTCAGCTCACACTGTGTATGAGTACCGCCACTCAATAAAACCACACAAGCCAACGTGCTTTAATGACTTCTTTTGTGATAATTCCTCAAGGTTATTCCCAATACCACACCCTAGCTCAGAATGATCTCGCCACACTCACGTTCGGAAGGGGCAAAAAGCCATTCTTCACGTGAACCTTCAAAGGAAACAATATCATGTTGTAACAGCCGACTGCTTGTATACAGTTCACCTGTCTTCTGGGTTCATGGAAACTTTAACCCATCTACAATAGGGTAATGCCTCAGCTAAAATAGAGAACAGAGGAATGTCACAGAATCACCACAGTGCAGACAGAGGCCGTTTCGGCCCATCGAGCCTGCACCGACACATATCCCACCCTATCCCCGTAACCCCACGTATTTAATCCCCCTAACACTAAGGGTCAATTTATCATAGCCAAATCAACCTAACCCGCACATCTTTGGACTGTGGGAGGAAACCGGAGCACCCGGAGGTAAACCCACGCAGACACGGGGAGAATGTGCAAACTCCACACAGACAGTCACCCGAGGCCGGATTTGAACCCGGGTCCCTGGCGCTGTGAGGCAACAGTGCTAACCACTATGCCATCATGTTGCCCTAGGAATCCATTTATCTACCGGTCACCATAGTAACGGCTAGGCAAACACCTCTACTTATTGCGGCCAGGAGGTTTTTAACATTTTATAGTATGCTAGAAGACATGGTATTTTTATTATACACCAAGGCTGGTTACTTTTAACAAGGCGAAAACATAGGATGAAAAGCAGAAAGTTTTCTCCTGGAATTATAGCCGCACAAACATCTGGTGGCAAACTGAAGTGGGAGGGCTCCCCTTTCCTCAACAAGGGCACCGTGGGTGACTGACAGCTCACTATTCAGCCACGTCTTGTCGCGTACACTCTCGTTTCATCTACCAAAGTCAGTTCCACGCTTGCTTCCCAAAGGAAGGGCAAGAAGAGGGCAGCATCTCTGTCCCCTTCCCCCCTCTACCTCCACCAGTCCCAAATTCAACCCACTGCCACTTTCTGTTCAATGTCCATTCTCCTGGAAAATGCCTTGGGACGTTTGTTACGTGAAAGGCATTATATATAAATTGTTTTTAAAGAGAACTTTGACCTCCCTGCCTCCCCCCCTCACCTCTCAAGGAGAGAAGCAGCCCAGGAGTAAGTAACATAGTGACATTTTTCCAAGTTAAGAAAGAACTTGCATTTCTATAGCATCTTTCATGACCTCAGGAAGTCCCAAAGTTCTTTACAGCCAATTAAGTACTTTTTTGGAAGTGTAGTCACTGTTGTAATGCAGGAAACACAGCAGCCCATTTGCGCACAGCAAGCTCCCACAAACAGCACTGCAATAACTGGCCAGATCATCTGTCTCAGTAGCGAGAGTGCCAACTGAGCCATGGCTGACACCTTAATGAATTAAGAATGTCACTGTGTCATGTATTGATACACAGATGGAGAGAGGTAGGTCAATCAGTTCTTAGTGGCAGTGATACCCCTTTAAGAACTGGCTAATGCGCCATTCTTTAAAAAGGCTCCTTACTGTAAGTCCAGAAGCATCTCAGCAAACCTGCTGCCAACCATTTTGCTTTGCTGGCTGTTAATCATTTTTAAATTGCCAGGACCAATTTACCCTAAATAAATGAGGCAATAAATAAATGAAATTAAAACCGCTGCAGCAAACCATTTTAAAAGGACACTGGAGACTATAAATGGTAATTCACCCTTTTGCTTGTGCAAGTACAGTCTACCCCTGATAACTCAAAGTCATTTTCATGGGGAAATTTTTGTTAATTATCCAATGATTTGAATTAAGCAACATAAATCACACAGCAAAATGAGAATGGAGTGCAAAAAACAAATTGGTTATTTTTTTTAATGAACCTGGTCATTAAAAGATTTGACAACATTGCTGCTCTAGAGAGAGACAGAGAGAGACTTGCATTTATATAGCACCTTTCACAACCTCAGGACGGCCAAAGCCGCTTCTAGCCAATGAAGTACTTTTGAAGCGTAGTCACTATTGGAATGTAGGAATGTAGATTATCAGTTCTCATGACAGAAGCATCAGTTATCATCATATTTCGTAGGCTTTCTGCTTGTCCCATTAATGCCATCGCTCTCAGGGTGGGGGTGGCAGGACCCAATAATAGTCCCTCCGTGTGTCACTGTGTCACGCGCTGCCTAGGAAACGGGTTGGGGAAATCAGCCGGAAGGGAACACGTGCAAGAATGATGAGCAGGAACGCTGTTCCACTGCCAATCCAACATTATTTCCCCGAGTGATAGATTATTGGTAGGTTGTCTTGCGAATAATAGCAATAATAGGTGTCAGCCTTGGCTCAGTGGTCGTACTCTTGCCTCCGAGTCAGAATGTTGTGGGTTCAAGTCCCACTCCAGAGACTCGAGCACAAAAATCAAGGCTGACATTCCAGTGCAGTGCTGAGGGAGTGCTGCACTGTCGGAGGTGCCGTCTTTCGGATGAGACGTTAAACCAAGTCCCCGTCTGCTCTCTCAGGTGGACGTAAAAGACCCCTGGCAATATTTTGAAGAAGAGGAGGGGAGTTCTCCCCGGTGTCCTGGCCAATATTTATCCCTCAATCAACATCACTAAAACAGATTATCCGGCCATTATTGCGTTGCTGTTTGTGGGAGCTTGCTGTGTGCAAATTGGCTGCCACACTTCCCACATTACAACAGTGACTACACTTCACAAGTACTTCATTGGCTGTAAAACATTTTGGGACATCCTGAGGTCTTGAAATGCGCTGTATAAATGCAAATCTTTTTTAAAAACAATTATATAGCAGTTAAAATACTGTATGAACAAATTAAAGAATGCAAGTTCCACCTTTTTAAAATAAAATTAGCAAGACGACCAACAGGAGAGACACCAAACACCTTCTGGATGGATTTTCCCCCTCAGTCCCGAAGGGAGTTGTATGGAAAGGGCTGGAGTACATGGGACGTGCTGCCGAATCGACAGACCAACAGGAAGTATTCAGTTACTGTTAAGAATGTGCCTGTGAGGAGTTGAGGACTGTGATATACAAAGTGGTTGATTTATGGGTGTATGTAATGCCGGTGGAGCTGCCAGCATTCACTGAAATTATCCAGCCGTTCCATTCCTGCTAGATTTATTGATTTGATATGGTAGAGAAATAAAAAGACATGTTTACATGTTTTAAAAAACATCGAATTCAGTTTTTTTTTTTAAATGGTATTTCAGGAGATAAAGGCAGTTCCTGCGTAACCACCAAGTGAATTTCCTTCGTGAGGATTTGGGGGAAAAAAAATTAGATCTTGCTGGATTGTCAAGTGCTGATAATCAATTGATAATTAAAGAGCATGGGCTCCAACTGAATGCTTCCATTCCCCCCACCAGCAGTTTTTTGTCCCTGTTCTCCTGAAGGTGCTGATTAATGCCGGGATACAGTCCTTCAGCACCTCACCTAGACGACCATTCTGCGTGTGTGTGTTAAGAAATGAGTGTTGGCAAGCTATTCCACCTGGGGAGGCATTACAGCCAAGCATGATCCCGTTACCACCCAATGCTTTCCAGATGGGGACAGCGGATCGTGACCAGGAGCGGGAACCCGGGCTGAATTCATTCCTCCATCGCTCAGTAGCCCCAGCTGAGGTCAGCTGATGGATCGAACCCAGGCTCTTCTTGGGTTCTTCACTTGGGCAGGGCATTTGCCAGCTAGATCGCACCAGGCAGCACATGCGCGGTAATCGACATTCACAACGAGCAGCATGCAGGGGCCATGTTGGTCTTGAAAGGTGAGAATAGCCCAACAATAAGAGGGACCAACTTGCAGCACACGTCAGCTTTACACTATGGTGCCTCCAAACTTTAGTTAGCAAGAAACCAACACCTGAAGGGTTGTACTTTCTCACCGACTGGTCGGAGTGCACTATTTGGCATATTCACGTTGCGGAACCGGCTCACTTGGTAAAGCGACTGCCCAGTATGGAACTAAGCCAACAAGACCAGGAAGGTCTCCATTTTGATCCACTCACTGCACATCAGTAGAGACTCTATATTTAGCGCCAGTGCCCTGGGCTTGGAAAAGACAGAACAAACCCACAGCCACTCGTACTTGCTATCTAATGAGCCCTGTGGGTAATTAGGCAGGTGAACATTGGACCAAGATAGGTTTGGACTCAGTTGTGATTTCCCCTCGGGTCAAATAGCCTGCCAACGCTCACCTGTGAAAGCTCACGTGAAGAAGGGTTATTAGGATGAGGTACCAGAGGGGTTCTGGCACCCATGGAACCTTACCCTAACATGAGTTACCAGCTTCCGGAATTGAGCAGACAGAATTAGAGGGTTGGCGGGGAATGAATGATATAAAAGGTGAGGTAAGACACTTGATGGGATGTGGTGCAATTGTTTGCTATTGTACTAGCTTTCAGATAAGTGGCAAAGCTTCACTACTGGCTTAGAAAAGTTCATTTTTAGCCCTTAATATCAGTTGATCTATTCCAGCCAGCCCGTGGGGAAATTTTAACATGGAGATCAAAGGAAGGAGAGGCCAAAAGTTCAGAAGTAACCTTTGAGTAATGGGTGATTAATACCTGAAGCTTTTAAACTGAGGAGATTGAATCAGACCCTATTGGAACAACACCTCCGACAAAGGCCATCAGTATTCATACAGTAGAAAGTCTTTCAGGATACAATAGTGGGATGCTTGGCTTTGTGCAGGTTCTCTGATGCATGGCTACAAGGCCTAAATTCATGGGGTGCTTTTCTGTGGCCTGTGGTATGTAGATTGTATTTTTGTTGAGTTCCTTAGATCAAATCTACAGCTTTGGCGTTTGGTACACTGTTGCCATATTGCAACATGAATGCGTGCGATCTGATAGGAGAAGAGCTGGCCTCGTGTTGTGGGTTTCCATTCATGTGTGTTCAGTGTAGGAGACCTGTGAAGACTCGTGCATTCTTGTCAGGGGTCATTACACATCTTCACAAAAGTACATGGAGTACAATATAGGGGAGGGCATCCAACCCTGTGTGTGCTTGACAGCTGAAGTAAAATGTTTTAATTGAGTGTGTGTCTGTACTCTTTTTAAAGGTTGGGGTGGGGGGGAAGAAAGAGAGAGAGATTATTTTTTAAGCCTTGTAAAGACATCTCTTTCCTGGCTTCCTACTGCATTCTCGATTTCAGTTGAGAGAGTGGACGAAAGACTTGCATTTATATAGAGCCTTTCACGACCTCAGGACGTCCCAAAGTGCTTTACAGCCATGGAAGTACAATAACTAATGGACGAAGAGACCTTCACCGTCACTGCTCCATGTCTACGCGGTATGGCATGTCAGATGGTTCACCTGAGGTGGGGCTTTTGGCCAAGTGTCCCTCCCATCAGTCAGGCACCTGTGCCTCTGCTCTATACTGCACCCGAGAGCCTTGTGAAAGATTGGAAGCTCAACTCCTTCGTGAGGAGGAAGGAAGAGAGCATGTTTGAGTCTTAACGTCATGGTCTTGGGCATGCTGCAGTAGGGGATGGTCCCAGAAAGAAAAACAATTAAAGTGGAGGCCCGGAATTCACACAGACAGAAAAGGACAAACAAAAAGGAGGTTGAATCACTCAGGGCTGCACTGGCCCTATGTCTAGCAGTTGGCTCAGCAGCAGTATTGACAGTTATCTGTGTGCAGGTTGGTGAGGGAATGGTTTTTGAAGAGTTTGAGAGATAGATATAGTTACTATGGAGGGGGGAGGGGAGAAAAACACACTCCATTACTTCCTTGTCAAATGTAAACTTCTTCATCCACTTTCCCAATTTTCTGCCAGAGTTTTTGTAGGATAAAGATGTTGCCTTATTGCACAGCCCATTAATGTCAACCTCCTCACAGATGAAGAAAGGTTCAATTCAGGTTATGCTTTTTGTATTGTACTTGTCTTCATTGCTATGCCTGGGGGATTGCTGCCCCATACATCTAAGGCCAAAATTTGGGCACTCTCCAATTTCCATTACCCAACAGAGCTTCCACATGTGATGCTGGTTATTATGAGGCTCCACAATACGCCCAAAGTGAGCCAATGTCTGTTACTTATTGAACTCTTACTCCTAGAAGGTCAATGATTCAACACTTTCAGTGATATCAAACAGGTTTCCATTGGAGGTACTTTCTTTTTCTCTTCCCCTCCCTTTCCCAACATTATTCAGACCCATGACACAAGCTCCTGTGGCCTGTGACATTATAAAGGCCATTTTTCGGATTCTTCCACACTCCCGTCTTTCCTTGCAAAAATGTTGCCCTACATAGTTTCTTCAAAGCATGCAATCTAATTGTGGCAACTCCTGCCCGCTTAAGAATGTGTAAAAATAACATAACTGAAGAGCGTTGGAGATCATGGTTAAAGAGATGACAAGCTTACAGCCAAAAATTTATTACTCCCTTCGGTTGAACTGAAAGGAAATGGTTGCCCTTTGAGGAAGTTTTCTTTGGTTGTGTTAGAATGGAGTTGAAAGTTAATAGCTGTATATCGAGATTGGAGGAATGTACAAGCCACTGTGGGTCCTACATTTATGTTCCTTATTACTTTTTATGCTAAAAGAATTGAACTGACTTCCTTAAAGGGGCTATGTCACATTGTTAGGGAGTTTTGAGCTGGAGCAGTTTACTGTCAAATTCTGACATGAGGCAGCCATGCTGGATAGGTTTGCACTGTGACAAAGCTGGTATCTTCTGATAAGTTTGCGTATTAAAATAAAGATAAATTAGATGACGTCATCGCCATTTATAAAACACATTGAAATGTCTTGAGAGATTTGATTGTGGACACCTTCCAAACCTGGTCAATATAGTCGTGCTGAAGTTCCCCAAGTGACTCAATAGATAAAAGAAAGACAGGAAGAAAGTTGTGCATTTATATAGCACCTTTCACGACCTCAGGACGTCCCAAAGCGTTTTACAGCCAATGAAGTACTTCTGCAGTGTAGTCACAGTTGTAATGTAGGAGAGGCACGGCCCACAATGTGATACCAAATCATACGGCACCAGGAGCTCGCAGGTTTGTTGGCTGGCGTGGCAGCTGACCTTGGACATGTTCGGCAAGAGGAAAGGGAAAAAATTATCAGCCAGGGCTCCCTCTCCTTATGGCCTTTGAGTAACTTCTGCTTGAAAGTTTGCAGGTGTGGAGGTGAGAAATTGGCCTTGTTGTTTTGGTAAAATACAGACAGCTCAGTGTGGAATATAAACGGCCCGACAGAGTAGGAGGACTCTGCTGTACTCACCCCACAGCATGGCCTGGGTGTGAACATGCCAATTCTCAGGTCTGCACGCATCCCTGCCACAGGGCGAGTTTTAAAAAGAGTTCACCAACCAGCCCGCTAAATTTTTTGCCCACGTTGTTTGTGGTGATTGCAAATGTAATTTGAACCAAATGCCTGTAAAGTATGCTTACACACTAACATCCAACCTCGGGTATATGTCTTCAGGGAGCAGCTCATCGCATCCCATTGTCTTTCCCATGCAAATCCATGCCGAGTTGCAGGCAGGTCTTTGCAGCGGTTGAACTTTACCTATTAGTATTGACCTTTATCTGACCCTTGTCCACTTGCCCATGCAGTGTGGTTACATTTCAGGCCGTCTGCCCCACAATCTAATACTTCGCGAGAGAAAAGGCAAAAAAAGAATCTAGGGGAAAGCAATAGTTCAACAGTCATTTTAATTCAAGTCCATAACCAATGGAATTTAAAATGTCTTCCGTTAGTTCTCGGCAATCGGTCTTGTATCCATACAATTGATCAAGCCCAAGTTGCATTTATTAGTTTTGCCACCCGGCTAGCTAAATGTGTGTGTGGAGAACACTGGCTTGTTGTTCCTCTGGGGTCATGTAGGGGTTAATGGTGGGCTGTATTTAAAGGGACACTGTCTTCATGAAAGAGTGTTTGGCAAACACTTTGTTTTGGGGGAAGGGAGAAGTGCTGTGCATTATGGTGTGACCAATACTTCTTCATGACAAGACAATGCCCCTTTAAAAAAAATAAGAAAGTCACGTGTGCTTGAGATGGATGTTTGATGACCTCAGGGACGGAGCTATTGCAGCAGATTTGAAATTAAAAATGCCTGAAAACTTGCTCCCTCTCTCTTGCCCGTTCCATGGTGACTCTGCTCCTGCTCAAACGCTGATAGCTACATTGTAAAACTCAAGAACAAAGGAGCCTTTTAAAATGTGACAACAGGTGTGTGCTGTTGATCAGAGCTATATATGCAGAGAGCTGTTGGAAAACGGCCTTTATCACACTGAACCTTCCAGCTTCCAGCTGTCACCTGGGCAACTGAAATTACTTTGATCTTTTGCCTAAAATACAGCGACACCAGAGAGGGACGTTCGACTGCTCTGGGGGCAGCTGGAGGGAAACACCTTTTGCCAGGAACACGGAATTACCTTTCCAGCTTCCCCATGCAACACCTGCAATCAGGACCTGCCAGAAGTTCCCAACCTTGAATATTCAATAGAACATTTTCTAGGTAAATGACTTGACTTGGCGGCCATTTTGGGGTGAACTTTTAATAAGAATATATGCATGCATAAACCTTTGTTACAAATGTTCTGTACATAACTCCTCAAATGTTTACATAAATTTGAGACATTAAGGTAAGTTCTACATTTTAACATCTAACTCCCGGTCACTCCTTGTAAGCTGAAATGGAAAAGAGGTTGGGTTGTTTACTGCAGTAGGAGGTATGGGACTAGCCTCCATAGAATTGTACAGTATTGATCAAGTATCTGGCACTCTGGGGATATTTTCAGTCATGTCATTTCTTGAATGAACTCATTTTTTTATTAATTGAGAAACTCAGGTGAAGGTCCAAGGGTGACAGCAAGCTCGGGTTTTAAAAGCCTGTCAATTGTCGGATGAAGGATAGGGCAAGGGATGCGAGGAGTCCCACAGCTGTGAGGTCCTGGGTTTGGTGGTTTCTTAATAATATATGTGGAGCAGAAAAAAAGATACTGGAGTCCTTAACTTGAGTTGTTTTCAATCTGGCTGAATTAAGGCTTTTTAAAATAACAAGGATCGCTGGATTGCTTATCCTCAGCATTTTCTTGCTTCCATTTTTCAACTTTATAACACAACAAATGTACCCTGCTGATGCACTAAATGCATGCTGGGATAGCCGCCCAGTGGGGAGACCCGATTCCAAAATGGCCACCCTAGTGATGTTAGGGAGAGAACGGGTCACTTTTTTCCTTTAACTGTCACTTACAGCACTAATTTTTTTTTCCACAAACTGTTCAAGCAGGGTCTGTAATCTTGTAATAAATGTAACACCTTTAATTCTCAGTGCTGCTCTGGTTTTTGAAATAAAAGGAGCACTTTTATCACCAGTAGAAATTGCTTACTTCACAGAATCACAGAATCCCCACAGTGCAGATAGAGGCCATTTCGGCCCATCGAGCCTGCACCGACACATATCCCACCCTATCCCCGTAACCCCACGTATTTAATCCCCCGAACACTCAGGGTCAATTTATCATAGCCAAATCAACCTAACCCGCACATCTTTGGACTGTGGGAGGAAACCGGAGCACCCCCACGCAGACACGGGGAGAATGTGCAAACTCCACACAGACAGTCACCCGAGGCCGGATTCGAGCCCAGGTCCCTGGCGCTGTGAGGCAACAGTGCTAACCACTATGCCACCGTGTTACTTGTAGTTGGGCAACCTCCATAGCCCAGGTTTTGTGCAGCTCCATTACACCGTGCTTATAAGGCTTCATCCTTTGAATAGATTGAAGCCAATCAGCATAACAGAGATTTGAATTTGGAAGGGAGCACAGAATGGCACTTAAAGATCTCCTCGTAAGAGAAGTTGGGCGAAGACATGTAGACAATGTAACGCCCTGCCCCACCCTTCATTTTTCTAACTCTGGCTCTTCAGGACCTTCCTCCCCGCCCACCATCAGTGGAACACCCTTCAGCCACTATGCCCCTACTCCACGGATCTCCCTCTCTAAACCTCTTTTGCCTTGCGAGGTACTCCTCAAACATTTATCTCAACTGTGCTTTTGGTTCCCTCCCTAATTTTTCTCCACCTCCCTGCTCAGTGGCCACTGCTCGCTCTCTGAAGTGCCTCAGGGCAGTTTGTCACATGAAAGGCACTACTTAAATGGGAGTTGGTGGTGTTGTCGTGATGGTGCAACAGTGAATAGTCAAAGCTGTTCAACAACAACTTGAATTTATCTGGAGCCTTTAAAATAGAAAAACCTCCCAAGGCGTTCACAGAATCAAGGTCAAATCTGAAACCAAGGCAAAGAAGGAGATCCTAGAAGGGCTGCCTAAAGGCTTGATCATGGGTTTTAAGGAGGGTCTTAAAGGAGGTGAGAGAGGTTGGAGAGGCAGAGGGGTTTCGGGAGGGAATTTCAGAGCGTGTGCCCTCGATGGCTAAAGGCACTGCCGCTGATGGTGGGGAGAAGGGAGAGGGGGATGCACAAGCGGCCAAGAGTTGGAGGAATGCAGAGTTCACGGTGGGGGAGGGGCTGGAAGAGATTACAGAGATAGTGAGGGGCGAGGCCATGAAGCGATGTGAACATGAGGATGACAATTTTAATTGGGAGGCGTTGGGGGACGGGGAGCCAATGCAAGTCAGCGAGCACAGGGCCGATGGGCGAGTGGGGCTTGGTGCGGGTTAGGAAGTTTGGATGAGCTGAAGTTTATGATGAAGGGTGATCTCCCATTAAACACTGAGGCATTCTCCTCCCTGTACTTGGGCTCCAGGGGCGCGCCACTCTCCTCTTTCTTTTACTGCACCTGTGTGGCTTTGGTCCCCAAAGGGAGGAGGAGGAGCAGCAAGGCAAAGAGAGCGGGAAAGATAGAGTGCAGCGACATAGTGAGTGAAGGCTGTGCCCCTGATGGTTGGGGACAGGAGGAGGAGGAGGAAGAGAGGGAGAGGAGGAGGAAGAGAGGGAGAGGAGGATCACAACTGAAGAAGCAGAGATGCTTGTTTTTCCCCCATGATTTTTTTGCTCTCATCCATGAACGGTTGTCTCCTGGCTGCTGTGGGTGGCGTTGACTTTGCCCTCTTTATATGACCATGTGGCAGTGGTAGGAGCCGACGGTAAATTGTCAATATAAAAATACTCTTAGCATGAGCCGCATCAAATTGCTTTATTCAGGTTACAGCTAATTGGCCCTAGAATTGCTCACTCCGTCAGGTACAAGTCACAGCGTGGTGGCAGTTTGCTTCAGTGAAGAATGTGTCTCGATTGACGATTTATAAATACTGCAACATCCCCTCCTTACAGTGCCCTACTTTGCTGCATAGGCGCAAGTTCAGACCCAGTGACGTAAACCCCTCGGAAAAGGCTCCACACACAACTGGGCTGGAGAAGGAACGCCATGACCAAAGTTATCGGGAGTCTGCTAATCATTTAACAGCATCTCAGATAACACAGGCTTATTTCCATAGGTGGAGAACTTGGAGTCTGATCAGGAATAGCCAGTGATTGATCCAGCACCGGATCATAAATGAAGCAATTTAGAGTATTACAGAGGTGCCGCTTTCCTGTTGCACAATTCTTCCCCCCTTTATTGGAAGGGGGGAGGGGAGTCTCACTAAAATGCAGATGGTTTACTTGTAAAAGGGACTTTACTTGGACTATTTGTTCTTATCGATGTGAAACACAGTCGGTTCCTCGCAATTCAAAGTTGCTTCATTTAAATTATACCATAATTCAAACTGCTTTTACCACTAAATTTGTACTTTGCGGTGTTATATTTTTTAAGTTCCATTCTTTTTGGAAATGGGCTAAGCAAGAGGCTACTCTGGCGCAAATGAGGATAACTGACACACAGCTTTAATGGCCCGTTCACCCATCACCCCCGTGCTCGCTGACCTACATTGGCTCCCGGATCGGCATGCTTTGATTTGAAAATTCTCAACCTGGTTTTCAAATCACTCCATGGCCCTCGCCCCTCCCTATCTCTGTAACCTCCTCCAGCCCTACAACCCTCTGAGAGCTCTGCGCTCCTCCAATTCTGGCCTCTTGCACATCCCCGATTTTCATTGATCCTCCATTGGCGGCCGTGCCTTCAGCTGCCTGGGCCTGAAGCTCTGGCATTCCCTCCCTAAACCTCTCCACCTCTCTCCCCTCCTTTAAGACGCTCCTTAAAACCTACTTCTTTGACTAATATCTCCTTATGTGGCTCGGTGTCAAATTTTGTCTGGTAATGCTCCTGTGAAACGCCTTGGGACATTTTACTAAAAAGGTGCTCTATAAATGCAAGTTGTTGTTGATCTCTTCTAATCAATTGCAGAGCAGGTTCCTGAGCCCCAGTGGCAACACATTATAAAAAACATGGCACATGTGTTAGCTTTCCCGGTTATCAGTGGGCGGTCTACGCAGGCTAGCTACTGGAAACCACTTTGCTAATCCGGCTGGGCAGACTAAACACTCAGCCTGGCCGCGGGTCGAGAGGAATGCTGGCACATGGCACTTGTGTCTTTTGCATTTGACCTCATTGTGCCCCTGGCACCATGAGGAAAAGGGCGGTGGCGGGGGTGGTGGTGGGGAACTCAAAAGACAAGCACTTCCTTGTGGCAGTACTCCATACCACCAAAGGCACGGGCACCCCATCGCTGGCATACAACACTGCCAGTGAAGGTGCCCGCGGCAGAGCTGTAACGTAAATGCAGCCGAAGGTGCGCGCTGGGAATCAACACAAGACACATCCCTGTTGTTCTCATTATTTCTGTTCAGTGGCGGCTATGACCCATCCTCTCTCTAATTCATGCGCCTCATTATAAACCAGATAGCTCGAGTTATGCAGAAGGCTTTTGAAGAGAGATTCAGTAGGCGGTTCTATTCAACGCTGTACAGTAATGGGACAATTAACACATGCACTTAAAAAAAGCCTCTGTTAGCAGACTTCCTGGCAACCAATGGTCCAATTCGAATATCGCCCCAAACACCTTCGGGTTGGGCGCGCGGATAATGCAGAAGAGCGACACGCCCAGGATTACTCCTTTGTGACGGATCTAAAGCAGTAAAGTGAGATTACACTGGGACTAGTGTACAGGAATATATCCCGTGTCACAATGGAGAGTTCTAGCTTAAGGGGCATATTTTAGATGAAATAGCATTTTGCGCACGGAACTGACATAATGCTGTCTCGCCATCCTTCCCGTCAGGAAAGAAAAAGACAATAGAGCAATAACCTGTTACACCAGACAGTGCTGCCACTGGTAAAGTGCAATTTTCATGCAATAGCATTGTGGATCAGGTAGCAGCCATGGCTCAGTTGGTAGCACTCTCGTCTTGGGAGTTAGAAAGTTGTGGGTTCAAGCCCCACTCCAGAGACTTACTCCAGTGCAGTGCTGAGGGAGTGCTGCACTGTCAGACGTGCTGTCTTTCAGATGAGACGTTAAACCAAGACCCCTTCTGCCTTCTCGGGTGCAGGTAAAAGATCCTATGTCACTATTTTGAAGAGCAGGGGAGTTATCCCCGGTGTCCTGGCCAATATTTATCCCTCAACCAACATCACTAAAAAACAGATTATCTGGTCATCATCACATTGCTGTTTGTGGGAGCTTGCTGTGGGCAAATTGGCTGCTGTGTTTCCGACATTACAACAGTGACTCCACTTCAGTAGTTAATTGGCTGTAACGTGCTTTGGGACGTCCTGAGGTCATGAAAGGCGCTATTACAAGTGCAAGTCTTTCTTTCTTTAATGCTAGGATTTCAGTAAAATGCAACAGGAGAGGAGGTTAAATTTCATATTAAACCCGCTTCGGCTGTGAAAACTATCCAGCAGGACAGTTAAGACTCTACAGTTTGTCCTCCTAAACTTGGTATTGTGTCTAGAGATATTACTGATTATTTCTCCTCACTGCTTGTGCCAGGATCCTGCTTCGGGACAGCATTTTCCGTGGACTGATTTCCCGCTTTTGGACGCTTTACACAAGAGAGTGGCGAGAATGTGGACCTGGCTGCCACGTGGGGTGGCTGAAGCAGAGAGCATCGACACGTCTAAGGAGAGGTTTGATGCACACACGAGGGAGACGGGAACAAGGGGAAGCGGGGTCAGAGTGAGAAGCAGTAATTAGAGCGGGAGGAGGTTGGAGTGGAGAATAAACACCGGCAATGACCAGTTGGGTCGAACGGCCTGCTTCTGTGCTGAAGATTCTATGCTATGGCTCAGGAGCTGGACTCTTTAGCACTGCTGGGCTGGCTCCTTGCATTTACCTCAGGAATTCCCTTAATCTGCTGGGATATTGATGGACATACATTTTCATGGGGTCTACAATCCTCTCTGTTTCCAGAAACCTGCTGCCTTTATATCATGGAGTGTGGTTGATGGAGGGAGAAATAGGTGACTTCCTCTGACTACACTCTTTAGAGTGTAAATGCACCTTATTTTGAGCTGAATTACACTAAAGTGAATTACTAGTGGTTGCAGAACTGTCAATGGGACTGGAAGCAATTTGACGTGGTGAATTATGCAGATCACACAAGAAGCCTATTGGCACAGTGTTAAATCGCTTTAAGTGAGATCACTGCTATAGTGTATTAGTCACAATACACTAAAAAAGAAATAAGCCTAGTGACAACACTGTTAGAGAGTTTTAAATTGATTTTACGCTAGTTTAGCTTGGAGTCCAAGAGAGTGGAGTCCGTGAGCCGGCTCCCAGTGTTCATCTTATCCCAGTGACGCAATTGGTCTATGATTCTACCCCTAGGTAAGAGAGCCAGGTGAAGCCATGGAAACATGAGGAGGTGGCTCACAGACATTGGTCTCTCAGGAACTGAACGGAAACAAATGCCGGTGTAAAAGCACCTTTCGTGCGACCCTCGTGCTGCTGCCGTTAACGCAACGACCAAGTCCAAGTATAATACTCACCGCCGGCACTGTGCGGCAGCAAGCTCAATGCAGAGCATTTCACAGCATTGTGGTGGTTCCAATCCAGTGCGCAGAGTCAGCATAAAGCTGCCAAGTGCTGAAATAGTGTGCAGTGTTGTTCTGTGGGGCTGCACCACAAGGAACTGGTTTGGGAATTCCAAACTCATTTCATGTTGGAACCCTACAGCCAAGAGATGGAGGAGGCTTTCGTTCTTCCATTTGGGATTGGATTTGTGCCGAGTGTTCAATGTCTAACCTATTGCATCCATTTCCGACAATACAGCAGGGACTACATTCCAAAAGTACTTCATTGGCTGTAAAGCGCGTTGGGACGTCCCGAGGTTGTGAAAGGCGCTATATAAATGCAAGTCTTTCTCTTCTTTTTATTTAAAGGTAGATTTTATATTTGACCCATAAAATCCCAGTGTACACTTTGTACTCCCAATAAGCACCTTATATAAAACCAAGCCCGTGAAATACTTGCAAAAGAATTAGATCTTAGTTTAATCCCAGAAAATTTCAATAAGACAAATGTCCAAAAGCATTGAAAATGACAAAACACAGTGTGAAGAAAATGGCATTACAAGTTCGGGGAGTCTGCAGGCATTTAAAAGTCGATTTACAGTCTTGTGCAAGACTAGTTATGTTCCACACGCCATCTGTGACTAACTGGCCAATTCCTGACTCCAGCAACCGCTGCACTGAGCAAAAACTTTTTTGAAGTACTTTCAAAGAAAACTTTTCTGCAAAGCCCAGCCCAAAGCTAAATGCAGAGATTTCCAATTTGAGATTAGTGCTGCACTGGCAGAGGGTCATCTTTCCCGCCAGCATAGGTTGCAAATCAATTCTGTGTTTGACATCAGTAAAACTTGCATTTCAAGGAGGGAGGGAGGGTGAAAACCCACAAATACCTTCTATACATCTCTAAAGGAAAGTTTAGTGTGGTCTGCACCCACTTACATCAGAACATAAGAAATAGGAGCAGGAGTAGGCCATTCGGCCCTTCGAGCCTGCTCCGCCATTCAATGAGATCATGGCTGATCTTCTGCCTCAACTCCATTCACCGACCCTATCGCCATATCCCTTGATGCCCTTACTAGTCAGAAATCTATCGACTTCTGTTTTGAATATACCCAATGACTGAGCCTCCACAGCCCTCTGGGGTAGAGAATTCCAAAGATTCACCACCCTCTTTGTGAAGAAATTTCTTCTCATCTCAGTCCTGAATGACCTACCCTTTATCCTGAGGCTGTGGCCCCTGGTTCTAGACTCCCCAGCTAAGGGAAACATTCTCCCAGCATCCATCCTATCAAGCCCTGTAATAATTTTGTATGCTTCAATGAGATCCCCTCTCATTCTTCTGAATTCAAGAGAATACAGGCCTAGTTTACTCAATCTCTTCTCATACGACAGTCCCGCCATCCCAGGAATCAATCTCGTGAACCTTCGTTGCACTCCCTCTATGGCACGTATATCCTTCCTTAGGTAAGGAGACCAAAATTGTACACGGTACTCCAGGTGTGGTCTCACCAAAACCCTATATAATTGGAGTAAGACTTCTTTACTCCTGTACTCAAATCCTCTTGTAATGAAGGCCAGCATACCATTTGCCTTCCTAATGGCTTGCTGCACCTGCATATTCACTTTCAGTGACTCGTGTACAAGGACACCCAGTCCCTTTGAGCATCTGCATTCCCCAATCTTTCACCATTTAGGAAATACTCTGCCTTTCTGTTTTTTCTACCAAAGTGGATAACTTCACATTTATCCACATTTATCTGCTATGTTCTCGCCCACTCACTGAGCCTGTCGAGATCCCCTTGAAGCCTCTTCACATCCTCTTCGCAACTGACACTGCCACCTAGCTTTGTATCATCAGCAAATTTGGAAATGTTACATTTAGTCCCCTCATCCAAATCATTGATATAGATTGTGAATAGCTGGGGCCCAAGCACCGATCCTTGCGGTACCCCACTAGTCACAGCCCACCATCCTGAAAAAGACCCGTTTATACCTACTCTTTGTTTTCTGTCTGTTAACCAATTTTCAATCCATGAACCACTTGGAAGCATTGTACCCCCCTCCACATCCCCTCAGAGGCAACGTTCCCCTTCCATGCACCCTCAGAAGAACTGCACCCCTTCTATACCTCCTCAGAAGCACTGAACCCCTCAGAAGTACTGTACGCACTTCTGCATGTATGTTTGAGGTGTCGAGGTGAACAGTGTGAAAGAGATGATACAAAACATCAATTCCATTTAAAATAACAACAGAAAATGCTGGAAACACTCAGCAAGCCAGGCAGCATCCGTGGAGAGAGAAACAGAGTTAACGTTTCAGGTCTGTGACCCTTTGTCGAAGGGTCATTGACCTGAAACATTAACTCTGTTTCTCTCTCCACAGATGCTGCCTGGCCTGCTGAGTGTTTCCAGCATTTTCTGTTGTTATTTCAGATTTCCAGCATCCGCAGTATTTTGCTATTGTATCAATTCCATTCAGATAGGTTGAAATGCTTCGATGTTCGATCACTACAATCAAGGCATCTTCCCTTCTGTCCAATCGTAAGCTTTCGTTTTTGTAATAAATTCCCAATTCATGGAAGATTACTTTTTAACATTAAAGCGCCCAATGAAGGTTTGAGTAGCACCAAGTCCGTTCTGAACCACCCTCTATGCTCAGACTATCCCCTGGTTCCTTTCCCGATTACACTTCAAAACAAAATTTAACTCTGATCGCTGCCACTAGCAAATCTGTGCAAAAGTTGAGGGCTCACTAAACATAACTGTGTGAGTCGGCAGTGTCTCTCAGACTGCTGGGCTCCACTCGTGGAAAATCTGATGAGGTCACATCAGTGTACCTCAGGGTGGGCCACAACTAGTGATGTAGAGGGGTACCTGGGCTTGTTGCCTCAGTGCCATGCTGCCCTACTACACCTGCACGGTAACTAAAGCAGTCCTGCTCAATGTTTGTGGAGCTACAGGAGAATATGTTTTCAGAAAAGGGCTGGGAAATACAAGAATGACACTCAAGGCAATTTCATTTAAAACAGAATTTGTTTCCAAGCAGCTAGTACACACTGGTTCAACAACAACAACAACTCGCATTTATAGAGTGCCTTTGATGTAGAAAAATGTCCCCGAGGTGTGAGGGAAAAACATGGACGCCAAGCCAAAAGAAGGAGATATTATGAGGAGTGACCAAAAGTTTGGTCAAAGAAGTTGGTTTTAAGGAAGACCTTAAAGAAGGAAAGGAAGGTGGAAAGGCAGAGGAATTTTGGGAGGGAATTCCAGAGAATGGGACCTAGGTAGCTGATGGCACGGCCACCAATAGTGGAGTGAAGGGAGGGGGGCGGGGGGGGTGGAATTCAGTGCCATTCTGTATTCAGTGCAATTCATTTAAAATAGAACTTGTTTCTTAGCAGCCCGTACACGCTGATTCAGAGCCATTCTTTCCAAGGTTGAAAGGAGCTCAGTATTCAGATCCCCAACCACATCCTCCCCAAGGACTTCTGCAGTAGGCAAACCGTTTGCATAAGCCATCTGAAAAGGTCAAGCGAGGTTACGGAATTGTTCAGTAAAGTTATTGTGATGTTAACTGCATGTGCTTTCTAAATAGAGAATAACAGATTACAAGGCAGTAATCTAATCAAGGGGCTCTGATGATGTCATAGACTGAGAATAAAACTCAGGGTGTTTAAACCATAATCTGAACTCAGAGATTAGGTTATAAACACTATAGAAATTATATATATGTGTACAGACATATTTATACAAACAGATTTAATATTTTTTTACATATAAATTTAAAATTTGGGAATAGGGATTATTTCCTCCCAAAATCTTTCTGTGGGGCTCACGCACCTTATAGGGAATGTTTCCTTCCCAAATTGTCTTTATTATCAGAAGTAGTTAGAGGTTGTACTAACTTTCTTAAGCACCCCTCACCACACAATTGCAGAATGTAAAAAAAAACGTGCATTTATAAAGCATTTTATCGCATCTCCAAGCATTTCACACGCACAGTGAATTACTTTAAACTGCAGTCGCTGTTGTTTTGTAGGCAAACACAACAGCCATTTTGAGCAAAGCAAGATCCACGAATATCAATGAGCTGAATCTGTTTTTGCTGGTTTTGATTGAGAGAGGAACGTTGGCTAGAATAGAAGAATGACCTGCTCCTCTTCTAATAGTGCCATGGAATCCTTGACATCCACCCGAGCCACCACAAACAGTCAGATGTGCCTTCTGACTTCCTATCCCCGACAGTGCAGCACTCCTTCAGTCTTGAGGCGGTACTGGACCGGGGAGCCAATGTGGGTCAGCGAGCACAGGGGCGATGAGTGAACGGGACTTGGTGCGAGTTAGGATACGGCCCACCCGCTTTAAATGACCCAGGTGAGCGCTGGATTGCCCTCGTGGAAAAGGAAAGGGGCCCAAATGCACCAGCCCTCCGCATTTATGGGCAACACGGTGGCATAGTGGTTAGCACTGTTGCCTCACAGCGCCAGGGACTCGGGTTCGAATCCGGCCTCGGGTGACTGTCTGTGTGGAGTTTGCACATTCTCCCCGTGTCTGCGTGGGTTTCCTCCGGGTGCTCCGGTTTCCTCCCACAGTCCAAAGATGTGCGGGGTAGGTTGATTTGGCTATGATAAATTGACCCTTAGTGGTAGGGGGATTAAATACATGGGGTTACGGGGATAGGGTGGGATATGTGTCGGTGCAGGCTTGATGGGCCGAAATGGCCTCTATCTGCATTGTGGGGATTCTGTGATTCTGTGATTTCCACGCACAAAGAGCGACGGGTCTCAGCGTGGGTTGGCACCGAGCTCAATCCCGCCATTTGCGTTCACGTGTGGCTGCTGGTGAGGGTTTGGCCAGGGCTGATGGACAAAGTGCTCTCTATCGGGATGCAGTGACCCCCCAGCACCCCACAAAACCCAACACATTACCTACATTGGTTTCTGGTCCAGTAACACCTCAATTCGGAGAGGGAGTGCTGCACTGTCAGAGATAGGATATTGGAAGGCACATTTGACTGTTTGGGTGGTTGGCAATCATGGAATACCACACACTTATACATTCATTTAACGTGAAGAGAAACCTAGGGCAATGCATCAGCTCTCGGTGTGTTGCGTTATAGACTTTGAACCAGATAGCGTTTCCAGCGATGATAAGATAACCCTTTGTAGGATTAAAACTCAGCGGGAAAAAAAATCACTTCCGCATTTATGATTAATTACAATGATTAGTGTCATTTCAAGCACGGTTCAGCCTTTGTATACATATGCATTTTTAATAAGCCCCCTCAGGCAGGAACCTATTGTAAACAAGCTTTCCAGCTTAATAGGCTATCCTGTAAAAATAGCTTTTAATAAATAAACTGCTTAATGGGCTCTGAAATGACTGCATTCATCATTGCTAAGGAGGTGGTGATGTATCCGTACTATGTGGGTGATAATACAGCCACATTAGCAGCTTTTATATTGTGTTTAGTGAGGTTAGAGCCACCAGCTCCCAACGCGCGGGTCTCGGGATGCTGCAGGCAACCCCCCAATTAAACCTTTTTTTTAATTAACTGGATCTTCCCAGAAACTTGACAAGTTGACTGTGGAGTTGGCAATGGATGTGCAAAGCCCATCTGTTGGAATCTGGCGATCCCAGCACCTGAAATTTAAAAAAAAATCATTCTCAGGATGTGGGCGTCGCTGACAAGGCCAGCATTTATTGCCCATCCCTAACTGCCCTTGAGAAGGTGGTGATGAGCCGCCTTCTTGAACCGCTGCAGTCCGTGTGGTGAAGGTGCTCCCACAGTGCTGTTAGGGAGGGAGTTCCCGGATTTTGACCCAGCGACGATGAAAGAACGGCGATGCATGTCCAAGTTGGGATGGTGTGTGACTTGGAGGGGAACTTGGGAGGGTGATGGCATTCCCAGGCACCTGTTGCCCTTGTCCTTCTAGTTAGTGGAGGTCGTAGGTTTGGAAGGGAATGGATCCAAGAATGAGAACAGCAATTCTTAGCAGCGGAGTTTAGGAGCACTGGACTCGAAGGGCAGGATAAGCTTCCCTGGGCTGCAAAGTTTTTAAGCAGTTACCCAGTGAAGTCCCTCTTAATGAGAATCGGGACACGCTCGTCTTTCTATGTGATTAGCGGCCCGACGAAGAAATGGCATTCTTGGAAATTGACACATTTCAAAGCTGCACGTTCCCGTAATTTGATTAGTCAGAGAATGACGAGGTTCTTTGTTAAAAGAGGAATTTCACTCCCTCAAAAGGTCACAAATTTAGTTCACGTACATTTCTTCTGTTTTACAATAACTTGCATTTAGATAGCGCCTTTAACGTAGAAAAACGACTAAATGTTCCGAATTAACCAGGAGATCTCCTGGGGTGTCGTTCAGTGAGTTGGACAATATGCTGTTTTATAACAATACGAGTGTGCTCAACAAAGTGTGATGGGGAAAGTGTTACAGGAAGTAAGTGCGACATTTGGAGGATGCACGCGCTATATGCAAAACTTTGAATTCATCAGTGATTAGGTTGCTTTTTGTCTGGGTAATATATGCACAGAGGCTTTCTTGCCAGATAGAGCAAAATTGAATCACGCTGCTGTTATTAATAATTTCAAACTTGCAAGCCAAAGAATGAGAGGAAGTTCCAACATAGTAGGCTTCTGCAACTTTTCAGAAGGTTTATTTCCTCTCTAAGGGAACAAGTTCAAAGAGTGTGATCAACCCCTCTAAGTTTCCATGTCAGTCTGTTAGCATTCCATACAGCCTGTGCTCGATCAACCCACCTAGCTGCCACTTCAGGCTAAGATCAGCGATTCGGAGTCTTGGTCCATTACTTGACCTCAAAGTTCAGCTTCCTCCTTCGACTTGCTATCCGTTACCAAGACTGTGTTATTTCACCTCTGAAGCATCAGCCACTCTCCATCCCACTTCCCAAATCTTTTGCTGAAGCCCTTACCCATCCCCTTTATTACCTCAAGGCTTGATTTTGCCAACGCTTTCATTGCCAACCTGCCCTCCCTCAGAAACTCATCCAAAACACTACATACCACATTCTCACCTGCAGCAAAGCTCACATCCCATTACCGATATCCTCCCCTAGCTTCACTGGCTCCCCATGCCTCATCACTTCCTCTTTCCCAATGTTCAAAAGCCTCCCGAAGATCCTGCTCTTCAATGTCCTTTCTCCCCTCCCACTTCTCTTTTATCGTTTTTCCCCTTCCTGCTTGGTGTCTACTCCTAGTCCACTTCCCTGTAAAGCACTCAAGAGATGTCTCTCCACACATGTAGAGTGCTATAGAAAAGCAAGTTGCTGTCATTACTGTAAGCATTAATCTCCCCAAGAAGTGACAGGTACTCTTCCAAAAATGTGGGTAGTTCAGGTTGCTATTGTTTACTTTTACTCAAAGGGAACCAACTGCACATAACAAACACTTCGAAAGTAACCCAATGTAAACTTGAGTAACCTTGAGAAGTTTCAACGTGGTACAGTGCTATCTAAATGCGCAGGAGCACGCACGCAAACATTATATATGATGTCTGACATGCACATTATATATACATACACACATATACATATATATTGCACATGCACATGATATTGCTACACACACAAACACATCTATACTCTATCTCTGTAACCTCCTCCAGCCCTACAACCCTCCGAGATCAAGCTTTTGGTCACCTGTTCTAATATCTCCTTATGTGACTCGGTGTCAGATTTTGTGAAGCGTCTTGGGATGTTTAACTTCGTTAAAGGCGCTGTATAAATACAAGTTGTTGTTGTATACACACACGCACACACACACACAGACACACACACACCACAAACACCACAACACCTTCAGACCAATTATAACACGAGACTGGCAGCAAAACTAATTACTGCCGACTGAAGCGTCGACTCTGGTACATTTTAAAATCTGCTCAAAATTACTTCAGCAATAAATTTTCCATTAGATTATTGCATTTTACAACACAGACACACTTTAAATACATTTCTGCACTGGGGCCAAGGTACTGTACAAATAAGGATTGTCTCTGCGTGATAACGTTACTGCTTTTGCATCACGTACATATTATAGCAGAGCTTTAGATGGAATCCGTTGTATTGCAGTAAGTCAAGATATGGTATATATGAATTGAAAGCTCATTTAATACATAACAGTTATTATATACAGCACATCAGGTCCCCCCCGATGGCGCAATGTACTCCTGCTCCTCATTGTTATTCAGTGACTCCTGTTGAAAAGTGTATCTTTGCCTATTCTGTGAAGCGCCTTACGTTAAAAGCGCGATATAAAATCAAGTTGTTGACTGTGTGCGTGGACATTGTATCAAGACTGGATTGGACTCAAGACATGTTGGCCCTTTCCCTAGAATCAAACAGCCTGGCTGTCATTGTCTAGGTCCACACATGGCAAATGGTACCGGAGTGTCAATAGCATGGAGTTGTGCCCCGGGAAGAGTCAATGCCTTCGGAAGTGCAGGGGAGAAAATAGAAGGGAAAAGCAACCAAAGATACACATCGCGTCCAAAATGGACCCAACCAACAACATGTGAATGATGCAGTCGTCCACTCACTCATTGGATAAATATAAAGACAGTGTTTACACAATGATCATCTGATTTAAAAGTATGTTCAAGTTGTATTTATGTTATTGGAACAATATACAGCAAAGGGAGTGAACCTCCACGGTGCCCTGATTTGGCGTGACAACTTACACACGGGATTGTCGTTGTCATGGTAGCGTGGAGAGGAAGTGGAACATGACTGAAATAATCCACAGAGGACTATCAGCACATTTATAAATTAATCTCGTGATCCATGTCTGTGCATGGGATTAAAACGTCTGTAAATTTCTTACCAAGTGGGTGTTATGCAGCAGGTCCCAGACCAAGGCATTAAGTACAATTGTCAACAATATTCCACATGATTCTCGGAAATGGATCTTTTGTTCCAATTATTTTAATTATGATCTCACTCATATAGCCAACGGAAAGATTAGATGATTAATCAGGTTAATCACACAGATGCTGCCTATTATATGCCCAGACCGTCTCCCTTTTGATTTCCCTCAAGTACATTTTTTCATTTTATTAGAAATCAATTCTTGGGCAATCTCTGTTGAACAAACTCATTAATTTTAACTCTTTGGGTGCTGAAAGACTTGTGTCAAGAATTCAAAAACATAACAGACCTGGTCCACAGAGAGGATTTTCTGTTTGTTTCCAGTGATGTTACAAAGTGGAACTTGGGGACTAGACAGAAGGAACATTCCCGAATACCGTACATAGGATGCCAGCAATTAAAGAAAGGACTTGTATTTTATAGCACCTTATCTCACCTGCAGGATGTCCCAAAGTGTTTTACAGAGGCAAGCACAGCAATCAATTTGTGCACAGCAAGGATGCACAAAGAGCAGAAAAATTAATGATTACTTAATCCTTTCTTTCAGAAAGGTAACATTTTGGGATACAGTACATGAGTAATTTGAAACATGACATGCAGTAAGTGTAGTATGTTTGGGAGGAAAAAGGGGATTTTGGACCTTTGTTTCCCAAACTCTCCACCACTGGGATTTTCCTTGCACCATTTCTGGATCTGTGACAGACTAATTGATGGAGATTAGTCAACAACTCGATTATTGTTGTATCACGTGAGTGCCAGGATGGTAGAAGGCAAACTCGATGGACCGTGGTCTTTTTCCAATCTAGCAGTTCCTAGGTTAATGTCTTTTTGGGTTGTGTTGATGAGGGAGGAACATTGGACAGAACACCAGGAAGCTTCCCTGCTCTTCTTCCAATAGTACCATGGGACGGCTCAATCAAAAGACAGCAACTCCTACAACGCAGCACTCCAGCAGTACTGCACTGGAATGTCAGCCTAGATTTTGGGCTTAAGAGTGGGGCTTGAACCCACGACCTTCTGACTCAGAGGCGAGACTGCTACCACGGAGCCACTTACAAAAAAAACAGAAATAAAAACCAGGAAAGCTGGAAATATATGACAGGTCAGTCAGCATCTGAAAGAGAAAACGGCGCTCTGTAAATTCTAGTTGTTGTTGGGTCAATGTTTTGGGCATTCCCTTTCCTCACACCTGAAATTTTACCTGTTCTCTTTCAGCTGCTGGCCAGCCTCATGTGCGTTTCTGTCATGTTCTATTTTTATTCCAAAATGAGCAGAATCTGATATTAGTGTGAAAGGGTTTGGTTTTTTTTTGGCAATAAAAGACTCCAGACAAACTCTAGGCAATCACAACTGACTTCTTTCACGTAGTTTATGGCTTCAAAATATTATGAAAAGGCTGAGCTAATTGCAGGAGAATGTGGGGCAGATTGCATTTCCATGGATTACGAAATAAAGTGAGTGACTGCCCCCTTTCATGGAACGCGCACGGTACGGAAAAGAAAACGCAATTCTCTATTAACCAATTATTGACGCATTAACGTTTTAAAATTCAAAATTAACCAACCCATCATCGCTAGGTTTACAGGCTGGCTTAGATTAGTAACAAGATTACTGGAATAGCACCTCCATTATCCGTACTCCAATTAGCTACCTTTTCCGTTATTCACCAGGGTTTTTTGCGGGGGAAAAGCCTCGTGTGAGACATAGCCTGGCTACACATCCCGCCAACACCAATCTCCTACTCAATTACCGCAACCTCACAGCTGAAGAAAGATTATTTGTACTGTGCTTGTTTTAATTCCCCTGTCTCAGGTGTAATGTTGGGGAATCTTGACCATCTGTGGGGGATAGGGGGAAAGGCTATGTTAAATAATGCTTATTCAACATCATTAAAAAAAAAATCAGATTATCTGGTCATCATCACATTGCTGTTTGTGGGAGCTTGCTGTGCGCAAATTGGCTGCTGCGTTTCCCACATCACAACAGTGACTACACTTCAAAACAAAGCACTTACTTGTCTGTAAAGTGCTTTTTGGACATGAAAGGGGCTATATAAATGCAAGTCTTTCTTTCTATTATATTAATTCAACAAGCCCAATACACTGGATTGATGGAAAGTTCAGAAATGACACAATCGACTTCTGTTTAAGATTTTGCAACTTGTAAGCCTTAAAGCGCCGACGCTGCCCCCGGCAGATAGTTAGCAAAGTTGGTCTTTTTTTTTTAAAGGTTCTGTAAACAGGCGATGTGGATTATTCCCACTGCAGCATGAAAATATTAGTGCGTCACAACATAGTCAGCATCCAGTTCACCACAGCTATCGCTTTCCTCTTGTGTCAGGAAAATAGCGACCATTCCCCTTTAAAATTCAACTATAACAAAAGACACGGACAATGTAGGCACCTCGTGTCCATCAAAAGAAAAAGATGCAGGGTGACCTAAAAACTCCAGTACTGAATTTGACTGAAGTTATGAACTGCCCTAGTTAGACACACAGATTATACACATGCACAGAGATGTCATTGATAGCACTGTGTCCTTGTTTACACTGGATGCTGGCGAGGTCAGGCTGATCCAGAGTCCAGGCTGCAACCCAAAGTGGCACTCCGCCTTTTCCAGACTGCCACTCATCAGCGCACGACAAAAGGCAGAATATATTTTTTGGTAAAAGCACAGCTATGGGTAAAAGAATGCAAAATAAACGGGACAGCTGTGTTTAAAGTGAGACTCCCCCTCCCACACACACACCTTACTTGGCCATTGTACTGGTGATATTTCAGATTGGTGAAATATATACAAGCGACACCAGTCATCCCTGGAAACACAGTGACCAGTCTTCACAAAGTATTCTATGTGCTTCCTTGAACAGCAAAAGGATCAGATTAAACTGGCAGTATTCTTTTTCGTGGGCCTTTTGAAAGGCTTTTATACAACCATACAAAAAAAAAAGTGCACTGTCCCATTTGAAAGTTCACAGCTATTTCACAATCCCTCCCGTTAATAAAATCAAGTTGCTATTAGTCACCTTGAGTCTGTTGGAACTCCCCGACTGATTTTCAGCAAACAGATCATTAAGCCCTCCCTTTCCCCTGGCTCGGTTACATCTTGGACATCTTCCAGTTCTGACGAAAGGTCATCGACCTGAAACGTTAACTCTGTTTCTCTCTCCACAGATGCTGCCTGACCTGCTGTGTGTTTTCCGACATTATCTGTTTTTATTTCATTAAAGGAAGGGAGTCCAGGATCACTTCTGCTACTACAATGTAAATATTTCCTTGGCCACCCAGCTCAGCTAGCAGTTATTATACCCACTTAAAACTGGCAGCTGCGGTGTGCAAACTGCAGCTGGTAATAATCCGAGTTATACCACAGGCGGTGCCTAGTTGTGATTTCCACTCGACCCACCAGGAAGCTGCGTTACGAGTACCCGTTTACATACATGCACAAAACTCCGTACCGCCCATCCCCCACCTCGTTTTCTAGGAGTGCGTGTGGCACGGTCGGCTAAATGACTCAATAAGAAGTCTGTTAAGGACCCGAGAAATCAAACTGACCGCCACCCCGGACTGGAGTTATACTCCAAGTAGCGTGACGCCCAGGTGACAGCCTCCTATAGCAAGGTCTCGTTCCTCCTGGCTTTATTGCGTTTGGGGTTAAGCAGGACCCGACTCCCGACTTACACTGCAGCCGAAACCATTTCACCGTGACATGAAGGAGGTTCAGTGTAACCAAATCCTAAAAAAGATAACGAACTACAGTATTTTATATAAAATAAAAACAGAAAATGCTGGAAATACTCAGCAGGTCAGGCAGCATAGATGGAGAGGGAAACAGAGTTAACGTTTCAGGTCGATGACCCTTCGTCAGACTCTTCGAACATTTCTTTTAAATAAAAATACACTTCAGCAGGTGTGTAACGGAGACATCTACAATCGCAGGGCAGTGAGGCACAGGTTTTAACTCCCCCCCACCCCCCCCCAAAAAATATTTCCATTTAAAAAGAAAATGGAACATGTCAAAGTTCAGGCTGATAGTGAAAATGACAGGGCAAGTGAAAAGGCAAGTTTCTGAGCAAATCTGAGAGACAATCGTCTTCCGCAACACAAGGTCACACTTTGGGCATGGATTTCAAGAGCAGGCTGTCTCAGAGCCTCAGCCTGCCCGAATCTAGAGCCCCAGATACACCCCCCACCATTTATAGCAAGATTCATTCCCCCAATCCAAACACCTGCTCGAAATTGACTGGATGATGCGTCACCGAAATGCCGTGAGTGTAAACCTGAGCCAGCCCCAGTGGTAGGTCTCCAGTCACAGCTGCACGGGCAGCTGACTCATGCCCCTCTGCAACAACAACAACAACAACTTGTATTTATATCGCGCCTTTAACGTAGTAAAACCTCCCAAGGCACTGCACAGGAGTATTTTAAGACAAAAAATTTGACACCGATCCACATAAGGATAAATTAGGGCAGGTGACCAAAAGCTTGGTCAAAGAGGTAGGTTTTAAGGAGGAGAGAGGTGTAGCGAGGCGGAGAGGTTTAGGCAGGGAATTCCAGAGCTTAGGGCCTAGGCAACAGAAGGTACGGCCACCAATGGTTGAGCGATTATAATCAGGGATGCTCAAGAGGGCAGAATTAGAGGAGCGCAGATATCTGGGGTGTGTGGGGCTGAAGGAGATGACAGAGATAGGGAGGGACGAGGCCATGGAGGGATTTGAAAACAAGGATGAGAATTTTGAAATCGAGGCGCTGCTTAACCGGGAGCCAATGTAGGTCAGCGAGCACAGGAGTGATGGGCGAACGGGACTTGGTGCAGGTTAGGACAGGGGCAGCCGAGTTTTGGATGACCTCAAGTTTACGTAGGGTAGAATGTGGGATGTGGAATGCAATCCGGCATCTGTTCGAATTTAAATATTTAGTCTGTCCAGAGACTCCTGGTGGAAAGTCCACATCCGGGACTTTCCTCGGAGCTGCTCCCGCTCCACCGTGACTACGCTGGAAGTGCGACGGAAATCCTGCCGTATGCGCACAAGCGTGGTCCGACAAAGTTACGGCAGTGGGGCGGGAGCAGCTCCTAGGCCAGTCCCGGCCTGTGTGTGCGGACATCAGGCGAGAACAGGATCAGGCTTGGTCCTCGGGCACCTCGGCACTCACGCTTGACCGGGGTACGAGAGGGCATGCGGTGTCAGTCGAGCCCTACCCCAGCATGAGTCGGCACCTTTTGGAGGTGGGAAGGGACTGGAACATAAAAAACAGGGAGTAGGCCATTCATCCCATTGAGCCTGCTCTGCCATTCAATTAGATCGTGGCTGGAAGAGGAAAAAAAAATTTGATCAAGGAATTCCTCAGGATTACGGAACAGGGCAGCTCTGCTCAGTCTGGCTGTGCACAGCGAGGGAGTCTGGACACAGTATAAACAAGGAGCAACACTGCATGAGGTACAAATTTCCTTTCCTTCCCCCTCTCCTGCCCTTGAAAAAGAATATTTTAGATCTGCAAAAGAGACAATGACTCTCTAATCTTCCCCCTCTCTGGAGACTTCCTACCAAAAACACCATTCACTTCGAAAGGAAACTCCTGCTTCTCTCAGCCCCCACTGCCAACCCCTCCCCAGTAAAAGGATAGGTCACTTTTGCTAACCTGTACAGAAATCCAATTCAGTCAAAACCTTTTCAACAAAAAGAAATAGCCTGGAGGACGGGATCCACCTATATTTCACTTTCCGATGCGATCACCTTACAGTCCCACCACCATTCCCTTCAACAGGGCACGTAGCACTCCAAAACCCCGTATGCACTGAAGACTTTGTGCCAAGGTAAATCTGGTATCGTTTATTCCAGGTACCGCCAAGATAAGGATCAAAGCTGCCCCATTTACACTACAAACACAGTGCAGCAGCAGGAGATAAAGAAAACTGCTGAACAGGCTGCTTGCAAGCATGGTAGACCAGAGCAACAAGACGACAACAACAACTTGCATTTATATAGCACCTTTAATGTCGTAAAATGGCCCAAAGGCGCTTCACAGGAGCGATCATCAAACAAAATGTGACACTGAGCCACACACAGAGATATTAGGACAGGCGACCAAAAGCTTGGTCAAAGAGGTAGGTTTTAAGGAGCGTTTCAAAAGGAGGAGAGAGGGGGTAGAAAGGAGAGGTTTAGGGAGGGAATTCCAGAGCTTAGGGCCGAGGCAGCCGTACTGCACAGTGAGAGATTCTGGAGACAGCAACGGGTCTCAGTATAAACAGCGAGCGACACTGCATCAGGTACACATTTCCTTCCCTTCTGCTCCCCCCCCCCGCCCTTGAAAGATATGTATTGTGACGTGATGGCGGGGGGTGGGGGGGGGGGGGGGGGGGGGTGGATGGGGCAGGGGGGGGGGGGTCGGGCTGCCCCTGGTTTCTCATGGAAGATGCGCCAGGACTGCGTTTACTGGCAGTTGACGTTTCGCCTGTAAGCCTGATGCCATGTCCGCGGCGGCTGGAAAGAGAGTTCTCTGCCAGCGTTGAGCCAAAGAACATTTTTTTGGCAGGGTTCCTGTGGGAAATTTGGTTTCCTTTAGCGGTTACTCTGGGAAGCGGTGTATAGGAGGACAATATCAAATGCACCTGCAGAAAAGGATCGTTGATCTAAGATGCGCTCCCTCTGAATTTCATAAACAAGACAAGACAGCATTTAATAAAATGTATGAACAGTCAGGCATGCAGCAAAAACCACTTGATGGGAACACAGGTTAATGGAATCATTTGGTGTGTGGGATTTTTTTTTCTTCCAACATAAAGTCATGTTCAGCATAAATGTGGTCAGTGAGATCAGTCAGTGGACAGGTTACAGCAAACCCACATACCTTCTGTACACAAGTAAGTTTAATTGGGATTTGTGCCCAATTTTCTGCAGCGATGTGTTGCTCTTAACAAGTACTTAAAGCTACGTTCAGTGCCTGTAACTTTCCATTTGTAATCTGCTACGCTACAGGTAGTCGAGCTTTTAATTTTAGTGTCACCCGTGGCTCAGTGGGGAGCATCCTTGCCTCCGAATCAGAAAGTTGTGGGTTCAAGCAACCAATCTTAGCTGACAGGGCACTGCAGTACTGAAGGAGTGCTGCACTGTCGGAGGTGCCGCTCTTCAGACGAGATGTTAAACCGACGGTCGCGTCTGCCTGCTCGGACGTAAAAGATCCCCAGGCACTTTTTAAAGAAGAGCAGGGGAATTCTCCCCGGCGTCCTGGCCAGTATTTATCCCTCAACCAACATTACCAAAATCAGATATTAACTGGTCATTTAGCTCATTGCTGCTTGTGGGACCCAGCTGCAGGCAAACTGGCGCCTGCATTTACCGACTTCACAACAGTGACTCCACTTGCTGGGACGTCCCGAAGACGTGAAAGACGCTGTGTAATTGGAAGTTCTCTCTTTTAAGGGACTTTTATATTGGTCTTTTAATTCAGATTTTGGAGCCTGGCATCCGTGAGCCAGTTGTCAGGATTTATGCAGGGAATCCAGTTTTCCATAGGCCGTCAGCAGACTGGTAGAACCTGATCTACCGAGGGGTCAGTGGAAATGGCAGTCAACAACAGAACAAGAATTGGCTCACAGAGGCTAGACCCCAGAAACTGAATTTAAAAGATCAATATAGAAGCCGCTTTAAAATGTAAGGGCCGTCAATTCACAACCGGTTCAGGTACAAATTTGGACCCTTCCAGTTAGTGAAATGCTTTAATTATTAGCAGCATCTGAACATAAATTCCCCAAGGGTGGCTACATTAAGCAGCTTCTACTGTATAGAAATCAGATTAAAATGAGTAATTACTGAAAAGCCTCTCTGATGTGCTCCGTGCATTTCTCCAGTGACCGGCTGAGCTGTAGCAGCTCGGAGGATCCCGGATTCAGTTCCAGGGCCTTAACGGTCTGCACTCAGCTGGAGCAACATTGGGTCGATACAACTCGGCCCCAGTGCTCCTGGGTCAGAGCGGGGAAAGAAAAATCTGCCAGGCTTCAGTTCCGACTCCCCCTGGTCACGCGGTGAACCCTGCTGCAAGGGTGCACACGTGGACTTTGGCCGCGGAGGAGATCGGGCCTGGTCGCGATGCCTCCAGCAGCCGAATAGCCCCTGCCTCTCAGCGCCCAGACTTGCAGGTGAGCAATCAGCACCTCAGCAAGTTACCGGATGCCAAACCTGTGCCTTTGAAACCATGCCCCCAGTTAAGGCCTCTGCAACCGGAGGCACGAAGAGCAAGAAAATTTACTACCAGAGCGGCCTTTTTTGACATTATTGTTCCGTTTTTCCTCCAGTTATCCCCTGAAGCTGCTAACTTATACTGGGGCTATGATTCCCCACAGGCATTCCCCCAACCTCTGGTACCTCAGGAAAGCAGCTGATTTTCCCCGCCACCTTGGCCACCGAGGGCGGTGGTAGCGCTGCTATCACCCCCATCACCACCCCACCCGACTGAGATCAGCTACCTCTGTGTGGACCTGGGCTCCAACCTAAAACCCTCCAGACCCATCTGGTCGGTGGTTCGACACTGGGCAGAGCGCCGACTGACTAGGCCGTCGAGAGAGCAGTCGCAATTTAAATAAAAAGTATCTCATTAGAGACCTTCGTATGGTGAAATAAAATAAATGATACTTCTGCAGAAACAATCAAATTATTTTTTGTAAAAAAAACCCAAAATGTTCGGCCAACAGTTGCAAGAATCTCCTGCACACACTCAGAAGCACGGTAGAGTCAATTTTGCACTTAGTGTGGCCCAGTGATGTGGTGAACAATTCTGTTTTATTTTAGAGCCAATTTTTCTGCTCCCACCCCCCCCCCACCCCCACCTCACCCTCGCTTCCTGAAGGTGTAGACTCCTCGTTAGGGTAAGGATGCATTATCTGTCTGTGAGCGTCAGCAGGCTATTCAACCATGCTTGCCCTCACCACACACACCCCCCCGTTCCAACAGAGATCATTGGATAGCGATCTGGAGCTGATGTTTTCCCCCTCCCTCCCTGAAGCTAATTGTAGCACCTTTACTGCCCCCTCCCCACTCTCCCAGGGTTGCCAACTCTCCAGGATTCCCCTGGAGTCTCCAGGAATTGAAGATTAATCTCCTGGACAACCTGGGAGAAAAAGAATCACTGGGCATTAAAAAAGTGTTTTATTAGTTATAGAAATTTTGGAAATGGGGCTAAAAAGGTTGTTATGCTATGCGGGACCGTTGAAGTCAGGAGGCCATACGATGAAACCTCCAGGAATATGACCAACCAGAGTTGGCAACCCTATTCCCACCTCCCCGACCCTGGACTGAAACCAGTTAACACAGCACAGGCACTTTCTTGGGACTTTCGGGATATTCCTCCACTTTTTGGTTCAATTCCAGGCTCCAGTCATCAGATTGAGAAAAAAAAAACAAGCAAACTGGCCTCCTTTGGAGGCGTGAGAAGCCACAAGTATGTTAACAGAATAATTTAATAAGAAATCGAAGATATACAACCGCGGTTCAGAGGAGAGCATTCTTCTCGCTCCAGCATTTTGGAAAAGAAACAAAAAGAGCGATTCGGAGCTGCCTATAAATATTTAAAAAGCGCATCAAAGCGGGCCCTGTTAAATTAAAATGTTGTCACATTGGCACAACTAGCCTCCAGCAATGCGAGCTCACACACGCAATCCCCAGCAACACGAATCACAATCAAAGTTAGAAATGTCAAACTGCGCCCTGCATATTGAAAGTGTTACTTTCTTTTACAGTGGCGGCTTACTCTTACAGTAGAAAGTGAGAAGGATTATGCGGATTCAATGTCTAATTTGCACCGACAGCGATTTTAATCTCGAGCACATACTGGGGACACGAACCAGTCCACGGCGAAAGTGTCACGTGCGCTACAATGCAGCCAAGTCAACAACAGCTACACCGACTACTGAATAAAACCGCTACCTTCAGTAGACAACGTGCGAAGGCATGAGTACAACCCAATGAAGCCCAACTAAGAGAAAGCATTCCTAGCATGTGAAGGGCTGGCAGTACTTTAGCATTCTTCACTCCCAAAGTAATGAATTCCCTTTGAAACTTTCAAAAAGGCCCCCATGTGTCCATCACATAACCCACCTTAACGTCCCCTTTAAATCCAACACTGACCGTGACTTTTTTTCCTTCCCCTCAACAACAATGATTTGCATTTATATAGCCACTTTAAGGTAGTAAAAACGCCTCCTGAAGGTGCAGACTTGTGCTACATACTTGCAGCCACGGCAAGAATCTGGGACCTCACCTCAACGGCCATCCTGCCTGTGGAATTCCAGATACTGTCAGAGGGCCCTTCGACCATGGGGCAGAGCATCACAGCCAACCCCAATCCTGTTCTCACCTGATATCCACAAATACACAATTTCCAGTAGGGTGACTGGATAGATATCACGAGCGGTAATAAGATCAACTTACTCCGGGCAGGCTAAGGATTGAACCGTGAACCTTCCTGGTCTGTATGGTTCGATACCAAACAAGTCTTTGCACGGTTCACTTTTTTCTTGAAGGCTACACATATATATATTTAAATACTATATAATTCTCATTGCAGTGATGCAGCAATAGAACAATGCAGAAACTGATGCTAAGAGCATCTAAGGGCATACCTGTTTACCTTCAGCTCAAACACCACAATCAACCATAATAGCTTTGACTAATCAACTTGTCCACCCCACTCAACTTCCCTGCTGTAAAAAAGAACCATATTTTTTTAAAGAAAGTTAACATAAGAAATAGGAGCAGGAGTCGGCCATTTGGCCCTTCGAGCCTGCTCCGCCATTCAATAAGATCATGGCTGATCTTCTACCTCATCTCCACTTTCCTGCACTATCCCCATATCCCTTGATTCCCTTAATATTCAAAAATCTATTGATCTCTGTCCTGAATATACTCAACGACTGAGCCTCCACACTCCCCTGGGGTAGAGAATTCCAAAGATTCACCACCCTCTGAGTGAAGAAATTTCTCCTCATCTCAGTCCTAAATGGCCGACCCCTTATTCTGAGACTGTGACCCCTGGTTCTAGACTCCCCAACCAGGGGGAACATCCTCCCTGCATCTACCCTGTCAAGCCCTGTAAGAATTGTGTGTGTTTCAATGAGATCACCTCTCATTCTTCTAAACGCGAGAGAATATAGGCCTAGTCTACTCAATCAGTCCTCAAATCCCCCCATCCCAGAAACCAGTCTGGTGAACCTTTGTTGCACACCCTCTATGGCAAGTATATCCTTCCTTAGGTAAGGAGACCAAAACTGTACACAATACTCCAGGTGTGGTCTCACCAGGGCCCTATATAATTGCAGTAAGACGTCTTTACTCTTATACTCAAATCCTCTTGTAATAAAGGCCAACATACCATTTGCTTTCCTAATTGCTTGAGGTACCTGCATGTTAACTTTGTTAACATGCAGGTACAGCAAAGTTCAAGTACTAATACATATAGATATTTCTTACATACACACACATACATGCCATACACACATACAAATACCTGAGAAGGAGACAAGGGCTATGAAAATACCACCAATGGGGCTCTGCTAAAATTAATAAAATATTTGAGCATTTCTCTCATGGTTTATGATATCAAACTTCTAATAGCACTCCCCGATAGCTCAGTTGATCAGTGCATGCTTGATGTAAAACTGAACCCTATAGGCTATGATGTCCTCAGTCTGTGTTGAGTTAGCTGATTTCTGCCAGGGCAGTGGTGCGGCCACTACTGTTGCCCCTAATCTAGGCGGGGGGGGGGGCGGTGGTGATGAGGAGGGAGGGAATGTCACCCAGGATTCAATCTTCTAGCACTGTGTTGGAACGTGCCCAGGTGCCCTGGCATTGGGCGAGAACAGGGTTGACTGAGATGCTCCCCATGATGGAATGACTTGCTGATACTCTGTTATATTTGATGGGTGGCCACCTGACTGAGGTACCAGAGAGCTTCCAGCAGCAGTGGGACTGCACCCCACCATGAGTTGTTGTCTTCAGAAGAGGAGGGGGAAAGAATTGAAGGGAATCGTAGAACCCCAATGGAGTTGCAGCCCAATAACTCACACCTAGGTATCCATACTCTACACTGAACTAACCTGAGGCTATTGAATTTGAAATACAACTTGCATTTATATAGCACCTTTAACATAGTAAAACATCCCAAGGTGCTTCACAGGAGTGTAATCAGACAAAAAGAAATCGACACCATAGCCAAAGAAGGAGACATTAGGGCAGGTGACTAAAACCTTGGTCAAAGAGGCAGATTTTAAGGAGTGTCTTAAAGGAGGAGAGAGAGGCGGAGAAGTATCAGGAGGGAATTCCAGAGCTTAGGACTTCGACAGCTGAAGGACCGGCTGCCGATGGTGGGTTGAAGGAAGTTGGGGATGCACAAGAGGCCAGAATTGGAGGGACGCAGAGTTCTCGAAGGGTTGGAGGAGGTTACAGAGATAGGGAGGGGCGAGGTCATGTGGAGCATGGGATGGAGATTGAAGACACTTGCAGAGATGGTCAGATATGGAATGGCAAATGAAGTTTCATCCTTTCTTGTGAATTGGACCTAAAGAACTTGGTTGCTGCCCTTATCAAATAAAAAAAAGCCAACTGCTTAGCAGTTAAAGAAAAGAAATGTCGACAGTAATTTACAAAGGGAGATTACCTGTGGCTACAATCCACTTGTGATCGACTGATCTACCGAAATGACACCTTACAATTCTGCAACATTAATGCCTGAACAGTCTCTAACATAACTTTGTGGAGTAAAACTATGTTCACAAAACACCCCTGAAATGTATGAGCACATTGTAATGTGACCCTTCATTCAGGGCAGCCATGCGTGCAATATCTTTGGACCTGTGACTGCACAGATACTTCCACTCAACAGATAACTGTAGATAGAAAAGGCTTTTGAAAGGTGTGCAATGAAAAGTAAAAGCAATGTTGAAACAGAAAAACACACCACACAGAATTTCCTTTTTTTTTGTCCTTTAAAAAAAGGGAGTCAAATGTTTTTTTTTTAGGGAGATGCAAATTATTACCCAACAAAGCCAGCTGAAGGTAGAGAGATAGCCATCTAAATAAAGAGAGCTTCAAAGAAAAACAGAAGAACAGAAGTGGAAAGGGCTTGGTCTGTGTATAAATGCAGCTATTGTTAGGTGATAATCAGAGCCCAGCCAGCTTCGTGAATACTGTACTGTCGTTTACATGATCACGTTTCCCACATGTCTCTGCACAACAGGTTACTATGGTTGTGTCCAATCCATTCAATTTTCCCACAACATGAGGTTTGCTGCACAGAGATGGAATGAATCCCCCCGCTCCAAAAAAAGAGTTTAATAGAAAGAGCCGGGGGGGGGGGGGGGGGGGGGGGGTGGGGGGGGGGGTGATATTATAAAAGACCAGATTTCAAATCTCAAACTTGGAATTGGTGTACAATTTAAGTGAACTATTTTTAACATGGTATAAATATAGAAAATTGGACTTGGATACCATCAATTTGGATGATCATTAACACTGGAAAGATTGCCTTTACTTGAATAATCAACAAACCAGCAGCAAATACATGAAATCTTCCACTCACTATAGTTATTCGCCATCGAGCTTTTGGAAACCATCTGCTTAGGTGAGAACAAGGAGAATCACAGGCTGAGCTTGGTTTTCGGCAGATGCAGCCCAGCAGAAGTACCTGCTGTGTTTTTTTTAATGTATTTCTCTTTCTAGAACTAAACAGGACTGCTGCAGCCTCAACATTTCTGATTCTCCACTGGTATTCTATGTGATGAAATGCAAATACTTAGGAAGGACCAGTTTGTAGCATTCTAGCAATTCTGCTCAGATGCAACTTTGTTTGTGTCAGTTCGGAACCATTGTGTAAGCCAAAGTTCATAGTCATAGAGTCATACGGCATAGAAGGAGGCCATTCGGCCCATCGAGTCCGTGCCGGCTCTCTGTAGAGCAATCCAGTCAGTCCCATTCCCCCACTCTATCCCCGTAGCCCTGCAAGTTTATTTCCCTCAAGTGCCTGTCCAGTCTCCCCTTGAAAACATTGAGTGTTTCCGCTTCCACCCCTTCCGTCGGCAGCGAATTCCAGGTCCTCACCACTCGCTGCGTAAAAAAGTTTTTCCTCACATCCCCCCTGTATCTCTTGCCCAAAACCTTAAATCTTTGCCCCTATTCCTTGTACCATCAACTAGTGGGAACAACCTTTCCCCGTCTAGCCTATCCAAACCCGTCATAATCTTGTACACCGCTATCAAATCACCCCTCAAACTCCTTTGCTCTAATGAAAACAAATCCAGCTTCTCCAACCTGTCCTTGTAGCTAAGATCCCCCCATCCCCGGAACCATTCTGGTAAATCTCCTCTGCACCCTCTCAAGTGCCTTCACATCCTTCCTAAAGTGTGGTGACCAGAACTGGACGCAATACTCCACGGTGACACAGTGGTTAGCACTGGTGCCTCACAGCGCCAGGGACCCGGGTTCGAATCTGGCCTCGGGTGACTGTCTGTGTGGAGTTTGCACATTCTCCCCGTGTCTGCGTGGGTTTCCTCCGGGTGCTCCGGTTTCCTCCCACAGTCCAAAAATGTGCTGTTGATTTGGCTATGATAAATTGACCCTTAGTGTTAGGGGGGGATTAAATATGTGGGGTTACAGGGATAGGATGGGATATGTTAGGCGGAATTAAATACGTGGGGATAGGGTGGGATATGTGTCGGTGCAGGCTCGATGGGGATTCTGTGTAAGGGGACAGGGTACTGGATTTGGATGATCAGCCATGATCGTATTGAATGGTGCGATGGGCCGAATGGCCTACTCCTGCTCCTTGTTTCTATGTTTCCAGTTGTGGCCTAACCAGCGCTTTATAAAGGTTCAGCATAACGTCTCTACTTTTGTACTCAATACCTCTATTTATGAAGCCCACTCTCTCAATATGTCCCGCCACCTTCAGGGACCTATGCACATTACCAAGTCCCTGCACACTCTTTAAAACTGTGCCATTAAGTGTATATTGCCTCTCCCTGTTCCTTCTGCCAAAATGCATCACCTCACACTTCTCTGTATTAAATTCCATCTGCCACTTGTCTGCCCATTCTGCTAGCCTTTCTATGTCCTGTTGCAGTCCATTGGTATCATCCTCACTGTTTGCCACACCCCCATGTTTGGTGTCATCGGCAAATTTAGAAATTCTACTCTGTATTCCAATATCCAGGTCATTTATATATATCAAAAAAAAGCAGTGACCCCAGCACTGACCCTTGGGGAACACCACTGTCATAGTTCCTCTATAATAAAGCGATTTTATATATCTCTGTTAAAATGATGTTTTATTGGACTGTTGCACAGTTCAACGATGATAGCCAAATAATTTAACCCTAATTCATCAAAAAATACACACACACACTAGGCAATATAGGTCACACGGAATAAACAAAACATACCTATTAATAATTTACTTAAACAGACAAAACTAGTAAAAACCATCCGTGCCCCTAGTCGGTACACAATCATTGCCGATCAGAGAGCACCTTTTCTACGGTGATGGGAGTCGATAAGGAAGGTTGGAGAGAAATTGTAGCCGGGAACCAAGGGGAATTCGGGATTGCCAAATTCAAACATTAACTGCAAATACTGCACCATGAGCAGAAAGATCTAAGTGGCAGTAAATGAGTGGATTATTCAAATAGATAACATATATTAAGCTTTAGGGTACTTAGATAGGGAGCTGACCTTGAAAACTCCCCAACTCCTAAGCCCTTGTACTTCATGCAGCGCACGTTTAGCTGGTAACAATCCAACTTTTATCTCGCAGGCAAATGCTTCTGAGAAAGATGGTCCCTCCCGGCATTGCCGTTTAATCATTCCAGACATACACATTTCCCTAATGCAAACTCTTCCGAGGGCTGAGGATTTTCAAGAATTTTTTTTTCTCCAAATTTCTATTACAACCTATAACCCGATTGTTAAGAAGCAACAAACGTTTGTCTTATAAAAATGTTTTTTGCTGGTGCAGCTCATCATCAGCGAGTGACGCGCAGAGCGACTTTGCGGAGGCTTTTTGTGTGTGTGTGGAAATCTTCCTTTGATGTTTGAATTGGGATTACTTTGATGTTCGTCTAGACAAACCGGATTTAACTGCTAGCTTTGAAGGCGAAGGCAGTTTTAACGTCGCTAGGACAGTTATTAAATCGTAGCCAGAAGGGGGGAAAATCTCGGAGCTCAGTCACACTTTTTTTTTAAAAAGAAAACTAAATTCGAAATGGCTTTATAACCCAAGTCTCCCCAGTGCCATTCTCACAGCAATCTGCTTGCCGATTTCAGGTCAGTTTCAGTGACTTCCCCAGGATCAGTCACCCCACCCCCAACTCCTGATTTACACCCGTCCCGTCAGCAAATGGGTTACTGCACCGAGAGATTGAATTAACTTTAAAACAAAAAAAAGGACAAAGTGATGGGAGGTGGTGACATTACTAGAATGAAAAATGTTGATATGATGCAATGTAAAAAAAATATATAAATCAGCAGACAGCGTAACCTAGATCTCCACAACAGCTGAATGTTTTGATTCTCTTTCTGTCCCGATTGTTAATAAGAGGCAGAAATTCTCCTCACTTCGCCAGCTCTGCTCTTAACTGCCCGGCCAGCCATACACAAGAAAAAAAATCAAACATGCAAATCAATAAAAGCAACGTTGCCAACTTTCTATTTTTTTCTCTAATGGTTTGAAAATCAGGACATGTTTCCGCTTGATCAATAGGTGAGATTCCCTCTCACACTCGGCAGCTGCAACAAAGCACAAATAATAGGTTTTTTTTTCCCGTTCTCAGGGAGGATTGAGTTACAAAGGACCTAACAAGAGGTACGTCTTTGATGGCGGAGCACATTGTCACACACACTGTGGAATCAAGCTACTTTGATCAAGCGAGGGGAACTCTCCCTCCCGTCTCACAACACATCGCTGCTTTTAATAATTAGAAGGGAGCGAGAGAGAGAAATCTCAGGCTGCACAAACACACCCGGAGACTGTTGCAAAGAAGATAACTCGCAACAACCCATCCAACTGCACTCACACACCAAAAGGACACGGATTTGGGAAGGAGGTGGCGTGCTGTGCAGGGATTCATTATCCGCCACGGAGTTAAATCTAAACGTAGACCCAGATTAGAGACACACACACACACACAGCGAAACCAGAACACGATTTACAAACACAACCAGTGTTTATGTTTCTTTTTTTTAAAAAAAAACATAAACCCAGTATAATGGTTAAGTGGCTGTGTTAGCAGTTGTCATGGTAATCTGGTGCGGTGAATTAATAAAACATGGTCACGTCCCCTAATCTGTGCAACTTTCAAGCGGATCTGTTCACGGACCCGGACAGGCTCACAGCCCAAAGACTGGAAAATGCTGGCGTGCGATCGGGCGCTCTTTACCCCAGTAGAAATGCGTTTCATGTTTAATTTAAAACAAAAATCTCTCTCTCTCTCATATATATATATATATAAAACACGAAAAAGTAACAAATAAAAATCGCCACATGACAATCGGGAACCTGCATTCGTGTCAAGTCACCACGCTCTCGCTCTCCACGTGCATTTAAACCCACCGACCCTGCTCACCGCGGGGCCGAGTTCACTAAATTGCATAGATATATATCGATATAAAACACACACAATCACAAAAACAGATATCATCTTTAGCACCGGCAAATTAAACATCAGGGTTGCATCTGAACTCAGAACAGCTCCTGGGACAGTGTGTCCCCACTGCATTTTCCAGAGAGATTTTTTTTTAAAACCTTAACAAACTTTGCAACTCGGTCCCATTAAAGTTTATACACCAGACCGGTTTAGGCAAGGCATGGCCAAGGACTGTTGACAGCGGGATCAATAACTGCCAGTCCACCGGCGATAAGCGATGTGCTGATGTATTTGAACCCCCGTTCACGCCACTCCACCAGCGGCCAAGATCGGAGCCATCTTGTCGAGTGGATAACTACTCTCAGCAAAACTTTAAAAAACATTTTGGGTTTTTTGTTGTTGTTGTTGTTGTTGTTGCCCAAAGCACTGCCGATCCAGCGGAAGACAAGACACAAGCGATCCGGTTTGGGTTTTTTTTTACCTGCACAATCTCTCCCTCGGCGCTGATGGTGGCTCCAGCCCGGGAGAACCGTCCTTGCAAGTCGGTTGTAAAAGTTGTATATTCACCATTGGGACTCGACTCGAAAAGCACCACTTCCACAAAGGCAGTCTCCTTGGCACAAACGGACCCCAAACTTGCCACCACCACTACCAACAGCACCAGCACCAACTGGACTCCCTTCAACATCATCTTGCCGGTTCCACCAGCGCTGATCGGGACATAATTTCTGATTAATCCTGGCTTGTACGAGGCTTGTTTTCTGTCCTTTTTTTTTTACAAATATATATATATATATACATACAAAACTTTTTTTTGTTTAAAAAGTGGAAACAACACAAAAAATATAACTTGGCAACCGGTGTCGTTCCGTGACTGGGCGATGTGTCTATTTCACTCTGGTAGCTTGTCAATTACATGGCTCTGCGCTCCTCTCTCTCTCTCTCTCTCTCACTCTTTTCTCTCTTTCCAGCGCCACAAGGCGGCACCCGGCTTTGATCCAACACGTGATCCATGCCGGGTTATCCCCACCCACCAATCTCTCTGACCCCTTCACTTTTTACACGGCTAAAACCCAACGACTTGGAGCGTGGTTTTTTTTTTAATTAAAGAGCGAAGCGTCCTTTCTAGCCTGGCCGATCGAGCGTCCACTCCCGAGCAGGCTGGCTGACTGAAATTTACAACCCGCCAGTCTCGAGTCCCGGCTCTGGCAGGGAAATCAGAACCGCCGCGGCCAAGGCGTGAGGGGAGATTTTTCGTCCGAGGATGGAAATTCCGCCGCCCGCTCTCCAAAAACTTTTAAAGCTATGTTAATGTGTGAAAACTTTGTACACCTGGTGAATGTATCACAAGAGTTTGCTTTAGAAGAATGGTGGAAGCAGATTCAATCGTGACTTTCAAAAGGGAAATTGGACTTCTACTTAAAAAGGGAAAAAAATATGGTAGGGCTATGGAGAAAGAGTAGGGTAATGGGATAGCTCTTTCAGAGAGCCGGCACAGACACGAAGGGACGAATGGCCTCTTTCTGTGCTGCATGATTCTGAGTTTATTTTCAAAGTGCCAAACACGGGCCAGATTCTGGGATCAGTTGCCTATACTATATATAAATAAAACAATACATTTGAACAAAATGTATGATTTAAAAATAATGAGAATAAAATTGGAATAAAGGAGTGTTTTAGTCACATGTGTAAACTTTCCAAGGGTGGGGAATCGACTTCGAAAAATAATTCTCCCCCCCCCCCCCCCCCCCAGTTTATAGATGTTATTTTATATTAAGAGAAGCCCATAGCTGAATGTAGCGATTATAATGTATTTAGTTTACCCCAGGTCGTCTTAAAGAAAGTAAATGTAAACAAAAGACGACTCTAGATGAGGTGTAAATGGCAATGGCAGAATCATCAACAGCTGCCATGTGAGAGAGAAAAAATAGGGGCCGAGGTTATGGTCTGAAATTGTTGAACTCAATGTTGAGTCTATTTACACCTCATCTAGACTCATCTTTTATTTCTTAACTTGTCCCATTACCATCTCCTTTTGCCTTGCACCATCATCCCTTTTGTCATTTAATCTCTCCTGCCTTCGATCCTATCACAGACCTTCCCTTTTGTTCTTTCCTCCCCTCTTTCCCGGCCCCTACACTTGCTTAAAAATCTGTTACATCTCTAACTTTTTCCAGTTCTGACGAGGAGTCACGGACCTGAAACGTTAGCTCTGTTTCTTTCCCTACAGACGCTGCCTGACCCGCTGAGTATTTCCAGCATTTTCTGTTTTTATTTCAGATTTCCAGCATCCGCAACATTTTGTATAAATGTACCTGAGTCTGGCCTCGCTGATAAGTTAACCCACTGCACGCAGGGTTACGCAGAATTACACCGAATGTACAGCACAGAAACAGGCCATTCGGCCCAACTGGTCCATGTCGGTGTTTATGCTCCTCACGAGCCTCCTCCCACCCCTCTTCATCTAACCCCATCAGCATATCCTTCCATTCCTTCCTCATGTCTTATCATGTGTTAATTGGCCATATACAAAATCTTAAAAATGCACATATACGATTGTTTTGTTTATTGGAGCTGGGAGCAGGAGGCTACATAAAACACTAAGTTAACATGTACAGGAGCAGAAAAAATAGTTTGGATAACATAATTACAGCTATTTTATGAAGAGTAAGTATGAGGGCAAATGCATGGTTCTCAATAATAACATTATTTTCTGTTCAAACAATCGTTTATAAAATATTATAGAACATTTGGCAACTTTGTCCAAATATATCATTTCCATCATTGTGCTAAATATATTAGGACATAAATTGAAAGAGAACCAATTGGCCCGTAACCTCCTCGAACCCTCTTTGAAGTTTTTTTTAAATGACCCAGTACAAATATTGTTTTATGGTGATATTAACACCATCTCTTGCTAACTGCTTATGACTTTGATGCAATACCATGTTACACGGCCACATGCGCAAGGGGGGAATAAACTGCACGTTGGTCTGTTTCTCCTGTGGGCTGAGATTATGAAGGCACGGAATTGTTAAATTTGCACCATCACCACTTTAAAAAAAAACCCGCACAATTAAAGCATTCTCCTGCAGTGTCATGTGTCACTTTTACCACTGTTGTTAAATAGTAACTTCATTCGGCCTGTGAACAGGCCAAACCACGGGAGTTGGGGGGTTACTGAGTGTGTTGCCCATTTTTTGTTGAAATTGTTCCTCATGTTTTCCCCAACTCTTTAGACGTGGTTTCTATTTCCCATTCTGTGTGTCACCACACACAAAACGTGTTGCAATGCAATGCAGCGACTCATAATGTTAGAGTAAAAAAAAAGTCACACGAATCGGCCACAAATCCACTCGTTAAAACTTGAAAAAAAAACGACCTGAGTTTTACAGGCTAAATAAAGTGACGTCTAAATCTGTCATGTTAAAAGCAGGGCTTTATTTTCCCCTGTTAACTTTATAGAAGTTATATGCAGGCGATTCGATATCCTCTGCTGATTACAGAGAGGGCTGGTAATTGATGCGGCGGCTCCCTTTGATCTGCCCGCTGAGGCAGAAAAGTTAGTCCCGCCCACCTGCCACCAGCACCCTTCATTGTTTAGTTAGGCCAACCGCATTAACCAGTAACTATCGTGTTGTGCTTTCTTTTTAAAAAAAATGCATGACCGAATGTATTTGTTAAGCAAATTGTATTGTATTTAAATCCAATGCTCTCTCACACTTTCATTGTAAAGTGGTTGATGTTTGGCACAGGCACGATGGGCCGAATGGCCTCCTTCTGTGCTGTCTCATTCTATGATTCTATGTTGAGACCATAGTCATCGATTATTTAGCCAGTTTCTTGTAATTCCGCCATTAACATTGCAATCCAAAAATGACCTGTTAATCTGAAATAACCAGCATCTTAAAAAATATATTCCGGCCATTGTTTAAAATGTTGTACTTTCCCCTGTTGATTTGATTTTGGGCTGTTCCGAATTTGGCTGAGTTGGTGAGTGGGAGATTGGGGCGGGGGGAGGGGGGGGCGTCTACAAGTGGCATCAGTGCTACAAGTCTGGGGAATGAACTAATAGCTGGGGCTCCCATTCCTGATCTCTGTCCAGTGACCCCTGCTGGAAGGATGTGTTTATGGACATTCAGAGGACAGAGGATCTGGCTTCGCTGTGTTGACTCTCACAGTTGAACACCTATCTTTTGAATGGAACGTTAAACCGAGGCCCTGTCTTCCCTCTCAGGTGCACGTAAAAGATCCCATGGCATTATTTTGAAGAATAGCAGGGGAGTTCTCCCCGGTGTCTTGGTCAATATTGATCCCTCTGGTCATTTATCTCATTGCTGTTTGTGGGAGCTTGCTGTGCTTAAGTTGGCTTCTGCGTTTCCTACATTACAACAGTGACTACACATCAAAAGTACTTCATTGGGTGTAAATCTCTCTGGGATGTCCTGAGGTCATGAAAGGCGTTATATAATTTTTTTTTCTCTTTCTTTCCTTTATTTTTTTCCCCTTGGTTGAGCTTGCACTATGGGCTTTGGCTCCTTACCTTGATATCTCCTCAGCCTACTCGCAACTGTGGCTCAGAAGCTTGGTGTGACGCCTAGTCCAAGCCTACTCTAGTAGTGCCACTGTGAGCTGGCCACCAGCAGGTACATGTGAATGGAACCAAGTTCAATTCTCCTTTCTGCCCTGTGCATGCACTTGGCCTTTCCCTGGCATCTCTCACAACATGGCACTCTGCAGCTTGGGAAACCGTACTTGAGTGCCACCGCTCCACGTTGGCACTTCACTAAGCACTAACTCTTTATTTTGCAGTTAAAAACTGAAAAACAAGTTAATAGAGCTGCACTAAGAGCTACATAAAGTGTACATCTTATCTGTACAACTCCTCCAACAGTATTGAGATAAGGAAGGCTGTTACATTGCTATCACAGGTACAGCGCAATATGAAGCAATTTAATCAGGTTTTGATAGTACAGCAGCAATAAAATTGATAGCTCATGTTAAATTGGGTTTGCACTTAGGTCCATCAATATTTATGTATTGCGATTTGACCTTGTGTCATGTTTTGAAGGGTAATAAAGATGCAATTGCTTCATTCTGTCTTGTTCCAATACTGTAATCTAACATTGAACTACTGGACATGGGAAGGAAACCAATAAAGTAAAAGAGACAAAAGACTTCCACTTACACAGCATCTCTCACATCCTCAGGACTTCCTAAAGCAGTTCATAGCCAATGACTTACCTTTTTGAAGTGCAATCACTGTTGTTATGTAGACAAACATGGCAACCAATTTGAGCACAGCAAGGTCCCACAAACAGCACTGAGATAATTGACCACTTCATCTGTTTTGGTAGAGTTGGTTGAGGGATGAATATTAGCTAGGAAACCAGTAAAACTCCCCGCTTTTCTTCAAAAAATTGCTATGGAATCTTTCATGTCCACCTGAACAGGTAAACTGGACCTTGGTTTCATACTTCAACCGAAAGGCAACACCTCTGGCAGTGTTGAACCCCCTCAGTATTGCACTGAAGTGTCAGCCGGGATTTATGTGCTGAAATCCTGGTGAGGGGCTTGAAGTAGAAAGGAAAAATAAGATTTGGCTTTTGGAAATACTCAGGGTTCACACTCTCTTCCTGTGTGAGGGTGGAGCCTCCTTTTGTTTTCTTCGGCACTGGTGGGGGTTAGGACATGCAGAAAAGAAAGAAAGAAATAACTTTAATTTACATCGTGCCTTTCATGACCTCAGGACGTCCCAAAGCGCTTTGTGGCCAATGAAGTACTTTTGAAGAGTAGTCACTGTTATAATGTAGGAAACCATGCTCGTTCCCAGCCCCATCATGGCACTGCAAGTATATCCAGTGAGTACTATCCACACCAATCTAGAAACCTAACAAAAGCTGACCAACAGCTTCAAAAAAACTGATGTAGCCCTCCCAAAAAATGGCCACCTCAAGAATGGCCCAGATTTCTAATCCTATGATGTGTGAGAACAAGTAGTGCCCTGGGTTTGTAATGAAAGCTGTAGATTTACCTCGTATTGGAGGGGAAAAAAATAAACACACAAAAGCACTGAAGGGGGATATCAAACTAGTTGAAGGCACAAAATTGGTGGGGCATCCCTTGGACAGGGAGTGATGCGGTTGCAAGCTTACCTGGAAAATTTAGAACTTTTACATTTATAAAGATGCATGCCGGTTAATTTTAAGCACATTTGGATGTCACAATTAATTGATTTTTAATTTAAAAAGGCTAGGGCCTGGTCTGTGCTGATTTTTAATTTCTCAGCAAATGGTGTCAGGGCCCCCTGTCAGCATGAAACACCGACCATTGGCATACACAGAGTACAGACCAGGAAGATTACACTTACGATCCATGATCTGTGCTGAGTTCGCTGATTTCATCCCAGTTGTCGGCGAGGCTGCTACAATTGATCTCAACATCTCTGGGATAAGGAAGGGGAAAAAAATAAGCCTGACTTCCCACTCATGATCCCTATCCAGTTCGTCTTTGCTGGAAGTGCACCCTTGGATGGGCGAGAACAAGTTCAGTCATTGGGGTTATTTACTTGTACTTCTTTCAATTTAGTATTCTGTATTCACTGTTCACGATGTGGTCTCCTCTACATTGGGGAGACCAAACGCAGATTGGGTGACCACTTTGCGAAACACCTCCATCCAGGCCACAAGCATGACCGCGAGCTTTCGGTCGCCTGTCACTTTAATTCTCCGTTCCACTCTCACTCTGACCTCCCTGTCCTTGGCCTCCTACAATGTTCCAATGAAGCTCAACGTAAGCTCGAGGAACAGCACCACATCTTTTGATTAGGCACTTTAAAGCCTTCCGGACTCAACATTGAGTTGAACAATTTTGGATCATAACCTCTGCTCCCAATTTTTGGGATGGCAGCTGTTGATGATTCTGCTGTTCCCATTTACACCTCTTCTGGACCCATCTTTTGTTTTGTTACTTGTCCCATTACCATCTCCTTTTGCCTTGCACCATCATCCCTTTTGTCATTTAATCTCTTCTGCCTTCCACCCTATCACAGAGCTTTCCTTTTGTTCTTTTCTCCCCTCCCCCCTTTCCCTGCCCCTGCACTTGCTTAAAACCTGTTAAATCGCTAACTTTTTCCAGTTCTGATGAAAGGTCATCGACCTGAAACGTTAACTCTGTTTCTGTTTCCACAGATGCTGCCTGACCTGCTGAGTATTTCCAGCATTTTCTGTTTTTTATTTCAGATTTCCAGCATCTGCAGTATTTTGTGTTTGTATCACTCATTGGGGTTAAGTGGCTGCCCACTTGTTCCGGCAACTAAGAAGCCAGAGCCATTTGGAAGACCAGGCCTTATTTAAATACAACAGGTGAACTGCGGGCGCCAAACGGGCATCCCAATGCAGCTTGTCGCATTCGCGCTGGTGCAATATCGGGCGCCCCGGAGGATGCCTAGCCGGCAGCAAGGTAAGTCCAGGGGGAGTCAGGGTTCACTCTGACCAGCTCTGTCCTAAAATGGCAATCGGCGCCCCATGTATGTCATAGTACCCCGATTTGCATATTAAAAGGGGCCTACCGCCTGAAACAGGCGGGCGCTTTAGCTGCCCAAGCATTGTGCCCCAGTAAAAGTGGCAGTGGGCAGAGCGTAGGCGTTAAGGGGGCAGTAAGTCTACCGACCCCATTCTGAGGCTGTTACCGTCCTGTTGGCGCTGATTTTGGCAAGTTAGAATCGGCCCCATTGTCTCGGCTCACCCGTGAAGACTGGCCATTTGGGTGAAGCAACAGAGTGGCTGCTGGTGCCTGTAAAGTGTGAGAGGCAGCACCTTCAGTGAAAGGAAATTACTCCAATCTGTAATCCTTCATTACTAAAAAGGTACATCGGCGAGACCATGCAGACACTGAGACAACGTATGAACGGACACCGCGCAACAATCACCAGGCAGGAGTGTTCCCTCCCAGTCGGGGAACACTTCAGCAGTCAAGGACATACAGCCTCGGATCTGCTGGTAAGCGTTCTCCAAGGCGGCCTTAGAAACACATGTGTGACTTCTCATTTTTGTCCACCCCAGTCCAACACCGGCATCTCCGCATCATGACCACTATCATCAACACCACAAACTGCCGGCTCAAAGTGGAGAGAATCGCCAAGAAGATCGCGCATATCGACACCGACATCAAGTATCTACAGAGATGCAAGAAAGCAGACAAGATCCCGAAAGGACTACAGATCACGAACCCACTCAAGTCGACATACAACACAGACTACGCTGAGAGACTCTGCCGTCGTACCTCTCGCACACTCCTCAACCATCTCGTACACCAGCTCTACAGCAAACGCCGCAACCTCGAAACCAAGATAGAGTCCATGCTCTCAGCCTGTGCTCAGGACACAGCAGACCAGTTACGAGACACCGCCAAACAGACGAGGCAACGGAACTACGCTGCCTACATGCGCATCAAGAACAGGAAGCTTGAGAAACTCGGCATCACCACCAGCAGCAACCAAGCCTCCCCCGGTACCACGGTTGCAACCACAGGGAAGTCCATCGTCAACTTGTCCGACCACACCCTTCAACCAGACGAAATTGAAGTTCTCGCCCTAGGGCTCAAGTTCTGCCCCACCACCAAAATGGACCCCATCGGTCTCGCGGCAGACACGGAGGAATTCATCAGGAGAATGAGGCTCCGGGAATACTTCCACAAATCCCAAGATGTCAGCAACAAACCCAAAGAGACAATCAATGATCCAGAACAGCAGACAGAGGGACTCGCAGTGCAGCAACCGAAGAAAAAAGAGTCAAATTGGACCCCTCCGGAGGGTCGCTGCCCCAAGCTTGACATGTATGCTCAAGCTGTCAGAAGATGCATCAACGCCAGATTCATCAGCCGCACTCACAAGACAGTCCAGAATGTCACCCGAGCACAACGCAACGCCATCCATGCTCTCAAGACCAACCGCAACATCGTCATCAAACCAGCGGACAAAGGAGGAGCCATTGTCATACAGAACAGAATGGACTATTGCAAAGAAGCATACCGACAACTGGACAACCTGGAACACTACAGACGGTTGTCCGCAGATCCGACCAAAGAACACACCCGCCAACTCAATAGACTGATCAAGACCTTCGATCCAGACCTTCAAAACATCCTACGCGCTCTCATCCCACGTACTCCCCGCGTGGGAGACTTCTACTGCCTCCCAAAGATACACAAAGCCAACACACCCGGACGTCCTATCGTATCAGGCAACGGAACCCTGTGTGAGAACCTCTCTGGATACGTCGAGGGCATCCTGAAACCCATCGTACAGGGAACCCCCAGCTTCTGCCGTGACACCACAGACTTCTTACAGAAACTCAGCACCCACGGACCAGTTGAACCAGGAACACTCCTCGCCACGATGGACGTATCGGCACTCTACACCAGTATCCCCCACGATGACGGCATCGCTGCGACAGCCTCAGTACTCAACACCAACAACAGCCAATCTCCGGACGCCATCTACAACTCATCCGCTTCATCCTTGACCACAATGTCTTCACCTTCGACAACCATTTTTTTACCCAAACACACGGAACAGCCATGGGGACCAAATTCGCACCCCAATACGCCAACATCTTCATGCACAAGTTCGAGCAAGACTTCTTCGCTGCACAGGACCTCCAGCCAACGCTGTACACCAGATACATCGACGACATTTTCTTCCTTTGGACCCATGGCGAAGGATCACTGAAAAGACTACACGATAACATAAACTAGTTCCACCCCACCATCAAACTCACCATGGACTACTCCTCAGAATCGGTTTCATTCTTGGACACATGAATCTCCATCAAAGACGGACACCTCAGCACTTCACTCTACCGCAAGCCCACGGACAACCTCACGATGCTCCACTTCTCCAGCTTCCACCCTAACCACGTTAAAGAAGCCATCCCCTATGGACAAGCCCTGCGAATACACAGGATCTGCTCAGACGAGGAGGAACGCAATGGACACCTACGGACGCTGAAACACGCCCTCGTAAGAACGGGATATGACGCTCGACTCATCGATCGACAGTTCCGACAGGCTACAGCGAAAAATCGCATAGACCTCCTCAGAAGGCAAGCACGGGACACAACCAACAGGGTACCCTACGTCGTCCAGTACTTCCTCGGAGCGGAGAAACTACGCCATGTTCTTCGCAGCCTTCAACATGTCATCGATGACGACGAACACCTCACTAAGGCCATCCCCACGCCTCCACTACTTGCCTTCAAACAGCTGCCTAACCTCAGAAGTACCATCGTTCGCAGCAAATTACCCAGCTTTCAGGATAACAGTGACCACGACACCACACAACCCTGCCACGGCAACCTCTGCAAGACATGCCAGATCATCAACACAGATACCATCATCACACGTGAGGACACTACCCACCAGGTACATGGTACATACTCATGTGACTCGGCCAACGTTGTCTACCTCATACGTTGCAGGAAAGAATGCACCGCGGCATGGTACATCGGCGAGACCATGCAGACACTGAGACAACGTATGAACGGACACCGCGCAACAATCACCAGGCAGGAGTGTTCCCTCCCAGTCGGGGAACACTTCAGCAGTCAAGGACATACAGCCTCGGATCTGCTGGTAAGCGTTCTCCAAGGCGGCCTTAGAAACACACGACAACGCAAAATCATCAAGCAGAAACTGATAGCCAAGTTCCGCACTCATGAGGACGGCCTCAACCGGGATCTTGGGTTTATGTCACGATACATGACGTGATCCAGACTCGAGTCGTCGTTGGCTTGTTCACAGATGTGATTCCCAGTAAAAAAGTAAAATTTTAAAGTTTATCGTTCTTTGGTCGGGTCTGCGGGTAGCTGTCTGTAGTGTTCCAGCTTTTGACACGTTAGACCCCCTGTAGCTCTACCTCATTGTCTCAGTTGTATCTTGCTATGTCTTTGATGTGGTACCTTCCTGGCTGACCTGATTGCCTTTTGTCACACCTCGGCAGATAAACAGTCAGGATGATTTAAATATAGTCGTCTGCCATTGTAAGTTACACATGCATTGTTCTCTATCTATATATGCTTTGTTGAGTCTGTATTTCTTTACTTCACCTGAGGAAGGAGCAGCAGCTCCGAAAGCTTGTGATTTCAAATAAAACTGTTGGACTATAACCTGGTGTTGTGCGACTTCTCATTTTTTTAAAAAGAAAGCCAGTGAGGGCAGATTTCGGAATGAGTAAGTGTCAGGGGAATCTGCTTAGTTCGCACAATCTCACCGGGCTCACAGGATCCCAGCTCACAAACATCCAACAGCATGACTGTGAGTAGCCTGGATCGCCATTGAGTCATTCCTGCAGTGCTCAGGCATGTATTGAAATTATCTGCAGGGTAAAAAAAAAATTATTCTGCCACCTGCTCAAACTTGCTGAAGACGTCAGGGTTTCAATTTTGTTGGTGCGACAAATATTACAATTTCTCATGCCTGTCGTTTAATAAAGAAGGAAGAAATGAAGACTTGCAGTTGTGTGGTTCCCAATCACATTTCCGAAGGAGGCCTCAAACAAACTGATGATATTCAGCCATGTCGGGTCTCTGGAATCCCTTTACCTGCAGTTCCGACCGGAGGAGAATGAGAGCCAAGCACCCACAGTCTCCGCTTTCACTGGGCTGAGTGTGTTTGTGAACAAGGAGTCTGTTGGTCCAGGCAGGTGTGATTAAGAGAAATTTGTTGCAAAACTTTTCATGTTCGGTGACGAGAAATGGGGTTAAAAAAAAAGATTGTGGGGGGGGGGAAAAGAACTGGGAACTAGTTCAGAACGTCAACGCCAAGATAACACGGAGTGTTGGAAGTGCTAGTTGGTCACAGAGGGGTCTTCGCACGTGGCTTCAACTATGTGCTCAGAGAGACACGGAGTTGCTAGAGCCCGTAATAAACACACAATTCTTTCTCCCAAATCTTCTCCCTTCCATTGCTGATTATAGTAAGGTTAATTTCCTGGTTCGGCGCTCTCAGTACTGAGCAGTGATCACAGGGAGCGATGGTTTGGAAATTGCAGGCCCATAGTGCCTGAAAAAACAATTTAGTGGAGGAAATGCCACAACAACAACTTGCATTTATATAGCGCCTTTAACGTAGTTTAACGTTCCAAAGCGCTTCACAGGAGCGTAAACAAACAAAGTCTGACACTGAGCCCCATAGAGGGATATTAGGACAAGTGACTAAAAACTCGGTCAAAGAGGTAGGTTTTAAGGAGCGACTTAAAGGAGGAGAGAGAGGTAGCGAGGTGGTGAGATTTAGGGAAGGAATTCCAGAGATTAGAGGCCAGAATTGGAGGAATGCAGAAATCTTAGAGGGATAAAGGGGGGAGAAGGTTACAGAATACAAGCCTTCAACTTCCTGGCTCCCTGTGTGCGCTGCCCCATTCCCAGAACTCCTGACTGTGGAATCAGCCCACGTAATTTGTGCAGGAATATAACAGGATCTTCGCTTTTAACTGAAGGAGGCCTTTTGGTCCATTTGATCTAATTTTTCCGGAATACAATTCTGCCGTCTCCCATTAAAGCATCTAGATGTTTCTTAAATGAGTCTGCTGGCCTGATCTCATTTACCATTCCTAGCAAACTGTTCCAGCTGATGTTCGTCCTTTGTGTAAAGAATACCTCCTGCTGTTGATTCTAAACTTCCCCTGCACAACACTGAATATGTAACCCATGTCCTGCTGCCATACCAATTTCTGAAGATCATAAGCTTCAGATGAAGAAGGCCCCCTCAGATGAAGAAGGCCCTGTAAATAAATTGTAAATGTACAGGCTCTGCTGTGATTAGAATCCAGGATCTCCAGCTGACTGGGCAGTTGCTTTAACTAACTAAGGCATGGTGCCGTGTGGCTTCATAGGTTCGAGCTGTCCTCTGGAACCTTACCCAAGTGGTAATTTTACCTGAATGATGGCGGGCTATTCCGCCGTTGAGAAGCATGACCATCGAGTCTAATCCTACCATAACAGGCGTCCACATGCATGCATTCTCCAGGAGGGATGGTGACCAAGAGCGGGAACCTTGGCTGATCATTCCTTAGTCTAGGGGGTTCTGAGGGCAATTGTAATAACCAATCACAATCCCAGCTGAGATCAGCTAACTCAGCACAGACCACGGATTAAACCTGAGGTGCTCATCATCTGCATGACTCAATCCCACACCACCCCAGGAGTACATGTAGCCATCGAGCTATTGAGGATGTCCAATATAAACTGTTTCATTCATTCATTCATTCACCATGTAGATGTGAATGTTGATGTCACCAGTTTCTTTTCCTTACTCATTTCCTCCAGCCGTCTCTCCCCTTTCCTCCTTCCCTAAAGGTATTGCCTCCTTACTGGGGTATGACCAACCTCCGGTACCTTACCCAAGTGACCATTACTCATGTGTGAGCCTTAGCAGTGAGTGTGGGTAGCCTATTATACAGTAAACGGCAACACAACAGAGCTGGGCCCCTCTCTGCTCTCACCTCTCGGTGGGAACCTAGCCACTTCCATAACTCAAGGGCGCTGAGGCTAACTTTAGCATCCCTGTTGCCACAAGGGACATAGATTGGGGATCAAAGCAGTTCAACTACTCACTGTATAAACTAGCTGAGCCTTAAGGTGCATCCTTACCAGCTTTTGCCTTCTACAGGGTTTCCACTCTGCAACGTTTAATAGCTCCTTTCAAATTTTCATAGTCACTTTTTAGCCAAGCCTTTGATGAAAATTGTGCCAGTTTGCAGTTGTACTGAAACTGAATATTAAGGGACGGAGAAAGAAACTGCCACTGGGAACTTGGTAGAGATTTCAACCCATGTAGCAGATATGTTTTGCTGAAACAGATGCAGTTTTTGTAGAGGTGGATATAAAACCCTCTTCGGTTGACACTGTGGAACGAAATGCCCCGTTGTTATTTTATGGGCTGAAGTTATGCTCTGTGATATTAAGTAACAAATGCGTTAATGTGTTTGTGAAAAATTCCTTTGTGCACTATTTTAATAAAGCTTATTTTAAATGTGTTACTAAGTTTGTTGAAGTAATAGAATCATTTTTTTGTGTTTGTTATGAATATTGCCCAGCATAATTTCAAACAATTAAAGAGGGAGTTTTACAATTAATATCCATTTAAAAATTAAATGGTTAAAAGGATCACAATTAACTCAAACTACCTGTTGCGTTTCAAACTGTTTCTGTATTTTTCTAATTTTTGTTTAAGCCTCAAGCACTGATAACATCACTGAGGGAACTGTCTGGGCGGTGTTAATGGGTCCCGCCGTGAGAGGGAACTGAGATATATTACTGAGGTGAAATCGCTGAAACACCTTGGGTTAATGTTTGTATTTGAATTCGCTCAGTTTTGTCAGACCAAGTAACTCGTCCCAACCAGTTCCACTGATGATGTCATCGTTGTTCACTGTCTCGATCAAATTAAAGAAAGCAATGGAATTGTGATTCTTTGCAACTATTTAATACTGAAAGGACGCTCAAGCATAGCTTGATCTAAACTGTGTACAACAGCTTGATTCCCACTGCAAGAGTTACTTTACAGCAGAGCCCCGCTGGCATGTTACAAGCACAACAACAGAAGAAACATGATACTATAATGTAGGACAAAGGATGAGTAATGCAACATGAGGAAAAACACTGTTAGAAAACAGGAAATTAAAATCTGTTTTAGTTTGCCATCCTTAAGCTTGCCAACTTATTCTGCCTGATGGCTTAATTGGTAAGTACATGGTCCGTTACGGTACTGAGACCAGAATGTCCCAGTTTCGATCCTCAGTCTATCCTCAGTTAGCTAACCTGCTTTGGAGCAGTTTTAGGGGTGCTACAATTGGCCTCAGTGCCAGGGCAAGGGCGGGGGGTGGGGGGGAAACTTCAGCTGGGTTCCTGCTGCTGACATTCTTCCAGCATCTCCTGGTAGACGGGGCACTCCTGTAGATGTTGAACTTGACTCTAATATCCCAAACAAATCGCTTGCCGACTGCCGAGCCTCAGACATCAATGACCACTTTGGCCCGTGGAAGCATATCCCAGCTTCAATCAGCAGCTTTAGGAGGTCATAGAGTCAGAGTCATAACGGCACAGAAGGAGGCCATTCGGCCCATCAAGTTCATGCAGCTCTCTGTAGAGCAATCCACTCAGTCCCATTCCCCCGCTCTATCCCCGTAGCCCTGCAAGTTTATTTTCCTCAAGGGAATACCCAGTCTCCCCTTGAAAACATTGAGTGTCTCCGCTTCCGCCACTTCCGTCAGCAGCGAGTTCCAGGTCCTCACCACTCGCTGCGTAAAAAAGTTTTCCCTCACATCTCCCCTGTATCTCTTGCCCAAAACCTTAAATCTGTGTCCCCTAGTCCTTGCACCATCAACTAGTGGGAACAGCCTTTCCCCGTCTAGCCTATCCAAACCCGTCATAATCTTGTACACCTCTATCAAATCACCCCTCAACCTCCTTTGCTTTAATGAAAACAAATCCAGCTTCTCCAACCTGTCCTTTTAGCTAAGATCCCCCATCCCCGGAACCATTCTGGTAAATCTCCTCTGCACCCTTTCAAGGGCCTTCACATCCTTCCTAAAGTGTGGTGACCAGAACTGGATGCAATACTCCAGTTGTGGCCTAACCAGCGCTTTATAAAGGTTCAGCATAACGTCTCTACTTTTGTACTCAATAACTCTATTTATGAAGCCCAAGATCCCATTTGCTTTGCTAACCACTCTCTCAATATGTTCTGCCACCTTCAGGGACCTATACGCATTAACTCCCAGGTCCCTCTGTCCCTGCACACTCTTTAAAACTGTGCCATTAAGTGTATATTGCCTCTTCCTGTTCCTTCTGCCAAAATGCATCACCTCACACTTCTCTGTATTAAATTCCATCTGCCACTTGTCTGCCTATTCTGCTAGCCTTTCTATGTCCTGTTGCAGTCGATTGGTATCATCCTCACTGTTTGCCACACCCCCAAGTTTGGTATCATTGGCAAATTTAGAAATTCTACTCTGTATTCCAATATCCAGGTCATTTATATATATCAAAAAAAGCAGTGGCCCCAGCACTGACCCTTGGGGAACACCACTGTCTACCATCCTCTAGTCTGTAAAACAGCCATTTACCACAACTCACTGTTTTCTGTCCTTAAGCCAATTCCTTATCCAAGCTGCCACTGACCCACCTATTCCATGAGCCTCAATTGCATTCCCTCCATCAATCCTCCCTGTTACTTCATCAAAAAATTCAAATAGATTAGTCAAACACGATCTGCCTTTTACAAATCCGTAATTAGCTTAAACCTCTCCAAGTGCCTGTTAATTTTTTCATTGATTATTGTTTCTAAAACTTTACCCACCACTGATGTTAAACTGACCGGCCTGTAGTTACTAGGATTGTCCTTACACCCTTTTTTGAACAATGGTGTCACATTTGACACTTTCCAATCCTCAGGGAAGATTTGAAAATTATGGCAAGCCCTTCCGTTATTTCCTCCCCCAATTCCCTTAGCAACCTGGGATGCAAGCCAGCTGGACCAGGCAACTTGTCCACTCTAAGCATGCCCAGCCTTTCTAGTACATCCTGTCTATAAATTTCCACCCCTTCCATTGCTTCTACCTTTTCCACTTCTACCGATATTTTGTCAGCATCCACCTCCTTAGTAAACACCAATACAAAGTACTCATTGAGTATTCGAGCCTTGCCCTGCGCCTCTAAGCATATATCACCTTCTTTGTCTCTAATAGGCCCCACCCCGCCTCTTACTTCCTGCTTACTGTTTACATGCTGGTAGAAGATTTTTGGGTTCCCTTTTATGTTAACTGCCATTCTACTCTCATATTCTCTCTTTGCCAATCTTATTTTCATCTTCACTTCCCCTCTCAACTTATTGTATTTGGTCTGTTCGCCCTTGAAGAATTTGCCTGACATGCATCATACACCCTCTTTTTTTGTTTCATCATCTTCTCTATCTCCCTCATCATCCAAGGAGCCCTTGCTTTGGTTCCCTTACCCTTTCCTCTTGTTGAAATGTACCTAGCCTGTACTTGGAACATCTCCTCCTTAAAGATCACCCATTGTTCCGTTACAGTTTTTCCTGTCAGTCTTTGGTTCCATTTTACCCTGGCTAGATCCTTTTGCATCCCATTGAAGTTAGCCCAATTCCAGTTGAGAAGTTCCACTCTAGATTGTTCCTTGCTCCTCTCCATTGCTAATCTAAATCTTATGATACGATGATCACTCGTACCCAAGTGTTCTCCCACAGACACTTGGTCGACCTGGCCCACCTCATTCCCCAGCACCAGATCCAGCAATGCCTCTTTCCTAGTTGGGCCAAGAACATATTGGTCAAGGAAAATCTCCTGAACACATTTCAGAAATTCCCCCCCCTCCTTTCCCTTTACCCTAGCATTATCCTAATCGATATTTGGGTAACTAAAGTCCTCCAATATCACCACTCTATAGCTCTTGCATATCTCTGTGATTTCCCTGCAGATTTGCTCCTCTACCTCCCTCTCACTATTTGGAGGCCTATAGAATACCCCCAATAGCGTGATCAGACCCTTTTTGATCCTCAATTCTAACCAAATGGATTCTGTCCTTGTCCTCTCAAGAACATCCTCCCTTTCCAACACTACAATGTCTTCCTTAATCAGCACTGCCACCCTACCTCCTTTTTTTCCTTCCCTATCTTTTCTGAACACTTTGCACTCTTGAATATTAAGTGCCCAGTCCTCACCGTTTTTAAGCCACGTTTCCGTTATTGCCACAACATTATATTGCCACATGGCTAATTGTGCTTGTAGCTCACCAACCTTATTCACCACACTTGGTGCGTTTACGTACATGCATTCTAAACCCATTTTGGAATTTTTCGTAGTCTTTCTTAGTCTGCTCCTATCTAACATGGTATCAATACCGCCTCTAGTACTATCTCTCTAGTACTATCCAACACACTCACTCTTTTATGCACCTTATTCCTCTTTTCTACTCCTATATGCTGGTGCTAATCCCCCTGCCAAGCTAGTTTAAACCCACCCCACGAGAATATTCATCCCGGCTCTGCTGAGGTGTAACCTGTTCGGCTTGTACAGGTCCCACCTTCCCCAGAAACAGTCCCAATGCCTCAGGAATCTAAAGCCCTCCCTCCTGCAACATCTCTCCAGCCACGCATTCATCTGTTATATCCTCCTATTCCTGTACTCACTAGCACGTGGCACCGGGAGTAATCCAGAGATTACTACCTTTGAGGTCCTGCTTTTTAATCTCTCTCCTAGCTCCCTAAACTATGCTTGCAGGACCTCATCCCTCTTTCTGCCTATGTCGTTGGACAATGACCTCTGGCTGTTCACCCTCCCCCCTCAGAGTGTCCTGCAGCCGCTCAGTGACATCCTTGACCCTGGCACCAGGGAGGCAACATACCATCCTGGAGTCACGTCTACAGCTGCAGAAACGCCTGTCTGCTCCCCTAACTATCGAATCCCCTACCACTATTGCTCCTCCACTCTTTTTCCTTCCCCCCGTGCAGCTGAGCCACCCGTGGTGCTGTGGACTTGACTCTGGCTGTGCTCACCAGAGGAACCATCGCCCTCACCAGTACTCAGAACAGAATACTGGTTGGAGAGTGCGGTGCACTCCGATGGCTCCTGCACTACCTGCCTGGTCCTCTTCAGTCTGACGGTCACCCATTCCCTCTCTGCATGCATACTCTTAAGCTGCGGGGTGACCACCTCTAGGAACGTGCTATCCACGTAACTCTCAGCTTCGCCATGTGACTCCAGCCGCCGCTCAAGCTCCGAAACCCAGAGCTCGAGTTGCTTTAGCTGGCGACACTTCCCGTACATGTGGTCATCCAGGCTATGCGAAACGTCCAGGACTTCTCACATGGCACAGGATGTGCACGCCATGGGACTGAGCTGCCCTGCCATACCGCTAGTTAACTAACCTCGCAGAAATAAACTTAAAACTTAACAAAATACACTCCCCAGCTACTCACCAATCAGCTCTTCCCCTCTATTTAATAGTGAGAAGTCGCACAACACCAGGTTATAGTCCAACAGCTTTATTTGAAATCACAAGCTTTCGGAGCGCTGCTCCTTCGTCAGGTGAAGTGAAGAGATGCATATAGGCACAGCATATATAGTCAGAGAATACTGCCAGATGATTACAGTTAATCTTTATGCATCTCTTCACTTCACCTGATGAAGGAGCAGCGCTCCGAAAGCTTGTGATTTCAAATAAAGCTGTTGGACTATAACCTGGTATTGTGCGACTTCTCACATTTGTCCACCCCAGTCCAACACCGGCATCTCCACATCATGTCTATTTAATAGGCTATTAACTAACTTAGCAGAAATAAACTTAAAAACTAAAAAAAAAATACACTCACCAGCTACTCACCAATCAGCTCCTTCCCTTGTGCCGACATCACTTTTTTACTCTGATGTCACTTTTTCAAAAACGGCCTCTGTTGAGTTGCTGCCGCTGCTCCTTTTAGCTGCTCCACTTTCGCTGTGCTCCCTCCAGGTCCGCTCCTTCCGGTCTCAGGGGGAGAAAATTGTAGAGGACATTTTGTTTTTGAAATCATGTTTCTATAAACAGAGAAAAGAGGTTGAAATCCCTCCCTATATCTGAAACCTCCTCCAGTCCTACAACCATCTGAGAACTCTGCGTTCCTCCAAATCTGGTCTCTTGTGCATCCCCCCTTCCTTCGCCCCACCATTGGCGGCCGTGCCCTCAGCCATCTAGGCCCCAAGCTCTGGAATTCCCTCCCTAAACCTCTCCGCTTCTCCACCTCTGTCTCCACCTTTAAGACGCTTCCTAAAATCTACTTCACCTGTCCAAATGTCTCCTCTTATGGCTGGGTGTAAATTTTGTCTGATTACACTCCTGTGAAGGGCCTTGGGACATTAAAGGCGCTATATAAACGCAAGTTCTTGTTGTAAAATGAGTGGGTTACCATCAAATTACAGTTAAGAAATCTAGACCAATGTCTCCATCGCTTTCTCATTTTAACCATCTGTAAAAACAAAATAAATCTGATCCCCACTATTGCCGTTGACACTATGCCTTGTTGATAACATTTGACCATCATTTATCAATCAATCCGCCAACTAAAATTTAAATTATCAACAGAATAGATCATGAGTGAACCAACGGGTGATCCGATTTGATGGCTCCTTAAAGCAAGTTACCTAAACAATTGCTGCATCATTTTGATCTTGCACTTTTTCTATAAAGCACTGCCGTCGTGAAAAAGTGGCAAATGTTTTCTGTTTGTTTGTGTGCGCAAATCATTAACATCACCTGTGAGCGAGATTAGCATGATGAAAATGGCATCTGGCTCTTCTCATTCGTCAATAAAAAAGTTTTTTTCATGAAGCCAAGAAGCATTAGCCAGGCTTCCCACTCCCAATCATATCTGCTGGGAAGTGTGCTTCTGTGGAGTGTGGTTTATGTTACTGGAGATGAGGCTAGGATCAGGTTGGCTCTGATGCCCACACAGTTGAATAGGCTGCTGAAACCCAGTGTCTTCTTCATTCCACCATCAGTGGTCACTCTTGCACAACCCCCTGTGCCTTGCTTCTTCCCTCAAAAGCCTTTCAGAAACTTTCCTTTTCTCCAATCTCTCAGCACAATCCTCCAATTTCATTTTTGCCTGTTCTTCTTCCCTGCTCGGTGTTCGTACTCTGTGAAGAGCTCCAAAATGTGCTTTCAACATGAGAAAAGCTCTGGAGCGCAGGCCTCTATGTCCGATAATTACGAGGCTCCCAAGCCTAAAACACTGTGACGCTTTGGATACTCAACATCGGATTAACTGCCTCCGCAAATGAATATAAGTCATTGTTGTTGTTTAGGCTTAGATATGAAAGAATTGCCAGTTGTATGAGGGGTACCAGAGGGTGACCTGTGATCATGGTGCTCTACATCATCAATGCCTTTCAGAAGAGAAGGTCCCAGAGGTCCTTATTCCCAAGGCAGTAAATGCAGTGTCCCACAGATTCCCTGCAGATTCACAAAAGTTGTGCGCAAATGTGCTGAAACTTTCCAGAGATTTCTATTCACCTTTGACATAGACTATGACCAATGAATACTCTATAAGGAGATAAAGATTTGGGCTTCAATTGCATTCAGAAGATCACGAGATAGATACAGATGAGGAAGGTCATTCTGCTAATCCTAGTTCATTTACCAAAAGAAAATGTTTATTTCTGCATCACAGCATTTAACTGTCTTTTAAATGATTCCAGAGTTTTTGCTTCCACTACCCTACCTGGTAGTTCATCTATTATTGATCCCATGCATTGATCCCATGCGTTGATCCCATGTATTGATCCCATGCGTTGATCGTTCTTTGTGTGCAGAAGTACATGGATAGAGAATTGGCTAACTAACAGAAAGTCAGGATAAATAGGTAATTTTCTGGTTGGCAAACGGTAACTAGTGGGGTGGCACAGGGATCGGTGCTGGGGCCTCAACTATTTACAATCTACATTAATGACTTGGATGAAGGGATCGAGTGTAATGTAGCCAAGTTTGCGGATGATACAAAGATGGATGGGAAAGCAAGTTGTGCAGAGGACTCAACGAATCTGCAAAGGGATATAGACAGGCTAAGTGAGTGGGCAAACATTTGGCAGATGGAGTATAATGTGGGAAAGTGCGAGGTTATCCACTTTGGCAGGAAAAATAAAAAAGAAAATTATTATTTAAATGGAGAGAGATTACAAAATGGTACAGTTCAGAGGGACCTGGGGGTCCTTGTGCATGAAACACCAAAAGTTAGCATGCAGGTACAGCAAGTAATCAAAAAGGCAAATGGAATGTTGGCCTTTATTGCAAGGGGGTTGGAGTATAAAAGCAGGGAAGTCCTGTTACAACTATACAGGGTATTGGTGAGACCACACCTTGAGTACTGCGTACAGTTTTGGTCTCCTTATTTAAGGAAGGATATACTTGCATTGGAGGCAGTTCAGAGACGATTCACTCGGTTGATTCCTGAGATGAGGGGGTTGACCTATGAAGAAAGATTGAGCAGGTTGGGGCTATACTCATTGGAATTTAGAAGAATGAGAGGTGATCTTATTGAAACATATAAGATACTGAGGGGGCTCGACAAGGTAGATGCAGAGAGGATGTTTCCCCTCGTGGGGGAATCTAGAACTCGGGGGCATAGTTTCAGAATAAAGGGTCGCCCTTTTAGAACTGAGATGAGGAGGAATTTCTTCTCTCAGAGGGTCATAAATCTGTGGAATTCTCTACCCCAGAGAGCCGTGGAGGCTGGGTCATTAAATACATTTAAGGTGGAGATAGACAGATTTTTGCAAGATAAGGGAGTGAAGGGTTATGGGGAGCGGGCAGGGAAGTGGCTTTGAGCCCGAGATCAGCCATGATCTTATTGAATGGCGGAGCAGGCTCGAGGGGCCAAGTGGCCTCTTCCTGCTCCTATTTCTTATGTTCTTATGTTCTTCCTAACAGCAGTCCCAAATTGCCTTTTACCTGTCACCTGGTCTTACTGTCATGGTATAACTAGAAGTAGAGCTCCGTCCTTTAATATTTCAAAGACATGGCATAGGACACTTTGACATGCTGACTGTTTTCCAGGTATTGTTGTATGTATTTGATAAGAACGCAAGAACAAGAAAAAGCCACTTGGCCCATCCATCATGCTCCTTCCAACAGACCATATATAATTTGCACTGTTGTTGGCTCTCTCCCATTTATTTAATCTCTCGAGGAAGGTGAATAACTGAGTTAAAATCTTCCAGAAGATCCTTGAAGCTCAGCAAGACAAAAAGGACATTAACAGAGCAATATCATTTACATTCTTAAGCTTTAACCAGTTGTTTTCTAAAGACAACGGGGGGAATTTTGACTTTGTGGCGATAAAAATCGGGAGAGATGTAAAACGGGCTGTCGATTCGCTATGACCCATTTTACGTTATTGCACAAAGTCAAAATCTACCCCATTATTTCCAAGGTCCCAACAGGACTAAAGCACAATCTTCTATACAGTATTTGCTCATCGGTCTATGCTTGTCTTTATAATCTTCAACCCTACGCTAAACTAGATTTTCCTTATTAGAGTCATTTGCAGAGATCTTGTGATATGGGAGAGAATAAAATTCTTCGAGCGCCTGGTCATGATTGAGGCTGGCTAATTTGTTTCTCATGTCCTTCAGCATCCAGTTACATTATTCATGCATTTTGGCATGAGTTGTTTTTGAGAATGGACCCCATTTAGACCGTCAGTAAAAAGAAAATGTTTCTTTTCTGTATTCATCAAACATAAAATCATATTTTATACTGGATAACTCAATTTAGTTGAAAGTAGCTACTGTATAAAGTTCTAATGTTGCCAGGAACTGTTGAGGGTGATGAATTGTAATATAAACCGAATGAAACAAGCAAAACCGGGCAGTTGCTGTAAGATATTGAAAGAAATGTACGAAAAGAGAAAATGAATACCACAGTAGAATATATAAAGAAAGAAAGACTTGCATTTATATCGCGCCTTTCACGACCTCAGGGCATCCCAAAATGCTTTACAGCCAATTACATTAAAAGTGCAGTCACTGTTGTAATGTAGGAAACGCGGCAGCCAATTTGCGCACTGCATGGACCCACAAACAGCAACGTGATAATGACCAGTTAATCTGTTTTTTAGGTGTTGCTTGAGGGATAAATATTGGCCAGGACACCCCTGATCTTCTTCAAAATAGTGCCATGGGATATTTTACATCCACCTGAGAGGGCAGACGGGGCCTCGGTTTAACGTCTCATCTGAAAGACGACACCTCCGACAGTGCAGCACTCCCTCAGCACTGCACTGGAGTGTCAGTCTAGATTTTTGTGCTCAAGTCCCTGGAGTGGGACTATGAACCCACAACCTTCTGACTCAGAGGCGAGAGAGAGTGCGACCACTGAGCCACAGCTGACACCATAGTATAAATATTTTGCGGTTGATTTTAACTGCCTACCCACCCAGCGGGTTAAAATCGACTGGGTGACTTACGCGGCGATCGGCCATCTTGATCCCACCCTCTTCCATTTTAACCTGCTGTTCTGAGCAGGTGGCAGAGGCACCTGCCTGAAGCCGGTGGGATCCTTCTTTAAATATGCCGATCAGGTTCTGATGATGTTATCGGGCTCTGACAGTGACTTTAACTCCAACCTGAGCAGGGAAGCCACTGCAGCTTTCTGACCAGATAATGTCAAGCGAGAAGAGGATTGGAAGCAGTGGAGGCCATTCGAGGTAAGATTTTTATATTCCTTTGTGGGGCCAGGAGGATTAGGCGTGTAGACCTCGCCTGCCTGGGACTTTCACCCCCGCTACCCCTGTACCACCAGACCCCCCCTCAGAACCCCAGTCCCCACACTTACCCGAGTATAGGCAGGTGGCCAAGGGCTGCCCGAATCTCCGCAGTCTGGTGGCCGCTTCCCATCCACTTCCCACCCCTTCCGGCCGCACGCCAATGGTTAAAATTGGCCATGGCCACATTCTGCCGCCGGTGGGCAGGATTCTAATCGAAACCCGTGGTTACCCGCCAGAAACTGGCAGTTAAAATCGCCCCCCATCCCCCACCCGGCATCATGTTTCCATCATAAGTTACCACATAAACATGTAAAGGACACATCTAAAAAAAAGTAAATTTACTCTTGCATGAAATCTTTTGCAAGTGGTTAGACCCATGTGTTGCCACGGTGACAAGGTACAAGTCTGCCACAATTATGTCCTCCTACTGCAGAATGCTCTGCATGAACTAAGAACAATGTTACAAGATGGATTTCACTAGAATACATGGTTCAGAACACTTGGCAATGGATTTTGTCCTGCGGATAAAAAATTGAAATTTTTAATTTAAAAAAATAATGCACCCTTTGAAATGCTAATAAGCGTGAGGATAGTTATTTACAATGGACTCTGAGTTCTCAATTTTAAATTAACAACAGCAAAGGCAAAGGTTATGGGCTTGCATGCAACGTGAGTGGATTCTCAAAAGGTGGTTTATTTCTCTGCCACCCTTAGTTATAAATTACAAGAGAGCAGTTTTACTCTGATAGACTCAACTCTTCCAATGCCCCTCTGGTTGGCCGCCCACCTTCCACCCGCCGTAAACTTGAGCTCATGCAAAACTCTGCTGCCCGTATCTTAACTCGTACCAAGTCTCGTTCACCCACCACCCCTGCGCTCGCTGATCTACATTGGCTCCCGGTCCGGCAACACCTCGCTTTTAAAAATTCGAATCCTTCTGTTCAAATCACTCCATAGCCTCGCCCCCCCCCCCTCCCTATCTCTGTAACCTCCTCCAGCCCTACAAACCCCCGAGATCTCTGCACTCCTCCAATTCTGGTCGCTTGCGTATCCACAATTTTAATCGCTCCCCCATTGACGGCCGTGCCTTCAGCTGCCTGGGTCCTAAGCTCTGGAATTTCCGTCTTAAACCTCTCCACCTCTCTACCTCTGTCTCTTCCTTTAAGTCTGTCCTTAAAACCTACCTCTTTGACCAAGCTTTTAGTTACCTATCCTAATATCTCTTTATGCGGCTCGGTGTCAAATTTGACCGGATAACGCTCCTGCGATGTGCCTTGGGGTGTTTTGCTATGTTAAAGGCGCTATGTAAATGGAAGTTGTTGTTGTTGATACAATCTTCATATAAAGTTCTCCCAATGGCTCAGCAGGTTGTATTCGTCAGTAACTGGGCCGTAACAATTAGGAAAGTCCCCTTCTTGGTCAGCACTGCGTTAACTGATCTCAGCCTGTGCGGCAAAAATTGGCCTCCGTCTCCCTGAGCTCGAGAGGGGATAAAATGGGCGGGTCTCTCACTCCTGATGGCCATTCGCAAACCCCTGCCGTAAATGTGCACATGTGGATGTTGGGTAAGCGCTGAGCTTATTTTCCTCATCACCTCCCCCGCCCACCCGAAGCGCATTCTGCCTGGCCTGAACCCACCTGTATTTGCGGATTCAGATCATGAACTTAGGCCCCGATGCGCCCCAGCCGCAGGCCCACCCTTTGCCAGGACTTTGTGCCAGCAAGCAGGGTCGAAAGCCCAACCCAAGTCGCGGGGTCTTCTGCTGCTGTTCAAAAAACAGAAGGCCTCCAGTCTTGAAGATGTAATGGAGACCTGGAAAAATGTGCCTTCACCTTTTCAGGTCCTCCGTGGCCTTGCTGTCTGCTCCTCTCTCTTTTCATCTGAGGGCTGATGGGTACAAGGCTTAAGGCCTAACTCTTCCAGTCAATGGCCACCTGGCATTGGGGGAAGAAAATGAGGCAAAAGGTGCCATTATGCTCACTCTCAATGAAGCCATTGGAAATGAAAACCAGGAGAGCCGTAAAACGGGCTGCAGATTCGCTATCATCCGTTTTAAACTAACACTCAAAGTCAATTTACCCCCTGAATTTATATGGCACCTTTTATGTCCTCAGGATGTCCCACAGTGGTTCATAGCCAATGAATAACTTTTTGAAGTGTAGTCACCATTGTTAGGTAAGCTATTGCGGCAGCCAAATGTACGCACAGCGAGGTCCCACAAACAACAAATGAAATAAAAGTATGAAAGTTAGACAATAAGCTCGCTGACAGCAGATTAATTCTGGTAAACAACAACAACAACAACTTGCATTTATATAGTGCCTTTAATGTAGTGAAACATTACAAGCTGCTTCACAGGAGTGTTGTAATAGAAGATTTGACACCGAGCCACATAAGGAGATATTAGGACAGGCTTGGTCAAAGAAGTAGGTTTTAAAGTGCTTCTTAAACAAGGAGAGAGAGGTAGATATGCAGGGAGGTTTAGGGAGGGAATTCCGAAAATTAGAGGCTAGAATTGGAGGAGTGCAGAAAAGGCCTAGGCAGCTGAAGGCACGGCCGCGAATGGTGGAGCGATTAAAATTGGGGATGTGCAAGAGGCCAGAATTGGACCAGCCCAGAGAACTCGGAGGGTTGGAGGGCTGGAGGAGGTTACAGAAATCGGGAAGGGGCGAGGCCCTGGAGGGAGATGAGCAGCAGATGAGCTGAGGCAGGGGCGGAGACGGCTGATGTTACGGAGGTGGAGGTAGGCGGTCTTGGTGATGGAGGGGAGATGTAGTCAGAAGCTCAGCTCAGGGTCGAATAGGATGCTAAGGTTCCGAGCGATGTGGTTCAGCCTCAGTTCGTGGCCAGGGAGAGGGATGATGTCGATGGCTAGGGAATCAAGTTTGTGGCGGGGACCGAAGACAGCGGCTTCAGTCTTCCCAGTATTTAGTCGGAGGAAACATCTGCTCATCCAGGACTGGAAGTCGGACAAGCACCGTAACAAATCAGAGCCAGTGGAGGGGTCGAGAGGGGTGGTGGTGAGGTAGAGCTGGGTGTCATCAGTGTCCATGTGGAACCTGACGCTGTGTTTTTAGATGTCGCCGCCAAGGGGACAGATGAGAAATAGAAGGGGGCCAAGGATAGATAGGGCCACGGAGGCTGTGTGAAACTTTGACTTGAAAAGAATCTGCACAGCCATGTGGTGTGTAGATGGTTGGGTGTGATGGAAAATCCATCAATTAATCTTTGACTCAGTTTTGGGTGCAATTTTACAAGGAGGTATTTTTCTACGCTGCCTCATCTATGGGTATTTGCCGTAGGTAGACAGCTGTAGAACATATAACACCAGGAATTACTGGCAGATTGCTGAATATTTCCCTAAGCCAGTCTGGAGTTCAATGATAGGACTTCTTTGATACCAGTGGTGTTTAATGCCACTTTTTCAGTTATCTACCCCAGCATTTCAAATGAACGTCTTGGGGGGTGAAATTGGACATGGGCGAGCCACAATGGTCCTTTAATGGTCAACAAATGCAACTCCCCCAGTTTTGTGCCCCCGCCCACCGCTTCGTGGAAGCAGATGAGAAGATTGAAAAGTGTCTGAGGTCTGTGGCATTCCATCTTGTACCCAGTCAGCCTGAGGGAGCCTCTTAACAGCACCTTAAAGATCTGGTGGGTTGTAATTCTCACACAGTTTAAGAGAAAATCAGAGCGAGGCAGAAGAATATTGTGATCCCGTTGATTTATACTTTGAACATGTTGCTTAAAGCGCCACAAAGGGAAACGAAGACTTGCAACAAATCCACAGGCAACCATTGTTGCCAGCAATGAGCTAAAGCTATCAAAGGAGCAGCTCTGGAGCCCTGACCGTTTCACAGTCTTCTAATTCCTCTCAACAAAAACAACAGCAACTTGCACTTATAGAGTGTCTCTATAATGTGTTCAACATCCCATGGCATTTCACAGAAGAACAAAAAACGTGTGTGTTGGGCGGCGGGGGGGAAACAGACACCTGCAAGGTTAGGTGTGGTGAACCAAAATGTGGCCAGAGAGGTTTTGATGAGGCTTGTAAAGGACCTCCTCCAGCCCCCCAACCCTCCGAGATCTCTACGCTCCACCAATTCTGGCCTCTTGCGCATTCTCGACTTTCATCGCTCCAACATTGGCGGCCGTGCCTTCAGCTGCCTGGGCCCTAAGGTCTGGAATACACTCCCTAAACCTCTCCGCCTCTCCACCTCTCTCTCCTCCTTTATAACACTCCTTAAAACCTATCTCTTTGACCAAGCTTGTTGTCACCTGTCCTAATAGCTCCTTACGTGCCAAGTTTTGTTTGATAACGCTCCTGTGAAGTGCCTCGGGATGTTTTACTACGCCGAGGGCTGTGCCACCAATGGTGGAGCTCGGGGCGGGGTGGTGGAGCGGGACGCACATTCGACCACAGTTTGGAAAAGCAGAAGGTGGAAGCTGGGATGTAAGGACTGGAGGAATTTGCGGAAGTAGAGAGGGGCCGGGCTGTGATGAGGATTTTGATGTCAGTACATTGGGGGTCAGTGAGCCTCCTTAGATAGAACCAGAACCAAGGATGATGCCTTACCTCTGCAAACCTCCACTGACATTGCCTCTAGTCTGAATATTGGAAACGGAGGACGACTCAAACTTCGAAATAAAGCTTTTTCCTTCTGTTTATTATCTTTGTTTATCAGAATCTCACCATCGTTGCGGAAGCAGATTAGCCATTGCAATTATTCCAAATGACTAATATTATGAATGATTTTGGTCCTCAATATGAATATTAATATGAAAGTAAATCAACCTCTGTTCTACAATGGGGTACACATTCCCACGTGGAAGTTTTTACCCCCAGAGAATACAAGAAAGGGGGAAATATTCGGTACCTTAGCGCCTCCCGTTAGCTGGCGCTAATGGGGCGCTGATGCAGTAGCGCTGGGGCAAGGTGAATCCAGCGATGCACGGCAAATCCAGCCCCCCTCCGTTGGGCCATCGGGATGAGGTACCGCCGGGGACTTCAACGCCAGGCAGATCATGCCGTCAGTGAGCGTGTAACGCTCACTGGCCACCCGATCTGGAAAATTCATTGTCGCCACTTACCTTTGCGCCTCGACCTGACAGCGACAGGGAAAGCTGGCGTGCAGCTCCAGGAAGCTGGCTCCAGCGACGTTATTTAAAGGCATGAGCATTAATCGCTCCCAGCTGTCAGGGCAGGTTAGTTTCAATGGTTTGTTGTCAGTTTCACCCAGCAGAACAGTTCCTATGAGTAATTTCAAACTTTCTTTGTATCAGCAGTCTTCGGGCAACTACAAAGTAGCTACATTTGTTGTTCAAAGATTCAAACTGCTACACTTGGCAACATTAATGGGGGCTGTACTGGCCACCTCGCCCTCCAGGATCTATGGTGGAGGGAGCGTAGGCAGTGAGAAATATGGGAACATGTGCACAGAGGGATGAGGAGGGACATCAGGGCTCACACCAGGAGGCCTTACCCTCCGAGGGTATTCCGACAGCACTTCGCCTACCTTCACTGAAGCGACGAGCAATGTATTAGATGGCTCCACATCACCAAGGTGGTGGTCACAGAACTCTGCCACCTCCTCCAAACAGACCTCCAGCCTCACACCAGGATGACTTAAACCTCAGATCCCTTTTGCTCACCACATCCCCATCATACCATCCCCATCATACCATCCCTGTGTCATGCCATATCACAGCGTCCTCCTGGGCAGAAATAAGCGAGACCACAAAATATTGCAAACTCCATTAATAAATGTATGCATAATCATATCACACATATCACATTCATTCCAATATCTAATGACCCTTGTGCCTCCCATAGTTGAATAGCTGTCATTGTGGGCAACGTGTGAGATGTGGGTGTGAGTGTTGGTAGGTAGAGATTCTTGGTGGGTGAGTGCTGGGGGTCTGGTGCTTTGGGCAGTGTGTGAAGCTTGTGGTACAGATGGTGGTATGTAATATTTGTTGAAGCATTCAATCACCCTCACCACCCGAGTGAAAAGAAAAAAGAAAGACCTGCATTTATATAGCGCCTTTCATGACCACCGGATGTCTCAAAGCGCTTTACAGCCAATGAAGTACTTTTTGAAGTGGAGTCACTGTTGTAATATGGGAAACACGGCTGCCAATTTGCACACAGCAAGCTCCCACAAACAGCAATGTGATACTGACCAGATAATCTGTTTTTGTTATGTTGGTTGAGGGATAAATATTGGCCAGGACACCAGGGATAACTCCCCTGCTCTTCTTCGAAATAGTGCCATGGGATCTTTTACATCCACCTGGGAGAGGAGATGGGTTTAACGTTTCATCCGAAAGACGGCACCTCCGACAGTGCAGCGCTCCCTCAGCACTGCACTGGAGTGTCAGCCTAGCTTTATGTGCTCAAGTCCCATGGAGTGGGACTTGAACCCACAACCGTCTGACTCAGAGAACGAGTGCGCTACCAACTGAGCCACAGCTGACACCCTAAGTGAGGTGGATCTGCCATGAGCACACCTGCTTCAGTCCTCTGGCACCTTCTCTTGGTTGTGCTTCACCTTGCTGAGGCTGCTGCAGAGCCAGCAATGCTGAGAATGAGGTGCTGCAGCATCAATGAACCTCCCCTTTAAGTACTGGGAAAAGCCTATGGCAATGATGAGTTGCAATTGGACTGCACCCGATATTGGTCCACCCTTTAAGTGTAACGCCAATGAGCTAGGCCTTTAAGACTTGAATTAGCGCTCCAATCATTTCTTTGAGCAGTGAGAATGAATTTTTTGTGCATTCTAAAGCATTAGCGCCTGGCGCTAATTCTCAAACTTTTCTAATGATACCGCCCATTCCTGGACTATAATGAATTTCTAGCCCAAAGCTGCATAGCAGACTCACAGCTATCCTCGCCACTTACCACTGGTGACGTGTGTACAGGCTCAGGAGCAGCTAACCATCCTTAATGGGGAATATAGCATGGGCATAGGCTGATGTTGGCCACGGAGGTGGTTACTGACCTGTGGCACTTTTTGAGTGACAAGCTGCAGGGATGGGCTTTAGTCAACACTGCTCCATGTGGTAGTCAAGGGAAAGAAAGCACTGTGTTTCTATGCCAGTGGTAGCTTCCAGGTAGGGTTGCCAGCTCTGGTTGAATGTATTCCTGGAGGTTTCATCACATGATCGCCTGCTGCCAACTGCCCCGCTTCCACACTCCCACCGTTGGTTGTCTGATATGTCCACCCTCGTGGTGCACCGCCTTCCCATGCCAATTGCAATGCGTAAAGGGCCGCCTGTTAGCGCCAGTAGATGGCGCTACTGCGGCGTTGAGACCAGTATCGACAGGGCGAGGCGAATCCAGCGCCGCAGGCTAAATCAGGACTCACCGTAGCGCTGCCGGTAACAGCTATCACCGGGGACCTCAACGCCAGGGAGATCGTGACATCAGTGAGTGTACAAGGACGTTATTTAAAGGAATCATCAGTAATCACTCACACCTGTCAGGTTAGTGCAGTTTCAGTGGCTTTTTGTTAGTTTCAGCTACTGCAACAGTTTCATTGAGTAATTTCAAGGTTCTTTTGTATCAGGAGACTTGTTGCAAGTACAAAGTAGCTACATTATTCTTCAAAGATTTAAACTGCAACAGAGGGAGGAGGACGAGGAAGAAGAAGACGAGGAGGAAGAAGACAAGGAACAGGAGGGAGAGAGGAGGCAGCCAGACAATCGGGCTTTTGGACGGGTGGACTGTGTTGTGGTGTGCCACCTTCCTCCACATAGTGCGGCAGACTTGTGGCGAGGGTCTCCTGCCAGCTGGTGGGTGCAGGACTTCTCTCCAGCGCTAAAACCAATGCCTCCAAAGTTTCATGGGAAAACCTGCCGGCTCTCTCCCTGGGGCGGCGATCTGCTATGATGATATGTAAATAAGTGCTCCTTCTCCTTGTCCTTCTTCTTTTGGTTGTTGAGGCAGCTGCACAGCCAACAATGCTGAGAATGAGGTGCTGCAGCATCAATGAACCTCCCCTTTAAGTAGTGAAAAAAGCCGGTGACAATCATGAGTTGCGATTAGACTGCACCCGATATTGGTCCAGCCTTTAAGTGTAATGCCAATGAGCTTGGATTTTAGGGGTAGAAATTAGGTCGCGCCCCATTTGGGGCGCAAATATCGTCCGAGCGCAAATATTAGCGCCTGGCGCTAATTATCGGCACTGACAGGAAACTTCACTTTTACCGCCCCGGGAGGTGAGTGGAGCGCTAAATTAGGCGCTGCACACCTCTCTTAAGGCGCAAAGGCCTAGGAGTGAGGCGCTACCTCAGCGCATGAGCGCAGCGCAGCTGCTGCCAGTTAGCGAGGGAACACAGACACACTGGCGCCGGACACTTCTTAAAGCGGGGGGGGGCCACTTGCTCCCCAGCCACACCCTGCTCATTGCAGCCTTGAATCTCAGCCTGGAGAGACCTGTAATCCATTTTGCTGCCAAGCATGGAGAGGGTGAGAGAACGCGCTCATCGCTTCACCGAGCGGGCCTTGGATGCTCTGGTTGACGCAGTGGAGCGCAGACGATGCATGCTGTTCCCGGAGAGTGGCAGGAGGCCTTTGCCACGCGAGTTCAGAAGAGTGTGGAGGGAGGTGGCTCAGAGCGTCTCCTCCAGGAGCATGGTGCCCAGGACCCATGTTCAGTGCCGCAAAAAGTTCAACGACCTCACTCGGGTCGTCAGGGTGAGTGGCTTTTTCTCAATACCTCTCCATCCCTCCATCTCAACCTCACTCTATGGCCAGAGGGTCTTAAAACCCCAATGCACAACACTCATGCAACACCTATGGCCCTTTCATCAAACACACACACACATTCCACACTTTGCATACAGTAAGGGCTATTCACCTATGGGAGGCACATCAGGCAAGACCATGGCTGCATATTGTAAGGGCTATTCACCTATGGGAGGCACATCAGGCAAGACCATGGCTGCATATTGTAAGGGCTATTCACCTATGGGAGGCACATCAGGCAAGACCATGGCTGCATATTGTAAGGGCTATTCACCTATGGGAGGCACATCAGGCAAGACCATGGCTGTATATTTACTCAGATGCTGTCCTTTTTCTTGCAGGCTAAGCTGGCTCATAATCGGAGACAGCAGCAACGGACGGGTGGAGGGCGGCTTCAGCTGCAACCCCTCAGCGATCTGGAGGAGCGCGTCCACAGGATTGTGGCAAGCCGGGTGATCGGTCCCGTCGCCACTGGGGACGCCGACCCCGTTGTGGACAGCAATGGTGAGGTCATCACCTTTTTGTCCTCTGTCCTTCCACTTGTCCCTCACAATACCAGCCTTTGACACTTTCAATCCAACTTGCTAACTCGCTGCACTTATTCCTCCCTTACTGCCACCCTGTCCTCACGCTAAAGCCACTCTTGTACCTCCCTGCTTTCAGATGGTGATTCACCAGCTGAGGAGACGGGCCCTGAAGCTGCCACTGGGAGTGATGCTGCAGCTGAGGAGGAAGAGGAAGCCGGAGCATCAGTGCCACCCTCTCCCGAGGAAGCCCATGGCCACACTGGGAACACGCCTTCCCCGGAGGGGAGCAGGGGGGAAGGGGCTGATGATGGTGAAGCTCCAGGACCCAGCGGGCTGCAGCAACGCCATGGGGGGGGGAGGGAAGAACGGGAGCCTTCTCCCCAGAGGGAGAGTATGCCAGACACTCCTACTGCAATGGACGCAGAGGAGGAGCGGCTGATTGCAGAAATGAACAGCCAGGCGGTGGGCATGCACACTGAGCTCATGGGTGCAGTGGGAAGGGTGCCCGAATGCATTGAGGCACTGGCAAGGAGTGTGGAGCACTTCGCTGTAGCACAGGCGGATGCCACACTAAAGCTTAGTGCTGCAATTCAGTCACTGGCTGCCAGGAACCCATCTGAGACTGCTCTCATGCAGACTCAGATTGAGGCCACGCGAGCACTGACTGCTGCCATCCTCGATGGTTCGTGCACATGTCCCCGGGGCTGTCACCGCGCTGCAGCAGGCCAGCAATCTGTTCTCCGGCAAATTGCTCCGGATGCTGAAGTGCTGCCCCGTGGAAGTGCCAGTGTGTCGGGCGAGCAGGGAGTTGCTGGCCTCTCTCACGATGACAGCATTCCTGCTGCCAACACTGTCACTTCTCCACTGCACTTGCCACCGCCTGTAGGACAGACTGCTGCCGCCCATGCAGAGTTGGTGCAGTCTGCAGCCGGGCCCTCCAGGCCCAGAAGTGGTCGAGGCCGTCCTTCAGGGGCATCTGCAGTGTCAGGGTCTGACGAGCAGCAGCCTTCCACCAGCCTTGCTGCAGCCACTGAGGTCCCATTACGGAGGAGCAGTAGGGTTAGAAGGGGGGAAGTGCGCAAGGGAAGGAGATCACCCTCGAAGGGCAAAAAGTAGGAGGTGTGCCAAAATGCTGGTCATTTTTTTATTAAAGGCCGAGGTTCATGGTCCAACTTTTGTTTAGTGTTTTGGACATTATCTCCAGGTTGTGAGAACCAGTTATGTTATTGACTGTTTTTTTGTGTTTATTTCTATGAGTTTGTCATGAGGAATTGACACACACAGAGTTTGTAAAATAAATAAGTTTCTGTATTCAAAATATACATGGCTGGTGGTTGGAATTATTGGTGCCTTGGCCGGCTTAGGGGTTGCGTGCTGGGTTGATTAGTGTTTGTAGCAATGGCAGGGGCCCTAGAAGCGGCTTGCTATTAGTCGTTGACGGACGGCCCTTGCAGTTTGACCATTGTGGGCCGCCCTCCTGCCTTGGTGCTGCTGATGATCATCGTCCTCGTCCTGTTCCTCCTCTTCCTCCTCCTACTCTGGTGGTGCTACAAGGCCTGGTGGCATTGGCTGGGTCCTGAGGATTGCCATGTTGTGCAACATGCAGCACACGACTACGAAGTTCGAAACTTGCTCAGGCGAGTACTGCAGGGCTCCTCCGGAATGGTCCAGACAGCGGAACCGTTGTTTCAGCACGCCGATTGTGCGCTCAATAATGTTCCTGGTTGCTTGATGGCTTTCCTGGTACCGCAGCTCAGCAGGGGTGTTTGGCGTACGGAGCGGTGTCATCAGCCAGGTGCTCAATGCGTACCCCTTGTCCCCCAGAAGCCAACCAACTGGCTGATGCGGTGCCTCGAAAAGTTCTGCCACAGTAGTCTGGCGCAGGATGAAAGCATCGTGGCAGCTGCCCGGATAGTGGGCATTGACAGCGAGAATCACCTGTCTGTGGTCACAGACCAACTGCACATTCAAGGAATGGAACCCCTTTCTGTTCCTGAATTCCTCTGCATTCTCTCGCGGAGCACGCAAAGCCACATGCGTGCAGTCAATGGCGCCCTGCACCATGGGGAAGCCCGCTACCCTCGCAAAGCCCATAGCACGGTCATGCTGCTTGTCTGGGGTCATAGGGAAAGAGATGAAGTCTCGTCTCCTTCTGAAGAGGGCATTGGTGACCTGCCGGATGCAGCGATGCACCGCAAACTGGGAGATATTGGCGAGGTCCCCAACAGCAGCTTGGAATGAGCCAGTGGCGTAGAAGTTCAAAGCCACTGTGACCTTCACTGCCACCGACAGAGACGTCCTGGACCTCAGCTGAGGCTGCAGATCTGGCTGCAGCAGGTGGCAGAGCTCAGTGACCACCTCCTTGCTGAATCGCAGCCTTCGCAAACACAGCTCCTCGGACATATGGATGTAGGAGAGCTGTTCACGATATACCCTGGGAGGGTAAGCTCTCCTGTACATGCGCCTGATGGCCCTCCTCCGTCTGGCCATCATTGCCACTCTCTGTCTGCGTCTCACTATCCTCCGATTCAGCTGGAGCAGGACGACGCCCCCAATCATTGCAGCCCCCATATTCTCTTTGCCAGAAAAGTAATGAGGTACAGCAACTAAAGTAGCAACAAAGTTAGGATGAACTAGGCAAAACTACCTCACAAAGCGTTGAGTCAATGTAGAAGTCTCTCTCTCTCTCTCTCCGAATCTCTCTCTCTCTCTCAGAACGAGTGGTGCATAAATGTCGACCACAGAAAAAGACAGGAAGAGGCCCCCTTTAAATAGCGCCCCCCCCAGCCCCACACCGATTGATAACGTTCCAGTCTTCCGGTCGTTGGAAGCGCCAGGCGGTAAGGCAGGGGGCGCCACTCAATTTCCGCTCCGGGGCGCCCCAAGGGCGTTGCACCATGGAATGACGTCACAATCTGCGCGCGCAGGTGGTCGCAGCGGTAAGTTTTAGCGCCGCCGCACAATCTCAAGTTAAGTTCTCGAGCGGCGCAAACAGTGCTGCGCCCGGGCGTTAGCGGCTTAACGCCCCATTAGCGCCCTCTTAAGGCGCTAACGGGAGGCGCAACCAAGTGAATTTTTCCCCCTTAGACTTGATTTAAGACTCCAATCAATTTATTGAGCAGTGAGGGCGAATTTTGTGTGCAGTCTAGAGCATTTTAGCCTGGCGCTAATTCACCATCTTTTGTCCTAACACCGCCCATTCCTTGGCTCTAACGAATTTCTGGCCTAAAGACTCTTCATTACCCAATTGGATGATTCTTGACTGTCAGTCAAACAGCCTTCTTTCCCATCTCTACTATTTTTAGAACTAATAAACAGAACTGCTCAAGCAAAATGAAAAAAAAACACACCATTTTTTTTAATGCCCAATGATTTTCCTCCAGTGTTGCTTGCAGCAGTGTCCTGGAGATTAATCTTCAATACCTCCAGACTCCAGGCCACTCTTGGAGGGTTGGCAACCCTACTTCAGGCCCTAACAGGAAGCATCACAGGAGTGAGCAATTATTCACACCACATAGCCATAAAACAGGTGGCGAACAGGTTGTTTGACCATACCTATCAGTACGCCAACGTTGGTCTGGAGCTGCATCTGCAATCCCAAAGGATTCTACCAATTTTGTATGGTTCTTACGGTTCAGGGATTAATCAACAACATCTATGTGATCATTTGGGCAACATCCAGCAATGCTGAGGTTCACAAAAATCAAAAAGGGTTTGATATGTGACCACTGATATAGGATCACGCGCAACCTGTAGACCAAGGCTGGGGTGCTCTTACACTGAGGGTGATGTCTGGACCAGCATAGTCATCCAGTAAGCCTTTGGTGTGCTAAAGTAGTGCTTCAGGTATTGCAATTACATAGACATTACAACACAGAAACAAGCCATTCGGCCCAACCAGTCCATGGGGGTGTTTACTCTCCACATGAGCAGTAGTCCTAGTCTCATGTGCCTGACCTGCTCCCATATCCCCTTCTGCTCCTTTCCTTTAACCACCTAACTAACCTATTCTTAAATGTTGACATAGCCTCTGCTTTAATCACTAACTCTGGTAGTGCATTCCACAGTCTCACAACCCTTTGTGTAAAAAGGTTTGTTCTGCTTTCGGTCCTGAAGCTCTTCGATTTAATCTTAAATCCCCTCATTCTAGATGCCTCAATCACTGGAAACAGTCTGTTTCTATCTACTCTGTCCTGTCCTTTCATAATTTGAAAATCCTCTATCAAATCACTCCGTAATCTCTGCTGTTTTAATTAAAAGAGCCCCAATTTTTCAAGTCTTTCTTTGCATTTGTATTTCCTCATACTGGCAGCATCCTAGAAAATCTGTGTTGCATTCTCTCTGTTGCCTCAACATCTTTCCTATAGTGCGGAGCCCAAAACTGCACACACTACTCCAAGCTGTGATTTTACTATGGTTTTATATAGATTCACCATTCTTGACTTCTGTATTCTATACTGATTGCCATAAGGCCTAGTACAGTCCCCAACGACATCAATGGAACTGAATATTGGGTGGGGTATTATGACTGACAGCCCATTGGGTAACGCCTGTTTTGCGCTACTGCCCATATTTATGTGGATATGTGAAATGGTATATTTATTTATGTGCAAAGACAATGTAATGGGAATGGGTGCCATCAGTTGAATGGGTGAGATGAATTTGTGTGTAAATGTGTGAATGCTCACATCACTGTGCTCTTGTGCTCCTGTGGATGCCAGTCTACCTGTAGATACCGTGCTCCCCAGGGATGCACCGGGTTGTGAAGCACCACTGTCTAATTCTGGGGAAGAAGAAGGCCCTCTGCCTTAAGCAGCGATTCACCAGCATCAATCCCAGGAGCTTCCCAAGGTGTACGTCCCACTGACACTTGTGCTGGGCTTGTTTTTTTGCACAGATCCGTGGCCAACATGACAGCTAAGCAACAAATTCTGCACACTGCCCAACCTCGGACTGTAGAAGGGTATATCTCCATAAGAATCATTATCTGCTGGAGCACGGAATGATACACCCATATGAATTCTTACGATCCTCCCTGTAGGATTGCTCCTAATGAGTCAATGCTGGCCCTCACAGCCTCCTGCCTGGCTCCCAAAGGCTTCAGTGTGAGCATCCATTTGAGATATGAACATCCGAACAGTGATGGACACGGGTCCATCCAGCCTGTCCCCCTCCACTCCGACACTAATAACAACAACTTGCATTTATATAGCGCCTTTAATGTAGTAAAACGTCCCAAGGTGCTTCACAGGAGCGTTATCAGACAGAAATTGACACCGAACCAGAGGAGGAGATATTAGGGCAGGTGACCAAATGCTTGATCAAAGAGGTAGGCTTTAAGGAGGAAATAGGTAGAGAAGCGGAGAGGTTTAGGGAGGGAATTCCAGAGCATCTAGATGGCTGAAGGCACGGATGCCAATGGTGAGGCGAATGGAGAAGCAGAAGATATCTTACTTTATGTTTATGTTGTTAAGTGTGTGTCTAGATATGCTTACATACTTCAGATAGTGTATCGAGACCCTTCCTACTGTCTTACTGTGCTAAGACTCTGGGCGTGCTTTATGCAGCTGATGAGTTCTGGGCTGGATGAGAAAGTTCCTGGTGAGGCCTTCACAACTGCGACACTCTCTAAACTGCCAATCCATGTCTTGCCATTTTGCAGGTTGAATAAAAGTCTTCATCCTGGTTCATCACAGAAGACACTCAACTGACTTCTGGCAGCCCATGGAGCAAGCGACTCTGCTCATGGGACAAAGACGTTTAACGGGAGATCGGTCCAGGATTTTTCAAATTATGAGCGGTTTTGACAAGGCAAGGTGGGGAAAACTATTTCCACTGGCTGTTGAGTTTGTAATTGGATGGCACAAATTTAAGATCGTCATCAAAAGAATGAAGGGAGTGGTTAGGAGAATTTTTTTTTAGCAGAGGGTTTTTAGGATTAGGAATGCCTGACCAGAAAAGTGGTGGAAGCAGAATCCATAATAGAGAAGTGGATAAATATTTGAAAAGGAAAATGTTAAAGGGTATGGGGAAAGGGCAGGGAAATGGGATTGAGTGGCTAGCTCTTTCAGGGAGCTGGCAAAGGCACGACAGGCTGAATGGCTTCCTCCTGTGCTGAAAAATTCTATGAACGTTAACACTTCACCCTATCAGATATTAAACTATCGGACAATGGTGAATGATCAGTTAAATCAAGGTCAACAGACTTTGACCGGTATTACAGCTTACCTAGAACAAAGGCATTTGGTTGAGGAACATTATTAACTAGTGGGACCCATTACATAGAATATACAACATAGAATTATATAGAATATACAATACAGAAACAGGCCATTCGGCACAACCAGTCAATGCCGGCATTTATGCTTCACTCGAGCCTCCTCCCATCTTTCCTCATCTAACTCTATCAGCACAACCCTCTATTCCCTTCTCCCTTATATGCTTATCAAGCTTTCTCTTAAATGCATCTATACTATTTGCCTCAACCACTCCCTGTGGTAGCGAGTTCCACATTCTCACCACTCTCTGGGTAAAGAAGTTTTTTCTGAATTCCCGATTGGATTTCTTGGTGACAATCTTATATTGATGGCTTCTAGTTTTGTTCTTCCTCACTAGTGGAAACATTCCCTCTGTATCTACTCTATCAAAACCTTTCATAATTTTAAAGACCTCTATTAGGTCACCCCTCAGCCTTCTCTTTTCAAGAGAAAAGAGACCCAGCCTGTTCATCCTTTCCTGTTAGGTATAACCTCGCATTTCTGGTATCATCCTTGAAAAATCTTTTTTTGCACCCTCTCCCGTGCCTCTATACCCTTTTTATAATATGGCGACCAGAACTGTACACAGTACTCCAAGTGTGGTCTAACCAAGGTTCGATACAAGTTTAGCATAACTTCCCTACTTTTCAATCTAGAAATAAACCCTTGGTTTGCTTTTTTATGGCCTTATTAACCTGCATCGCTACTTCTTGTGATTTGTGTATTTGTACTCCGAGATCCCTTTGCTCCTTTACCCCATTTAGATTCTTATTTTCCAAGTAGTATGTGACCTCCTTATTTTTCTTACCAAAATGTAAGATAAGAAATGTATTCTGATGGCCTTATTCATATTCTCCCTTTCTCTCTATAGAAGGGATGTCTCTCTGTGGGCTGGGTATCATCAGATACTTATTAAGTTAACCTATGACCTAACATTGTGAGGCTCCATGTGTTTGTATTTACTGTTCAACGGGATGCTTTGCTTTCTTTGTGCAAGCGATAAGTACATTTTCCTGGCTTGGAAGTGGGCTGAGATCTGAAACGCAACATACATTGCACAGCTATTTGTGATCATATCCTTATGGTCCTGTTGAGACATGCCCCCTGAGATACAATTGTTGTCTAAACATCTGAATGTCTCCTTACTGAGCATCAGTACCTTTGCTGAAGAGAGTTGGGACATATTCAAGGAAGAGTGCCAAGGCTGTCATAGGAGCTAACTTTGTGTACTCGTTATATACAGTGGCACCCGCCTAGAAACAGAGTTTGAAGGTAAAACAATAGTTCTTGAAAAGGAACATAAATATCATGGTGGGAAATTCTGAGAGCATGTGGAGAACAGCTCTGTACTTTAGTCCCTGCTTCGGTGGAGACCAACTTTAGTGTGGAAAACAAATATAGAATGAAAATAGGGACAAACCACTCTATCTCTTAACATATACTATGAGGAAACAGTAACAGGTTTGCTCTATCTCAGCCATTGAAGTTCTGAACAGGTAATTCTTGCAGGGCTATAAAGTATTGGGGTCGATTTTAGGTGACCGACCTGTGGAAGGAGCTGGCAGCCGAATGGGGAGAAGAGAACGGAGCCATTGTGAGGCCCCGACCTCATTAAAAATGGGAGCAGCGAGCTCTGGGCGCCAAACGAGAGTCCTGCTGCAGCTCGGTGGATTCAGACTGGCCCGATATTGGGTAGCTGGAGGTTGTCGGGCCAGCAGCAAGCTAAGTCCGGGGCGGGGTGGGTGGGAGCGGCATTGTCGCTATTACGGAGGTGGGGGTGAGGGGGGGGGGGGGGAGCCCAGCGTGGCAGCGGCCCAGATTATTTCTGTGGGGCGGGAAGAGCAATGCTGCTCCCACAATAATAATTTAAAACTTACCTTTCCAGGGCCTCTTCGGCCTCATCGGCCGTGAAACCGGTCAGAGAGTGCACAGCGCAGGCTCCGACCAGCTCTATCCTAAAATGCCAAGCGGGGTCCTATGTATGTCATAGGACCATGATTTGCATATTAAAAGGTACTCATTGACGTAAGAAAACTACTAGGCACTTGGTCTAAGTGTTAAACAAAGCTTTAATCAACTGTTTTTCAACATGGAGATCTAGTCGTATCCTTCACTAGTTCCTATTAAAGAATGTCCTGAGCAAGCTGGGCCCATGCCCAAGTATTTATACTCTCCCTGGACAGCGCCACCAGCAGGCCGCCCCGTATTATTTCATAAGTCATTTCCACATGAATGACAAGATTCATGTCACTCATTGCCTGAACAGGCAGGCGCTTCATCCTCCCAGTGCTAGTGAGAGTGGAAGTGGGCCAATGGCTGGCGCTAACGGGGTGGACCCTATTTAGAGGCCATTACCACCCCTTTAACACCAATTTCAGCAAAGTTAAAATCGCCCCCCATTAATTGAGCGCTAGATCAGCTTTCACGAGAAGCTAGCTGTACAAAGATCAATCCCCCCATCCCCCGCAGCGTACCTTTAAAGGTTTCCTTTTTTTATATGGATGCACGAATCACCACAACTTAGGAAAGTAGAAGTATACGGACGTGGATGCCAAAATCTTTCTTTAGATAGAGCTGCCAAGTGGGAACATACTATAAAAGCAGAAAATCCGGAAGATTACCTCATAAAGTACTATAGAAAAACACTGACTACATTGCCTTGCCTTTAGTATATTTGTACAATCGCATTTATATTGATGTAAGCGGTAGTCAAAGTGGGCCAGAACATTCTGGAATGGCAGTGCTCTTTGAGCCTGTTCTGGAAAGTAACTTCCATCCGCCATTTTCTCCCTTTTCACTTTGGGTGCAAATAAGTTAGTCTGTTAAACCTTTTTCCAAGTAATATCTCACCTGCCTTACCAGGAAATAAGTTTTTAGATAATCAGTTGATTTATTTTTTAAATCTCCAAATGATAGGAGATTTGACATCGGCTTTAGAGATTCATCCAGTCCTCTATTCATCATTGCAGGATTTGAAAAAAAAGATTAAAGTGCTTTTTTACATTTTTATGCTGGAAGGATTCGGGTGGCAGGAGGTCTTCGAGAAGATCCCTCACAATAAAAGGCAGCAAGGCAGTGGAAGAAACCTAGGTCGAAGGTTAGGATTTCCCCCTGAATCAAATGGAGATTAAATTATTTTACTTATCCGCAGCATTAGAAAAGGTGCCTCCTCCCACATTGTGCCTGATCGCATTTCTCAGCAGCGATCCAAAACTGTTGACCAAAGTCTTGGCCATGTGAATAGAGAATCTTTCTTGTAAGCCAGTTCACCTGGATCAAACTGGATTGATCAAAGGCTTTCACTCAATGGATAACATTAGTAAGCTTTTAGATGTGGTCCACCATTTGACAGAGCAAACAGAATGCTCTGGTGCTCTCTCTAAAAGCCAAAAAGGGCTTCAAATGGGCCCACTGCCAGTTTGTCTTGGCAGTGGTACAGAAGCTAAGAATTAGGAAAGCATTTATAAAATCGATAGCCACCTCCTGCTCACTACCCAAAACAGTGGTTCACATGAATGATCTTGATTCCCTATCATTCAAACTGCAACGTGATACAAATCAGGATTGTCCTGCTTTGACCCCTCTGCTCTCTGCTCCAATGGCTATGACTTATTCAGTAGCCATACCATTGCGAACAACTTGGGAACCTAGCAAAGGCAGAAGCACATCAACACAAACCAATGACCTCAATCCCTAACCAGCTAAGTAATATATAAATAATATTCACTCATGTCACTACTGCATGGGTTGCCAGTTACTGTTTGGTAGAGCTTCCTATTGAAGAGGACTGAGAAAGATTTCATCGACTGTTGGAATAATGTTACTCTCTCTACTGGCTCCACCAATGCCTTAGTTAGTTGATCCAGCAAGTAGCTCAGCATAAATACCAAGAAGGTCCTAGATTCAATCCTGGTCTGTGTTGAGTTAGTTAATCACAGTCAAGACCTAGTAGGTCATTACAATTTGTCTCAGTGTCCCTATCTTAGGGAGAGGAAATAAAATCAACCAGGGTTTCAACTCCTAATCACTGTCCACTGACCGTTGTTGGATGTGTGTGTACGTGTGGGCACCAGCCGGGGCCAAGATAAAGGTTGGCTGTGATGACCCTATAGTTGGATGGTCCTCTGACACTCAATGAATAGTGGCCACATGGGTGAGGTATCAGAAGGTGGCTATTGTATTTGGAGTCATATCCCAAAGCCAGAGCCTAAGTCAATGCCTTAGATGAGGAGGAGAACGGAAACAATTGGCATGAAAAAAATACTCTTATTATTGAGGGATTATATTGAGGGAACTGCTTGCCAGTTGCTAAGACATTCAGGGGTAAAAATTCACTTGGTTGCGCCTCCCGTTAGCGCCTTAAGAGGGCGCTAATGGGGCGCAAAGCCGCTAACGCCCGGGCGCAGCGATGTTTGCGCCGCTCGAGAACTTAACTTGAGATTGTGCGGCGGCGCTAACACTTACTGCTGCGACCACCTGCGCGCGCAGATTATGACGTCATTCCATGGTGCAACGCCCTTTGGGCGCCCCGGAGTGGAAATTGAGTGGCGCCCCCTGCCTTACCGCCTGGCGCATCCAACGACCAGAAGACTGGAACGCTATCAATCGCTGTGGGGCTGGGGGGGGCGCTATTTAAAGGGGGCCTCTTCGTGTCTTTTATTGTTGGTGGCATTTTTGAACTACGCATTCTGAGAGAGAGAGGGAGAGACTTCTGGAGAGATTCAACGTTGTGTGAAGGAGTTTTGGGTACTGAGCAGCACTTTGCAGGTTCATTTTGATTTGCCATTCCTTGTATCGATTTAGCAGAGACTGTGGGAGCTGCACTCTGAGCTCTTTCCCTGGTACTCTCCATTGTTCTTTCCAGCACATTTGATGTGCAAGTCTCTCCAGGCCGAGATTCAAGGCTGCAATGAACAGGATGTGGATGGAAAGCAAGATTAACCATCCCCTTTAAGAACTGGCCCGTGCCATTGTGTGTGTGTTCCATTGCTGACTGACATTACATGAGCTTCGCCAGCGCTCTGAGTTAGCGCCTCACTCCTTGGCCTTTGCGCCTTAAGACAGGTGTGCAGCGCCTGCTTTAGCGCTCCACTCACCTCCCGGGGCGGTAAAAGTGAAGTTTCCAGTCAGTGCCGATAATTAGCGCCAGGCGCTAATATTTGCGTCCAGACGATATTTGCGCCCCAAATGGGGCGCGACCTAATTTCTACCTCTCAGAATTGACAGGCAGCACTAATCATCTCTGCCCATTGCTTGGACCGATACCAAAAATCTACTTAAAATGAATACACTCCCATGACTGTTACTTATTAATCTGTAGGTTAGTGAACTTTCAAAAATAAAACACTGAGGGGGAAAAATTAGGTCGCGCCCCATTTGGGGCGCAAATATCGTCTGGATGCAAATATTAGCGCCTGGCGCTAATTATCGGCACTGACTGGAAACTTCACTTTTACCGCCCCGGGAGGTGAGTGGAGCGCTAAATCAGGCGCTGCACACCTGTCTTAAGGCGCAAAGGCCAAGGAGTGAGGCACTAACTCAGAGCGCTGGCGAAGCTCATGTAATGTCAGTCAGCAATGGAACACACACACAATGGCACGGGCCAGTTCTTAAAGGGGATGGTTAATCTTGCTTTCCATCCACATCCTGTTCATTGCAGCCTTGAATCTCGGCCTGGAGAGACTTGCACATCAAATGTGCTGGAAAGAACAATGGAGAGTACCAGGCAAAGAGCTCAGAGTGCAGCTCCCACAGTCTCTGCTAAATCGATACAAGGAATGGCAAATCAAAATGAACCTGCAAAGTGCTGCTCAGTCTGCGCGCGCAGGTGGTCGCAGCGGTAAAGTTTAGCGCCGCCGCACAATCTCTAGTTAAGTTCCCGAGCGGCGCAAACATCGCTGCGCCCGGGCGTTAGCGGCTTTGCGCCCCATTAGTGCCCTCTTAAGGCGCTAACGGGAGGCGCAACCAATTGAATTTTTACCCCTAAACCTTTTCCATCTTTCACCGATTCTGACCTTTCACAGTTACAAAAACACCTTCAGTGGCCCACCATAATGTATGGAATGATGTGCAAATATATATGGCCACTCCCTAGGACACTCCATACCTTTCCCAATTGGATAGACCTTGATTCCTTACCTATTGGTTCAGATCCTGACTCTATATTACAACATAAAGGAGCTATTGATTTTATGCAGAGTGACACACTGATTTCATACAGTCAAGCCTGCACTTGCTTTGATGTGATCAAACTCCCAAGGCTGCAAAGTCTCGTGAAGTAAAACTCACAATCTACTGTTTAACCATCTCCTGTTCACATGAATTTAGAATGAAACTAAGGTTAGTCTGGTACAGCAGTTCCATTACCTTCTATAAAACAGTTAAGATTTGCGATTCTTGGGCAAGAGATTGAACCAATTATCAAAGGAAGGTCACTGTTGGTCAGCTGGCCTTGCTCTCAATCTGCAGGGAAAAAAGACTTACAATGAAATGGTATACACACAATAGACTACTTGGTCTACAGGGTTCACTTTGGCAGTACAAAGAAGGTTCACTCGGTTAATCCCGGGGATGAGGGGGTGGACATATGAGGAGAGGTTGAGTAGATTGGGACTCTACTCATTGGAGTTCAGAAGAATGAGAGGCGATCTTATTGAAACATATAAGATTGTGAAGGGGCTTGATCGGGTGGATGCGGTAAGGATGTTCCCAAGGATGGGTGAAACTAGAACTAGGGGACATAATCTTAGAAGAAGGGGCTGCTCTTTCAAAACTGAGATGAGGAGAAACTTCTTCACTCAGAGGGTAGTGGGTCTATGGAATTTGCTGCCCCAGGAAGCTGTGGAAGCTACATCATTAAATAAATTTAAAACAGAAATAGATAGTTTCCTAGAGGTAAAGGGAATTAGGGGCTACGGTGAGCGGGCAGGAAGTTGGACATGAGGCTGAGTTCGCATCTGTCAGGGCCCTGTGGGTGGCGGAGCGGGCCCAGGGGCTGAGTGGCCGGGTCCTGCTCCTACTTCTTGTGTTCTTTAGATTTGAGGTTAGGATCAGATCAGCCATGATCTTATTGAATGGCGGAGCAGGCTCGAGGGGCCGATTGGCCTACTCCTGCTCCTATTTCTTATGTTTCTTATGTAAATCCCAGTAGATTGCTGGTGAGAAGCCAAGGAGAACTGGACCACATCTGCATAAGCTCTGGGCTTGATCAAAACTCAACTGTTTCTTGAACGTGTCATTGCACAAGTTCACATATTAACGTCCTCTGGAAGCAAGTGTGTTGTGACTTGGACCTCCTATTTGGAGGTACAGATAACAATGATAGCTGCAGACCCACCCTGCATAATTAACGGGATTAACGGGACATCTTTTCTTTGCAATAGGTTGAGACTAGGTGGACTATCTGACAAACTTCCTTTCTCAACTCCCCTGGAAACCAAATAAACCTGTAGGTTTCTTTTGCTACTCTGGGCACTAAGGCTAAGATACGACTTTATCAGGCCTCTGCTCTTTGGCTTCTTTAACATTATTGGTTTCAGATTAATTATTTGCATAACTCCATTGATTGATCAATTCTGTCCCTGATATTATCATGACATATACACACACACACACATATATATATATATATATATATATATGTATAAAATACTGTGCCAACTGTGGCTCAGTGGTAGCACTCTAGATTCTAGGTCAGAAGGTTGTGGGTTCAAATCCCACGCCAGAGACTTCAGCACATAATGCTAGGCTGACACTTCAGTGCAGTACTGAGGGAATACAACTGTCAGAGGTGCCATCTTTCAGGTGAGAGATTAAACTGAGGCCCTGTCTGCTCTCTCAGATGGATCTCACGGCACTATTTGAAGCAGAGCAGAGGAGTTCTCCCAGTGTCCTGGACAATATTTATCCCTCAACCAACATCACAAAAATAAACAGATTGTCTGGTCATTATCACATTACAGTTGGTGGGACCTTGCTGTGTGCAAATTGGCTGCTGCATTTCCTACATTACAACAGTGACTACACCTCAAAAAAGTACTTATTTGGCTGTAATGTGCATTGGGATGTCCTGAGGTCATGAAAGGCGCTATATAAATGCAAGTCTCTCTTTTTATTATGACATGAACACATGCTCTTATGATTTTCATAATCAGTTACGGATGCCACTTGATTTTGCCATTGTGTGCTCCCCTCTAATAATTCCTGACACTGCCTGCCCATTGTCACTCTTCCATTCAGGTCTTCTCATACACGATCCCAGTATTTTAGATCTGGCCTTCCTTATAGTCTTTTCTCAGATGATGCCCATTCCATCATCCTTTGATGGTGTCAGTCTTCAGCCAGCATGGGGCTACTTTAAGAGAGTCTGTCCCATGGTTATTAAACTCCCGAGGCTAATTTTAATTTTTAGCGATAGTGTAAAATTGGCAATATCAGATCGGCTGCCCATTATACACCTCCCCCAATTTTCCGTTTCCTATATTACAACATTGACTACACTTCAAAAAGTACTTCATTGGCTGTAACATGCTCTGGGGCGTCCTGAGGTTGTGAAATGCGTTATATAAATGCAAGTCTTCTTTTCTTTTTTACACTACCGCCAAAAGTTAAAATTACCTCTCTCAATTTTACCCACCACTTTCTTTAAATACATTAAGATCTAATATAACCGTCACCCCATTGGCCTCAATTTTAACTCCAGGTGGATTCCCCGCTCAGGCCTGAGTTAAAATTACAATCGGGTTTCAATGATGTCATCGGGCTGCAACATGCATATGTAAAGAATGACCCTGTTGGCTCCGGGCGCGTGTCCTTGCTGCATTCTCAGGAGAGCAGGTTAAAATTGCAGATGTTGCGATCATGGCGGCTTTCGGACAGGTAAGAGCCAGGGCAATTTTAACTGCCCGCCCGCCAGGTTTCTGCTGAGCGAGTAGGGTTAAAATCATCCCCAATCAGTGTAATTTTGAACTATTCTCATTTATTCCTAAACTTAATATGCGTAGTTCAAAAAAACAACAATCTTTACACAAAATCCCTTGCTCACAACAGCTTTAAGAATGAAAACAGACAACTGAAGTTCAATCTGCTAGATAGCACTGATTGGCAGACTCCCTCCCATTGAGAAAACTGGCCTGGCATATGAATGGTTAGCTTTGCATTCAATCAAAGTCCAGCCAGCCAAGAGGTCGTGAGAGAGAACTGCACAAGGTCTAATTAATGAGTAAGTTTCAAAGACTTCCTTCAGGTGAGGCACCGCCCAAGAAGATAAATCCTGTCACTTTATTAATATATTACTCAACCTCTCTGGCTGCAACTCTAATCTCTTGACTTTCTTAATCAGCAATCAACACTTTCTATAAAAGAAACATCAAAGGCTCAGGTTCAGTTGCTTGTGCTAATACGATAAACGTCAGTGCATTTGCAAGGGCTCTTTATAAAGTTCATGTTGGGCTTGCCAAACTTTTTGTGCGCCTGCTTACAGACTGAAATTACTACTAGTGTGATTTATATAGTACCGAGAGAATAATCTGAATGTGAAAAATAACAATTGACACCGTGATTAAATGAAAAAGGGAGAGAAAGGTTCTCACGGAGGGTTTAACATAAAGCTGTTTCCCAACTTTGTGTAATAGAGGGAAAAAAAAGTGAGTAAAGAGATCCGGTATGTGATAGAAACTTTTGAAGTGGTGCAGGTGTGTAAACACAACAAGTAATTGTAAGCTTTGGTTTTAAAGAGGAATTCCTGAGATATTTGTGCTTCACATTAAAATGCCATAAACAGCACCTTGAGAACAAAAATTAAAGATCGTGCACACCTTCCGACTACTTTGCCTGGGCTGGAATTCAAAAGCAGGGTGAAAAAAATGACATTTTCAGCATAAAAACCATTTAACAAAATACTAACTGACACAGAAAAAGAAGTCCCATGTGGTTTCTTTTAAAATTCCATTGAAACGGTGGAGTGTAATTTGTTTTGGTGGTCTCGTGCTTTGGCTTAAAATGAATGCATTCGCAATGCTTGGATCAATATGGATCAAAGGTAGTGACAGCACAGCCCATTATTGGGTGAACCTCCAGTGCGCTCTTATAACATTCCTCAGTCTGCCATTTTAGCACAGGCACTAAACCATTGCAAGAAGAGTGCTCGTCTCAGAAAATATTTTATTGCTGAGGAAGGAAGGAAGGAATAAAATAATTATGTGACCCATTTAACAATGTGTGCCTCCTACTAACGTTACGTGACAGACTGCTTTATTCCTCCACCCCTTTCGAAATCCAGAAGTTATCCCCTTTATGCACAATAAGCTTGCATTTAATGACCTTAGAACCTCTTTTAACTAGCTTAAGCGCCGTTAAACAAGCAAGAAATGAAATTCCTTGTTGTCTCTGAAGTCAATTTATTTCTGTGAATCGGCAACAGCAGCACGAAGAGCACTCAGCAGCGTGCGCGCTTTAAGTGACCGATTCGCTAACCAAATGGAACCATAAGAGCATCATTGACATTGGGAAAGGCCTGTCCAAAAACAACGCCCCTCAGCTGTGGGACAGGTGCTCACAAGTTCCTAGCTGAAGTTATTGGCTACAGACAAATCGTAGTGGTTGCCACAGTAAAGTACTTGGCATTTGCCGTACTGACACCCACCTGTCGGAACTCCTGGGCAAGCCAATGTTGAGGTACCCAACAAACAGGAGTAATACAAACACTGGACCTTGCACTACGCCAAATTACCCAAACCCCTCCCCCCCCCTCAACACCCCGATAAAAACAAAGACCAATTCCTTTCCCTCCCAACTGAGTTAATCTTTTTAAGTGTTTTGTCAGACATCCCCACAGGTTCCCCCAACCATACAATCAGAATTGAGGAAACTTGCAACATTTTGAAACACGCTCTTGTCAATTTCACCCCCAGCGGCACTTTGCAACTTGAAGTCAATGGAAAGGAAAATTGGGTGCAGCATATATTTGGTGGAAGGGGCTAATTCGCCTGTTGTGCCCCCCTCAAAGTTGGATTTTGCCCCCTATGGGGCCCTTCAAAACTTAGAGCACTAAGTCCCAGAATCTGTAATGTCATCAATGGCTTTTTGAAGGTAGAGTGCCCAATTGTGCACAATGTCCACGTTGTGCTTTACCAATGAGTTGTATAGGGTTATCTAACCTGTATTGAGTTTTAATCAAATACCTTCAAGATGAATCCCTGTCTATGAGTAACACTGTTGATAGCCTTACATTCACAAAGAGGGGTAGGGGAGGGGCAAGGGAAGGACTTGGGGAATTTATTCTGGTGAACGGCTGATTCATTTTGATGGGTTAAATTATGGCTCAGATTTTCACAATTCCTTTGATGTGTCAAAGAGGTAGCATTGATAACACTGGATCTTTGAGAGCTAATCTCAAGATACGCTCTGCTTTTTGCACGACAGTTGCAAATACACACTTGTTGCATATTTACAGCATATGTGCCGAGAACATTCTATTCTAAAGAATGTGGAGCTGATCATGATTCAGACTCAAAGTAAATCTTATCATTAGATTTCTACTTGGCTGCAAAGCAGCAGCTTTGCACCACACTGCCATTTTCTTTGGTGAAGAGAAACCCAGCTTAATTTAGTAATTTAATAGCACCTATTGTGTTTAGGGAAGCCACAAGCATAAATGTGAAGAGATTAAAAGAACAAGAGTACAAGATTGTGAAAAGGCCACCCATTCCGTCCATCATTTATTTGTTTTCTTTCCCCCATAGCGTTCTCCCCATCTCTCCTGAAGGTGCTGACTCATGCTGGAGTACAGTTCCATGAGCATTAATGACCTCATCCAACTGTTTAATCTCCAAACTAAAGCATTAGTTCGGCCCCAGATGGAGTATTGTGTCCAATTCTGGGCACTGCACTTTAGGAAGGATGTGAAGGCTTTGGAGAGAGGATACAGAAGAGATTTACTAGAATTGTTCCAGGGATGAGGGATTACAGTTAAGTGGATAGACTGGAGAAGCTGGGGTTGTTCTCCTTAGAGCAGAGAAGGCTAAGAGATTTGATAGAGGTGTCTAAGATCATGAAGGGTTTAGATAGAGTAAATAAAGAGAAACTGTTTCCAGTGGCTGAAGGGTCGATAACCAGAGGGCACAGATTTAAGGTGATTGGCAAAAGAACCAGAGGCGACATGAGAGAAAACTTTTTTACGCAACGAGTGGTTAGGATTTGGAACGCACTGCCTGATAGGGCGGTGGATACAGATTCAATAGTAGCCTTCAAAAGGGACTTGGATTAATACTTGAAGGAGAAATAATTGCAGGGATATGGGGAAAGAGCGGGGGTGTGGGACAAACTGGATTGCTCTTTGAAAGAGCCGGTGCAGACTCGATGGTCCGAATAGCCTCCTTCTGTGCTGTACTGTTCCATGATTCTATGATTCTATGAATGAGCCCAAGCTATTTGAGCATAAAGAGTATCACAGTTGAGCTCAATCCTGTCGTCAACCAATTTCCCACACATTGCACAGCAATAGTCACTGGATAATGATCAGAAGTTGGAACCATGACTGACTTTTTTCCCCTATCACTAGCCTAGACGATTTGAGGCCAACTTAAGCATCCTTATCACCACCGCAGCTAGAGTCGGCTAACTCAGCACAGACCAGTGATTGAGCCTTGGACCTTCCTGATATGTGTGGCTCAGTAACACACCAGGTGATACTCGGTGCCCTTTGGGAGAGCTCTCCGACTGATTTCCTTTCTGGGCCAGAGGCCTGCTCAGCTGGTTTTTGAGCAATTCTACTGGCTCAACCATTGTGGGAGAACATTTATCTTCTTAATTTTCAAGTCATTCCACCTCTTTCCTTTCAAGATTAAATGCAAAGCAGTGTCTCCTTCACTATTCTAAACAACGGGAACATCTCTCCCTTTAGTGGCCTTTCATCAAAGGAAAAATAACCCTCGGGAAATATTTGGCTGGGAGAATGTGTCATGATAAGGACAGATTAAGTAAATAAAGGAATAAGTATGCAACCAAGTGGCTGAAATTTTGTATTTACTATTGGCCGGCTTCCCACCATTGTATGCTTTTGTGTCAGCCTTGGCTCAGTGGTATTACTCTCACCTCTAAGTCAGAAGGTCGTGGGCTCAAGCCCCACTCCAGAAGCTTGAGCATTTAATCCAGACTTGACACTTCAGTGCAGTACTAGGCGTAGAGCGTCCTATCCAGTGGTCCTTAAAGGTCGCTCACAAAAATGGTACGTTTCTGTTTTTTAGAAGATCTTCACAACCACTGCCAGTCCCCACTGCTGTGATTGTTTCCAACCCCCCACCCCTCACCTTTTCAGCTCCAACTTCAGGCTCGGCTCCGCGGAGGAGCCATCAGATTTGCTACCCTCGTGAGTGCTGGCTCAGCACTCATAGCTTGCCAATCAGCTCCCAGGCCGCCTGCCTTTTCTGCGGCCTAGAGGAGTCCGTTTTCCATATTTATGCTGAATGTGAGAGGTTGCAGCCCCTCTTTCACTATTTGAAGGGGCTGCTCCTCGACTTTTGGCTGCATTTCAGTCCCACGCTCCTGATCTTTGGTCACCCGGTGCGGAGGGGAGCGGGCAGATCGGAGGACCTCCTCGTAGGACTGCTCCCGGGCCTGGTGAAAGTAGCCATTAACAGGTCCAGGCAGCGGGCGGTTGAGGGGGTCGTTCGGCCCGATTGCCTGCCTCTCTTCAGCGGCTATGTTTGCGCCCGGGTGGCCCTGGAGATGGAGCACGCGGTGTCCGCCGGCACACTTGAGGCCTTCCGTGACCGGTGGGCGCCGCGGGGACTGGAGTGCATCATCACCCCGGCCAATACGATTTTAATTTAATTTGTTAAGGTTCATTTAAAGTTTTATTAAGTTACAGTTGATTTGTTAACCACCCATTCAAAAGAGGAGCTTGCCAATCAGCTGCAAATGAGGCCCAACCATCAAATGGGCCCGGGCCGCTCATTGAGGAGATCGGGTGGGTGGTGCAATCGCTCCGATGTTCACCTAGAATGAAAATCAACCCCATTATCTGGTCTTGTATCTCAATGCTGTCTGTGGGACCTTGCCGAGTGCAAATTGGCTGCTGCGCTTTCCCAAGTTACAACACTTCAAAAATACTTCCTTGGCTGTGACGAGCTTTGGGACATCCTGAGGTTGTGAGAGGCAGTATAGAAATGTAAGTTCTTTCTTACATGTTTGTATAAAGATTTTTTTTGTTGGTTTCTTTCTTGTTGCGAGATTAATAATTCATTTTAAGACTTTGATGCACTTTTAATTAATTCAGCCTGCGACATCAGATGCTGCAATCACGCTTTCTGCAGACGAGGAAAATAGTCCACTGGTGTTTCCTATTTAAAGGCTCAACAATGTCAGAAATGGTACAGTAGTCACACTTATAAATAAATTCAGGGCTAAATATAGAGTGGAAGCTGTTGGAATTTCAATACGTGGGGTTATAGCAGCGCCCATGGGTCTTATTTATTTTACCTTGCTGTGAATGCGACAGGATCTTTTGCAGGGCTCTACTCCCTGTGCAAAATATTTTCCCATATTTCCTAATGATCGCCGGGTCTCTGGGTCTTACACTGGTTCCTCATCAAAGGGAGTGAATTGATGCAACGGAAAAGCTTTTCTTTGGGTTCCCCCATCACTGCCTTCACCCGCTGACCCATTGGTGAGCTGCAAAAGACAAACTTTTACAACTTTTGGTATGTTGAAAGTTAACAATGCACAAATGTAAAAAGGTCAACTTGCTCATCTGTTTCTTATGCCTTCGCATTCTCCGTTAGCCACGCACCTTCCCTGGCTGAGAGGGTAGAATGTGTGCCAATGCCAGCCAGTGTCAGGGTGCTGGTCCTCCCAATTTTCCTGCCTCTTGGCACCTCTTCACAATGGCATGGGTCAGATTCTGTGGGGAGTCACTGGTAATAACTGTTTCATAGGAACACAAGTAAGATTAATTTCTTTTTACAAGATTTTTTTCGATTTTATTTCTCAAGGTTTTAGTTGTAGCTATTGCATACCTTAAAGAACTTTATTTTGAAATTAAACTCATCTGGAAAAATAAACCTCAGGCATTGCCTCTGTGGTCCAGTAGCTATTTCTAGGTTATAGCTAAAACTAATTGACTAAAAGACCAGGGCCCTGAAATTCCTTGGGCAGTTGCCTTCAGGCGCTGACTGAGCCAGAGTTTACAGGGTCAGAGGGAGGGTACCTCATTAGCATGGAACATCAGGTGCAAGTCGCACATTTGCCTGCCCTATTACCATGGAAACTTTGGGCTAGAAATTGGGTATTGCCCTGGTTGGGGTGCTAATTTTTGAAAAGTAGGAAAAGTAGCACCAGGTGCTAATGATTCTCTCCTGACGGGAAATTCAGCTTTAGCGCTCAAAGAAGGAAGTGGAGCGCTAAATCAAGCACTAACCACTTCTCCTAAGGCGCTAAAGTCCGAGAGCGGGACGGTAGTGGCAGAGCTCCGAACAATTTGGAGCGCATCGCTAACGGCATCAGAGGCTGCTTCCCTCGCTTAAAGGGAGGGGCCAGTGATGGTGCACAACCCACTTGTTGGCAGGTCTGTGTTGCAAGGCGACCTGCGCGACTGCCATTGCAGCCCCAAACAGTCTATAAAGTGGAGGGCTTGGACATCTTGCAGCAATGAAGTGACCAAAACCTTTCAGCAGGAACCAGACTGGTGGAAATATCAAAGGTTGGCCTACCTGAAAACCCTTCCCTTTAAATAGCACTCCCCAAGCGGCCAGCCGAGTTGACAATGACTCCTCCTCCTGCTGTTCACGGCCGCTTTCACATCCAGGGGCGGTAACGGGGCGCTGCGCACTTGATGACGTCATGATCTGCGAGGCGCTCGAGGCCCAGGTGGTAAGAGGTAACGCCAGCGCTAAACGGGAAATGAATTTTGCGGGCGTCGCTGCATTCGCTGCGCCTGGTCGCTAACCCCTTAGCGCCCCCCCCAGGTGCCAATGGGAGGTGCTAACCAACCAAATTTCTCCCCCTCTGTCTTTGTTATGCCCTTGGGGAGTGGGGAGTGGTTGTCCGTGCTTCCCTCCCATGATCCCAGCAAGGATCTCCTTGGTTCCATAAACAAGAGGGTAGAGGAGGTTCTGCTTCTTGACAAAAAATCTTTGCACTCTTTGAGGGCCAAGGAGGGCCTAGCCTGCACCCGACTAGTGGGGCCCACGTACGCCCTTGTGGAGGTTGGTACGCCTCCACCCACTCGACGTGCCCATTGAGGCTCAAGAGTGGGAGCTCCTGGCATAGCAAGTCCTCACCCCTGGCTTCGGCCTGACTGTCATTTGCATTGTAAGGGGCAGACAGAGGTTTATCTCCTTACAAGGCAGTGATAAAATCCCTGGAAATGGCAGAGATCTGGTGCAACTAAGGGGCTAATTTTACACTCGGGCAGCAAGTTGAAAATCTACCCCCACGTCTCCATTTTCCAGGGGTTCTGCTGGTCTCCTGCTGGAGTTACAGTGTGAGGCCAACAGAATCCTGAAGGAATGTCTGGGCTCAGTTCCTTAGTTGGCAAGCTGTTACATGCACAGTGTGTATAACATTCTATAAATCATCAGTGGAAGTGCAGTTGACACAGAAAGTATCCTCATGTGCCTTTCATGCCATTTAAATTCATAATATTCATAAGACACGCAATTGTGCCATTTTAACAATGTAAATACACTTGCAAGAATAAATATGGCACAGGGCTGCACAGATGGTCAATGAAAACAAACATTACAATGAACATACAATGTCCTCTTTAAAATCTTTGCCAGCTAAGTCTTTAGTTCAAGAATTAGAATAGAAAGATTATTTACAAACAGTCCCAATAGTCTTTGTTAGTCTAAATAAAGCCTATGACTCAGTAACCCTGACAGCACATCCCTGAGTTAACAACATATCATTAATACAATATTCTAACCCTTAATAAGCCTGGTATTTAAAATCCAAGGAACTAGCATTTACCAAATCGCTTCACAGCCAATGAAGTTCTCTTTGAAACGCAGTCACTGTTGTAATGTAGGGCAATCCAGTGATAAAAATGGCAACATCTTGTATCTACACCGTAAATAAGAATTGCAACATTATGTTGCCCAACTCTTTACAGTTGTTTCGCTGAATGCTGTGTGTGAACGTTTTAATCTTATGCATCCCTTCTTCTTGCCTTATGAGGTGTACAATGGGAAAATTCAGCCATACCATCAAACTCTTCTACTCCATTTACCCAGACTGGCTTTGCCTTGTGAAGATGTGCCAAGCCCACTTTTAGTCCCCCATAAATTACATTTTACTGGGAATGATCACAATCACGTCTTCCTAGCCGGCTGATATTGTTCACAGTACTACAGGTTAACAAGGAAGTTATTACAGTTTGTACCCGGTGATAAGGTTGGCAATCAGTTCATTCGTAACTGTCTAATTTGCAGTGATTATGTTGTTTTACTCAGTTATCTATTAACAATGTGGCATATCTATCTAGCAGTTACCATGAAGTTTACTTTAAGATTTTCTGTTTCCAAAATGTCATGCTCACTGTGCAACAATTCCAATATCTCTATTCAAAGGAAAAACAATCATAAAAGTATCGGAACTGAAATGTTTGGGATTAAATATCTCCAGCAATAACTATTTTATTGCATATTTTCTTGCCATTGTCTGTCTGAAAATAGTGGACCCCAGACTCTGTCTGTCTGAAAATAGTGGACCCCAGACTCTGTCTGTCTGAAAATAGTGGACCCCAGACTCTGTCTGTCTGAAAATAGTGGACCCCAGACTCTGTCTGTCTGAAAATAGTGGACCCCAGACTCTGTCTGTCTGAAAATAGTGGTACCCAGACTGTCTGTCTGAAAATAGTGGACCCCAGACTCTGTCTGTCTGAAAATAGTGGACCCCAGACTCTGTCTGTCTGAAAATAGTGGACCCCAGACTCTGTCTGTCTGAAAATAGTGGACCCCAGACTCTGTCTGTCTGAAAATAGTGGTACCCAGACTGTCTGTCTGAAAATAGTGGACCCCAGACTCTGTCTGTCTGAAAATAGTGGTCCCCAGACTCTGTGTGAGGAATTTTCCGGGGGGGGGGGTCAGTGGGTGGGATCGGTGGTGGGTCGGGTGGGAAATTTGATTTTTTTTGACAGTGGGTCGGGACCCGCCGCAATGCGCCTTTCCCAATGGCGCGTGTGTGAGCTCCGATTCGCCCCAACCTGCGGAGGCGGGCAACCCAATTAAACCAATTATTGGGTTGTTGACAGACCCTTAATAATGCTTTTAACCTTACCTTTTCACTTTAACTGCTCACCCACGGGGTCCACACTGCTCGGGGACCACGTCTGTTAACCTGAGGCGAGAGTTGAATGGCCATTGAATCAGCTGATTAGTTGACAGCTGCGAATGTGCTATAAAGGCTCCCATCTCACAGCTGTTCACTTTCCAAGCACAGAAGCTGTTGCTTACTCCATTTAGAACACTGATTGAGCTTTATGCAGGCTGCAAATGTTTGGAGCAAACTCTCTATCCAGTGTCACCTCATTGGAACAACCTCTCTCACCATTGATAGATCGCTTCTGTCATCTCAACTTTATCTGCCATCTATTCCATCAGCATAGGTACCATTTATACTGTCTCACCTTGGTCCTCAGAATCTGACCACGATGAGCCCCAACACCAGCAGCACCAGGCACACCTGCAGCACCAACAACAACACCACCAACCTTCTCCTCAACGCCCTGATGCTGCACAGGACGGAGGGCATCAGTGCAGGGCTGCTCCGCGCCGGAGGTGATGCCCCCAACACAGGGTATACAGGCAGAGGATGAGCTACCTCAACATGACTGAGCAGCAGTGCCAAAGGAGGCTCAGCCTATTGTGCCAGGTCATCGCAGACATTTGCAGATTGCTGGAGGAAGACCTGCAGCCCAGAGGAGCGGGTGGACACGCCTTACCAGTGACTGTCAAAGTCACCAGCGCCCTCAACTTCTTTGCCTCAGGCTCCTTCCAGGGATCTGCAGCAGACATTGGTGGCATCTCGCAGTTGGCCACCCACAGATGCATCACACATGTCACCCACCGATGCCCTGTTTAACAAGTCAGCCAATTATATCAACTTTGCCACTGATGAAGCCAGTGTTACTGAGCGGGCGCTCGGCTTTTCCACTCTGGCTGGCTTCCCACAGGTGCAGGGCATCATCGACTGCACACATGTGGCCATCAGGGCACCCCCACATCACCCAGGAGTGTTTGTGAACCGCAGGGACTCCCACTCCCTCAATGTGCAGCTCGTCTGCAACCATAGGAGGATCATCATGCATGTGTGTGCCAAGTTCCCTGGCAGCTGCCATGACTCTTTCATCCTGCGCCAGTCCACCCTCCCTCAGCTCTTTGCTCCTCCAAACACACTTACCGGCTGGCTGCTTGGAGACAAGGGCTATCCACTGAAGACATGGCTCGTGACACCTTTGAGGAGGCCAAGTAATGAGGCTGAGGAACATTATAATGAAAGCCACATTTCCACCAGATGTGTCATGGAGCAGGCGATAGGCTTGCTCAAAATGCGCTTCAGATGCCTTGACAGATCTGGAGGAGCCCTTCAGTACGCACCAGCCAGGCTCTCCAGAATTGTTGTCGTCTGCTGCGCCCTGCACAACATAGCGCAGCAGTGGGGATGAGGAACAAGACGCAGAGTGCACAGCCTCTTCAGAGGAGGAAGAGGAGGAGGGGCATCAGGTGGAAGACAAGGAGGAGGAAGACCTGGAGGAGCCGGCGGTCCAGATGCCACCAGTACGCGAGCACATTGCTGCCCGTGAGGCCAGGGATGCCCTCATCATGGCCAGATTTACCTAACTTTATGCAGCACAGTCATGTGGCTGCCACATGCGTCGCCAGGTTGGCTACACCCCACATCCATACTATAAAGCATCCCTACAATGACCAGCCCATTCTTTCACAGTCACTACCATTGCTGGAACTTAAGGTAGCCCTGACCGTTCACTCTGCCACTTCCAACTGTGCACACAAATTTGTCACGGACCGCAAAGTTTTGAAAATAAATAATTTTATACAAAAGATGAATTGAATGTAAACTTAACAATAACATTGAAGAAAACACCCAAGTGACTACCCTTGTGACTCTACTTGTGTGGCTTCTTTCGCTTCCATGTGCTTCTATGTGGTGCTACCCTTGTGGCTTCAGCAGAGGTAGAGGCAGCCTCCTCACTTCCCTGCTGCGCCTGCTTAGATGCCTTTGGCGGTCGTCCTCTGGGTTTTGGAGCAGGGGCAAACTCGGCCATCGCTGTCCGGGGAGGCATCTGGGGCTCTGACCCAGGGGTTGACAAGGGGGGAGAAGTGTGAGCACTAGGAGAGGAGCCCCCACTTCCATGTCCCCTCCCACCATCATCCCTCTCATGGGCCACCCGCACCTCCCTGCTAGCAAGTAGCTGGAGAGCACCTTGCTGCACATCAGTGGGGCGATGAGGAACCACGTCTACACTGACATCCCTCCTAGAAAGGATGTCTATGAGCCTCTGGTTTCTATCCTCCATAGATGCCCATCTATTTTGCATAGAGACCATGTGCTCGTACGACTGCCACATTAGGTGCTCCATGCAGGTGGCCAACCTAACCATGGAGGAACCTACAGCCGTGATTGCCTGTGCCACGGTGGTGCTCATGTTGGAGAGGGACTCCTCAATTCCCTGAACACTCGCAGTCACCGCGCTCTCAAAACCTGTCTGAGCCTCCTGCACTTGTTCCTGCAGCTCCAGAATCGCCCTCTTCCTGGATGGCCCCCGAGGCTCAGCGTCTGCATGCAGCTGAGCAGAGCTGGGAGCATCCTGTGCCCTCCGATGAGGATTCTCCAGTGCTGTCCCTGTCTCCACCATCTGCTCTTGCTCACGTGTGCTGTGTGAGCACCAGGTGGCAACACTACTCTATCTCGCGAAGGTCCCACCGAGGTGTGTGTATCTGCGTTGGTGCTGGGTTGCCTTGTCTGAGGTGATGCTGCACCCTCAGAGGCTGGAGGCTCCTCTGAGGAATCGTCTTGCTCTTCCTCCTGGACAGTGGTGGGGCGGGGTGGGGTGTGGGTGTGCTCTTGATGGACCTGTGGGAGAGTAAAGAGATGAGTTAGATATATCATATGTAGATTGCATACAGATACCATTATGCACATGATGACCATTCAATGTCTCCTGACATCAGCCCCCATATGAATGACTGATGAATGCCATGTGGCTGTATGGAAACTGATTCTGTCACCAGGTTGTTGTGTGATGAGCCCCTCTCTCCGTCCCCCACTGCTGGCTGGTTGCCCACTCCAGAGACCTCCAGGGCAGTCTCCTCCGCACTGGTGAGGGTCGCGAGTGATGCAGGGCCTCCTCCCGTTCTCTGCCTCTCCCTCGTGTTGTGGGCTCTCTTTTCCTGCAAGGAGGGAAAGAGAGAAGGTTGAGTTAGAGTGATAGAATGAGTGTAAGGAATGGAAGGGTTACATGTGTAGAGGGTGACAATGATAGAGTGAGCTGGCAATACCAAGTGGCCTCCTTGTTGTTAGTTGGTATGATTGCACCATGATGAGGGTGAGTGTGAGGGGTGGCTAGTCAGATGGGGATGTGTCAATGAAGATAGAGAGAGAGAGATAGGTGGAGGTGCAAAGGATGTGTGAGTTAGGATGTGCAGGAGTAGGGCAGGGAAGGCAGAGTGATCGGGATGTGATGATAGGCACAGCAGGATGAGGTTGAGTGTAGCTTTGTACTCCCCTTTCCTGATCTCACAAGATCATTGAAGCGCTTGTGGTATTGCACCCAGGTCCTCATCACCGCAGACCTACTGGTCACCTCCTGCGCTATCTGGAGCCAGGCTGCCTTGGTCTCTTGGGGCAGTCTCTTGTGGCCACTGTCAAGGAAGAGAACCTCCCTGCGTGCTCGGACGCCCTCCACAAGTACATGGAGGGAGTCATCGGAAAACCTGGGTGCAGCCCGCTGTCTCTGGGAACTCATCTGTCTTTATCTTCACTACAACCAAGGGAGAAAGATAGCGTCCACACTCCTAGATGAACCTTCAAATGCAATGTGGCCATGGCTCCTTTAAATATACCGGCACCAAATGCGTCATCGCTGACGTCACCAGACCCGCACCTTTTAATTGCGCCGGGTAACACGCTGGGCGGATTTACCAGCCCCATTACCGGAAATTCATTTTTTGCAGCAGGATGCAGGTAACAATGAGCTCACGGTCCACCACGGACCCTGACGGCACCAGACCCGACCAGGTAGGGTAAATCACGGACTGTCTGTTTGAAACTAGTAGAGCCTGTTCACTGGCTGGATGGGTGGGAAAAATGGACGTTTCACATAATGGCTGGTTATAGCGAGTCCGAAACTAACCTCTGTTAGTTTTCTCTTTCATCTACTGACATCTACTGACATCATGCTCAGTCCCATCCCTGAAGGCTCAGGTGAGATTAGCCACTTTGCACCTGCTTATCAGACAAGGCTGGGACCTGAAGCTGGATCTCCTCAATGCACCTCTGAACCATGCAACAGCTCAGTTTAGTGAAGAAATCTGTTTCTGTGCAATAATTGTGATCAACAGAGTCAAAATGATACACTTTCGTCACATCATATTAGTTATGGAAAAGATTTCCCCCCCTGTTATTAATAACCTGTAAGAACAATTTTTTATAACATTTGGAAAGGTTTGTGCAGATATTGATCTAGCTTTAGAAAAGAATTATACATTGTGAAATAGATCTTCGTCTGGCTTAAACATTATAAAATCAATCTACCACTGATAGAGCATTTGCGTCAAACAGAATATCACCCTTATATCTGTGTAACGCAAACCATGTATCATGGCATCACTTTAATTGTTTTGTAGTCTTAGCGAAGTTAAATTTGTCAGATGTGATGCCAACACCCTTTCATTTTTGGCACTTCTGGCTTGCCATGAAAGAAAGAAACTACATAAATGTGTCAAAATGTAAAAAGAATTGCTTAAGAACCGATAACATGTCTGGATATGTGTTGTTTTCCCGTAAGTAGCACACACACATCATAGTCATCAAGAACAACCCTTATTATAATCATCCCACCAGTCTTGGCTATTATCCATTAGACAGCAAGACTGTTATTATCATCATTAGTACCCTCATCCTCACCCCCTCAAAATGCCCTTCAACTCCATGGGCGAGAGCATTGCTATGTAAGACACAACACATGATAAGACGCTCAAAGAGTGGTAATGGGGTACAGTAACAGACATATACGGGCAGTCGAAATAGGGTGAAGTTCCTTGGGGGACTTCTCTGCTCTGCCGGAGGACGTTCGGTGGAAAACCCACTTTACGTGCAGAGTGTGAGAAGGCCCCCGCCCCCTCACCCCGAACAAGTCCATCCCCAAGGTTGTACTTCCCTCTTTTAACAAAAAACCAGGAGAAATAGCCATTATACCTGCAATTTACAAATTTCTAACCAAATGATAGGAATGTGCCTTTTTGAAGTGTGTGTGATTGCTGACAATGTGACTTTTGTTGGCGGTAATCGCATCCCATCATGGCAGAACTGTAATGATAAATCTTTATTGATTTCCAACCAGCTAATGGAACACTCAAGCAGAGTCAATGTCAAAAAATGTATTATTGCTAATCCAGCTGTGGACTGCACAATGTTGGTGGGAAATAGCTCAACGACAGATGTGAAAGGCTTGTTTTACCACTTGGGGTGTGTAATGGGCAGAGTGTGTAATGGGAGAGTGTGTAATGGAAGAGTGTGTAATGGGGAGGGTGTGTAATGGGGAGAGTGTGTAATGGGGAGAGTGTGTAATGGGGAGGGTGTGTAATGGGGAGAGTGTGTAATGGGGAGGGTGTGTAATGGGGAGGGTGTGTAATGGGGAGAGTGTGTAATGGGAGAGTGTGTAATGGGGAGAGTGTGTAATGGGGAGGGTGTGTAATGGGGAGAGTGTGTAATGGGAGAGTGTGTAATGGGGAGGGCGTGTAATGGGGAGGGTGTGCAATGGGGAGAGTGTGTAATGGGGAGGGTGTGTAATGGGGAGAGTGTGTAATGGGGAGAGTGTGTAATGGGGAGGGTGTGTAATGGGAGGGTGTGTAATGGGGAGAGTGTATAATGGGCAGAGTGTATAATGGGGAGGGTGTGTAATGCGGAGAGTGTATAATGGGGAGAGTGTGTAATGGGGAGGGTGTGGAATGGGAGGGTGTGTAATGGGGAGAGTGTGTAATGGGGAGGGTGTGTAATGGGGAGGGTGTGTAATGGGGAGAGTGTATAATGGGCAGAGTGTATAATGGGGAGGGTGTGTAATGGGGAGAGCGTGTAATGGGGAGAGTGTGTAATGGGGAGGGTGTGTAATGGGGAGGGTGTGTAATGGCGAGGGTGTGTAATGGGGAGAGTGTGTAATGGGAGGGTGTGTAATGGGGAGAGTGTGTAATGGGGAGGGTGTGTAATGCGGAGAGTGTATAATGGGGAGAGTGTGTAATGGGGAGGGTGTGGAATGGGAGGGTGTGTAATGGGGAGAGTGTGTAATGGGGAGGGTGTGTAATGGGGAGGGTGTGTAATGGGGAGAGTGTATAATGGGCAGAGTGTATAATGGGGAGGGTGTGTAATGGGGAGAGCGTGTAATGGGGAGAGTGTGTAATGGGGAGGGTGTGTAATGGGGAGGGTGTGTAATGGCGAGGGTGTGTAATGGGGAGAGTGTGTAATGGGAGGGTGTGTAATGGGGAGAGTGTGTAATGGGGAGGGTGTGTAATGCGGAGAGTGTATAATGGGGAGAGTGTGTAATGGGGAGGGTGTGGAATGGGAGGGTTTGTAATGGGGAGAGTGTGTAATGGGGAGGGTGTGTAATGGGGAGGGTGTGTAATGGCGAGGGTGTGTAATGGGGAGAGTGTGTAATGGGAGGGTGTGTAATGGGGAGAGTGTGTAATGGGGAGAGTGTGTAATGGGGAGGGTGTGTAATGGGAGGGTTTGTAATGGGGAGAGTGTGTAATGGGGAGGGTGTGTAATGGGAGAATGTGTAATGGGAGGGTGTGTAATGGGAGGGTGTGTAACGGGGAGAGTGTGTAATGGGAGGGTGTGTAATGGGAGGGTGTGTAATGGGGAGGGTGTGTAATGGGGAGGGTGTGTAATGGGGAGGGCGTGTAATGGGAGGGTGTGTAATGGGAGGGTGTGTAATGGGAGGGTGTGTAATGGGGAGAGGGTGTAATGGGGAGAGGGTGTAATGGGGAGAGGGTGTGCAATGGGGAGGGTGTGTAATGGGGAGTGTGTGTAATGGGGAGTGTGTGTAATGGGGAGGGTGTGCAATGGGGTGGGTGTGTAATGGGGAGGGTGTGTAATGGGGAGAAACATAGAAGATAGGAGCAGGAGTAGGCCATTCGGCCCCTCGAGCCTGTTCCGCCATTCAATGAGATCATGGCTGATCATCCTAATTCAGTACCCTGTCCCTGCTTTTTCCCCAAAGCCCTTGATCCCTTTAGCCTTAAGAAATATATCTAACTCCTTCTTGAATATATTTAATGTATTGGCCTCCACTGCCTTCTGTGGTAGAGAATTCCACAGGTTCACCACTCTCTGGGTGATGAAATTCCTCCTCATCTCTGTCCTAAAAGGCTTACCCCTTATCTTTAGACTGTGACCCCTGGTTCTGGACTCCCCGACCATCGGGAACATCCTTTCTGCATCTAGTCTGTCTAGTCCTGTTAGAATTTTATAAGTTTCAATGAGATCCCCTCTCATTCTTCTAAACTCCAGCGAGTATAAGCCCAATCGACCCAATCACTCCTCATACGTCATTCCTGCCATCCCAGGTATCAGCCTGGTGAATCTTCGCTGCACTCCCTCCATGGCAAGAACATCCTTCCTCAGATAAGGCGACCAAAACCGCACACAATACTCAAGGTGTGGTCTCACCAAGGCCCTGTACAACTGCAGCAAGACATCCTTGTTCCTGTATTCGAACCCTCTCGCTACGAAGGCCAACATACCATTTGCCTTCTTAACCGCCTGCTGCACCTGCATGCTTACCTTCAGAGACTGGTGCACAAGGACACCCAGGTTTCGTTGCACTTCCCCTTCTCCCAATCTATTGCCATTTACATAATAATCTGCCTTCCCGTTTTTGACACCAAAGTGGATAACCTCGCATTTATCCACATTATAATGCATCTGCCATGATTCTGCCCAATCACCCAACCTGTCCAAATCATACTGGAGTTTTTTCGGCATCCTCCTCACAGCACACACGCCAACCCAGCTTTGTGTCATCTGCAAACTTGGAGATATTACATCTAGTTCCCTCGTCTAGATCGTTAATATATATTGTGAATAGCTGGGGTCCAAGGACCGATCCCTGCGGTACCCGACTAGTCACTGCCTGCCACTCGGAAAAAGACTCGTTTATTCCAACTCTTTGCCTTCTGTCTGCAAACCAGTTCTCTATCCAAGTCAATACCTTGCCCCCAATCCCATGTGCCTTAACTTTACACGCTAATCTCTTATGCGGGACCTTATCGAAAGCCTTCTGAAAGTCCAAATGCACCACATCCACTGGTTCTCCCTTATCTATTTTACCAGTTACATCTTCAAAAAATTCCAGTAGATTAGTCAAGCATGATTTACCTTTTGTAAATCCATGTTGACTTTGTCCGATCCTGTCACTGTTTTCCAAGTGCTCTGCTATTACATCTTTTATAATGGACTCCAGCATTTTCCCCACTACCGATGTCAGGCTTACTGCTCTATAATTCCCCGTTTTCTCTCTACCACCTTTTTTAAATAGTGGGGTAACATTAGCTACCCTCCAATCCATGGGAACTGTTCCAGAATCTATCGAATTTTGGTAGATGACCAGCAATGCATCTACTAGTTCTAGTGCCACTTCCTCAAGTACCCTAGGATGTAGATTATCAGGCCCTGGGGATTTATCGGCCTTCAATCCCGTCAATTTCGCGAACACCATTTCCCTACAAATACTGATTTCATTCAATTCCTCCCTCTCATTAGACCCTATGTTCCTCGACATCTCTGGGAGGTTATTTGTGTTCTCCTTTGTGAAGACAGAACCAAAGTATGTATTTAATTGGTCTGCCATTTCTTTGTTCCCCATTATAAATTCCCCTGATTCTGACTGCAAGGGACCTATGTTTGACTTCACCAATCTTTTTCTCTTCACATATCTATAAAAGCTTTTACAGTCAGTTTTTATGTTCCCTGCAAGCTTATTCTCATTCTATTTTCCCCCTCTTAATTAATCCCTTTGTCCTCCTTTGCTGAATCATAAACTGCTCCCAATCCTCAGGTTTACTGCTTTTTCTGGCCAATTTATATGTGCTCTCCTTGGATCTTATGCAATTCCTAATTTCCCTTGTTAGCCACGGTTGAGACACCTTTTTTGTTTTATTTTTATGCCAAACTGGGATGAACAAATTCTGCAGTTCATCCATGCGATCTTTGAATGTTTGCCATTGCCTATCCACCGTCAGCCATTTGAGTAACATTCCCCAATCAATCCTACCCAACTCGCGCCTCATACCATCGTAGTTTCCTCCGACCCAAGGGGCCTCGCACAACAAGATTGCTAATTAATCCTATCTCATTACATAATACCAGTCTAAGATGGCCTGATCTCTAGTTGGTTCCTTGACATATTGGTCCAGGAAACCATCCGGTAAACACTCCAGGAATTCCTCCTCCACAGTACTGTTACTATTGGTTAGCCCAATCTATATGTAAATTAAAGTCACCCATGATAACTGCTGTGCCATTATTGCACGCTTCTCTAATTTCCCTTTCAATGCCATCCCCAGCCTCCACATTACCGTTTGGGGGTCTGTATACCAATCCCACTAACGTTTTCTGCCCATTGGTATTTCTCAGTTCTAAGATGGCCTGATCTCTAGTTGGTTCCTTGACATATTGGTCCAGGAAACCATCCGGTAAACACTCCAAGAATTCCTCCTCCACAGTACTGTTACTAATTTGGTTAGCCCAATCTATATGTAAATTAAAGTCACCCATGATAACTGCTGTGCCATTATTGCACGCTTCTCTAATTTCCCTTTCAATGCCATCCCCAGCCTCCACATTACCGTTTGGGGGTCTGTATACCAATCCCACTAACGTTTTCTGCCCATTGGTATTTCTCAGTTCTACCCATATAAATTCCACATCATCAGAGCTAATATCCTTCCTTACAATTGTGTTAATGTCCTCTTTAACCAGCAATGAGAGTGTGTAATGGGGAGAGTGTGTAATGGGGAGGGCGTGTAATGGGGAGGGTGTGTAATGGGGAGAGTGTGTAATGGGGAGCGTGTGTGATGGGGAGAGTGTGTAATGGGGAGAGTGTGTAATGGGGAGGGTGTGTAATGGGGAGAGTGTGTAATGGGGAGGGTGTGTAATGGGGAGGGTGTGTAATGGGAGAGTGTGTAATGGGGAGAGTGTGTAATGGGGAGGGTGTGTAATGGGGAGAGTGTGTAATGGGGAGGTGTGTAATGGGGAGGGTGTGTAATGGGGAGGGTGTGTAATGGGGAGGGTGTGTAATGGGGAGGGTGTGTAATGGGGAGAGTGTGTAATGGGGAGAGTGTATAATGGGGAGAGTGTGTAATGGGGAGGGTGTGTAATGGGGAGGGAGTGTAATGGGAGGGTGTGTAAAGGGTGGGTGCGTAATGGGAGCGTGAGCAATGGGGAGGGTGTGTAAGGGCAGAGCGTGTAATGGGGTGAGTGTAATGGGGAGGGTTTGTAATGTGGAGGGTGTGTAATGGGGAGAGTGTGTAATGGGAAGGGTGTGTAATGGGGAGCGTGTGTAAGGGGAGAGTGTGTAATGGGGAGGGTGAGGGTGTGTAATGGGGAGGGTGTGTAATGGGAGGGTGTGTAATGGGGAGGGTGTGTAATGGGAGAATGTGTAATGGGGAGGGTGTGTAATGGGGAGTGTGTAATGGGGAGTGTGTGGAAAGGGGAGGGTGTGAAATGGGGAGGGTGTGTAATGCAGAGGGTGTGTAATGGGGAGGGTGTGTAATGGGATGGTGTGTAATGGGATGGTGTGTACTGGGGATGTAGTGCCCTAGGGAGGGTGTGCAATGGGGTGGGTGTGTAATGGGGAGGGTGTGTAATGGGGATGGTGTGTAATGGGGAGGGTGTTCAGTGGGGAGGGTGTGTAATGGGGAGGGTGTGTAATGGGGATGGTGTGTAATGGGGAGGGTGTTCAATGGGGAGGGTGTTCAATGGGAAGGGTGTGTAATGGGGAGAGTGTGTAATGGGAGAATGTGTAATGGGGAGGTTGTTTAATGGGGAGGGTGTATAATGGGGAGGGTGTGTAATGGAAGGGTGTGTAATGAGGAGAATGTGTAATGGGAGGGTGTTTAATGGGGAGGGTTTTTAATGGGGAGGGTGTGTAATGGAGAGAGTGTATAATGGGGGTGTAATGGGGAGAGTTTGTAATGGGAGGGTGTGTAATGGGAGGGAGTGTAATGGGAGGGAGTGTAATGGGGAGAGTGTGCGTAATGGGAGAGTGCGTAATGGGATTGTGCGTAATGGGAGTGTGCGTAATCGGAGGGTGTGCAATGGGAGGGTGTGTAATGGGAGGGTGTGTAATGGGAGAGTGCATAATGGGAGTGTGCATAATGGGAGTGTGCATAATGGGATGGTGTGTAATGAGATGTTGTGTAAAGGGAGGGTGTGTAATGGAAGGGTGTGTAATGGGAGGGTGTGTAATGGGAGGGTGTGTAATGGGAGGGTGTGTAATGGGAGGGTGTGAGGGAGAGAGGTAAAAAATAATCGAAGTGTGACGTCACCAGAAAGCAGGTAAGTGATTGGTTGGTGAGTATTTCTCTTTTTTTTATACAAAACTTCAATTTTATTGTTTCTCGTGTATCTGTGGTGTAGCAGAGACTGCTGGCATAAATTAACTGAAGGGTAAATAATACATTTTTAATTAATTACATAGAATGGGAGAGCAGGTGATGTGTTACTGCTGCAATATGTGGGAGCTGGTGGACACCATTGATGTTCACGGTGAACACATTTGCAGTAAGTGTTGGCTGCTCGAGGAACTCCGGCTCCGTGTTGATGAGCTGGAGTCCGAGCTTCAAACACTGCGACACATCAGGGAGGGGGAGAGTTACCTGGACTCCGTGTTTCAGGAGGTAGTCACACCAATTAGAGTAACTAATTCAGAAGTAGCCCGTGGTCAGGGACAGGAAGGTGTGACTACGAGTGAGGCAGGTACAGGGATCCAGGAGGTAGTGTTGGAGGAGCCGCAGCCCTTGCTCTTGTCCAACAGGTTCGAGGCTCTTACTCCCTGTGTGGATAGGAGCGGGGACTGCAGGGAGGATGAGCAACCTGGCCACAGCACCGTGGTAAGGGGGGCCATTCAAGTGGGGGGAGTAAAAAGAAATGTTGTAGTGGTAGGGGATAGTATCATTAGGGGGATAGATAGGGTTCTTTGCAGCCAAGAGCGAGAGTCCCGAAGGCTGTGTTGCCTGCCCGGTGCCAGGGTTAAGGACATCTCCTCTGGGCTGGAGAGAAACTTGGAGTGGGAGGGGGAGGATCCAGTTGTCGTGGTCCATGTTGGTACCAATGACATAGATAGGACAAGGAAAGAGGTTCTGCTGAGGGAGTTTGAGCAGCTAGGGGCCAAATTAAAAAGCAGAACCTCGAGGGTAATAATCTCTGGATTACTACCTGAGCCACGAGCAAATTTGGCTAGGGTAAATAAAATCAGGGAGTTGAATGCGTGGCTCAAAGACTGGTGTGGGAAAAATGGGTTTTGCTTCTTGGGACACTGGCACCAGTACTGGGGCAGGAGAGAGCTGTTCCGTTGGGACGGACTTCACTTGGCCAGTGCTGGGACTAGTGTCCTGGCGAATCGAATAACTAGGGCTGTGGAGAGGGCTTTAAACTAATTAGTGGGGGGGAGGTTTCAAGAGAGCAAAAAATAAAAATGACAACAGAGAGGGTCATAGACATAGGTAGCAGTAGGGGAATCACAAATCAGAGCGTGGCAGGAAGGGACAGAGTGTGTGGAGTAAAAGGTAAACTGGTAAAAAGTGAAAAAGCAGGAACTAAGTGCCACAAAGCATATTTGAAAGTTCTCTATCTGAATGCACGTAGCATTCGTAACAAAATAGACGAGTTAATGGCACAAATAACTACATATGGTTATGATATTGTGGCCATTACAGAAACATGGCTGCAGGGTGACAATGCCTGGGAATTAAACATACCTGGTTATTTAACGATCAGGAAGGACAGGCAGGAAGGAAGGGGAGGTGGGGTGGCTATGTTAATAAAGGAAGGAATCACTGTAATACAGAGTAATGATATTGGGTCAAAAAATCATGATAATGAAACAGTTTGGGTGGAGATAAGGAATAATAAGGGGAAAACAACATTAGTGGGCGTAGTCTATAGGCCTCCGAACAGTTGCAACTCTATTGGACGGAGTATCAATCAGGAAATAGTTGAGGCATGTAATAAGGGAACATCTATAATTATGGGGGATTTTAACTATCATATTAATTGGACAAATCAAATGGGGCAGGGCTGCCTTGAGGATGAGTTCATTGAGTGTATTAGGGATGGGTTTCTTGAGCAGTATGTAACTGAACCGACCAGGGGGCAAGCAACCTTAGATCTGGTCCTGTGTAACGAGACAGGATTAATTAAAAATGTCCTAGTAAAGGATCCCCTTGGAATGAGTGACCATAACATGGTTGAATTCCATATTCAATTAGAGGGTGAGAAGGTTGGATCTCAAACAAGCGTGCTAAGCTTGAATAAAGGAGACTATGAAGGTATGCGAGCGGAATTGAGTAGAGTGGATTGGGAAAATAGATTAAAGGGTAAGACGACACATGATCAGTGGTGTACATTCAAGGAGTTATTTTACAACTTCCAAAAAAAATATATTCCACTGAAAAGAAAAGGGTGTAAAAGAAAGGACAGTCATCCGTGGCTAAGTAAAGAAATTAAGGATAGTATTCAACTAAAAACAAGGGCATATAAGGTAGCGAAATCTAGTGGGAGGACAGAGGATTGGGAAAACTTTAAAAGGCAGCAAAAAATAACAAAAAGATTGATTAAGAAAGGGAAGATAGATTATGAAAGTAAATTAGCAAAAAATATAAAAACAGATAGTAAGAGTTTTTATAGTTATATAAAAAGAAAAAGGGTGGCTAAAGTAAATGTTGGTCCCTTAGAGGATGAGACCGGGAAATTAATGGTGGGAAATATGGAGATGGCAAAAACACTGAATGAATATTTTGTATCAGTCTTTACAGTAGAGGACACTAAGAATATCCCAACACTGGACAAACAGGGGGCTATAGGGGGAGAGGAGCTAAACACGATCAAAATCACTAAGGAAGTGGTACTCGGTAAAATAATGGGACTCAAGGCGGATAAATCACCTGGACCTGATGGCTTACATCCTAGAGTCTTGAAGGAAGTGGCGGTAGGGATTGTAGATGCATTGGTAATAATTTTTCAAAACTCCCTGGATTCCGCTAAGGTCCCGGCAGACTGGAAAACTGCTAATGTAACACCCTTATTTAAAAAGGGCAGTAGACAGAAGGCTGGTAACTATAGACCGGTTAGCCTAACATCTGTGGTAGGTAAAATTTTGGAGTCCATTATTAAGGAAACAGTAACAGGACATTTGGATAATCATAATTTAATAGGACAAAGTCAGCATGGTTTTACGAAGGGGAAGTCATGTTTGACAAATTTGCTGGAGTTCTTTGAGGAAGTAACATATAGAGTGGATAAAGGGGAACCAGTGGACGTGGTGTATTTAGACTTCCAAAAGGCATTTGACAAGGTGCCACACAAAAGATTATTGCTTAAGGTAAAAAATCACGGGATTGGGGGTAATATTCTGGCATGGATAGAGGATTGGCTATCTAACAGAAAGCAAAGAGTTGGGATAAATGGTTCATTCTCAGACTGGCAATCAGTAACTAGTGGTGTTCCACAGGGGTCAGTGCTGGGTCCCCAACTCTTCACAATCTATATTAACGATTTGGAGGAAGGGACCAAGTGTAACATATCAAAATTTGCAGATGATACAAAGATGGGAGGGAAAGTAGTGAGTGAGGAGGACATAAAAAACCTGCAAGGGGACATAGACAGGCTAAGTAAGTGGGCAGAGATTTGGCAGATGGAATACAACACTGGAAAGTGTGAGGTGATGCACTTTGGCAGGAAAAATCCTAGAGCAATTTATTATCTTAATGGCAAGAAACTGGAGAGTACTGAAGTGCAAAGGGATCTGGGGGTCCTGGTGCACGAAACTCAAAAGGTTAGTATGCAGGTGCAGCAAGTGATTAAGAAGGCAAATGGAATGTTGGCTTTCATTGCTAGGGGGATAGAATATAAAAATAGGGAGGTATTGCTTCAGTTGTACAAGGTATTGGTGAGACCGCACCTGGAATACTGCATACAGTTTTGGTGTCCTTACTTAAGGAAAGACATCCTTGCTCTCGAGGCAGTGCAAAAAAGGTTCACTCGGTTAATCCCGGGGATGAGGGGGTGGTCATATGAGGAGAGGTTGGGTAGATTGGGACTCTACTCATTGGAGTTCAGAAGAATGAGAGGCGATCTTATTGAAACATATAAGATTGTGAAGGGGTTGGATCGGGTGGATGCGGGGAGGATGTTCCCGATGACGGGTGAGACGAGAACTAGGGGACATAGTCTTAGAATAAGGGGCTGCTCTTTCAAAACTGAGATGAGGAGGAACTACTTCACTCAGAGGGTGGTAGGTCCATGGAATATGCTGCCACAAAAAGCTGTAGAAGCTACAACATTAATTAAATTTAAAACAGAAATAGACAGTTTCCTAGAAGTAAAGGGCATTAAGGGTTACGGGGAGCGGGCAGGAATTTGGACATGAGTCTAGGTTCGGATCGGTCATGGCCCTGTGGGTAGTGGAGCGGGCCCAGGGACTGTGTAGCCTGATTCTGCTCCTATTTCGTGTGTGCAATTCTGTTAGATGCAGGAGATGGTTCTGTGATAGATAGTAGATTGGCGGTTAGGATCAGATCAGCCATGATCTTATTGAATGGCGGAGCAGGCTCGAGGGGCCGATTGGCCTACTCCTGCTCCTATTTCTTATGTTCTTATGTTCTTATGTAATGAGATTGTGTGTACTGGGGATGCTGTGTAATGGGGATAGTGTGTAATGGGGAGGGTGTATAATGGGAGGGTGTGTAATGGGGAGGGTGTATAATGGGGAGGGTGTGTAAGGGGGTGTGTATGTAAGGGGGAGAATGTGCAATGGGGAGGGTGTGCAATGGGGAGGGTGTGTAATGGGGAGGGTGTGTAATGGGGAGGGTGTGTAATGGGGAGGGTGTGTAATGGGGAGGGTGTGTAATGGGGAATGTGTGTAATGGGAGAGTGTGTAATGGGAGAGAGTGTAACGGGGAGGGTGTGTAAAGGGGAGGGTGTGAAACGGGGAGAATGTGTAATGGGGAGGGTGTTTAATGTGAAGGGTACGTAATGGGGAGGTTGCATAAAGGGGAGAGTGCTTACTGGGAGGGTGTGTAATGGATGGGTTGCAATGGGGAGGGTGTGTAATGGGAGATTGTGTTTTGGGAGGGTGTGTAATGGAGGGTGTGTAATGGGAGAGTGTGTAATGGGGAGGATGTCTATTGGGAGGGAGTGTAATAGGAGGGTGTGTCATGAGGAGGGTGTGTCATGGGGAGGGTGTGTAATGGGGAGGGTGTGTAATGGGGAGGGTGTGTAATGGGGAGGGTGTGTAATGGGGAGGGTGTGTAATGGGGAGGGTGTGTAATGGGGAGGGTGTGTAATGGGAGAGTGTGTAATGGGGAGAGTGTGTAACGGGGAGGGTGTGTAATGGGGAGGGTGTGTAATGGGGTGGGTGTGTAATGGGTGGGTGTGTAATGGGAAGGGTGTGTAACGGGGAGGGTGTGTAATGGGGAGAGTATGTAATGTGGAGAGTGTGTAATGTGGAGGGTGTGTAATGGGGATGGTGTGTAATGGGGATGGTGTGCAATGGGGTGGGTGTGTAATGGGGAGGGTGTGTAATGGGGAGGGTGTGAAATGGGGAGGGTGTAATGGGGATGGTGTGTAATGGGGATGGTGTGTACTGGGGATGGTGTGCAATGGGGTGGATGTGTAATGGGGAGGATGTGCAATGGGGTGGGTGTGTAATGGGGTGGGTGTGTAATGGGAGGGTGTGTAACGGGAGGGTGTGTAATGGAGAGAGTGTAATGGGAGGGAGTGTAATGGGGAGAGTGGTTCATGGGATGGTGTGTAATGAGAGGTTGCGTAATGGGAGGGTGTATAATGGGAGGGTGTGTAATGGGAGGCTGTGTAATGGGATTTTGTGTACTGGTGATGCTGTGTAATGGGGATAGTGTGTAATGGGGAGGGTGTGTAATGGGAGGGTGTGTAATGGGGAGGGTGTATAATGGGGAGGGTGTATAATGGGGAGGGTGTGTAATGGGAGGGTGTGTAATGGGGAGGGTGTGTAATGGGGAGGGTGTGAAATGGGGAGGGTGTGTAATGGGGAGGGTGTGTAATGGGGAGGGTGTGTAATGGGAGGGTGTGTAATGGGGAGGGTGTGTAATGCGAGGGTGTGTAATGGGGAGAGTGTGTAATGGGGATGGTGTTTAATGTGAAGGGTGCGTAATGGGGAGGTTGCATAAAGGGGAGAGTGCTTAATGGGAGGGTGTGTAATGGGTGGGTTGCAATGGGGAGTGTGTGTAATGGGGAGGGTTTGTAATGGGGAGGGTGTGTAATGGGCAGGGTGTGTAATGGGGAGGGTGTGTAATGGTGCGGGTGTGTAATGGGGAGAGTGTGTAACGGGGAGAATGTGTAATGGGGTGATTGTGTAATGGGGAGAGTGTGTAATGGGGAGGGTGTGTAACGGGGAGAGTGCGTAACGGGGAGAGTGTGTAACAGGGAGAGTGTGTAATGGGAGTGTGCATAATGGGAGGGTGTGCAATGGGGAGAGTGTTTCATGGGATGTTGTGTAATGAGAGGTTGTGTATGGGAGTGTGTGTAATGGGAGGGTGTGTAATGGGATTGTGTGTACTGGGGCTGCTGTGTAATGGGGATAGTGTGTAATGGGGAGGGTGTGTAATGGGGAGGGTGTATAATGGGGAGGGTGTGTAATGGGATGGTGTGTAATGGGGAGGGTGTATAATGGGGCGGGTGTGTAAGGGGTTGTGTATGTAAGAGGGAGAATGTGCAAATGGGGAGGGTGTGTGATGGGGAGGGTGTGTAATGGCGAGGGTGTGTAATGGGGAGGGTGTGAAACGGGGAGAATGTGTAATGGGGAGGGTGTTTAAAGTGAAGGGTGCGTAATGGGGTGGTTGCATAAAGGGGAGAGTGCTGAATGGGAGGGTGTGTAATTGGTGGGTTGCAATAGGAGGCTGTGTAATGGGGAGGGTGTGTAATGGGGAGGATGTATGATGGGGAGGGTGTTTAATGGGGAGAGTGTGTAATGTGAGGGTGTGTAAAGGGAGATTGTGCAATGGGAGAATGTGTAATGGGAGAGTGTGTAATGGGAGAGTGTGTAATGGGGAGGATGTCTATTGGGAGGGTGTGTAATAGGAGGGTGTGTCATGGGGAGGGTGTGTAATGGGAGGGTGTGTAATGTGAGGGTGTGTAATGGGAGGGTGTGTAATGGGGAGGGTGTGTAATGGGAGAGTGTGTAATGGGGAGGGTGTGAAAAGGGGAGTGTAATGGGGAGGGTGTGTAATGGGGAGGGTTTGTAATGGGGAGGGTGTGTAATGGGGAGGGTGTGTAATGGGGAGGGTGTGTAATGGGGAGGGTGTATAATGGGGAGGGTGTGAAAAGGGGAGTGTAATGGGAAAGGTGTGTACTGGGGATGGAGTGCACTGGGGAGGGTGTGTAATGGCAGGGTGTGTAATGGGGTGGGAGTGTAATGGGGTGGGAGTGTAATGGGGAGGGTGTGTAATGGGAGAGTGTGTAATGGGAGAGTGTGTAATGGGAGGGTGTTTAATTGGACAGTGTGTAATGGGGCGAGTGTGTAATGGGAGGGTGTGTAATGGGGCGAGTGTGTAATGGGAGGGTGTGTAATGGGGAGGGTGTGTAATGGCAGGGTGTGTAATGGGGTGGGAGTGTAATGGGAGGGTGTGTAATGGGAGGATGTGTAATGGGGAGGGTGTGTAATGGCAGGGTGTGTAATGGGGTGGGAGTGTAATGGGGTGGGAGTGTAATGGGGAGGGTGTGTAATGGGAGGGTGTGTAATGGGGAGGGTGTGTAATGGCAGGGTGTGTAATGGGGTGGGAGTGTAATGGGAGGGTGTGTAATGGGGAGGATGTGTAATGGGGAGGGTGTGTAATGGCAGGGTGTGTAATGGGGTGGGAGTGTAATGGGGTGGGAGTGTAATGGGGAGGGTGTGTAATGGGGAGGGTGTGTAATGGGGAGGGTGTGTAATGGGGAGGGTGTGTAATGGCAGGGTGTGTAATGGGGTGGGAGTGTAATGGGGTGGGAGTGTAATGGGGAGGGTGTGTAATGGGAGAGTGTGTAATGGGAGAGTGTGTAATGGGGAGGGTGTGTAATGGGAGAGTGTGTAATGGGAGAGTGTGTAATGGGGAGGGTGTGTAATGGGGAGGATGTGTAATGGGGAGGGTGTGTAATGGGGAGGGTGTGTAATGGGGAGGATGTGTAATGGGGAGGATGTGTAATGGGGAGGGTGTGTAATGGGAGAGTGTGTAATTGGGAGGGTGTGTAATTGGGAGGGTGTGTAATGGGGAGGGTGTGTAATGGGGAGGGTGTGTAATGGGGAGGGTGTGTAATGGGGAGGGTGTGTAACGGGGAGGGTGTGTAATGGGGAGGGTGTGTAATGGGGAGGGTGTGTAATGGGGAGGGTGTGTAATGGGGAGGGTGTGTAACGGGAGGGTGTGTAATGGGGAGGGTGTGTAATGGGGAGGGTGTGTAATGGGGATGGTGTGTATTGGGGTGGGTGTTTTAAGGGGAGGGTGTGTAATGGGGAGGGTGTGTAATGGGGAGGGTGTGTTATGGGGAGAGTGTGTAATGGGGAGGGTGTGTAATTGGGAGGGTGTGTAATGGGGAGGGTGTGTATTGGGGTGGGTGTTTTAAGGGGAGGGTGTGTAATGGGGAGGGTGTGTAATGGGGAGGGTGTGTTATGGGGAGAGTGTGTAATGGGGAGGGTGTGTAATGGGGAGGGTGTGTAATGGGGAGGGTGTATAATGAGGAGCATTTGTAATGGGGAGAGGGTGTTTAATTGGAGAGTGTGTAATGGGGGTTAGTGTGTAATGGGTGGGTGCGTAATGGGAGGGTGTGTAATGGGGAGGGTGTGTAATGGGAGGGTGTGTAATGGGAGGGTGTGTAATGGGGAGGGTGTGTAATGGGGTGGGTGTGTAATGGGGAGGGTGTGTAATGGGGAGGGTCTGTAACGGGGAGGGTGTGTAATGGGGAGGTTGTGTAATGGGGAGGGTGTGTAATGGGAGAGTGTGTAATGGGGAGGGTGTGTAATGGGGAGGGTCTGTAACGGGGAGGGTGTGTAATGGGGAGGATGTGTAATGGGGAGGGTGTGTAATGGGAGACTGTGTAATGGGAGAGTGTGTAATGGGGAGGGTGTGTAATGGGGAGAGTGTGTAATGGGGAGGATGTGTAATGGGAGACTGTGTAATGGGAGACTGTGTAATGGGAGACTGTGTAATGTGAGAATGTGTAATGGGAGAGTGTGTAATGGGGAGGCTGTGTAACGGGGAGGGTGTGTAATGGGGAGGGTGTGTAATGGAGACTGTGTAATGGGAGACTGTGTAATGTGAGAATGTGTAATGGGAGAGTGTGTAATGGGGAGGCTGTGTAATGGGGAGGGTGTGTAATGGGGAGGGTGTGTAATGGGGAGGGTGTGTAATGGGAGACTGTGTAATGGGAGAGTGTGTAATGGGGAGGGTGTGTAATGGGGAGAGTGTGTAATGGGGAGGGTGTGTAATGGGGAGGGTGTGTAATGGGAGACTGTGTAATGGGAGAGTGTGTAATGGGGAGGATGTGTAATGGGGAGGGTGTGTAATGGGGATCGTGTGTATTGGGGTGGGTGTCTACTGGGGAGGGTGTGTAATGGGGAGCATGTGTAATGGGAGGGTGTGTAATGTGTGGGTGTGCAATGGGAGGGTGTGTAATGGGGAGCGTGTGAAATGGGAGGGTGTGTAATGGGTGGGTGTGCAATGGGGAGGGTATGTAATGGGGAGGGTGTGTAATGGGAGGATGTATAATGGGAGGGTGTGCAATGGGAGGGTGTGTAATGGGGAGGGTGTGTAATGGGAGGATGTGCAATGGGAGGCTGTGCAATGGGAGGGTGTGTAATGGGGAGAGTGTGCAATGGGAGGGTGTGTAATGGGGAGGGTGTGTAATGGGGAGGGTATGTAATGGGAGGGTGTATAATGAGGAGGGTGTGTAATGGGAGAGTGTGTAATGGGGAGGGTGTGTAATGGGGAGGATGTGTAACGGGGAGGGTGTGTAATGGCAGAGTGTGTAATGGGGAGGATGTGTAACAGGTACGGTGTGTAACGGGGAGGGCGTGTAATGGGAGGGTGTGTAACGGGGAGGGTGTGTCATGGGGAGGGTGTGTAATGGGGAGAGTGTGTAATGGGAGGGTGTGTAATGGGAGGGTGTGAATTGGGGAGAGTGTGTAATGGGAGGGTGTGTAATGGGAGGGTGTGTAATGCGAGAGTGTTTAATGGGGAGGGTGTGTAATGAGGAGTGTGTGTAATGGGGAGGGTGTGTAATGGGAGGGTGTGTAATGGGGAGTGTGTAATGGGGAGAGTGTGTAATGGGGAAGGTGTGTAATGGGAGGGTGTGTAATGGCAGAGTGTGTAATGGGGAGGGTGTGTAATGGGGAGGATGTGTAACAGGGAGGGTGTGTAATGGGGAGGGTGTGTAATGAGGAGTGTGTGTAATGGGGAAGGTGTGTAATGGGAGGGTGTGTAATGGGGAGTGTGTGTAATGGGGAGGGTGTGTAATGGGAGGGTGTGTAATGGGGAGGGTGTGTAATGGGAGGGTGTGTAATGGGAGGGTGTGTAATGGGAGGGTGTGTAATGGGGAGGGTGTGTAATGGGAGGGTGTGTAATGGGAGGGTGTGTAATGGGGAGGGTGTGTAATGGGAGGGTGTGTTATGGTGAGGGTGTGTAATGGGGAGGCTGTCTAATGGGAGAGTGTGTAATGGGGAGTGTGTGCAATGGGAGGTTGTGTAATGGGGAGGGTGTGTAATGGGGAGGGTGTGTAATGGGAGGGTGTGGAATGGTGAGCGTGTGTAATGGGGAGGGTGTGTAATGGGGAGGCTCTCTAATGGGAGAGTGTGTAATGGGGAGTGTGTGCAATGGGAGGTTGTGTAATGGGGAGGGTGTGTAATGGGAGGGTGTGTAATGGGTGGGTGTGCAATGGGGAGGGTGTGTAAGGGGGAGAGCGTGTAATGGGGAGCGTGTGTAATGGGAGGGTGTGTAATGGGTGGGTGTGCAATGTGGAGGGCGTCTACTGGGAGGCTGTGTGATTGTGAGGGTGTGTAATGGGGAGGGTTTGATATGGGGAGGGTGTGTAATGGGAGGGAGTGTAATGGGAGGGTGTGCAATGGGAGGGTGTGCAATGGGAGGGCGTCCACTGGGAGGCTGTGTGATGGGGAGGGTGTGTAATGGTGAGGGTGTGTAATGGGGAGGGTGTCTAATGGGAGACTGTGTAATGGGGAGGGTGTGCACTGGGCGAGTGTGTAATGGGGAGGGTGTGTAATGAGGAGTGTGTGTAATGGGGAGGGTGTGTAATATGGAGGGTGAGTAATGGGGAGTGTGTAATGGGGAAGGTGTATAATGGGAGGGTGTGTAATGGGGAGGGTGTGTAATGGGAGGGTGTGTAATGGGAGGGTGTGTAATGGGGAGTGTGTGTAATGGGTGGGTGTGTAATGGGGAGGGTGTGCAATGGGGAGGGTGTGTTTTGGGTGGGTGAGTAATGGGTGGGTGTGTAATGGGGAGGGTGTGTAATGGGGAGGGTGTGTAACGGGGAAGGTGTGTAATGGGGACGGTGTGCAATGGGGAGGGTGTGTAATGGGGTGGGTGTGTAATGGAGAGGATGTGTAATGGGGAGGGTGTGCAATGGGAGGGTGTGTAATGGGAGGGTGTGTAATGGGAGAGTGTGTTATGGCGAGGGTGTGTAATGGGAGGGTGTGTAACGGGGAGGGTGTGTAATGGGGAGGGTGTGTAATGGGAGGGTGTGTAATGGGAGAGTGTGTAACGGGGAGGGTGTGTAATGGGGAGGGTGTCTACTGGGGAGGGTGTGTAATGGGAGGGTGTGTAACGGGGAGGGTGTGTAATGGGGAGGGTGTGTAATGGGAGAGTGTGTAATGGGAAGGATGTCTAATGGGAGAGTGTGTAATGGGGAGGGTGTGTAAGGAGGAGTGTGTGTAATGGGGTGGGTGTGTAATGGGAGGGTGTGTAATGGGGAATGTGTAATGGGGAAGGTGTTTATTGGGAGGGTGTGTAATGCGGAGGGTGTGTAATGGGGAGGGTGTGTAATGGGAGGGTGTGTAATGGGGAGGGTGTGTAATGGGGAGGGTGTGTAATGGGAGAGTGTGTAATGGGGAGGGTGTGCAATGGGAGGGTGTGTAATGGGAGGGTGTGTAATGGGGAAGGTGTGTAATGGGAGGGTGTGTAATGGCAGAGTGTGTAATGGGAGGCTGTATAATGGGGAGGATGTGTAACAGGGAGGGTGTGTAATGGGGAGGGTGTGTAATGAGGAGTGTGTGTAATGGGGAAGGTGTGTAATGGGAGGGTGTGTAATGGGGAGGGTGTGTAATGGGAGGGTGTGTAATGGGAGGGTGTGTAATGGGAGGGTGTGTAATGGGGAGGGTGTGTAATGGGAGGGTGTGTTATGGGGAGGGTGTGTAATGGGAGGGTGTGTAATGGGTGGGTGTGTAATGGGAGGGTGTGTAATGGGAGGGTGTGTTATGGGGAGGGTGTGTAATGGGGAGGGTGTGTAATGGGAGGGTGTGTAATGGGAGGGTGTGTAATGGGGAGGGTGTGTAATGGGGAGGGTGTGTAATGGGAGGGTGTGTAATGGGAGGGTGTGTAATGGGAGGGTGTGTTATGGGGAGGGTGTGTAATGGGAGGGTGTGTAATGGGTGGGTGTGTAATGGCGAGGGTGTTCAATGGGGAGGGTGTGTAATGGCGAGGGTGTTCAAAGGGGAGGGTGTGTAATGGTGAGGGTGTGTAATGGGGAGGGTGTGTAATGGGGAGGCTGTCTAATGGGAGAGTGTGTAATGGGGAGGGTGTGTAATGGGAGGGTGTGTAATGGGAGGGTGTGGAATGGTGAGGGTGTGTAATGGGGAGGCTCTCCAATGGGAGAGTGTGTAATGGGGAGTGTGTGCAATGGGAGGTTGTGTAATGGGGAGGGTGTGTAATGGGAGGGTGTGTAATGGGTGGGTGTGCAATGGGAGAGTGTGTAATGGGAGGGTGTGTAATGGGGAGGGTGTGTAATGGGAGGGTGTGTAATGAGGAGTGTGTGTAATGGGGAAGGTGTGTAATGGGAGGGTGTGTAATGGGGAGGGTGTGTAATGGGAGGGTGTGTAATGGGAGGGTGTGTAATGGGAGGGTGTGTAATGGGAGCGTGTGTAATGGGAGGGTGTGTAATGGGGAGGATGTGTAACAGGGAGGGTGTGTAATGGGGAGGGTGTGTAATGAGGAGTGTGTGTAATGGGGAAGGTGTGTAATGGGAGGGTGTGTAATGGGGAGGGTGTGTAATGGGAGGGTGTGTAATGGGAGGGTGTGTAATGGGAGGGTGTGTAATGGGGAGGGTGTGTAATGGGAGGGTGTGTTATGGGGAGGGTGTGTAATGGCGAGGGTGTTCAATGGGGAGGGTGTGTAATGGCGAGGGTGTTCAAAGGGGAGGGTGTGTAACGGTGAGGGTGTGTAATGGGGAGGGTGTGTAATGGGGAGGCTGTCTAATGGGAGAGTGTGTAATGGGGAGTGTGTGCAATGGGAGGTTGTGTAATGGGGAGGGTGTGTAATGGGAGGGTGTCTAATGGGAGGGTGTGGAATGTTGAGGGTGTGTAATGGGGAGGCTCTCTAATGGGAGAGTGTGTAATGGGGAGTGTGTGCAATGGGAGGTTGTGTAATGGGGAGGGTGTGTAATGGGAGGGTGTGTAATGGGTGGGTGTGCAATGGGGAGGGTGTGTAAGGGGGAGAGTGTGTAATGGGGAGCGTGTGTAATGGGAGGGTGTGTAATGGGTGGGTGTGCAATGTGGAGGGCGTCTACTGGGAGGCTGTGTGATGGGGAGGGTGTGTAATGGGGAGGGTTTGATATGGGGAGGGTGTGTAATGGGAGAGTGTGTAATGGGAGGTTGTGCAATGGGAGGGCGTCTACTGGGAGGCTGTGTGATGGGGAGGGTGTGTAATGGTGAGGGTGTGTAATGGGGAGGGTGTCTAATGGGAGAGTGTGTAATGGGGAGGGTGTGCACTGGGCGAGTGTGTAATGGGGAGTGTGTGTAATCGGGAGGGTGTGTAATGGGGTGGGTGTGTAATGGGAGTGTGTGTAATGGGAGGGTGTGTAATGGGAGAGTGTGTAATGGGGAGGGTGTGTAATGAGGAGTGTGTGTAATGGGGAGGGTGTGTAATATGGAGGGTGTGTAATGGGGAGTGTGTAATGGGGAAGGTGTATAATGGGAGGGTGTGTAATGGGAGGGTGTGTAATGGGGAGTGTGTGTAATGGGTGGGTGTGTAATGGGGAGGGTGTGCAATGGGGAGGGTGTGTTTTGGGTGGGTGAGTAATGGGGAGGGTGTGTAACGGGGAAGGTGTGTAATAGGGAGGGTGTGCAATGGGGAGGGTGTGTAATTTTGGTGGGTGTGTAATGGAGAGGATGTGTAATGGGGAGGGTGTGCAATGGGAGGGTGTGTAATGGGAGGGTGTGTAATGGGGAGTGTGTAATGGGTGGGTGTGCAATGCGCAGGCATGTAATGGGAGGGTGTGTAATGGGAGAGTGTGTTATGGCGAGGGTGTGTAATGGGAGGGTGTGTAACGGGGAGGGTGTGTAATGGGAGGGTGTGTAATGGGAGAGTGTGTAATGGGAAGGATGTCTAATGGGAGAGTCTGTAATGGGGAGGGTGTGTAATGAGGAGTGTGTGTAATGGGGTGGGTGTGTAATGGGAGGGTGTGTAATGGGGAATGTGTAATGGGGAAGGTGTTTATTGGGAGGGTGTGTAATGCGGAGGGTGTGTAATGGGAGAGTGTGTAATGGGAGGGTGTGTAATGGGGAGGGTGTGTAATGGGGAGGGTGTGTAATGGGAGAGTGTGTAATGGGAGGGTGTGTAATGGGGAGGGTGTGCAATGGGAGGGTGTGTAATGGGAGGGTGTGTAATGGGGAGGTTGTGTAATGGGGAGGGTGTGTAATGGGAGGGTTTGTAATGGGAGAGTGCATAATGGGGAGGGTGTGTAATGGGGAGGGTGTGTAATGGGAGGGTGTGTAATGGGAGAGTGTGTAATGGGGAGGATGTGTAACAGGTACGGTGTGTAACGGGGAGGGCGTGTAACGGGGAGGGTGTGTAATGGGGTGGGAGTGTAATGGGGTGGGTGTGTAATGCGGAGGGTGTGTAATGGGAGAGTGTGTAATGGGAGGGTGTGTAATGGGAAGGGTGTGTAACGGGGAGGGCGTGTAATGGGGAGGTTGTGTAATGGGGAGGGTGTGTAATGGGAGGGTTTGTAATGGGAGAGTGCATAATGGGGACGGTGTGTAATGGGAAGTGTGTGTAAATGGGGGTGCGTAATGGGTGGGTGTCGTAATGGGTAGGTGTGTTATGGCGATGTTGTGCAATGGGAGGGTGTGTAACTGTGGAGGGTGTGTAATGGGGAGGGTTTGTAAAGGGGAGGGTGTTTAATGGGGAGTGTTGTAATGGGGAGGTGTGTAATGGGAGGGTGTGTATGTGGAGGGTGGGTAATGGGATGTTGTCTAATGGGAGGGTGTGCAAGGGGCGAGGGCATGTAACGGGAGTGTGCTGTATAGGGTAGTGGTGTAGATGGTGAGGGGTGTGTAATGGGGAGAGGTGTGTAATGGGGAGGGTGTGTAACGGGTGGGTGTGTAATTGGAGGGTGTGTAATGGGGAGGGGTTTATTGGGGAGTTGTGTAATGGGGAGGGTGTGTAAGTGGATGGTGTGTAATGGGAGGGGTGTGTAATGGGGAGGCTTGTGTAGTGGGAGGGTGTGTATGGGAGGGTGTGTAATGGGGAGGGTGTGTAATGGGAGGGTGTGTAATGGGAGGGTGCGTAATGGGGAGGGTTTGTAATGGGAAGGTGTGTTATGGGTGGGTGTGTAATGGGAAGGTGTGTTATGGGAGGGTGTGTTATGGGTGGGTGTGTAATGGGAAGGTGTGTAATGGGGAGGGTGTGTAATGGGAGGGTGTGTTATGGGAGGGTGTGTCATGGGAGCGTGTGTAATGGGGAGGGTGTGTAATGGGAGGGTGTGTAATGGGAGGGTGCATAATGGGGAGGGTGTCTAATGGGGAGGTTGTGTAATGGGAGGGTGTGTAATGGGAGGGTGTGTAATGGGGAGAGTGTGTAATGGGAGGGTGTGTTATGGGAGGGTGTGTAATGGGAGGGTGCGTAATGGGAGGGTGTGTAATGGGAGGGTGTGTTATGGGAGGGTGTGTAATGGGAGGGTGTGTAATGGGAAGGTGTGTAATGGGAGGGTGTGTAATGGGAGGGTGTGTAATGGGGAGGGTGTGTAATGGGAGGGTGTGTAATGGGAGGGTGTGTAATTGGAGGGTGTGTAATGGGAGGGTGTGTTATGGGAGGGTGTGTAATGGGAGGGTGTGTAATGGGAGAGTGTGTAATGGGGAGGGTGTGTAATGGGGAGGGTGTGTTATGGGAGGGTGTGTAATGGGGAGGGTGTGTAATGGGGAGGGTGTGTAATGGCGAGGGTGTGTAATGGGGAGTGTGTGTAATGGGAGGGTGTTTAATGGGAGGGTGTGTAATGGGAGGGTGTGTAATGGGGAGGGTGTGTAATGGGACGGTGTGTAATGGGAGGGTGTGTTATGGGAGGGTGTGTAATGGGGAGGGTGTGTTCTGGGAGGGTGTGTAATGGGGAGTGTGTGTAATGGGAGGGTGTTTAATGGGAGGGTGTGTAATGGAAGGGTGTGTTATGGGAGGTTGTGTTATGGGAGGGTGTGTAATGGGGAGGGTTTGTAATGGGAGGGTGTGTAATGGGGAGGGTGTGTAATGGGAGGGTGTGTAATGGGAGGGTGTGTGATGGGGAGAGTGTGTAATGGGGAGGGTTTGTAATGGGAGGGTGTGTAATGGGAGGGTGTGTTATGGGAGGGTGTGTAATGGGAGGGTGTGTAATGGGAAGGTGTGTAATGGGAGGGTGTGTAATGGGAGGGTGTGTAATGGGGAGGGTGTGTAATGGGAGGGTGTGTAATGGGAGGGTGTGTAATTGGAGGGTGTGTAATGGGAGGGTGTGTTATGGGAGGGTGTGTAATGGGGAGTGTGTGTAATGGGAGGGTGTGTAATGGGAGAGTGTGTAATGGGGAGGGTGTGTAATGGGGAGGGTGTGTTATGGGAGGGTATGTAATGGGGAGGGTGTGTAATGGGGAGGGTGTGTAATGGCGAGGGTGTGTAATGTGGAGTGTGTGTAATGGGAGGGTGTTTAATGGGAGGGTGGTGTAATGGGAGGGTGTGTAATGGGGAGGGTGTGTAATGGGACGGTGTGTAATGGGAGGGTGTGTTATGGGAGGGTGTGTAATGGGGAGGGTGTGTTCTGGGAGCGTGTGTAATGGGGAGTGTGTGTAATGGGAAGGTGTTTAATGGGAGGGTGTGTAATGGAAGGGTGTGTTATGGGAGGTTGTGTTATGGGAGGGTGTGTAATGGGGAGGGTTTGTAATGGGAGGGTGTGTAATGGGGAGGGTGTGTAATGGGAGGGTGTGTAATGGGAGGGTGTGTGATGGGGAGGGTGTGTAATGGGGAGGGTGTGTAATGGGAGGGTGTGTAATGGGGAGAGTGTGTAATGGGGAGGGTTTGTAATGGGAGGGTGTGTAATGGGGAGGGTGTGTAATGGGAGGGTGTGTAATGGGAGGGTGTGTGATGGGGAGGGTGTGTGATGGGGAGGGTGTGTAATGGGAGGGTGTATAATGGGGAGGGTGTGTAATGGGGAGGGTGTGTAATGGGAGGGTGTGTAATGGGGAGGGTGTGTAATGGGAGGGTGTGTAATGGGGAGGGTGTGTAATGGGGAGGGTGTGTAATGGGAGGGTGTGTAATGGGAGGGTGTGTAATGGGAGGGTGTGTAATGGGGAGGGTGTGTAATGGGGAGGGTGTGTAATGGGGAGGGTGTGTAATGGGGAGGGTGTGTAATGGGAGGGTGTGTAATGGGGAGGGTGTGTAATGGGAGGGTGTGTAATGGGGAGAGTGTGTAATGGGAGGGTGTGTAATGGGGAGTGTGTGTAATGGGAGGTTGTGTAATGGGGAGGGTGTGTAATGGGGAGTGTGTGTAATGGGAGAGTGTGTAATGGGGAGGGTGTGTAATGGGGAGTGTGTGTAATGGGAGGGTGTGTAATGGGGAGAGTGTGTAATGGGAGGGTGTGTAATGGGGAGGGTGTGTAATGGGAGGTTGTGTAATGGGGAGGGTGTGTAATGGGGAGTGTGTGTAATGGGAGAGTGTGTAATGGGAGGGTGTGTAATGGGAGGGTGTGTAATGGGGAGGGTGTGTAATGGGAGGGTGTGTAATGGGGAGTGTGTGTAATGGGAGGGTGTGTAATGGGAGGGTGTGTAATGGGAGGGTGTGTAATGGGAGGGTGTGTGATGGGGAGAGTGTGTAATGGGGAGGGTGTGTAATGGGGAGGGTGTGTAATGGGGAGGGTGTGTAATGGAGAAATACAAGCACATTTTTCGTGCTGGGGGAGAGGCCACCTCCAAAGATATCAAGGAGGCAGTATGTCACTGAAAAAGTTAATTCTTGTACATGGCAAGAGGTTCAGAAAAAATAAGAGGAAGAAAGAGTTACATTTCTATAGCGCCTTTCACGACCTCAGGATGTCCCAACGTGCTTCACAGCCAATGAAGTACTTTTGTTTTGTAACATAGTCACTGATGTTATGTAGGAAACGCAGCAGCCTATTTTCTCCCACAAACAGCAATGCGATAATGATCAGATAATCTGTATTTAGATGTTGGTTAAGGGATAAATATTGTCCAGGAGACACGTCTCTTCTCATCTATGAAATAGCGCCAAGTGATCTTTTACATCCACTTGATAGGGCAGACAGGGCCTTGGTTTAAATCTCATTCGAAATACGGCACCTCCGACAGTGCAGCACTCCCTCAGCACTGCGCTGGAGTGTCAGCCTAGCTTTATGTGCTCAATCCCTGGAGTGGGACTGTGAACTCCTGACCTTCTGACACGAAGGCAAGAGTGCAACCACTGAGCCACAGCTGTCACGTTGCATGACTTAAAAAAAGAGCACAAAGGTAAGGCATAATTATTACTGCAAAGTAATAGTAGAGGACATATATGGACATGAAGGAAAGAAACTATTGTTAAATTAAAACATGCTTGTCAACCGCTTGCATTTTGCATGAGCTGCCAGCTTTGGAATGGCTGCTCACTTGATTCACGCAGCCCTTTAAAAGCTCATAGATCTTTGGGACCTCAAAGCCCTTTCATTATATATCTCTCCGCACGTAATGCTAAAATACTGTGCATGTGCAGAAAAGATAATGCACAAAGGAGTATGCGGCCATTTCATTGGTATCCCAGGCCCCCTGCGTGGGCAAGGGTTGGATCCACTGAGAAGTCTACAATATGGAAGGTCTGAGATGTGGAGGTTACATTGTTCAAAATAATTCATGATCAAATATGGATTTTTGCAACAAAAGTACTGACTGGTCAATCCAATGACCATGTCGTTTCAATCAATTTAACATTTCAAACTGCCCAGTCGCTGTGCTGATCAGTATCTGATTTCCCCATTAAGTTTTGATATGGGATTGTTATTAGTATTTTACATCTTCTGCTTAATCCCACAGGAAGTTCCGATGGCAGGTGAGAGCTAGGGAACTGTCATAAGGACAAACGTACTTTCTACAACAGTGTAAGGGGTCCGATGCAGACGAGATTCTTTCCCTGGAGGGCGATTGATCTCGGGCTCACAGAAAATGTCCTCTGCGAAATCCACCAGGAATTCTTTAAATTTGCAAATGAGCATGTCACAAATGGATCAGTTTTCCATTTAGAGAATTAAGTTATGCCAAAGTACATTGATGATCAATAAATGGGTATTAAATTTCTATTTTTAATCGTGTTCAGAGAACTGGAACTTTAGACCATCGGCTGGGAAAGCCCGTCATGTGTCATATGAAGACAGGGGGCTTGGTCCCAGCGTGGGTTGGTTTTAACAGACACAGCATACAATCTCCTGGAGCAAAAAATTAGCCATTCGGCAAAATAAAAACAAGTTGGAAAATCTTTTTTTTTTTCAAATGTTTACATGGACTTTAAACACAACTAATTTTGATTGGAGGGAGAGAAGCATTCAGCAGGTTGGGTTGTTGCCACATTTGTTAAGTCCAAAAACTCAATGGCACAATCTCAGTACATGTCACAGTGCAGGAAAATGCACCGAAAAAGTGTCAACAATCAGTATTTCCTGCGGCACATGCCCTCAGATTGCCCATGAAAATATTTTTTTTTTTACCATCAGAGCTCACTTCCCCCCTCAAACCTTGCTAAATCCACCACTGCAAAAAATTGCATACTTATAATACAGCTGATGGTATATTGGGGGGTCACTGCAGCTTAAGTCATCACACGTTCACGGCCTACTGCACTCCCATTGTAGCTGCCGTTTGTATGTCACACGTGGCCATTGGGTTTCAATTTTCATACAAAAAGAAACAGAATTACACAGTGTGATCCAAAAACCTCAATAGAAATCCTGAAATCCAAAGTAATAAAAATGACTTTAATTTATTCAGTGAATGAAGCAGCGGCCTTTATACAGGACTGTTTTTCGGTTGTATGTTGTGTTTTGAGTGGTCAGCTTTTTTGAAGCTGTTTGTCAGCTTTTCTGAGTCTTGTAGGTTTGCAAGTATGTTAAAGATCTCTGAAAGATATGCCGCAGTAATGCAGAAACGTCTTAAAGAATGTTGCAAGAAGTTAAGATTGCAAGGTCATGCAAATTGCTGAAATGTACCGCGATAGCAAAGAGAATGCACTGCTGGGCGAAAACTTCCATGGGAGAAACCACTCTGCCTCAATCCCACTGCTCTTATGTGTAAAGGCAAAGCTTGCACATAATGGCCCGAAAATTAGACCTAATACGCGAGAGTACGCACTGTGTACTCTCGCGTTTTAGGTCTCCAATTGCCGGTTTCCTGCATGCACTGCGCCTGCGCGGGAAACCGGCACTTCGTGAATTCAAAAGGGGGCGGTTCCTAAGTGAACCGCGTGCGCGCTACAGGCTGCGCGCACGCAGTGCACTTAGTTATTTTTGCAGCTTTGAACGCGCAGGTAAGCATGGAAGATTTTACACATGAAGAAAGGAGGTGTAAGACCCTCTTTTAACAAGGTAAGTAGTTAATTAAGTATTATTTTAAATTTTTTTCAACAGGTTTATCTTTTTTAGAGACTTTAAAGAAAGGTAAGTTTATTTTTATAACTTTTAAAAAGATTTTAAATTTTTTCAAAAATTTAATTTTTTGTTTAAAGTGGTTAATTTATTTAACTATACTTATTTTATTAATGTGATGGCTTTTTTTAAATTTAATTGAGGTTTAGCTGTTCTTTTGGGGGTGTGTAGGATTCATAGCTTTGACAGCTCTTGCTGTGAAAACTATGAATGAAAGATGGTGTGCTGCCATTGGCTCTAACTGAATCACGTGATCCCAGAGCTCGCACGAACTAATTGTGTCTCTGGGTCACGCAAGCACTGCACAGCTGCATGTGGGACTGGCCTTGAAACTAAAGTTCGTGTGGGCCCGGAGGAAAAAGGTAGGCGCGGAGTGAGATATCGCGGGGAAGCCTTACCCCCGCGGGAACACTCACTGTTTAATTTCTGGGCCAATAAGAGGGCACAGCACAGAAAAGGCCATAGACCATATACCAGAAACAATTCACTACATATGATCAAGCAATTGTCGGTTTATTCGGGAAGAAAAACCCGGAAGATACAGAGACTGCGGAGGTTGGAGGGGTTTACAGAACTCCTGCTATGTGCCATATTAATCAGAGATTCTAGGATTTGCACGCTATATCACATCAGTGTCTCTATACACACTGTGCACAAATGCATAATAGCACATATAACGGCAATTCAGTATCAGACGTCTTACTGCAATTATATAGGGCCCTGGTGAGTAACACCTGGAGTATTGTGTACAGTTTTGGTCTCCTTACCTAAGGAAGGATATACTTGCCATAGAGGGAGTGCAACGAAGGTTCACCAGACTGGTTCCTGGGATGGGGGGATTGTCCTATGAGGAGAGATTGAGTAGACTAAGCCTATATGCTCTAGAGTTTAGAAAAATGAGAGGGGATCTCATTGAAACATAGAAAATTCTTACAGGGCTTGACAGGGTAGATGCAGGGAGGATGTTTCCCCTGGCTGGGGAGTCTAGAACCAGGGGTCACAGTCTCAGAATAAGGGGTCGGCCATTTAGGACTGAGATGAGGAGAAATTTCTTCACTTAGAGGGTGGTGAATCTTTGGAATTCTCTACCCCAGAGGGCAGTGGAGGCTTAGTTGTTGAGTATATTCAAGACAGAGATCGTTAGATTTTTGGATATTAAGGGAATCAAGGGATATGGGAATAGTGCAGGAAAGTGAAGTTGAGGTAGAAGATCAGCCATTATCTTATTGAATGACGGAGCAAGCTCGATGGGCTGAATGGTCTACTCCTTTCTTATGTTCTTATGTTCTTAACCTGAACCTCCAAATGAAGTGCTGCAGTAATATCTGCTCTGAATCTTGTACTTCCCAGGCTGCCCTCTCCTCCTGTTGTTCCATTGTAATATACCTTCTGATGTTTGGGCCATGTCAGTTGTAGTTCAGTGGGAGCACTCTCGCCTCTGAGTCAGAAGGTTGTGAGTTCAAGTCCTGAGACTTGAGCATGAAGTCTAGGCTGACACTCCAGTGCAGCACTGAGGGAGTGCTGCATTGTCAGAGGTGCCATCTTTCAAACGAGACATTATACCAAGGCCTCTCAGATGGACGTAAAAGACCCCATGGCACTGTTTCAAAGAAGAGCAGAGGAGTTCTCCCCGGTGTCCTGGCCAATGCTTATCCCTCAACCAACACCAATAGAAAACACATTATCTGGTCATTATCACATTGCTGTTTGTAGGACCTTGCTGTGTGCAAATTGGCCACTGCATTTTCTACATGACAACATGACTGCACTTCAAAAAGTACTTCATTGGCTGTAAAGCGCTTTGGGATGTCCTGAGGTCGTGAAAGACTCTATATAAATGAAAATCCGTTCTTTCTTTTGTCAGCAGAAATCTCTCTGTACCATTCACCTTTCCAGCTGCTGTGATGATAGTTTGAGAAATCTTCCTCTTAGTAAACTCAATAATACCATGTCTGACCTGGAGTAAAATATTCGCTTTTCAATAACAACTAGAAGTTGCTTTTATATAGCGCCTTTAACGTCGTAAAACGTCGGCACAAGTTGCTCATTCATGACAGAAAAGCCTTAAAAAGCAAAATATGTATTTTTTACTCACTTTTCACTGCTGCTCCTCAATCTATTTTTGGAGCAGCAGGTGAGCGGCAGTAAACATCATTATCGCTTTCTACCGACAGTACATCGCTTTTTAATCAGGTCTATTGTTTTGGTAAAATTATTAAAGAGAGGAAAATGTGACCCTAAAAGGTTCAGTGAAGCATCTGGGGCTGTGCTGCGCTGTAGTGTACTTTTGCTGCTATTCTGGGATGATGAGCTGTTTTCCTATTCAATACAGCAGTTAACGATCTAATAGATTCACAGGGGAAAATAAACCTGAAACATACGGCGTGTGTTGAAAGGTGCCAGAGGCAGAGATTGTCGGAGAGTTTATTAATCATTGGGAAACCCAGGTAAAGGGCTCAGGCCCATTGTGCGGGACGTCACAAAGCTTGAAGAGAATAGGAAAGGACACAAGGTAAATTTATATAGCACCTTTCACCACCTCAGGACATCCCAAAGCGCCTAAAAGCCAATAAAGTACTTTTGAAGTGTAGTCACTGTTGTAATGTAGGAAATGCGGCAGCCAATTTTCACACAGCAATGTGATAATGACCAGATAATCTGCTGTTTAATGATATTAGTCGGGGGATAAATATTGGCCAGGACACCGGGAAGAACTCCCCTGCTCTTCTTCAAAATACAATTTTTTTTGTCCACCTGTGACGGCATACAGGGCCTTGGTTTAACATCTCATCCGAAAGACAGCACCTCGCACTGGACTGGAGTGTCAGCCTAGATGCAATATTAAGGGCTGGATTTTGATACTGGGGCGGGTTGGGGTCATATTATCCACTTTTCGTGTTATCCACCCGACTGCAATTGGATGTGGGAGATTGATGCGATTTTCACCTAATTGGGCAATTGAGTTCCAGCACGTGGGAACCCATGAACCAATTAGTGTTTTCAGTCTGAAAGTCGCCTCTGATGATGTCATCATTGCTGCTGCATTGAAGGTCTGCAAAGACTGCCTGGCCTTTGCTGTGAGAGGACCTGGATGCAAAATGAGCAGCAGCAGCCCTAAGTCTGTTCCCAGATATTTTTGCACCACCACTCCCAGATATGTCTCCCTTGCACCACCACTCCCAGATCAGCCAGCCAGCCAGCGATAGTCAGCTATCCAAATGTGCTCCCGCCAGGTTTCACATTCGTGGTTCAGAACAGGCGTGCTTCACGTAGAAATAGGGTTAAAATCACAAAGGCCTTTCAAAATGGCATTATAGAGGCAATTTAGTGCTTGTTAAGGGCCTTAACAGCCGATCCCGCCTCTTAGAGGCGGGACGGAGTCGGGACCAGCAGACACGATTTGATGAAAATTGCGTGGAGGCGGGATGGAGGCGGGCTTGTGCCCGCCCGCCAGTTTTCGCAATTTTAACCCCCCACACGCCTCCAAACCTGCCTCCACGGGTCAATGAAAATCCAGCCCACAGTCTCTGAAGTGGGACTTGAACCCACAAACCTTCTGACTCGGAAGCAAGAGTGCCGCCCACTGAGCCATGGACGGCACTGTGTAAAATGAGAAGTGTTGGTTAAACAATTTCAAGCTTGCCTTTGAAAGAGTTGTGGATTGTAGGAGGAAGGCGAGATGCAGGGAGGTAAGGAGGTCCACAGATTTGAAATCCTGAAAAAAGAACGGGGTAGATTTTGAGCAACGTCGAGCTCTCAGTCGCTTCTCTTTATGCTGCTCGAGGGCGACTTTGAAGAAGTTAAACAGTCATTCTCCAGCTGGCGGCTCCGTTGTGGATCAATCGTATTTTGGACACAAGACAAGAGAAAGGTCTCGCAATAAAGCTCAACGACCTCCTGGGCGGTGGGGGCAAAGAAACCCACGAGCAGTAGTTTCTCACCACAAAAATAAAACACAAAAGCTTTGCAAGGGAGTTTTGAAAGTTGGGCTGAAACAAATCACCAATCCAAAGATTTAATTGGGACAGTTTTATAGGGCCTTCTATAAAATATCTGTCTATAGGAAAAAGATCAAAGTGGCAAACGTGTTAATGATTTAACGCATAAATTAAAATGCTTCAGATATCAGGCACAGCCACAAAAGCCATTGTCAGACACATTCCTTACCTGCCAAGATTTGTGGGGCTAATTTCAATGGTTTGGGAGGTTCTCCCTGAGTGAAAGCTGAGGGAATGAATAGGGCAACCCTCCCCCCCCTCACCCCCCTCGGAACTGAATGGACTCTTCAGCCTGTTATAAATATATAAGGCTACAAATCTTAACATGATCTTCCACTACTCTTCAAGCTCTTAAATAAACGTTGAGGCCTATTCACAAAAAAATGTGGATAAAACTGCAGTTTGTAGTGAGTGCTTTATTTCTGGTTACTGAATGGTGGTAGATGTTCGTTCGGTAAATATATACACGATGTACGTAGGCTAAAACAGTGTCGCTGTAGCCACATCTGTGGCTTGACAACAGTTTCTACTGGAGATCACTGGCCTAGAAACTCCTGGGGCTGGATTTTCTCAGCCCCGAGGAGGCGGGTATGGAGGCGGGACTGCCGGGAAAGTTGCAGAATTTGGGGGCGGGTGGCAAACGCTGACATTTCTTCTTTCAAAAATTCTTGACAGATGACACGTCATACGTTGATGTGCTCTGTCACTGACTTCCCCCTAATTGGCCTGCCGAGCCTGCCGGGCGGGCTTAACAAGGTCAATCAGGGGAAGATCCCGCTGGTTGGCCAGAGGCTGATGGAGGCGGGACTGAAACCAGGCAAGCAGCAGTCCCGCCTCCAACACGTCTCCATTCATAAAATCCAGCCCTTAGAGTCTCATTCCGCCACTCATCTCCTCCAACAGTGTCCCCATCCCAAATCACAGGAACAAGGTTTTTGCACGATCGGGGTGGGCACCCGTGCCACTTACGGCAATGCTGGGGTGTCTGCCCAGCGAGGGCATTTTAATTTTGGAGCAGCACCTTGCCACTCTGTCCGCACACGGGACAGACTGGCAGGGTTTCTGGTGGATCACATCATCCCGCCTGCCCCGCCTCCAAATGTGATGCCACAATGGGGGAGGGAAGTCGGTGGGTGGAAGAAGCACTCGGGCCTTCCCCAAACCTCCCTCCAACTGGAATTTAGGAACTTGCCCAAAAAAGGGTGGAAACAGCTTCTGTCCTTAATTTCCTTTCCCTGTCCGGATTGTGATAATTCCTCTCCTGAAGCAGATGGGATTTCTAGGCTGGGTTGCTAGGGGAGTTTTTTTTCAAGTTGGAGGGAGAAGTAGAGTGGCAAGGGTTGAGAGAGGGTGTTCCAGAGATCTGGGCTGAGATGATTGATGGCGCCGCTAGCAATAGTGGAACATGAAGGAGAGGAAAGCACAGAAGACCAGAGCCACAGGACCAGAGGGCATGGGAAGGGACATCAGGCTGGAGGATAGTGTCTGACAAGGCGGCAGAAAAAGTACTAGGAAATTCAACGTTCCCTTGAATAATGTCACCCAGCGGTGCGGAAAGTAAATCGAGCACACATGAATAATTGTAACATCCCCACCAATTTAAGTACAAATCACAAACCTTTCTGCTAAGGCTTTCTGACACAAGGCTACATCTGTGATTCGGCTCCCAACTTTTTAATTTTAATTTCTATGTTGTGCAGTGGGGCAATCACTACAGGGTGAACTCACTGTAACACGCAACATACGTGACTTACAAGGACCATATTACCAGGGTGGAGTATAGTTGCAGGCATTTCGGATGGATCAGAAGCAAAGCGGCACTAAAGAAATGTTATCCCATTACTAAAACCAGCAACATTTATATTTAATTATATAAACGGCCACTTTGAAATAACAATGCATAAAGAAAGTATGCAGATCAGATGGGCTGGTGCAGAATAAAAGAGAAATCTGAAACTTTAGAAGTTGACTCCAGGTGATGTGTAGACAGGATGATGATTTGGGAGTGTAATTAAATTGATACAGCGGGTGTTAGCCATAAAGCTTTATGGTGACACCCTAGCTTTAAGTGAACTGTTTAGAGGTGTTTGGGGATGGGAGCAGTGTCCCGGGGAAACAAGATACTACCGAGAGCCGATCTTGCGTGAGAGTAGCCTTCTACCTCTTCTTTTAATCCCACTGGTGTCTAAAAATATCTACGCAAACACTGCCACGCCATGTCTGCAGTGGGAGACTTTTATTCTTCCTCTTTCCTTTTAAAAAGTGCCTTGTCACTCAAATTTTCCTGATCAGATGCAATTGGCAATTGCCAATGAAAGCAAGAAAAGTCTTTTATTTCAGTCCCAATTGGGGGTTATTATCTTCAGTCAGGCTGAGCTGATTTAACGCGAGTTGAATTTATCAATAATGTATGACTACTTCAAACAGAAGGCCTGCCTCTGCAGATCAAAGCAATCCAAATACAATATCAGAATTACCAACACTGAAACTGGCTCAGTTGTTCCTTCTTGCACTATATAAAGGCAAGTTCTTTCTTCCTTCCTTCTCTTGCTTCATCTTTTCATCAAAAGTTATAAAGTAAGTTGAGTCGAACAGCTTTCACCTTTCAATACTTTTTGTAGAGATGAGTTATGAAGCCATTCCAAATCTGAACAGTTTTCTAAGCGTGCAACATTTGGGTTACCTCGAGCCCCTGATGCCACTTTGGCCTGCCCTAGGCAAGTGACAAGTGCAGTGACTATTTGGATAAGAGATCCAGACCGATACATTGGAATTGCAGAAGTGTAAACTGCAGTTCCACTTTTACTGTGTGAAGGTGTGACGTTTACTGGTGTGCACATATGAATTATATTCCCCAGGTGGGCAGAGGTCACACTTCAAGAACATCCTCAAAGCCTCCTTGAAAAAGTGCAACATCCCCACCGACACCTGGGAATCCCTGGCCCAAGACCGCACAAAGCGGAGGAGAAGCATCCGGGAAGGCGCCGAACACCTCGAGTCTCTTCGCTGGGAGCAGGCGGAAGCCAAGCGCAAGCAGCGCACGTCAACCCAAGCACCCCACCCACCCGCCCCTTCAACCACCGTCTGCCCCACCTGTGACAGAGACTGTAGGTCCCGCATTGGACTCATCAGTCACCTGAGAACTCATTTTTAGTGTGGAAGCAAGTCATCCTCGGTTCCGAGGGACTGCCTAAGAAGAAGAAGAGAAGATGAATTATGCAGGTTTGAAGGTGTGAAGTTTTGACTTATGCAGATCTGAAGAGATGACACATACAGGTGGGAAGGTGTGGTGCACACAGGTTTGAAAAGGTGACTCATACAGGTGTGAATGTGCTGTTTATTCTGCAGGGACAGAACATATCCAGGTAAGTCTCTCAACTTTTATAATAAGTTAGAAGTAATTATTGATGTTAATGGTTGAGGTTAAGATTCAACCTGAGTCTCTTGCCCCTGAGTCAGTCGATTGTGGATTTCAGACCCACTTCAGCACTTAATCCAAGCTGACACTTCAGTGTAGTACTATGGCAGTGCTGCATTGTTGGAGGTGCTGCCTTTCAGATAAGACATTAAATAAGGGCCCTGTTTTCCTGTTGACATAAAAGATCCCGTGATACTATTTGAAGAAAAGTGAGAAGTCGCACAACACCGGGTTATAGTCCAACAGCTTTATTTGAAATCACAAGCTTTCGGAGCGCTGCTCCTTCGTCAGGTGACTACCTGACGAAGGAGCAGCCGCTCCGAAAGCTTGTGATTTCAAATAAAGCCGTTGGACTATAACCCGGTGTTGTGCGACTTCTCACTTTTGTCCACCCCAGTCCAACACTGGCATCTCCGCATCATGGCAACTATTTGAAGAAGCATAGAGAGTTGTCCTAAAGGTGTGGCAACATTTTCTCATCAACCAACAGCACCAACCACAAGAACAGCTTGCATTTATATAGTGACTTTAATGTCATAAAACTTCCCAAGGAGCTTCACAGGAGCGTAATCAGACAAAAACAAATTGACACGGAGGCAAAGAAGGAGACATTAGGACAGGTGACCAAAAGCTTGGTCAAAGAGGTAGGTTTTAAGGAGGAGGAGAGGTGGAGAGGCGGGGATATTTAGGGAAGGAATTTCAGAGTTTAAAGCCTAGACGGCTGAAGACACGGCCGGCAATGGCCGGCCGAAGGAAGTCGGGGATGCAGAAGAGGCCAGAATTGGAAGAACGCAGCGTTCTTGGAGGATTGTAGGGCTGGAGGACGTTACAGAAATAGGGAGGGGGCGGAGTGAGGCCATGGAGGGATTTGAAAACGAGAATAAGAATTTTAAATTTGAGGCTTTGGTGGACTGAGAGCCAATGTAGGTCAGTGAGCAAAGGGGTGATGGGTGATTGGGACTTGAAATCAGATTACCCAGTCATTCAGTTTATTTGCTATTTGCAGAACTTTGCTGTGTGAAATTGCCTGCCACATTTGCGTGCATAACAACATTGACTGCACTTTAAAAAGTAATTCATTGGCTGTGAAACACTTTGCAATGTTCTTTCTTTCATTAACGCCATTTATGTCAGTAATGAGGATACGTGAATGTCAGGTAAGGCCTGGGTCTACTTTGCCTCAACAATGTACTTTAGCTTCAGCCTCAGAGGACTACCCCCTACAGTAGGTCTGTGACATTTCAATTTCCCACACCAGCCATCCTTGTGGTCTCCTTGGGTGAGATTAACAAGTTAGTGCCATCTAGTGCCAAATTCTGGGGAACTTCTGAACCCGCTGGAGATTTGCTTGAAACACATTTCAGTTTGGACTGTTTCAACTGGCAGAGAGAGGAAACCTTAATCCTATTGATCCAGGCTGGATTTGAAGTCAAGAGTTCGAGATAAAAAGAGGCTGCCCTAACTTAATTTGTCATGATGCGGAGATGCCGGTGTTGGACTGGGGTGGACAAAAATGAGAAGTAGCACAACACCAGGTTATAGTCCAACAGTTTTATTTGAAATCACGAGCTTTCGGAGCGCTGCTCCTTCGTCAGGTAAAGTGAAAGAATACAAATCAGCAAAGCATATATAGACAGAGAACAATGTGTAGCGTACAATGTCAGACGACTACAGTAAATCTTACTGACTGCCCTCCATCACACCTTGGCAGAGATACAATCAGGTCAGTCAGGAAGGCATTACATCAAAGACACAGCAAAATACAGCTAAGACAATGAGGTGGGGTCACAGGGGGTCCAACGTGTCAAATGCTGCAGTCTGTATGGTTAAGCTTTTTACTTTTTTTTAATTTGACACACAGTCCTCATAATGTCGAAATTTGGTCGAAGTTAGCCTGCATTGGGTTGCATCTTGTCTGAACAGAGCCAGCCCTTTCTTTGGAGAGTTGCCTTGGATCCAGTCCCAACCCCAAGCAAATCTGGGCGAGCTCTGTAAACACAGTCGATTCCAATATTTTCTTACTCTTTGTAAGAAACCTATTAGAAGGGTAGTGTATAGTAATAAAAAAATGCTCCACCTCTTCCCTGATTGTTACTAAGATTTACCAGACCATCCCACTTCCTCTTGTATTTTAATTACCTGGACCATTGGTCAACAATCACATCCTTCATTGATGATTTTCTCAATTAATACAATCTTTACACACTCGTATATTTGACCTACTAGGAGGGTAGGAGCTGCGTGATACAGCAGTTGCAACACGTTATGACTGTGTTATAAATCATGTGGCATAAATTCACACAGCCGTTGAGCCAAGTAAAATACTGTGGTAGAGGATGGATAAAATGTGTAGCGCAGGTGATGTATTTTGTATTATATCTCTCATGCTGCAGCGTCACATTTGGTGGATATGTTCAGCAAAAAGACAGCAACTGATCAAATATCATATATAAGAAACTGCAGGAGGAATAAAGACTTTTTGAGCCATTAGTCCTGTTCCTTCCAACAAACGATGTATAATTCTACCGCTATAGATTCACCCGAGCTCATTTTATTTCCAAGCGAGATAGAGACAGAGAAAATGTAACCATAAGAAGATAAGGAAAAGCCATTTGGTCCATTAAAGTCCTCCCTCCAGTTCTCCAGCTCACCCAGCCAGCATTCACCTGTGTGTTGAACAGCCCTGGTGTCTGACTCCATTGCCTTACCTGGTAGATTACATGTAAATTACAGCACATAAAGAGGCCACTCGGCCCAACTGGTCTATGCCGGTGTTTATGCTCCACACCGATTGAGAAGGCTGGTCTATAGTGGTAAGAAAAAAAGCTCCACCTCTTCCCTGATTGTTACTAAGATTTACCAGACCATCCCACTTCCTCTCCTTTTTAATTGCCTGGCCCACAGATTATTCCAAACATTTAGCACACTTTAACGGAAAGGAAAATCGGGCGGGGTGTAGTGCCCATTTTGCACCCCCTGCCAAAGTCGAATTTCGCCCTCACTGGTTGGTGCATGGACCCAAATAGCCATCGGGCAAACTTGAGCTTTTTAAAGAATGAATCAAGATGGCATGATATATGTTTGATGAAAATCTGTTCACAGCTCCACCACCCTGAGGGAAAACATAACCCCATCTAGTTTGTATTCTGAAAGGAAGCTTCCAATGTTGTACTTATATGGTCGGAACTATGTAGAATTGTTCATTCAAATCAGATTTCAAAGTAGATGTCTCCATTCCTTTCTCTTGTCTTTGTCTGGAGCAGAACGTATGCACTAGGTTGGGATAAACAACTGGAACTCAAACCTCAGCTCACACTTCAGGCTTTGTATATGAACGGAAACAAGGCGAGGCTTACCAATAAATCCTCAGAGGATGTTTTATTTGAATAACAATGATTTCTGCTGTATAAGTAAGACTAGGAATGATGTCACAGCAATCTAACTATGGTTGGGGGGCGGATTTCACAGCTGGGTAAGAACTTGATGCAAATCAAGTGGCAAATACACAACCCAGATAACCAGATATAGAGGCCTATCTCTCGCTCTCTCTCAGTCTCATTCATTGGGATTTACCTCATTCTCACACTATAGTGTGTGTAACACTCAGTACCAAGAAATATCAGCACATTTTTTTGATAAATCAATAGTTGTATTCCAAAACTGAATTCTTTTAGATCTTCAAAGTGAAGGGAAAGAAGAATGGAAATTCCAACTGTTTGGAATACACCGAACTGCAGTCAGTACTCACCTTATTATTGAAGATTTTTCTCCTCATATTTATTTAGCATGACAGTGTAACAGTTGAAAACCATCTGGGCCAGGGAGGCAGAGACTTACATGGACCTCTGGGTAGTCTAAGTATAAACAGAAATAGAGGGATACAGTTAATAAGAGTTAATAAGATGCATCTGGATCGAAACAGTGTGAGAATCTCAAGGTCAGACTTTCCTCGGCAGTCACATCAGCTCCCTGGCATAACTATAGCGGGTGGGGGAGGAAAACCCAGCTGCCTGCCACCTGATGCCAGAAAGTATATCAGGCACACTGGAATGAGTGCTGAAATGATGGGATTATGTGTGCTCCTGCCATTCGGAGTTGCTAAGGCAACTGGGGGGAGATGGGGGGGAGGGGTTACTTAAACTTTGAAGAGCACTTTGCCCAGTGCAATTGAGTGCAGAATGATTGACTGCACTAGGAAAAGCGGGCTATAGAACATTCTATTAAAACAATCGTTTTCTTCTTCTTCTGCCAGGGCCATTGGTCACACTGAGCTGGGGCGGGCACTGCTGCCATTCCCCGCCCCCCCCAGCCCTCCAACCGGAGGAGGGCATCCAGGGATGGCAGGAACACCATTGGGAGCGTGCCAAAACGACAGGCAATCGCGCGGGTCAGGGTCACAGCCAGGAGGTGAGTGGAAGTGCCACCTCACCAAAGTTGCGCTGCCGTAGCGACCGAGAGGAAAATCTGCCCCTCGGTTTCTCGCCACTCAACAATGATGTCCATTCATCGAGTGTTAACGTCAATTTGATTTGATTGGGATATTTTGCTAGGTTAAAGGCATTGTATAAATGCAAGTTGTTGTTGTTATTGATTGCAATTGCTAGTGACAGCCCTAACGGCGTGATGCTGCGATCTGGCGCTCCCATCAGGAAGTGGCTCTTGCACAGAGTTCACCTTGGTGAATTGTGCGGGGGTGGGGGTCCGCCTGTAATAGTCCCATGACGCATGCCCTGTGTGCTCGGCACCCTGCTGGGATCACTGGATTGCAGAACCATGCCCCCGCCCTTAGAAATAGTGACCAGGATCGGCCAAAGTGTGACGGCCATAATACTTCTATCTTAAATGAGGTAAGTAGAATAATTAGATAGGTTCCTAACCAATAATTAAAACATTTCCAGTTTAAGTTACGCACTGAAATCTCCCAATGGCTCAGTTCTTAAGGCCACTCCCTGTCTGGTGCAGAATGGAGCCACACCGGCTCGGCAAGTCCTACGTTCCATCAGCTAATCTCAGCTGTGCTGGGTGTAGTGGTGCCAGAATTCCACTTCTGAATGTTGTCCATGGTTTCTTGCTAGAAAGTGTTTATAAGTGGAGATTGAGTGAGGACAGGAGCTGGCTTGGCTGCAATGCCCACTTCAGTCAAATAGCCATCAATGGCCCTCCTCCCTGCCCTTCCATCCTATCACCTTCCCTTTGTTCTTTCCTCCCATCCTCCCTGCCCCTGCTTAAAAATCTCTCCTCCCTAACCTTTTCCAGTTCTGACGAAGGGTTCGACCCGAAACGTTGTCTCTGTTTCTCCTCTCCTCGCTGCTGCCCGACCTGCTGAGTGTTTCCAGCACTTTCTGTTGTCATTTCAGATTTCCAGCATCCGCAGTATTTTGCTATTGTATCAGTCAAATAGCCTGTTGATCGCCACACATGAAGAATGGATTCTTGAGTAAGGTACTGAAGAGTGGGTGCTGTCTGTGGACCCGTACCCCCATCAGGACTCGGTGCTTTCCAGAGAGGAGGGGGGAAAGCAGTATTGCGATAAGCTACTCACTGGGAAGTGTATTGTTAAACATTGCATGTAGAGGAAATGAACTCTAAAAAGGAAATTGGTATCGGAAGTCAGATTGGCCATTGGACTAATTAAACCGTATATAAATATAGGTTGTATAGGGGGGTCTAGGGGATAGCTACAGTCTGGTATAAAGGGTCAGAGATAGTGGGAAAGCAAGAAGTTACGATGATTGAATCAGAGCCGAGACTGCATTGGCTTTATTTCAAAATCCGAAAATTTGCTTTGCTTTTCAGATTCTCCATTTAGAAAGATAACTCAGTGAGCTGGCAAGTGAAGTCTTTCTAATTTCACCATCGTTTAACACTACTAGGAAGTACTTCCCTCCTTTCTCAGAATATGGTGTTATAAAGTTTCCTCCCATGCCTTCGAGCTATCTGTACCTAGGTGGAACCAATTGTCTGGCTCCGTCTGGACTATGGCTGCTTAGGAAAATACTAAGATGGTGAGCCAAGAACAAGTCACAGCTGCCCAGCTGTTTAAAACTTGCTAGTTACTAGAACCATGTGGAAACATTCCTGGGAATACAACAATAACACATTTATTATGCAACAACGTTGAAAATTTTCAGTCGGCCTAAAATCAAGCCTAGATGTTTTCAACCTGGCACTGTTGTGGATTTGCTGGGCTGGATTGCATGGCTAGTTGCCATAGAAACTGGCAGAAGTAAACATATAGCTGATGATGAATCAGAGAAAGAAGTTAGTCAATTAACTCTACACAGAATTTATGGTTGCAACGGATTTGGAATCATAGAATCATACAGCTCCGAAGGAGGTCATTCGGCCCATCGTGCCTCGCTGGTTCTGTGAAAGAGCTATCCAATTAGTCCCATTCCCCTGCTCTTTCACCATCGCCCTGCAAGTTTCCCTTTTGAAAGTTACTGTAGAATGTGCTTCCACCACCCTTTCAGGCAGTGCATTCCAGATCATAACAACAACTTAGTGAAACAAGATGATGCCAGGTGCTTCTGTCCTGTACAGTGTTGCTTACACAGCTTGCAGAATAAGTCTTATTAACAGACCTGATGATCTTCAGCAGTTGATCAGCCCGGTGAGGATTTAGTTGTCCTCGCAGATGCTCCCAATCTAGTTCTTGTGGGTTGGTGGTGGACACCTGCTTAACTGGCGTCTCCAGGGTCTGCAATGCGACGTGGCCAAAGTTGGGCATCATTGCAGGTTACGGACCGGTTGTTAGTGTGTCGAAGGACAGTGACATTTGTGCTTTGCTGTTGGCAGTTGATGCGGCGTAACTGGTGTTGACGTGACATATTGAAATCTGATAGTCATTGCAGTTGGGCTCCAATCACTCAGCTCCATGCAGCGGTGTCAGTAGTAAGGCAGCACGAGCGATTTCAATAAGAAGAAAGAGAATTCAAAATAAAAGGACAAGCAGAAATAAAGATACAGAGAAACTGGCAAGAGAGATAGAAAGAATATAGCAGAAGGAATCACACAATTGTCGACAGATGAATCATTTAGTTTGTCCTCGCTTATCCATAGAGCAAGACTCTAGTTCCCCAGCCTCTAGCTGTTTTATTAGATGAGTCCAAGCTTTTTCTCATTACTCTACCTAGACATGCATTCCACACATTGTTCTCTTTGTGTGCAATAGTACTTTCTGACATCAATCCTAAATTTCCCATTGACTAGTTGGCCTTTCACTAGTTTCAATCTATCTTCCCTAGTCCTAGGGCACTTCCGACAGGACTTGAATACTTCCTTTATTTCTCAGTGACCAAAACTGAACTCGAGGTACAGTCCAACCAGAGCACTGTACAATATCAGCATCCTCAACTTGTACTCTACTGTTTTAACTGTATAGTTGAGTGTTCTGTTTGATTTATTGATTACTGTGCCACAGTGACAGAACTTGTTAAGCACTGAGTGTACTAATATCTCCAGATCTCTTTCCCTTCATCCTTCGCTAACTCAACACCATTCATGTTAGGAATCACAGGTATACTGCTCTTTGTGTGTTGCATTGACACACAAACCGCGGTTTATTTGGTCTATTAGAATAATTAAATTAATTGGAAAAGGTAAACAATCAAAGTTTTAATGGGTGTGTAACCTGTAAAAAATAAGAAATGTATATAAAATATGTGAAAATTAAAATACATTAAATTATAATGAATTTGAGGTCTGGTTGTGTTATTGTTTGGGTGTTTTTGTTTATCAAGTTGCTGCTTTGCACTGGCCCTGAATTTTAGAGTATTCAAACTCAAACTCAGGACAACCCTAACCCTATCCCTAACCCTAACCCTAACCCTAACCCTATCCCTAACCCTAACCCTATCCCTAACCCTAACCCTAATCCTATCTCTAATGCTAATGCTAACCCTATCCCTAACACTAATGCTAATGCTAACCCTAGCCGTATCTCTAATGCTCACGCTAACCCTAGCCCTACCTCTAATGCTAATGCTAACCCTAGCCCTATCCCTAATGCTAATGCTAACCCTAGCCCTAACATTAATGCTAATGCAAACCCTAACCCTATCTCTAATGCTAACGCTAACCCTAGCCCTATCCCTAATGCTAATGCTAACCCTAGCCCTAACATTAATGCTAATGCTAACCCTAACCCTATCTCTAATGCTAACGCTAACCCTAGCCCTATCTCTAATGCTAACCCTATCCCTAACCCTAATGCTAACCCTAACCCTATCCCTAACCCTAACCCTATCTATAACACTAACACTAACCCTAACGCTAACGCGAACCATAACGCTAACGTTAACCCTATCCCTATCCCTAACCCTATCGCTAACCCTAACCCTATTCCTATCCCTAACCCTATCCCTAAACCTAATGCTATCCCTATACCTATCCCTAACCCTGAGCCTAATGCTAACCCTAACACTAACGCTAACGCTAATCCCATCCCTATACCTATCCCTATCCCTTTCCCTATCCCTAGCCCTAATACTATCCCTAATGCTAATGCTAACCTAACCCTATCCTTAATGCTAACCCTAACTCTATCCCTAACACTTGCACTAACCCTAATGTAACGCTAACCCTAACGCTAATGTTAACCCTATCCGTATATCTATCCCTAACCCTATACCTATCCCTATCATTAACCCTGTCCCTAACCCTAACGCTAATCCTATCCCTATACCTATCCCTTTCCCTATCCCTAACCCTAACACTATCCCTAAACCGATCTCTAATCCTAACGCTAACCCTAACCCTGATCCCAACAGTAATCCTAACCTTAACCCTAACCCTCCCCAATACTTATAAATTTTCTTTATTTTTCTTGGCTTACCATAAGATTTGGTTCTTGGAAGCAAACAATGCCCTAGGTTTGGCTCGGCTTGGCCCATTCTCTTATATGTCTGGCTCTCCCATCCCCTGAACTGTAAGGTGTTAAATGATTGGCTCTGCAGCGTGAGAGGAAGTAGAAAGCTGGCACTGTCAAAACAGAGATTATCTCCTCCATACTTGTGTTACTGAATGAACTGTTCATAAATTATTCCACAGCTACTATAATTCTATAAGCCATTACATATAGAATAATACATAGATACAAGACAATTAAAAGATCAAAGAATTCTAATAACATTGCAAACTAAGACTGTACAATTGGAATACTTTCTGAACCCTGGTATGTATGTGTCATGTCCTTCAAACACAGTGTTCTTCTTTACAAATATAGATCCCTGAAGGTAAGGTAAGTAAGTGTTATACCCAGTGGCGTTGGCAGGAATTTTTTTCGGGCGGTGTTTGGCTATGAACTGTATTGATTTACTTATCCTACCCCAGGCAGCAAAGTTAATTATTTGGGTGATTTCCATTTGTTTTTTTGGAGAATGATTTCTGGTGAAGTTCGGATGCTCTGAGTTCAATCGTGTGACTATTAGACGCTGGAATCTTGGTGCTTTTTACTAGAATGTCAATTGATGTTTTATAACAATCCTTTCCACTCACTTCCTTGGGGTCCTGTGTAACAAACCATAAACTGCTTTTCCTATACTTGCTTTCACTTCTTTCCCTTGTGTTTTATGTGCTTAAGATAGGGACCTAGTACTTCTACAGATCTGTCCCCATCTGCTGTCAGATTGAGCTGAAGTATAATGCAGGAAACATTCACCACCCTGAAAGGTTAGGTCTACGCTTATTTTTAAATGAGAGCACGTAGTAGCAAGAGATTGGCAGTTTTTGTAGAAGAAATGTCTGCAAGAGTAGAGATTGTCAGGAGCCTTGGAAAGGAGAAGCTCGTATCCTCGACCTGGCTGACTTGAAATGCAGGGGAGGAAGTGCTGATCTGACCCACTGCACCAGCCTGTCTGTAAGAATTATCTGTGCAGTTGATGGCTTTGCTCTGGTATTGGGAAATGGGGGGGGGAAACAAGTACATTGAGATTTCTAACTATGGCAAAAGCATGTTGAACTGACTTATCCTTATTAAAAGGGCCACTGTCGTTTGGTGAAGGGTATAGCTAACAACTTTGCCAGGCAGAGTGATGTGACTAATAACGTGCTGCAATGGTCTTGTGACTGATCTGCTATGAATTTAAATTTCACTCAAAACAGCATTAAATTCGCCCAGCACACCAGCTGCAGTAGATGCAGCATACTGAAGCCTGAGTGCACATTGGCCAGCTGGGAGTTTATTTTAGTTTAATTAGATTGCATGTTTAATTGTAGCAGTGGCACCTCCTCAGTTTGAGGAGGCACTTGTGCAGTTGCCTCTCTGTTTGTGACACTGGGGCAACCCAGCGTCAAACAACAAGTTACCCCGATTGGGTCATTTAAAATAGGCAAAGGAGGCTGCAAAGGGATATTGATAAGATAGGGGGAATGGGCTAAAAAGCAACAGATGGAAATCAATTTCACTAAGGGTGAGGTGATGCATTTTGGTAAAAAAATAACAGCAGTAATTATACGCTGAACGGTAGTAGGCTTGGTGCTGTGGAAGAGCAGATGGATTTGGGGGTAAAGGGTCACAGAACATTAAAAGCAGCACTTCAGGTTGATAAGGCTGTGAAAAAACTAATAGAATTCTGGGTTTTAGCGGCAGCAGTATCGAATATAAAAGTCAAGAGGCACTTCAGGAAGGATTTGAAGGCCTTAGAAAGGGTGCAGAAAAGATTTATAAGAATGATTCCAGGGACGAGGGACTTCCGTTACATGGATAGACTGGAGAAGCTGGGGTTGTTCTCCTTAGAGCAGAGAAGGTTGAGAGGAGATTTGATAGAGGTGCTCAAAATCATGATGGGTCTAGACAGAGTAGATAGAGAGAAACTGTTCCCATTGGCAGAAGGGCCGAGAACCAGAGGACACAGATTTAAGGTGATTGGCAAAAGAACCAAAGGCGACATGAGGAAAAACTTTATTACGCAGCGAGTGGTTAGGATCTGGAAGGCACTGCCTGAAAGGGTGGTGGAGGCAGACTCAATCATGGCTTTCAAAAGGGAATTGGATAAGTACCTGAGGGAAATAAATTTGCAGGGCTATGGGGAAAGGATGGGGGAGTGGGACTAGCTGAAGTGATCTTGCAGAGAGCCGGCACGGGCTCGACGGGCCGAATGGCCTCCTTCTCTGCTGTAACCATTCTATGATTCTATGATGAGCCTATATAAAACATTAGTAAGATTTTAGCTAGAGCACTGTGTTCTGTATTGGGCTCCTACACTATTGGAAGCATATTCAGGCTTTAGACAGGATACAATTAGGATAGCCAATAGCTGAATATATGCATGTGGTGTTCTTGGAATTATTTCATTCCACTTTTGTGGATATGTGTTTATCCCCATTTCACAAAGATACAAGTAGCAGCTTCTCATGGTTAAGTGGCCGAATTTAAATTGGAATGCTAGTGATTGAACTACAGTGACAATGGGCTTTATCTTACTGTGGGTTTCTGGGAAACACACCCTTGCAAATATTATATCGAGAATAATAATAGCTGGTGTGACAGGTTCAGTGGTCATGTGGCTGTATAATTTAGATGGGAGTTAAATGAGCCTTGTACCTGTTTGATGTTCTCAGAATAAATTAGAAGCTAAGGCAGGTCCTGTCTTGTGCCTTGAGACCTTAAGATGGCCGACAGGTGCCAGTTTGTCTGGACCGTTACAAATCCTCTTTGTTCTCCAGGATCAAACTGGTTTGTTCTGCTAAACAAACCAGGAAGACCATGTTACGGAGATGCGAACCACAACCGCTCTGTATGCAATTCAACCTTGGAACAGACGTGGCCAGAGATGAGCACTGTGAGACAGATCCGTTATGCCCGACAGCAGTGCCCGCGTACAGCTGGCCGCACTGTGCTTCGGTCCTGCTAAATTTGCCTCAAGGTGGCGTAGCCATGAAAATAAGATTAAAATAAGGGTCCTATAAATTAGGCGCTGGTTTACTACGTTAAAGGTGCTTTATAAATGCAAGTAATTGTTGTTGTATGTATTACCTGTTAATACACTCTGTTTCACAGAGTTACAGTACTCCTCAATGTATATTATACATAATGATGGTTTATTGGGCTATAAATCACCTATATTTATTGTATAATTGTATATTGATTCACTGATTATCTTGCTCCGGTATAAATAAATCATAAACATTTATAGAAATAATTTATATTTGCTGTCGAAAGATCCTTTTGCAACACCTTACCTTCCCAGCCAAGAGAGGAGAGGGTTTCCTGTAAATCTTTGGCCCGTAATTTCCGATGCCTACAGGTGTGTACGAGCTGTGTACGAGCTGCGAAGCGCATGCACTGAAAACCGGCACTTCCGCCTGCTGAAAACCTTTAAAAATCTTACGCCTGGTAAAAGCAGGCATAAGAGTTTAAAAAAAAGTAAAATAAAAAAATTTTTTTTTCACTCATTTATAATTTAAAAATACTTTTAAAAAAGGTTAGTTTATTTTTAGCCCCGTAAAAAACATTAATTATTTTTTTCAAAAATTAAATTTTTGTTTAAAATATTTAATTTAATGTAATTTTAACTCATTTTAAAAACGTGATGGTTTTAAAAAAAATTATTGAATGTTGTAGTGTCTTTTTTCAGTGATCCCCATTCATACTTTTGATGGGTCTACTGTCAAAAGTATGAAGGGGGATTCCCTTCTCCCATTGGCTCGCCTGGCCCACATGATCCCAGGGACGCTTGCGAACCGCCTGCGCCCCTGGGATACCTGGGCCTCTGCGCGGGCGCACCAGGAGAGGCCCAGGAGCGGAAGAGTCCGGACCTCAGGAGCCCTCAGGTAAGGGCATAGATTTTTTCCCGATAGGAGGCATCCGCACGCAGGAAGCCTCCTATCGGAAATTACGGGCCTTTATGAATGGGCTTGGCACAAGAGTAATTGAACATGTAGTCATCTTCATGGTTTAGGAATATCTCCTTGAAGTGCAGACTGTCATCAAGATTGGTTTGGAAGTGAGGTGATGACTGATTTTTAAATAATATAATAAAGTGAATGCCAGGAATGGCTACATGGATGTGTCAGTAATGGTAACAGTGGCTTCTACAGAATGACTGTCATTTAGACAGAGAGAAAAATACAAGCGACCAGCAGTGAAGCTTACTTTTTAATTTATTTTAGATGCGTCTTCCCTTTCCAGTTTTCTCCTGCAATTCCCTAGATCTTTCATGTCTTTGAAACATGTTTCTACCTGCACTTCAGATTTTTTACAATGCAAACGTCATTACTTGTTTCCATTTTCAGCCAACAGACAGGGCAAAGCAACAATGGAGACATGCCCATTTCAACAACAACAATGTGCATTTATATAGCGCCTTTAACTTAGTAAAACCTCCCAAGGTGCTTCACAGGAGTGCTATCAGACAAAATTTGACACTGAGGCACGTAAATAAAAATTAGGATAGGGTAGCTTTTAAGGAGTCTTAAAGGAGGAGAGAGAGGTAGAGAGACAGAAATGTTTAGGGAGGGAATTCCAGATATAGGTCCTCGGCAGCTGAAGGTGGGGCAAAGGAAGTCGGGATGCACAAGAGGACAGAATTGGAAGAACGCAGAGATCTCGGAGGGGTGTATGGCTCGAGGAAGAAAGAAAGAAAGACTTGCATTTATATAGCGCCTTTCACAACCACTGGATGTCCCAAAGCGCTTTACAACCAATGAAGTACTTTTTGAAGTGTAGTCACTGTTGTAATATAATCTCAGATCAGCCATGATCTTATTGAATGGCGGAGCAGGCTTGAGGGGCCAAATGACCTACTCCTGCTCCTACGTCTTATCTTCTTATAGGAAACGTGGCAGCCAATTTGCGCACAGCAAGCTCCCACAAACAGCAATGTGATAATGACCAGATAATCTGTTTCAGTGATGTTGATTGGGGGATAAATATTGGCTGGGACTCCAGGGAGAACTCCCCTGCTCTTCTTTGAAATAATGCCATAGGATCTTTTACGTCCAAATGAGAGAGCAGACGGGGCCTCGGTTTAACATCGCATCTGAAAGATGGCATCTCCTACAGTGCAGAATCCCTCAGCACTGCACTGGAGTGTCAGCTTTGATTTTTATGCTCAAGTCCCTGGAGTGGGACCTGAACCCACAACCTTCATGACTCAGAGGTGAGAGTGCTACCAAGTAAGCCACAACTGATACAATTGATATTGTAGAGATAGGGAGGGGCGAGGCCATGGAGGGATTTGAAAACAAGGATGAGAATTTAAAAATCGAGGCATTGCCTAAACGGGAGACAATGCAGGTCAGCAAGCACAGGGGTGATGGGTGAACGGGACTTGGTGCGAGTTAGGATACGGGCAGCAGAGTTTTTCATAAACAGGCAGGTTAACCGGCTCCGTCACCAATTAGAACCAAAGGTCCGGTTTTTAAATGGGGGACAGGTACGGAGCGTGCGAGCCCTGACGTGGTTGAGGCGTTACAGTTGGCCTTAGCACCCCATGGCTACAAACTTGGCTGCAATGCTCTCCAGCCAAACTTAATATCTCTGCCAACAAATGAAAATGTCCATTTGAGTAAAGTAGCAGGACTCATAGAACCAGTAACCGATTAAGGCTCAAGATCTAAAAGAAAGAAGAGGAGAAATGGCCACTAAAAAGATCCTGAAACGTTATTGTACCATGTGATTGGAATTACGTGACATTCGTTTTATTTCATTGAGAAGTGCAGGGGAGTAGCATATCCTATATATATTACCAAAGTATGACATGCTCGCATATTTGGTGTGAAATTGATCTTGCGCGGTAGTGCAGAATGTGCGCTAGCGAATCAGCAGCCCATTTTAGACCAAGCTCACTTTTATTTTCCATTCAATGCCCAAAACCAATTTCACCCTCATTGAGTGTTATATGGCAGTGATTACTTGGCACTAATCGTATGGGGGGATTCAGATAATATTGCAAAGCTGGAATGATTTATGACCATGATTTCATCCAGGCCTTAAAATAATGCCGATTTGTATCCAGAATTTTTTAATAGTATTATGTGCTGTAACAGTATTCATATTTATATAGCTCCTGACACCACTTCACATATGAATGACTAAACTGATTTTGGTGGTATTGGTTGAGGGAGAAACACCTGGCCAGAAAATAATCAGTGCCACGTGATCCTTAATATAAAAGAAAGACTTGCATTTATATAGCGCCTTTCAAGAAATTAGGACGTCCCAAAGCACAGCAAGGTTCAACAAGCAACGATGAGATAATGACCAGATAATCTGTTTTAGTGATGCTGGCTAAGGGATAAATATTGGCCAGAACTCCCCAGCTCTTCTTCAAAATAGTGCCATGGGATCTTTTACATCTACCTAAGAGGGCAGATGGGGCCTTGGTTTAATGTCTCATCTGAAAGACAGTGACAGCGCAGCACTCCCTCAGCCCTGCACTGAAGTGTCAGCCTAGATTTTGTGCTCAAGTCTCTGGAGTGGGACTTGAACCAACAACCTTCAATCAATACTTCGAGGAAAGAGTGCGACCACTGAGCCACAGCTGATATTGCCTAAATCAGCAGACAGGATTCTGTTTTAATGTCCCATCCAAAGGACAACAAATCCAACAATGCAGCACTCCCTCAGTACTGCACTGGAGAGTCAGCCTTGATTGTCCACAAATCCACAACCTTTTCACTCAGAGTAAAGAGCACTACTAACTGAGCCAAGCTGACAAGCCTTAAAGTTTTGGGGTTGGTTTTAGTCAGTATTGGCTCTGCTGTTTTGCTGACAACAGAAAGAAGCCAGTTGAAGGGAATCCTCATCAAAGTGTATCTAATATTAATTGGTACAGATAAATTGAACCAGATTCTTACTTCATAGTATGCCAGAAAAGTAGGACCAGAGGATATAAATTAAGATTAATGTAAAGTCAATTTAGAACATGTTTAGAATAGTCTACCAAACAAGGTAATGGAGACATACATGTCGGGGTTATTCAAATTACAATTTAATGTCATGATGGAAGAGTTAACGTTGTGAGGATTGAGCTGACTTTTCTGATGTTCTTGTCAGCTTGGTGTCACTCTTGCCTCTGAGTCAGAGCTGCAGGGGTTTAAGCCCCATTCCAGCCCATAATCTGGGCTCCCGCTTCAGTGCATTACCGAGGGAGTGCTGCATTTCCTATGATGCCATCTTTTGAAGACGTTAATCTGAGGCCCCAGCTGCCTTTCCAGGGCTGGGGAGGTTCACAATTTTTACCATTTACTTTCGAGCATGGAATAGTGCCAGGATTTGAAAAAAGATCGAACTAAACAGAACATTGACAGGATCGGACAAAGTCAACATGGATTTACAAAAGGTAAATCGTGCTTGACTAATCTACTGGAATTTTTTGAGGATGTAACTGGGAAAATAGATAAGGGAGAACCAGTAGATGTGGTGTATTTGGACTTTCAAAAGGCTTTCGATAAGGTCCCGCATAAGAGATTAGCGGGTAAAGTTAAGGCACATGGGATTGGGGGCAAGGTATTGACTTGGATAGAGAACTGGTTGGCGGACAGAAGGCAGAGAGTAGGAATTAATGAATCTTTTTCCGAGTGGCAAGCAGTGACTAGTGGGGTACCGCAGGGATCGGTCCTTGGACCCCAGCTATTCACAATATACATTAATGATCTAGATAAGGGAATTAAATGTAATATCTCCAAGTTTGCAGATGACACAAAGCTGGGTGGGAGTGTGTGCAGCGAGGAGGATAGCGAGAAACTCCAGGATGATCTGGACAGGTTGGGTGAGTGGGCAGAAGCGTGGCAGATGCAATATAACGTGGATAAGTGCGAGGTTATCCACTTTGGTGTCAAAAACAGAAAGGCAGACTATTATCTGAATGGCAATAGATTGGGAGAAGGGGAAGTGCAACGAGACCTGGGTGTCCTTGTGCACCAGTCGCTGAAAGTAAGCATGCAGGTGCAGCAGGCGGTGAAGAAGGCAAATGGTATGTTGGCCTTCATAGCGAAAGGGTTTGAGTATAGGAACAGGGATGTCCTGCTGCAGTTGTACAGGGCCTTGGTGAGACCACACCTTGAGTACTGTGTGCAGTTTTGGTCGCCTTATCTGAGGAAGGATGTTCTTGCCATGGAAGGAGTTCAGCGAAGATTCACAAGGCTGATACCTGGGATGGCAGGAATGACATATGAGGAGAGATTGGGTCGATTGGGCTTATACTCACTGGAGTATAGAAGAATGAGAGGGGATCTCATCGAAACATATAAAATTCTGACAGGTCTGGACAAACTAGATGCAGGAAGAATGTTCCCGATGGTCGGAGAGTCCAGAACCAGGGGTCATAATCTACGGATAACGGGTAAACCATTTAGGACAGAAATGAGGAAGAATTTCTTCACCCAGAGAGTGGTGAACCTGTGGAATTCTCTACCACAGAAGGTAGTTGAGGCGAAGTCATTAAATATTTTCAAGGATGAGTTAGATATATTTCTTAAAGCTAAAGGTATCAAGGGATATGGGGAGAAGGCAGGTACAGGGTACTGAGTTTAGATGATCAGCCATGATCTCATCGAATGGCGGAGCAGGCTCGAGGGGCCGAATGGCCTACTCCTGCTCCTATCTTCTATGTTTCTATGTAACATATCACTCAGTTATTTCCCGATGAAGGGAAAGATCTGTTCACTCATCAGCTCATTTACATATCATGTGATACACTGACACCAAAATCATTATTTAACTGAGAAAGCCAGGAAGCAGTGCAGTAGCGGGGCTTACTATACGGATTCCCAGCACCTGACCTGTCATGCAGACAGATTAAAGAATTTAATTGGCATGTTACCGATATCTAACAGACATTAGGATCAGAAAGAGCCCGTAGGAATATAACGTACAATACTTGTTGAAAGATCCAGTGTCCCATGTTGAGTTACAACACTCCTTAACTTTGATCCTTTCTTTTGGCATCCGATTTTGTTTCAAATATAAATCGTATCAGTGGCTTCCAATGTACCAGGTATAATTAAAATATAAACACAATTGTGAAAGTTAAAAGGCAGTGATAGACTTTCAGGGCAAGGAGTTTGCTGCTGGTTGTATTTGATCTACTCTTGCAGGTAGGAGAAGGTTCAAAGGAGGAAGAGTACTGACACGTTTTGCAGTTAAGAAATCATCCTGATTTATTAATCCTAATTTTACATGACATCATCCTGAGAGTTTCACAAACAGAGAGGAACTTTGGCCGAATTCCCAAAAAGAAGGTGTCCTGTGTGATCTAATTTGGGAGTTAATAGAGAAAATTAAGGTTGGAAGCTACTAAAGGCAATAAATCATGTTAAATAAGCAAAAGCTGATGAATGATTATTCACTCAGCCACAAAGACGGCATTTGTTACGTTCTATCAGGTAGCTGGTGATTTTGGTTTCAACAGCAAACGATCGGTTGGTCAGGGCTGGATTTGAACTGAGGTTCTAGAGCGGAAAGGTTAGTGTGCCACCCCATTGGGCTCCTTCTTCGTACTACTGTGCTGAGTTCTCTTTACTGATCTTCATTGGCTCCCTGTCCCTCATTGCACTAATTTCAAAGCACCTTGTCCTCATCTTGAAATCTCCCCGTGGCTTCACCCCACCCTACCTCTGCAACCTTCTCCACCCTCTGCCGCAGGATGTACCTGCTGCTCTGCCAGCTTCAGAATGCTGCGGTCCCCACCTCCCTCGCTTCCACAATCAGTGTGGCAATCAGCTTTCACAACCCTATTTACGGGAGCATTCTTCCCAGACTTTTTTTTTGCCTTGCTACCTCTCTTCCCATCATGGAAGGCTTCATAAAAATGTAAGGTCTTGTTCTTACAGCAGTAAGTGGAATAAGGACCTCAAAACGTTAAAATATTTTGTAGCATTCAAGCTTATATTAATCTTTGCAAAATTAGGAGCAATTAACAAATGAATGTGGTCTTGATTTTAATATGGAGCAGGCATAAACCCGTCGGAAACAAGTATTCCATGTTCAGGGTTCTTGAAGACAACACTCACAGGCACTAATGTATTTGTTGAATATTAGCCAAGTACTTTGAACGTTAGAAAATGTTAACCTCTCTGAGGGAAGGGCTGGCTAATTTGTTAATTCATGAACATTCTGTGCCGACACACAATTATGTCAAACACATTGACCCGAGTGAAATTTGATTGGGTTTACATGATACCAGTGTCTGATGGGATGTCCTAGAGGGGGTGCTGTTGTCAGTTTTGTTTATGTCAGTTTATACACTCCAAAGGTTCTCCCGCAGTGAAAACTAATCACTAATATTTTAACAGATCCTCATGCAAATATCCTGGGGGTGATTTCCGTTGTACCTACTGCACTGTTCAGGTTGAAAAACAGGGCAATACACAGATTAATTTTTTTGTAAAATCCTACCGCTCACTGACATCTGAGACCTGCCCAGCTCGGTTTTCAAGCTGGTTTCAAAATAGGCTCCTGCCTGAACCAGATCTTGCTAAAATATTTATATCAGGGTACTATGTAGGATCCCAATACAAATATTTCAAGTACCGATAGACGACAACAAAAAAGTGGTGCCACTAATTTCTGTGGGACCAGGAGGAGCATCGATGCTCAATGCCCCCCACCCCCCTTCACTCCCCAACATTGCCTCCCCCCTTCAAGGGAATACTTAACAGCTCAGTTCCATGGAGAAGCCACCAGATTTCCTGCCCCCCTCCCCCAAATATGCCGATCAGATAGCAGGTTACCAAAATGATGCAGATGAGACCCAACCATGCAAACGGTTTGTGCCTGTCACTGGTGTCATGGGGCAGATGATACAATTGCTCTGCTCATTGACGTGCGCCCAACAGGAAAGTCGAGCCCCAGCCCCCCACCCCTCCCCCCACCCCCGCCAACTGTGTTCCCAGAGAATTAACAAATAGTGACAATTCCTGATAGAGGCCTTTAACATTATGAAGGGGTTCAATAGGGTAGACGTAGAGAAGATGTTTCTACTTGTGTTGTCCAAAATTAGGGGCCATAAATATAAGATAGTCTCCAGTAAATCCAATAAGGAATTCCGGAGAAACGTCTTTAATCAGAGAGTGGTGAGAATGTGAAACTCGTTACCACAGGGAGTGGTGTTGAGGCGAATATCATAGATGCAATTAAGGGGAAGCTAGAGAAGTACATGAGGGAGAAAGGAATAGAAGGATATGTTGATAGGGTGAGATGAAGTAAATAGAGTGGGAGGAGCTCATGAGCATAGACTGAATTGGGCTGAATGGCCTGTTTCTGTGCTGCAAATACTAAGTCATTTTATGTAAAATTCTGACGTGTACTTTCACTTGTGTCAGCAAGGTGCCCAATCCTAAAGTAGCGATGTTCAGTGACAACTAGTGATGTTCAGTGACAACATGGAGTGGGACTTGAACCCACAACCTTCTGACTCATAGGCAAGAATGCTACTAACTGACAGAAGACTATGCATTTGAACCCTGTACCAGGAGTTTGAGCGTATCATTTATGCTGACACCAAAGCAAAATACTGCGGATGCTGGAAAACTGAAATAAAAACAGAAAATGCGGGAAATACTCAGCAGGTCAGGCAGCATCTGTGGAGAGAGAAACAGAGTTAACATTTCAGGTCGATGACCTTTCGTCAGAACTGGAAAAAGTTAGAGATGTAAAAGGTTTTAAGCAAGGGCACGGGCAGGGAAAGTGGGGCGGGGATGAAAGAACAAAAGGGAAGGTCTGGGATAGGGTGGAAGGGAGGAGTGGTTAAATGACTAAAGGTAGGATTGTACAAAGCAAAAGGAGATGGTGATGGGACAAGTAAAGAAACAAAAGATTTATGCCTGACACTCCAGTGCCGTTCTGAAGGAGTGCTACGCTGTCTTACGTTGTGTCCTTTGGATGAGACATCAAACTGAGACGTTGTTTGCCTGCTTCAGTAATTCAAGTCGGCAGTAAGGATCCCACGGCACTGTATGCAGGAATGCAGGGAGCCCTCCAGTATTCTAGCCAGCATTCTTCTCTCAATCGATAACACCAAAAACACACAGACTGATGGTCCATCCCACTGCTGTTTGTGGGATCTTGCTGTGTGCTAAATGGCTTCCATATTTGTCCATATAACGGCAGTCACTGCACATCAATGTAATTCATAGTGTGTGAAATATTGTGAAATATTTCTGAGAAATGTGATAAAGTGCTACAAAAGTCTTTTCACCTTTAGTTAGAGATATCTAATTATGTTGGTTTCTTTTTCCTTCTGGCTCAATATCATTTCACTCCTCATCTAAGAACATAAGAACAAAAGAATTAGGAGCAGGAGTTGGCCATACAGCCCCTCGAGCCTGCTCCGCCATTCAATAAGATCATGGCTGATCTTCAACCTCAACTACACTTTCCCGCCCGATCTCCATATCCCTTGATTCCTCTAGAGTCCAAAATCTATCCATCTCAGCCTTGAATATACTCAGACTCAGCATTCACAGCCCTCTGGGGCAGAGAATTCCAAAGATTCCCAACCCTCTGAGTGAAGAAATTCCTCCTCATCTCAGTCTTAAATGGCCGACTCCTTATCCTGAGACTATGCCCCCTAGTTCTAGACACTCCAGCTAGGGGAAACAACCTCTCAGCATCTACCTTGTCAACCCCCCTCAGAATCTCATATGTTTCAATGAGACCACCTCTCATTCTTCTAAACCTCAGAGAGTATAGGCCCAATCTACTCAATCTCTCCTCATAGGACAGCCCTCTCATCCCAGGGATCAATCTAGTGAACCTTCGTTGCACCGCCTCTAAGGTATGTATGTCCTTTCTCCGATAAGGAGACCAAAACTGTGCACAGTACTCCAGGTGTGGTCTCACTTAAGCCCTGTACAATTGTAGTAAGACTTCCTTACTCTTGTACTCCAACCCTCTTGTAATAAAGGCCAACATGCCATTTGCCTTCCTAATTGCTTGCTGTACCTGCATGCTAACTTTCTGTGTTTCCTGTATGAGGACACCTAAATCTCTCTGAACACCAACATTTAATAGTTTCTCACCATTTAAAAAATATTCTGTTTTTCTGCTTTCCTACCAAAGTGAATAACCTCACATTTCTCCACATTATACTCCATCTGCCACCTTATTGCCCACTCACTTAACAGGCCTATATCCCTTTGCAGGCTCTTTGTGTCCTCCTCACAGCTTACTTTCTCACCTAGCTTTGTATCGTCAGCAACTTAGATACATTGCACTCGGTCCCTTCATGTAAGTTATTAATATAGATTATAAATAGCTGAGGCCCAAGCACTGATCCTTGTGGCACCCCACTAGTTACAGCCTGCTAACCTGAAAATGACCCGTTTATCCCTACTCTCTGTTTTCTGTCCGTTAACCAATCATCTGTCCATGCTAATATATTACCCCCAAACCCATGAGCCTTTATATTGCATAGCACCTTATCGAATGCCTTTTGGAAATCCAAATATACTACATCCACTGGTTCCCCTTTATCTACCCTGCTAGTTACATCCTCAAAAAACTCTAATAAATTTGTTAAACACGATTTCCCTTTCATAAAACCATGTTGACTCTGCCTAATCATATTGGCCCGAAAATTAGACCTAATGCGGGAGATTACGCACTGTGTACTCTCGCGTATTAGGTCCCGAAGTGCCGGTTTCCTGCATGCACTGCGCATGCACAGGAAACCGGCACTTCGTGTATGGCAAAGGGGGCGGTTCCTAAGTGAACCGCATGCGCGCTACAGGTTGCGCGCACGCAGCACACTTAGATTTTTTTTCAGGTTTGAACGCGCAGGTAAGTGTTGAAGATTTTACACATAAAGAAAGCAGGCGTAAGACCCCCTTTTAACAAGGTAAGTAGTTAATTAAGTATTATTTTAAATTTTTTTCAACAGGTTTATCTTTTTTAGAGACTTTAAAGAAAGGTAAGTTTATTTTTATAACTTTTAAAAAGAATTTAAAAATTTTCAAAAATTAAAATTTTTGTTTAAAGTGGTTAATTTATTTAACTATAGTTATTTTATTAATGTGATGGCTTTTTTTTTAATTTAATTGAGGTTTAGCTGTTCTTTTGGGGGCTTGTTGTATTCATAGTTTTGACAGCTCTTGCTGTCAAAACCATGAATGAAAGATGGTGTGCTGCCATTGGCTCTAACTGGCCCACGTGATCCCAGAGGTCGCATCGCACTAACTGCGCCTCTGGGACACGCACACACTGCGCGCTGGCACCAGGGAGAGGCCCAGGAACTGAAGTTCATGTGGGCCAAAACCATAAAGGTAGGCGCGGAGTGCGATATTGCGGGGGATCCTTATCCCCGCGGCAACCATCGAACTCCAATTTCTGGGCCATTATGATTTTCTAAGTGCCCTGTTACCACTTCGTTAATAATGGATTCCAGCATTTTCCCAACGACTGATGTCAGGCTAACAGGCCTGTAGTTCCTGTTTTCTCTCTCCCTCCTTTCTTGAATAGCAGGGTTACATTTGCTACCTACCAATCCACTGGGACTGTTCTAGAATCTGGGGAATTTTGGATGATCTCTTTCTCTAAAGCTTTCCTCAGCTATAAAGAAAGACTTGCATTTATATAGCTCCTTTCACAACCTTTGGATGTCCCAAAGCGCTTTACAGCCAATGAAGTACTTTTGAAGTGTCGGGCTGGATTTTGAATGACCCATGGAGTCGGGTTTGGAGGCGTGTGGGGGGTTAAATTTGCGGAGTCGGGGTTTCCGACCCCATCCCGACTCCATCCCGCCTCCAAGAGGCAGGAGAGGCCATTAAAGCCCTTAACAAGCTCTAAATTGGCTCTGTAATGCCATTTTGAAACGTTTTAGCTAGTTTAACCCTTTTCTGACGTGAAGTACGCCTGGTGTGAAACACTCCAGTGAAACCTGGTGGGAGCACAAGTGGATAGCTGACTATCAGCTGCAGGTCCACTATTACAACAGAGATGTGATGAAGGTAGTAGTAGTATTAGGTCTGAAAGTCGCCTCTGATGCTGCTGCATTGAATGTCTTCAGAGACTGTCTGGCCTTTGCTCTGAGAGGACTTGGATGCAAAAAAAATTCATTCTCTCTCTCTCTCTCTCTCCTCCCTCCCCATATTTTGCATCCAGGTCCACTCACATCAAAAGCAAGCCAGGCAGGTCCTCTCTCACCAACAGTCTCTGAGACTAGGCAGTCAGCAATGATGACATCATCAGAGGCGACTTTCAGACTGAAACCACTAATTGGTTCATGGGTTCCCACATGCTGGAACTCAATTGCCCAATTAAGTGAAAATTGCATCATTCATCCACATTAATCTGGAGTCGGGGGGGAACCACGAAATGCGGATTGCACAACCCCAACCCGACCCCAAGACAAAATCCAGCCCGTAGTCACTGTTGTAACATAGGAGACACAACAGCCAATCGCACACAATAAGCTCCCACAAACAGCAATGTGATAATGTGTTTTTTTATGTTGATTGGGGGATAAATATTGGCCAGGACACCGGGGATAACTCCACTGTTCTTCTTCGAAATAGTGCCATTGGATCTTTTACGTTCCCCTGAGAGAGTAGACGGGGCCTCGGTTTAATATCTCATCGGAAAGACGGCACCTCCGACAGTGCAGCACTCCCTCAGGACCGCAGTGGAGTGTCAGCCTAGACTTTGTGCTCAAGTCTCTGGAGTGGGACTTGAACCCACAACCTTCTGACTCAGAGGCAAAAGTGTTACCCACTGAGCCACAATGTTTACCTCAGCTTTGGGATTGAGTGGTTTGGAAGCACTACCTGCTGTGAGGAAGTGCTTATGCTGTGTGCCGATTTTTTTTCCAGAATAATCTTCTTTCCCCCCCCCAGTTTTCTCGCCCTCTCTCCTGAAAATCGTGACTTATGCAGGTGTGTAGTGTCAAGCATTGGGATCTAACCTCAGATGCTGTTGCCCAGGTAGGCATTTTCATGCTTGGGCCAAGACAGTGCAAGCCAGCAGGCTATTCATTCACTGGGGGCATCACACTTAAGCCTAATCCAGACCTCGCCCACTATGCAACTGCGTACTTACCCACGGGAATCACTAGATAGTAATGAGAGGAGCAGAAACCATGGCCAGTTCTTCTGTCCCCTATCCTGGGGACACCGACAGCAGTTGTAGCCACACAGCTGAGATCAGCTAACTCAGCGCACACTAGGATCTGCTCGGTTTGGTTCAGTAGCACACCATCTGGTCACAAAACTAACAAAAACGCAAGTACAGATGAAGAGGCCATTCGGCCCATCATCCTTTTATAGGAACCTGGGGTCTCCCCCTCAACCACATCAACAAGAACAACAACTTGCATTTATATAGCGCCTTTAACGTAGTAAAGCGTCCCAAGGCGCTTCACAGGAGCATTATCAAACAAAATTTGACACCGAGCCACATAAGGAGATATTAGGGCAGATGACCAAAAGCTTGGTCAAAGAGGTAAGTTTTAAGCAGTGTCTTAAAGGAGTAAAGAGAGGTAGAGAGGCGATGAAGTTTATGGAGGGAATTCCAGAGCTTCGGGCCTAGGCAGCTGAAGGTACGGCCGCCAATGGTAATGCGCAAGAGGCCAGAATTGGAGGAGCGCGGAGATCTCGGAGGGTTGTAGGGCTGGAGGAGGTTACAGAGCTAGGGCAGGCTGTTGGATATGCAAGCCCTGATAGTAGTTATAGGCCTCATTAAATTCGCCCAAAGTTTGTTTCCCCTGTTAATCAATGCACTCTCCAGTGGAACTGACTTATTCACCAAGCCATGAGAAATCCTTGCCCAAATTACTTTGTGAGTTCCTCTTTCTTAACATTTCACAGAGACAACACAATCTCTTTGCTGGAGCAGGTAGTTTATCCAATTGTTTAATTGGAAGAGTTGCTCTGAAATAATGAATTGCGCACATTGGGTGACGCTGGGTTTTATTAATCAGCTTCCGTGAAGTACTTTGAAGTAGATTCATTCTATTTTTTGAAGTGAAATCATTGAGGTGGATGAGTAATTATCTTTCCTGGATGTGGACATCTGCTCACGCTTAAACAGGGAAGATCAAAGTGCGAAGGAAAGGGGAAGTGAATGATCTCGGTGAGCAACACAGGGAAGCATCATGTATCATTAATGCTGGGTGTGTAGTTGTCTCAGTAATATTGCTTTGTATTGCAAAAAAAATGTTGTACTGATTGTTCCAGTGTGAGTCATAGAGGGTCAGTCAGTGTGTCCCAAGCCAACGATGAAATGGGCAGAATTCAGAGTGAGATATACAGGATGTGACAGCATTCAATGTGAGGTGGGGTACCTCAAAAAAGACATATAATCTGATCTGACTAGATTAGCTGTTTCTTTGTAGTGTACGCGTAGAGGAAAGGTCCCAGTGGACAGTGAGTCACTGGTATTCCTTTACAAAGTGTGAAAGACCAACTGTTATAATGAGAGAAAGAAACTTGCAACTCCCTGAGACTGGAGATATGGTTTATTATTTGGGAGACAAGGGCCCTTGGTATCCTACATGGCATTTACGTCACAATTATATTATATAAAATGCTTGATTTCATGGCCGCAGACTTTTGTCCATTTGCTGGCAGTGGTGATGTGGCTCCAATGGCTCAGAAGAGAAACCATCTGTAGATGGCACGTGGGAAGGAGGGCAGCCCAAGTAGTACGGCTCCTCTTCCAACAGGTGGCAGCACTCTCGCCTCTGAGTCAGAAGGTTGTGGGTTCAAGCCCCTCTCCAGAGAGTTGAGCACAAAAATCTAGGGAGGCACATGGGGCTGGATTTTGTGAATGGAGGCGAGTTGGAGGCGGGACAGCTGCTTGTCGTGTCAATGTCCCGCCTCCATCCTCACCTGACCAACCAGAGGGATTTTCCCCTGATTGAGCTTTTTAAGCCCACCCTGCGGGCTCAGCAGGCCAATTAGGGAGGAAGTCACTGACAGATCACGTCAACGTCAGACGTGCTATCTGTCAAGACTTCTTGAAAAAAGAAATGTCAGTGTTTGACAGCTCTGTGAAGCTGTCAAACACTGACATTATCTTTAGTTTGATGAGTCCTTGTGTTCAGGACTCATCAAACCTTTCAAATTTGTAAATTTCACATGGCTATTGGTTCGGAGGTTCCAACAGCCATTCTGTGAAATTGACAAGCAGGATGTCGGCTCTCCCGATCCACCGCGGCTAAAGGCTGTCGGAAGAAAACAAGGTAAGTGAACACTTTTTTAAACTTATCACTCACCTTGCATTCTTACCACTCCACACTTGCACCCATCACTCACCTCTATACCTTACTTCCAGGTGTCTCCGACCGCTGCAGACCTCCTCCACGTCTCCTCCAACCTGACAGGGTTCTCCGAGGTCGGGAAGCCTTCACCTGTGAAGGTAAAATGGCACTAATCCTTTTTTCTGCCTGTTAACTACCCGTTAACAGGCAGTTAAAAGGATAAAATGCCTTTCCTGCCTCCAGGAGACGGGACCCGAAGCTGCACATCTTCCCTCCTCCTGGCAAAAGGGCACAGAGGCGGGATGGGGGCGGCTTTACCATCCGCCCCCACTTTCTCCGAGTTTACCGGCTGTCCTGCCTCCATGCCCGCCTCCTCGGGGCTTGGAAAATCCAGCCCATGAGTGCAGTACTGAAGGAGTGCTGCACTGTCGGGGGTGCCGTCTTTTGGATGAAATGTTGAACGGCTGCCCTCTCAAGTGAACGTAAAAGGTCCCACGACACTGTTCAAAGAAGAGCAGGGGCGTTCTCCCCAGTGTACTGGCCAACATTTATCCCTCAACCAACACTGAATACAATTTATCTGGTCATTTATTTCATTGCTGTTTGTGAGACCTTGCTGTGCGCAATTGGCTGCCATGTTTCCTACATTACACCAGTGACTACACTTCAAAAGTACTTCATTGGCTGTAATGTGCTTTGGGACGTCAAGAAAGAAAGACAGACTTGCATTTATATAGCGCCTATTATGACCACTGGACGTTCCAAAGCGCTTTACAGATTCTAGAATCATAGAATCACGAAGTACTTTTGAATTGTAGTCACTGTTGTAATGTAGGAAACATTACAAAGATGTTATATAAATGCAAGTCTTCCTTTTTTTTCTTTTTTCCATTTCATCAGGCACATCTGGAGGTATTTTGTTTGTACGGAGGACAGAGTTAAATAAATGAATATGAGCCTTTCACCAGTCAGTTCCCCTGGATCTTCCAGCTAGAGCCTCAGACGCCAGAGATTTAAGATGATTGGCAAAAGAACCAGAGGCGACATGAGGAAACATTTTATTACACAGTGAGTTGTTGTGATCTGGATAAATACTTCAAGGGAAAAAAATGTATCGGGCTATGGAGAAAGAACAGGGGGAGTGGGACTAATTGGAGAGCTCTTTTAAAGAGCTGGCACAGGCACGATGGGATGAATGGCCTCCTGTGCTGTATCATTTTATGATTCTATGGGGGAAAAATTCAGTTGGTTGCGCCTCCCATTAGCGCCTTAAGAGGGCGCTAATGGGGCGCAAAGCATCGAGCGCCCAGGCGCGGCGAAGTTTGCGCCGCTCGCGAAATTAACTAGACATTTTGCGGCGGCGCTAAACACTACCGCCACGATCTCCTGCGCCGGCAGATCATGACGTCACTCGAGTGCGCAACGCCCCGGTATCGCCCCGGAGCGGATATTGAGTGGCGCCCCCTGCCTTACCGCCTGACGCTAGCAATGACAGGTTGAGGGGAGCGTTCTGCAGTCATGAAGGGAAAGGGGGAGCGCTATTTAAAGGTGACCGCTTCCTGCCTTTTATTGTTGGTGCCATTTTTGAACTACGCATTCTGAGAGAGAGAGGGAGAGACTTCTGGAGAGATTCAATGTTGTGTGAAGGAGTTTTGGGTACTGAGCAGCACTTTGCAGGTTCATTTTGATTTGCCATTCCTTGTATCGATTTAGCAGAGACTGTGGGGGCTGCACTCTGAGCTCTTTGCCTGGTACTCTCCATTGTTCTTTCCAGCACATTTGATGTGCAAGTCTCTCCAGGCCGAGATTCAAGGCTGCAATGAGCAGGATGTGGATGGAAAGCAAGATTAACCATCCCCTTTAAGAACTGGCCCATGCCATTGTGTGTGTGTTCCATTGCTGACTGACATTACATGAGCTTCGCCAGCGCTCTGAGGTAGCGCCTCGCTCCTCGGCCTTTGCGCCTTAAGACAGGTGTGAAGCGTCTGATATAGCGCTGCAATCACCTCCAGGGGCGATAAAAGTCAAGTTTGTAGTCGGTGGCGATAATTAGCGCCAGGCGCTAATCTTTGCGCCCGGCCGATAATTGCGCCCCAAATGGGGCGATACTGAATTTCTCCCCCTATAAGTGTTTTATCTTTCTGCAAACCGATTTCTGTCACCTGCCCACCAATCTCTTCATCTCCAACACCTCCTGCCACCAGACATCCCACGATACTAAGTGCTTCCTCCTTGTGAGGGCAAACCCGTGTTTATTGGCCACTCCTCCTGTGGACTATCGCTCCTTTGCATTATAAGCTGTCTTTTTCTGTGACACAAATGCAGCCTTGGTTAAATGTCATTCAGCTCATTTGGGAAATTGGAAAGCTGCCCAGTGTTTGCATACAAACTTGAAGACTGTTGCAGTCAGAAGGCTGGCAGTCACGATTTAAGAAGGAAGCCTGCGAGGTGTTGGTGATCATGCGTTGTCCAGCTGTGAGTGACGACATTGATTGTACCAAGATTGGACGTATATCGCCATTCCTTCATCATCGCTGGACCAAACTCCTGGAACTCCCTAACTCGCAGCACTGTGGGAGTACCTTTACGACACGACTGCAGCGGTTCAAGAAGGCGGCTCACCACCATCTTCTCAAGGGCAACTGGGGATGGGCAATAAATGCTGGCCTTGCCAGCAACACCCAAAACCCAAGTATGAATTTTTAAAAAGAGGCCAACGTACAAGGTGCTGCATAGAAGACCTTTAATGGGGTGGGAGATAGATTTGCCTCGACATTCTGGTCAAGTCAATAAATTTTTCCAGCACTGAGTTGGTGATCTTGGGGTTGCACAGGGGGTCCTAACTGCCTCTGCCACCTTCCTCCACTGTGCCCTCACTGTGACCTCCACCTTGACGAAAGCAAAGTTTGATGCTCTAGTTCCTGCAGGTCTTCTGGCTGCCATCGCTTCTCACCTCCAATCTTGTGCTTATTCATTGTCACTTCCCCTTTAAGCTGCTACAGGCCTTCAAATCCTATAGCAGCATCTGAATTTCTGCCCCCACAGGGACTTGTGCCCAATCACTAGCGGGTCTCCAGTGGGAGCTCGCCGGTAGACTTGTAAAGTGGGCTGCTTCTGGGAAATCTACCGGGAACGGTGGCGGGGTCAATGTGTGGGCGGAAGAGCATGTTCGTCAACTCGGGAATAGGGTAATCAAGGCCAAAGTGTCTGCCCAAATAAGGGCAGGCCTATTCAGACATGGTGCCATGGTGACGTCATACATCCCATTTTCCATCATTACCACCTCATTTATGCCAGACCTTAATCACGTCCCTATAAATTGGGATGCAGCGTTGCTAGGCTACGGAAAAGGTGGAAGTAAACTGAACGAGCCAGAGCAGGTACTGGGGTGGGCTGCATCGCCAGTGGAACAGGATGGGCGGGCTGGAATATGGGTTGGACGCAATTCTGCTAGTTCCCCGCCCCTTTCTTCTCACTGTTTCAAAATCCTGCCAGAAATGGGGCACTCACTTATTGCGAGTGATTGACTTGGAAAGGAAGATCAGGCAGGGTGTATAACGGGCGGCCGATCCGCTATCACCCATTCTGCACCCTGCTGAAGATGACTTTCAATCCCCCTCGTGTCCACCCGACCCTCCCCACCACGCGAACACTACAGGAAGAAACAGAACTGCTGGCGTGACGTTCCCCACCGGAATTCCTGCATATCACACCTGACCTGTCCCAGCGCGTGATGAAGGCACACTTGAGTACCAGGAGGAGATCCTGGCAGAAGTGGGACTGCGACGTCAGTAAATGCCAATTTTCTGAGGCCAATCTTAAAATTAGAGCTAGGCCGTTCAGGCATGATATCAGGAAGCATTTCTTCACACAAAGGGCAGTGGAAATCTGGAACTCTCTCCTTCAAAAAACTGTGGAGGCTGGGGGGTCAATTGAAAATTTCAAAACTGAGATTGATAGATTTTAGTTAGGCAAAGGTATTCAACGTTACGGAACCAAGGCGGGAAGATGGAGTTAAGGTACAGATCAGCCATTATCGAATTAAATGGCGGAACTGGCTTGAGGGGCTGAATGGCCTACTCCTGTTCCTGTGTTCCTTCCAATGTTGCAATTGATCATGGCTGGGAAAGTAGCAATCAATGATTTCTGTCATTCATAAAAAAAATGTTAGGCTTTCTTTGGCTCGAACCTCTGGCCTCGTATCACAACGGTTCCGCTGTAGAATTCCTGGCCGACCATTGGCGCTGTTGCACCAGTTACACATAAATGATGTTGGTGCCCGCCCCCTATGTAAATGGCCCAGAGCCTAGGATTTGCGACAGATTCAGGGCCATAGCAGACTGGCGCTGGAAGTCATGCCCTGACACACCTTCAGCGACAAAGTGGGACTCCAGGAATTTCACGACCCTTCTTTTGGAACTGTTTTACATAATACATTTTTGGGTTTTTCATTACCATACAATTAGAGTTCACGTGAGGTTTTTAGTGCAGTGACTGGAGGTGAGGCTGTGCGGGAAGGCTGGGGGCATTTGATGGTAAGTAATTCACTAATTTTGATACAGATTGAGAGATCGTCACTTTAAGTGACTAAGCTTTCTACAGTGCATTCTTGCAAGGTGCTGTGTACTTCTCTTCCTCTCCAACATGTTAAAAGAAAGAAAGACTTACATTTCTATAGCGCCTTTCACGACCACCAAACGTCTCAAAGCGCTTTACAGGCAATGAAGTACTATTTGAAGTGTAGTCACTGTTGTAATGTGGGAAACGCGGCAACCAATTTGCACACAGCAAGCTCCCACAAACAGCAATGTGATAATGAGCAGATAATCTGTTTTTGTGATGTTGGTTGAGGGATAAATATTGGCCAGGAGGTTAACTCCCCTTCTCTTCTTCGAAATAGAGCCATGGGATCTTTTGCGTCCACCTGAGAGAGCAGATGGGGACTCGGTTTAACATCTCATCCGAAAGACGGCACCTCCAACAGTGCAGCACTCCCTCAGCACTGCACTGGAGTGTCAGCCTAGCTCTATGTGCTCAAGTCCCTGGAGTGGGACTTGAACCCACAACCTTCTGGCTCAGAGGCGAGTGTGCTACCAACTGAGCCACAGCTGTTGATCTGTAACTATCTCTCCTTCTTCAGCCCTTTGATGGACATCTATCCCCTTAGTTTAGCCTCATTCTTGTCTTCAACAATCTCACCGTACCATTTAAAGCCATCTTTTACCTTTGGTCATCTAATGTACCAAAATATACTATGTTTTGCAAAGGTTTAACACTCCTGTAAACATAATAAAGCACTCTAACATAACATCTATTGGTTGTACCTTAACAGAAAGTTTGACTGTTCAAAGGGGCAACATTTGGTTCCATTCTTGATCTTTACGATCATTTACGTAAGAATGCAAAAAATCAGGGATGGCGGAAGGCACTTTGATTCATTGACGTTTATCCCTCTGGTGCATTAACTTTCCCATCACAGCATCTAGCTGTATTTTGAAAAAAGAAACACTGTTTTTTTCTCTCCAATACCCTGCCTGGCAGATTATTCCTGACATTTATCAGTCTCAGTTTCGTTCAATTGGTAGCATTTTGCCTCTGGGTCAGCAAATTGTGGGCTCAATCGCTACTTCTAGACTAACACTTCAGAGTTGTGCTGAGGATTGTTGGAGGGGCTATCTTTCCGATGAGACGTTATATTGTGGTACTGTCTGCCTGCTCAGATTAACATAAAGGGCTGGATTTTCAATGCCCCGTGGAGTTGGGTTTGGAGGCGGGGGGAGGGGGGTTAAAGTTGCAGATTCGGGGGTCCCGACCCCATCCCGACTCCAACCCGCCTCCATGCCAGTTTCTCTGGTGGCGGGTACCCGACCTGGTCTGAGACCCGACTCCCCGAGGCGGGAAGGGATTAGTGACAATTAACTGCCTGTTAACAGGTAGTTAACAGGCAGTTTTTTGCATAATCCCTATTTTAAAAAGAAAAGTGTGGGCTTCCCGACAGGTGGCACCCACGCCAAGTTATCGGGTCGGACCGTGGGTCTGCAGGGGTTGGAGGGGTCGATATGTCCGGTGGGCAGGTGAGTGATGGGTGCATGTGTGCAGAGGTAAGTGTGTAAGGTAAGTGCTAAGTGTTGGAAAAAGTTTTACTTACCTTAACTTCCTCCTGCAGGTGTCAGCCCTTCAGTTCTCGGGAGTCAGAAATCTCACCAGCACAGAAAGCAGGAAAGCCGTGGTTCTGTCAAAAACTGCAGACTTCTGTTTTCTGTGGTGGAATGATTTCTAACTCAGCCTGAGAGGAAGGACTGAAGTTAGAAATCATATTGTGAGTGTTTGACAGCTTCACAGAGCTGTCAAACGCTGATATTTCATCTGTCAAAAGTTCTTGACAGATGAAATGTCAATCTGTGACGTCACCTGTTGCCGGGTGGCCCTTAATTGGCCTGCTGAGCCCACTGGGCAGGCTCAACAAGGTCAATCAAGGGAAAATACAGTGGGTTGGCCACATCTCGATGGAGGCGGGTTCACAAGCCAGAATGTGTGATTCCCGACCCCAACCTGACCCCACTTTCAAAATCCAGCCCGAAAGGTCCGATGGCACTCTTCAAAGAATAGCTAGGGGTTCTCCTAGTGTCCCTCAACCAACACCACCAAAACAGATTAGCTGGCAATTTATCTCATGTGTCATTTGTGGGATCTTGCTGTATGCAAGTTGGCTGTTGCAGTTGCCTCTAGCTCAAGTCACTACATTCACAAATAAATTCTATAGGTGCATTTTACATTGCATAAACCTGCCACTGGTTTCCTGAAGTATAGGCCATGTGAGCTACAAGCCAATTGTCAGACTGCCAGGGGCTACTAAAAATGGCTACCAGGAAGACCCATTTTACTAGACCAGTCTCAGCGAGCATCGACAGTTTTACATTTTGGCTTGCAGCGGGACTAGCGTAATATTTCCACGACGATGGGGAAAGTGAGTGAGGGGGAGTGAGACTCATTGGATAGCTCTTTCAAAAAAGCCAGCAGGGGCACGGTGAGCTAAATGGCCTCCTTCTGTCCTGTAACATTCTATGATTAATGTAAGAGCACCTAATGCTCACTGTCTGGGCTCACATGTGAAGAATGGCCACTTTACCTTCGACTCCCAGAATGCAGCCTGAGTTCCGGTTGTTATGTTGTAAATTGATACTTGTGAACAAATAATGTTGACTTTATATAGAGAAGAATGTTGCTCAACAACAGAAATAACTTGCATTTATATAGCGCCTTTCATGTAGTAAAAACATCCCAAGGCGCTTCACAGGAGCGTTATCAGACAAAATATGACACCGAGCCACATAAAGAGAAATTAGGACAGGTGACCAAAAAACTTGGTCAAAGAGGTACATACGAACATACGAATTAGGAGCAGGAGTAGGCCACTCGGCCCTTTGAGCCTGCTCCGCCATTCAATAAGATCATGGCTGATCTAATTACTCCACATTCCCGCCTACCCCCGATAACTTTTCACCCCCTTGCTTATCAAGAATCTATCTACCCCTGCCTTAAAAATATTAAAAGACTCTGCTTTCACCGCCCTCTGAGGAAGAGAGTTCCAAAGACTCACGACCCTCTGTGAGAAAAAATTTCTCCTCATCTCTGTCTTAAATGGGTGACCCCCTATTTTTAAACAGTGACCCTAGTTCTAGATTCTCCCACAAGAGGAAACATCCTCTCCACATCCACCCTGCCCAGACCCCTCAGGATCTTATATGTTTCAATCAAATGTAGGTTTTAAGGAACGACTTAAAGGAAGAGAGAGAGGTGGAGGGGCGGAGAGGTTTAGGATGGATTCTCGAGCTTAGGGCCCAGACAGCTGAAGGCACGGTCACCAATGGTGAGGCGGAGGAAATCAGGGAGGCATAAGGGGCCAGAATTGGAGGAACGCAGAGTTCTCAGAGGGTTAACAAAGGTTTGTAATGTATGAATCCAGTGCACTTCCCCCAGCTGTAAAGTGTATCTGTTTCAAGGTACAGATATATTGTTTAATGTTGAGAAATCTAATGTAACAACAGGTCGTCTCATTTAGAAAAGCCATTTTTGTTAAAATTGTATAGGTTGGATACAAGGCTTTCCTTAGTCTGAGTTACCAATCTTAGAACTCGAACATGAATAAAGAGAAATGAAAGGCCAATGATAGAAATACTGCTGCTATTTTTTAAAACATTAGTTTGTATATAAAAGCCAGGCCTGGTTTTTACATCACAACTTTACCCGTCAACAAGATGAATTAGTTTTAAACATACGGAGCAGGTGACACTAAAACTAAACCGCCATGTTAAAGTGACATTCTGCAGTAAAAATTACATTTTGCAGAACAGCAATAAAAACAAAGACAATTTATTTTCCACAACTGGGTCAAGATGAAGGTGGATTGCAACGTCTAGTAAATGGCATTAACGGTTGTGTGTATATAGAGCACATTGTCATGTATACATTACAGTATAAAGCAAATTCTGGTTCTTTTCCTCTTGCACTGTTCAAGCTTTTAAAACTCATGTCTGGTGTCAATTAATTATTACTTCACTAATTGCCTTGTCTTTTCTTCCATAGTCTTCAACCTTGGCCCTGCACTCTGACTCTTTCCCTTCCCTTAGGTTTGCCAATTAATAAAAAACAATTACTACATTATCGTCATATGGCTTATGTTAAGAAGCTTTATAATAAACTTGCCTTTTTTATACAGGACCTTATCACATCAAGCTGTCTCAAAGTGCAGCGTCTGTTGTTCAATAGGCGAATAAATCCACCATTTTGTGTCCACATTGTTCCACAGACAGCAATGAGATGAATGACAATGAATCATTTTATTTCAGTGGTGTTGGTTGAGGGACAGGACACTGGGAGAACTCCCGGCTGTTCTTCACAGAGACATGGGATCTTACTACTAGTACCAGATCAGGCACTTCGATCCTTGGCTTAATGTCTCATCCAAAGGATGGCACTGCCGACAATGAAGCAAAGGAATAAAGAACTTTTAAAAAATGCATTCTCAGGATGTGGGCATTGCTGGCAAGGCCAGCATTTATTGCCCATTATAAAAAAAGAACGTCTTACATTTATATAGTGCCATTCACGACCTCATGACGTCCCAGAGCGCTTTACAGCCAATTAAATACTTTTGAAGTGTAGTCACTGTTTTAATGTAGGAAACGCTGCAGCCAATTTACACTCAACAAGCTCCCACTAACAGTGATAATGACTAGATAATCTGTTTGTAGTGATGTTGATTGAGGGATAAATATTGTCCAATACACCAGGGATAACTCCCTGCTTCTTCTTTGTAATAGCGCCATGGGATCTTTTACGTCCACCTGAGAGGGCAGACAGGGCCTCAGTTTAACATCTCATCCAAAAGACGGCACCTCTGACAGTGCGGCACTCCCTTAGTACTGCCCTGGAGTGTCAGCCTCGATTTTTGTGCTCAAGTCTCTGGAGTGGGACTCAGAACCCACAACCGTCTGACTCAGAGGTGAGAGTGCTACCAACTGAGCCAAGGCTGACACATTCCTAGTTGCTCTTGAGAAGGTGGTGGTGAGCCTTCTTCATGAAATGCTGCAGTCCATGTGGTGAAGGTGCTCCCACAATGCTGTTAAGTAGGGAGTTCCAGGATTTTGACCCAGCAATGATGAAAGAATGGTAATGTATGTCAAAATTGGGGTGGTGTGTGACTTGGAAGGGAACTCGGAGGTGATGGAGTTCCCATCCACCTGCTTCCCTTGTCCTTCTAGGTGATGGAGGCCATGAGTTTAGGAGTTGCTGTCGAAGAAACCTTGGTGAGTTGCTGCAGTGCATCCTCTGGATTGCATACACTGCAGCCATGGTGTGCTGGTGAATGAATATTTAAGGTAGAGGATGGGGTGCCGATCTATATAATGCCTTCCCACACTCAGGATGTCCCAAAGTGTTTCACAGCCAATGAGTACTTTTTGAGGTGTAGCGACTTATTATGCAGGCAAATGCAGCAGAGAAATTGTGCAGATTCTACAAACAGCAAACAAGATAAATGGCCACAACACAAAAGCAGAATACTGCAGATACTGGAAATCGAAATGAAAACAGAAAATGCTGGAAACACTCAGCCAGTCAGGCAGCATCTGTGGAGAGAGAAACAGAGTTAACGTTCCAGGTCGAGGACCTTTCGTCAGAACCGATAAATGACCAGTTAATCTGGTTTTGGTGGTGTTTATTGAGGGGATAAATGCCAGCCAGGACACTGGAAAAACTCCCCTGCTCTTCTTAGAATAGTGCCACAGAATCTTGTACTTCGCCGAAGGGTCAGCCTAGACTGTGAGATCAAACTCCAATATGACCTCGATCGACTGACTCAGAGATCAGAACGCTACCCCATGAGCCAAGCTGGCAGCTATAAATGCAAGTGCAGTATTAGGATGTAAAATCCATAAACAATAAATATACCAAAAACCAACACGATAATTTCCATTCAAAAAGATTCATTTGATCATGTTCTTAACCAATGGTGTTGAAATATATTTTCCTCAATGAATCGATGCAGTGAGACAAATCAAACCCTTCTTGATCAAATAGTTTGTGACCTTTATTTGAACAGTAAAGTTAACTAATTCAATCACTACTTCTGCATGTGAGCTGCGTGGAAGCACTGAGTCCAAATCCTGGAAGAATGCACACGCCACTAGTTATATTACTCTGCGATGCCTTGATTTATACAGCTTGGCACTTGACGTTTATAGAGTAGCAGACGATGTGGATCCGTAGTCTGTGCAATTTAGAATCTGAGTGGCCTGGGCTGGAAACCCCGTGGGTTACAATTGGTCAAGTGTGCAATGAATTCCATCTAACCAATTTGTTTATGCTACATTTTGGTTCTGTTTAATTAAGTGAAACGGTGGTCTCTTTTACTGTCCAGGGCAGTGCTTGGCCACACTGTCTATCTTCATGCTCGGCATAACCCTTTCCTCCTTTACTACAAGGTTAGGATGGATTGCCAGATACATTGTGACACAAATAAAACTAAAAATTGTAACCCTAGGGAGATAAATTATTACTTACTGCCAAGCACTGCACAGAATTTGAACTGTTTAAATACAGAAAGCAAGACCTCACCTCGACAGTACACATCTTTAAGCCTGTTGACACATGGCCACATAAGCCCTAATCTTATATTTGCTCACACATTCACAACCTTGGCTTAAAGAGAAAGAAACACCCTTCGTTTTTGTACACATCTAGCGTACACAAGTAGGAATATCACTATCCGGCAATAAGACGCAACTCATAATGAAGGCATCTTGTTTGTATGGGCCAGAAATTTGGGTCGGAGGCTTCCCGCGGGTGCAAGCCCCCGACCTGCACTTACCTAGCGCGCCTGCCATTGTGCTGTGGGCCCGCGTGGGATTCGGGTCCTGGGCCTCCTCCAGCTGCCGGCGCGCAGTGCTCGCGGATCCCAGCGGCGCAGTTAGTTCGAAGCGTCCCCTGGGATCACGTGGGCCATGGAGAGCCAATCGTAGCAGGGAATCTCCATTCATAGATTTGACAGGAAGACCTGTCAAATCTATGAATAGAGATCGGCCCCAAAACCTAACTAAAACTTCAAATAATTTTTTTTTTAAAATCACATTTTTAAAATAACTATAAATTACATAAAATAACTATTTTAAACAATAATTTAAATTTTTGAAAAAAGTAATTACAGTTTTTAATGGGTCTAAAAATAAACTTACCTTTCTTTAAAGTATTTAAAAATAATAAACCTGTGGAAAAAATGTTTTAATTTTACTTAATTCACCTCTTACCTTGTTAAAAGCAAGCCTTGCGCCTGCTTTTTCCACGCGCAGCTGCTAGGGACTTACCTGCACGGAGAAACCTGTAAAAAAAGCCGAACTTCCAGGCGTACGCGCTTGCCTCTCCGGCGCACGTGTTTGACCTGTGAACCCCTTCCTTCAAGGGAACGGAAGTTCCGGTTTCCCATGCATGCGCAGTGCATGCGCGAAACCGACACTTTCGTTGGGCCTACGGGTGAGTACACAGCGCGTACTCACCCGTGGAGACCCGAATTTCTGGCCCATAATATGTCACACAACATCTAATCACCCATTTTCCCTGACTGAGCACCAAACAAGAGCGCACAGGTCTCATGAGAGGAGAGAAAAACTACTTTTTTCTATTTAAAAGAGGCAAGGGGGGGGGGGGGGAATCGTGCATTGTAAGAGATTTAAACTTGGGTAGAGAATCCTTTCCAATAATTCCAAAGTCCATCATCGTGGAGACCAATGAAAGGAGTAGGGGGCATTTCCAGGAGACAGCTTGGTGCCAAAAGCAGTTTGTACTGGACTTTCCAGCCATTTGACTGAAGCTGTTTCCATTGTCTTTACAGCAAGCACCAGTTAATCATTGAACTTGATTGGCAGACATTTATGTCAACTATATCACATTTAACACTTTACTGTCTGAAAGTCCTTGCCTCAATTACTTTATAAATGTACACAAGTTTATAGCCTAATTCAGTTCTTTCCATGAGTGTTGACATATACATGCTACAGAGAGCAGACTCAGACATTTTGGGTTAGAGATTAGTCTGGACCCGTTTTTGGGCCCAGGCTCAGTGATGCACAGGCAATGCCAACCAGGAGGCCCAAGGGTGGCCCGAATTTGGGTCTCAGGCTTCATTAACATCTGGTGCGCGAGCGATCGGCACCTGTTGCGCCTTCACAGGCAGCTCGAGCATTCGCAATGTCGAAAGCCGAAGGTAAATCCTGGGCGGTTGGTTGGTTGGAATTTCAATTTCAATTTTAAAAATACTTACCTTTCATTGACAGCCACAGAATTCTGAGTGGGACAGGTCCGACGCCTGCTTTGCTCCGCTCATCAAACTCTAATTTTACAGAGGGGCCCTTCAACAGGTATTACATAGAAACATAGAAGATAGGAGCAGGAGTAGGCCATTCGGCCCCTCGAGCCTACTCCGCCATTCAATGCGATCATGGCTGATCATCCAAATTCAGAACCCTGTCCCTGCTTTCTCCCCATATCCCTTGATCCCTTTAGCCTTAAGAAATATATCCAACTCCTTCTTGAATATATTTAATGAATTGGCCTCTACTGCCTTTTGTGGTAGAGAATTCCACAGGTTCACCACTCTCTGGGTGAAGAAACTCCTCCTCATTTCTGTCCTAAATGGCTTACCCCTTATCCTTAGACTGTGACCCCTGGTTCTGGACTCCCCGACCATCGGGAACATCCTTCCTGCATCCAGCTGCATCCAGTCTGTCCAGTCCCTTCAGAATTTTATAAGTTTCAATGAGATCCCCTCTCATTCTTCTAAACTCCAGCGAGTATAAGCCCAATCGACCCAATCTCTCCTCATACGTCATTCCTGCCATTCCAGGTATCAGCCTGGTGAATCTTCGCTGAACTCCTTCCATGGCAAGAACCTCCTTCCTCAGATAAGGCGACCAAAACTGCACACAATACTCAAGATGTGGTCTCACCAAGGCCCTGTACAACTGCAGCAAGACATCCTTGCTCCTGTACTCGAACCCTCTCGCTACGAAGGCCAACATACCATTTGCCTTCTAAACCGCCTGCTGCACCTGCATGCTTACCTTCAGCGACTGGTGCACAAGGACACCCAGTATTGGGCCCTTAATTTACATATGCAAGGGGCCTGTTTTAGGTGGCTGCCTGGAACGCCTGAAAAGCCACCTACAACAATATGGCGGCGCCCGTAACCCAGGCGCAGATCGGGCGTGGGACGTTGTGGCCCGAAATTGGTCTGGTTTGCCCACTTTTTTAGCCCGGGAAACTGGGGCAACAAAGACCAATTTCTACCCCTTTGTAATCTATTGGTCACTTCAGTGCACATGTTTATTAGCTGTTAGATTTTAATGTGCGTGTACAGAATAGTGAATAAGTGGGTGGAGTTGACTGTTGGGCCTTCAGATATGGCACAGCTATAGCTGTCTGCCTCTAGCACCAGCAGCAACAGCGAGCTAGCCAAGCATGTGATATCCGGAGAAGAAAGCTCGAGAAGCCAGAAAGCAGGGAGGAAATAATTAACAATCGCAGGCAGATTAGGAATGAATCGCTGAAGCCTGGAATTTCCTGGATCGCACTCGCACAGAAATTTACGCCAATCTTGCCGACGGAAAATTACACCCGAATTTCCTGCGGAGCTCATTTGCTGGAGCATAAAAACCAACGTAAAACAAGCGTGAGTGCAACGGCATCAATAGGGCTAACAGGGAGTGGGCTGCTGTCTTCTGCCAGGGAACCTCCCTCTCAGAGGCTCCTGCCTCTGCTGCTCCTCTCCCATTATTATGCAGAAAAGTGTGAGGTGATACATTTTGGTAGGAAGAATGAGGGGAGGCACTACAAGCTAAATGGTACAATTTTAAAGGGGGTGCAAGAACAGAGTGACCTGGGGGTGTTTGTGCACAAATCTTTGAAGGTGGCAGGACAGGTTAGCAAAGCAGGTAATAAAGCATATGGGATCCTGGGCTTTATAAATAGAGGCACAGAGTGCAAAAGCCAGGAAGTTATGCTAAACCCATCTAAAACACTAGTTTGGCCCCAGCTGGAGTAGGGTGTCCAATTCTGGGTACAACACCTTAGAATGGACGTGAAGATTTTGGAGAGGGTACAGAAGAGATTTACTAGAATGGTTCCAGGGATGAGGGATTACAGTTACGTAGATAGACTGGAAAAGCTGGGGTTGCTCTCCTTAGTGCAGGGAAGGACAAGAGGAGATTTGATAGAGGTGTTTAAAATCATGAAGGGTTTAGATAGAGTAAATAAAGAGAAACAGTTTCCAATGGCTGAAGGGTCGATAACCAAAGGACACAGATTTAAGGTGGTTGGCAAGAGAACCAGAGGCGACATGAGGAAAAACTTTTTTACGCAACGAGTGGTTAGGATTTAGAATGCGCTGCCTGATAGGGCGGTGGGTACAGATTCAATAGTAGCCTTCAAAAGGGAATTGGATAAATACTTCAAGAAGAAAAAATTGTAGGAGTATGGGGAAAGAGCAGGGGAGTGGGACTAACTGGATTGCTCTTCGAAAGAGCCGGCACAGATTCGATGGAACGAATGGCCTCCTTCTGTGCTGTACTATTCCATAATTCCATTGGGAAGGCCATTCCAGCAGCTTAGTCCTTCTGAACATGTGGGGGATGGGGTCTGAAAAACTGCAGGTGCCCTGAGATTGACAGCACTTTGGCTCACTGGAGTGCGGGTCTCACGAAGAAAAATTCCCCCAAACAAATCAGAAAGAAAATCGCTGTCAAACCCCAGAACTCTGTTATGCCAAAATCAGGTAACTTTGGGACGCGCTGCGCCTAAATGTTTGGGCGTAAATCTACGCTGGCGCATTATTTGTTATAAATCCAGGAATCTCGCTGGTCTTTTGCATGGGGGTGGAGCTATGTAAAAGAGCCACAAAGCTTTTCGGCAGACGTATCCCAGAAGCAGCGCAACCGGCTGGAGAAATTCGCGTGTAGGGTAAAATCGGCTTAAATCAGTCCCGTCACACACTTCCCCCGAACAAGTCGGTGTAACGCTGCTCTTGCGCCATAATTCCACCAAAACGTTGCAGGAAATTCCAGAGTTGTTGGGACATCTAATGTATGCTCACCTTATACCTTATCCTGCAACTCACTTGTTGATGGAATTTAAGGGGAAACTAGATAAGTACATGAAGGAGAAAGGGATCGAAGGATATGTTGATAGGCTGAGATGTAGTAAGGCGGGAGGAGGCTCGTGTGGAGCATAAATACTGGCACAGAGCTGTTGGGCTGAAAGGTCTGTTTCTGTGCTGTAAACATTCAGTGTAATTTTCTGTAATTCATTGTAACATTAGCGAACCCAAAGGAGATCCACTAATATTATAAACAATCAGTCATTTTGATATGCCCAACAAAGCATACAAAGAACAATTTAACACCTAACAACATCACACAAAAAAATGTGGAGCGGGAGACAGGGTGAGGACGAGGTCAGGTGGGAGCTCGAGTCTGAATTGAGTCCATTTTGCCCAAGTCTGACTAAAATAGATTTCCACAGCTTGGCAATTTGGCACTTCTTACTCTGAGAAACATACCAAGATCAATAAACTTAAATCTGTCAGCCCTGTCTTGCTCGTTCCCTTATAAAATATCACTCCTGGCACGGTGCACCTTGATGTCCCTGCATTAATATTAACATCTCAGGTACTAAAATAAGACATTGCTGTATAATACTGTTTGGAATAGGGCCAGACGAAATCACTACAGGATGCGATTGTAAAGAAAGCCCAGTAATGGAATCCATTGAAGTAAAATTCATAGGGGATAAAGTTATAAATGGGGAAGGAAGAAGTTAAATGACATTTGGAACACAGTCTTTGAAAAATGTGGAGCCTGAACAATAGTGTTGATATCAGTTCTCACCCAGTTGCTGCTGATCCCTGAGGTGTCAGTGGGCCAAAGAAACATCCTGATGATTATATTAACATTTAGTTCCTTCGTACTTTATACTCAAATTTAAGCTACTTTTATACTGCGCCAAGATCCGTGGTAGTGGCGCCAGATCTTGACGTGTGGGCCTCATGCAGTTGCTTGCTACGGGATTTGTTAGGGCCAGCTTCTGGATTGCAGCTAGCAGTGCTCGGCCTGCGCGTTGGCAGTCGATGCTACAGCGTGGCTCTCAGTGCAGCATAAAAGCAGCTTTCGATAGTCTGGCACTGGGCGATACAATGGGTTGAGTCACTATTCTTTCACCTCTGGGTCCCTGGGTTTGAATCCAGCTCAAACTGATGGGCTGAAAAAATTCAGCTGGTGGCAAAGGTCACAATGAAATGAACCTGGGGCACCCTCAATCCAGTCTCCAATGGAGGCGAGTCCACAACATAAAACTAACCAGAATACAATGCTAAATTGCCAATCGCACTCAAGATGCTTCTACATGTGTCTTTGGCCCAGTCATTTTATACTGCTTCATCAAGGGCCTTCCCTCCATCATTAGATCTGGATTGGGGCTGTTTGCTGATGATTCTACAGTGTCTCCCGATAATGAAGCAGCCCATGCCAGCCAACACCTACCTGGACAATATTCCAGCTTGGGCTGGTAGGTAGCCACACAAGAACCATCCCCAACTATCTCCAACAAGAAATGGCCCAACCACTTCTACCTGATTTTGAATGGCACGGCCATCATTAAGACCCCCACCATCAACCTCCTGGAGCCAACACTGACTAGAAACTTAACTGGAGTAGCCATATCAGCAACATAGCTACAAGAGCAAGACAGAGGCTGTGTATTCTGCAGGGAGTGGCTCACCTACTGATCTCTCAAAGTTTCTTCATCATCTAGAGGACTTAAATCAGAAGTGTGCTGTAATACTCACCTCTTGCCTGGATGGGTGCAACTGCAGGAACACTCAAGAAACTCAACATCACCCAGTACAGAGCAATCCATCGATTGGCACCCCATTCACCACCTTAAGCATTCACTCCCTCCACCACCGGCGTACCGTGGCTGCAGTGTGTACCATCTACAAGATGCACTGCAGCAACTCGCCAAGGCTTCTTTGGCAGCACCTCCCAAACCCGCAACCTCTTCCACCTAGAAGGACAAGGGCAGCAGGCGCATGGGAACACCACCATCTCCAAGTTCCCCTCCAAGTCACACACCATCCTGACTTAGAAGTATATCGCCGATCCTTCATCGTCGCTGGGTCAAAATCCTGGAACTCCCTCCCTAACAGCACTGCGGTAGTACCTTCACCACATGGACTGCAGCGGTTCAAGAAGGCGGCTCACCACCACCTTCTCAAGGGCAACTAGGGATGGGCAATAAATGCTGGCCTTGCCAGCGACGCCCACATCCCATGAACGAATAAAAAAAAACTAAATTAGAGCATTAGAGCAGTCCCCCCTTTACCACCAGCACACTGTGGCTGCAGTACATACTATTAAAGGATGCACTGCAGCAACTCACCAAGCTTACTTCAACAGCACCTCCTAGCCCCACACCCACTACCACCAAGAAGGAAAAATGCAGCAAAATCATGGGAATGCCATCACCTCCAAGTTCCCATCCCTCTCAGGTGGATGTAAAAGATCCCACAACACTATTTCGAAGAAGAGCAGGGGAGTTCTCCCCAGTGTCCTGGCCAATAATTATCCCTCAGCCAACACCTAAAAAAACAGATTAACTGTCCATTATCACATTGCTATTTGTGGGGCCTTGCTGTGCGCAAATTGGCTGCAGCTTTACCTATACTACAACACTGACTACACTTCAAACAGTACTTCATTGGTTGTAAAGCGCTTTGGGACATCCTGAGGTCATGAAAGGTGCTATAGAAATGCAAGTATTTCCTTTTTTTTCCAAGCCACACACCATCCTGACATATACCACTGTTCCTTCATCATTGCTGGGTCAAAAACCTCGAAATCCCTGCCTAACACCATTGTGGGATCACCATCACCACAAGGACTGCAGTGATTCAAGGCGAAAGCCCATCACCCACCTTCACAGGGTTACTAGGGATGGGCAGTAAATGCAGCCATGCCAGCACCACCCACATCACAAGAATATATTTTTAAATTCCCTTGCTGTCACTGTACTATATATAAAGATGTCGACTTGTTCTGGCAGCAGTGGAGAGCCACATTTTTGTGGAACTATGAACCGTTGCTGGATTCCCCAAATCTTCATCTGCCATACATCTGATGGAGAATGGCACTGAGTGGGAATATCAATCGAAAAAACTCTCCCCCAAATTGCTTAATACTGCACCCTTAAACTCCCAACAGCCTGGCCTTTGGTCCTCCGTTCACCACAATACTTCTGCAGCCGTTGATTTGCTCAATCACATCCTTGCCTCCACATTCAATGCCCTCATCTTCAGCAAAACCTTTTACTGTCTCCCATCATTGTCATCTCCCTGGATACAACACCAACTTGAGCATACCTGGTGCACAACTGTCTCAGCCATCCACTGTCAAATCTAGACCGTGTTACATTATCCCTCTTCATCAAAACCTGCATGCCCTCACTCTCCTCTGTCAAAGCAGCCTACTACTCTAGGATCACCCTCAAGGGCAAAAATGATATTAGGCTCCTTTTATCTTCTACCAACTGTCTCCATAAACCCTTCTTCACTCTCCCCTCAACCCTCACCTATAACAACAAGAGCAAGGAGCTCAAAGAGTTCTTAGTCATCAAGATCATAGAATCATAGAATCATAGAATGGTTACAGCATGGAAGAAGGCCATTTGGCCCATCGAGCCCGTGCCAGCTCTCTGCAAGAGCACTTCACTTAGTCCCACTCCCCCGCCCTTTCCCCGTAGCCCTGCAAATTTCTTTCCTTCAGATACTTATCCAACTCCCTTTTGAAAGCCGTGATTGAGTCTGCCTCCACCACCCTTTCAGGCAATGCATTCCAGATCTTAACCACTCGCTGCGTAATAAAGTATTTCCTCATGTCGCCTTTGGTTCTTTTGCCAGTCACCTTAAATCTGTGTCCTCTGGTTCTCAACTGTTCTGCCAATGGGAACAGTTTCTCTCTATCTACTCTGTCCAGACCCCTCATGATTTTGAGCACCTCTATCAAATCTCCTCTCAACCTTCTCTGCTCTAAGGAGAACAACTCTAGCTTCTCCAGTCTATCAACGTAATTGAAGTCCCGCATTCATGGAATCATTCTCGTAAATCTTTTCTGCACCTTCTCTAAGGCTTTCACATCCTTCCTAAAGTGTGGTGCCCAGAATTGAACACAGTACTCCAGTTGGGGCCGAACCAGTGTTTTATACAGGTTCATCATAATTTCTACACTTTTGTACTCTATACCTCTATTTATGAAGCCCAGGATCCCGTAAGCCTTTTTAACTGCTTTCTCAACCTGCCCTGCAACCTTCAACGATTTGTGCACACATACTCCCAGGTCTCTTTCATCATGCACTTCCTTCAGGATTGTACCATACAGTTTATATGTCCTCTCCTCATTCTTTCTACCAAAATGTATCACTTCACACTTTTCTGCGTTAAATTTCATCTCCCACGTGTCAGCCCATTTTACCAGCCTGTCTATGTCCTCCTGAAGTCTACCACTCTCCTCCTCACTGTTCACTATACTTCCAAGTTTTGTGTCATCTGCAAATTTTGAAATTGTGCCCTGTACACCAAAGTCGAAGTCATAAATATATATCAAGTAAAGCAGTTGTCCGGGAACCGACCCCCGGGGAACACCACTGTGTACCTTCCTCCAGTCAGAAAAACAACCGTTCACCACTGCTCTCTGTTTCCCGTCACTTAGCCAATTCCATATCCATGCTGCCACTGTCCCTTTTATTCCATGGGCTTCAACTTTTATGTGGCACATTGTCGAATGCCTTTTGGAAATCCATGTACACTACGTCAACCGCGTTACCCTCATCAACCCTCTCTGTTACCTCATCAAAGAACTCAATCAAGTTAGTTAAACACGATTTGCATGATGTAAACAAGATATACATCATCTGTTTAGCTTCCTGTGCCTCTTCTCCCTTTTCCCCCACCAAACATCTTCTCCGTCCCTCTCTACCCTAGCCCTGAACTCCCACCTCTCTGTAGTTTTTTTTATCTCCCCTCACCTCCTCTCCAAGTTCATCTTACCCATGAACCCGACCTCTTGCTTCCTTAACCCCATTTCCAATAAACGTCTGACTGCCCAATTTCCCTTCCAGGCTTGCATTCTAGCTGACATTGTAAATGGCTCCTTATCCCTCTCAAAATTATCATCACCTACTTCCTCAAAACCCCACCCTTGACTCCTCTGTCCTGGTTAACAGCCACCCCATTTCCAATTTTTTTTCTCCTAAGTTCTTGAAGTGTTGTGGCATCTCCGATCCATATCCATCTCTCTTGCAACTCCCTGTATCAATCTCACCAATCAGATTTCCACCCATCCCACAGCACTGAAATGGCCCTAACCAAAGTCATGAATGACATTATCTGTGACTGTGACTGTGGTATATTAACCCTCCTCTGCAGCTTTCAAAACAGTTGGCCACACCATCCTTCTCCAATGCCTCTCTTCCATTGTCAAACTCAGTGGGATTGCCCTCACTCTTACCTCACCAGAGTATCACTAGCAATGGCTTCTTTTCCCACCCCTGCACTGTCAATTGGGAGCCACCAAGGATTCAGCCCCCTTCTCTTCCTTATCTACATGCTGCCCTGAGGTTTGCTTCCATATGTATTCTAACGGCATCCAGCTCTATCTGTCCACCACGTCACTCTCACAAGACCTCTACTGCCTATGTGCTGTCAGACTGCTTGCCCAACATCCAGTTTAATTAAACATTGGGAGAACCCAAGCAATTGTTTTCAGCCTCCACCACTAGTTCCTTATACTCGCCACCAACTCTAGACCCCTCCCTGGCTACTGTCTCAGGCTGAAACAGACCGTTCACAACTTTGACATCCTAATTAACCCCATATTCTCTTCATCACAAAGACTACCTACTTCCACCTCAGTAACTTCACCCACCTAAACCCTTGCCTCAGCCCTTTCAGCTGCTGGCATCATGGTCCATGCCTTTGCTACCTCTAGACTCGATTACTCCAATGATCTCCTGGCCACCCTACCATCCTCCACTCTCTGTAAACCTCAGCTCAGCCAAAACTCTGCTGCTCATGTTCTATCCTGCTCGCCTATCACCCCTGCCCTCACTGACTTCACTGGCTCCCAGAGTCCCCAGTGCCACAAATTTGAAATTCCCATTTGTGTGTTTAAATTGCACTGTGACTTCCCTTTTCCTATCTCTGTAACCTTCTCCCATGCTACAATCTGCCCCTTCCTAACTCTTCATTCCTCGAACTATGGCCTCTTGTGCTTCCCGTCCTCCCTTCACCCCCACCATTGGCAGCCATGCCTTCAGCCATCGAGACCCAACGCTCTAGAATTCCCTCTCTAAACCTCTCTGCCTCTCAATCTCCCTCTTTTCCTTTAAGACCCATCATAAAACCCACCTCTTTGGCCAAGTTTTTGGCCACGTCACCTTTGGCTCAATGTCCATTTTTTATTTCTCCTTACGCCTCTGTGAAGCACAGTGGAATGTTTTTGTGATTAAAGGCATTTTTAAATGCAGGTTAGCGTTGGTGTTAATGATGGAGATCTGAGGTTGGACCAAGTTAAAGATCAGCAGTTAAGATATGACTGGGTTAATTATAAGAAGTTACGATTGGAAGTGAGTGAATGATGAGCAGCTAAGATTGGACTTGGCTTAATGATGAAAAGGTAAGGCTGGAATTAGGTTAATGATAGGGTATTAAAATTAGACATGGGTAATGGCCAGGAGCTTAAACTGGGCATGGATGAACACCAAACAGCTGAGATTGCACCTAGGTTAATGGCACTGAGCTAAGATTAGATGTCACCTTTAGCTGCCAAACTTTGGCAAGGGTTTTGGTGCAACTGAGCCCTAAAGCAAGGATGCTGCAATTATTTCATGAGAAACTGAATAATGGTCTTACATATTTAACATATTTACAACCCTCACATACAGTAGCTGTTAGTAAATGTAATTAAAATCTACCTGTATTATTATGGATAAGCCACATCTATGTTACTTCTGGGGGGGTGGCGGGGGGTGGGGTCTGGGTCTGTACAGCTCTTGTTGCACCCATTCACCAGCTCTGTGATATTTAAATGGCAACTCTCCCTTCCCACTCCAGACTGCGATCTGGAACAAATGAATATCACAAAATATAACAGCAGCATGAATTGTGATTGGCAAAAATAAAGTTTAAAAAACACGAGTGTTTTAAAATGTGCTTTGCTCCTTCTGGTTAAGCCACTGTACACCATTCTTCATTGAGTGAAGCAGTGGGATGCAGGTTACTTCCAGCCAGCACCTAAAACAGATTATCTGGTCATTATCACATTGCTGTTCGTGGGAGCTTGCTGTGCGCAAATTGGTTGCCGTGTTTCCTACAATACAACAGTGACTACACTTCAAAAGTACTTCATTGGCTGTAAAGCGCTTTAGAACGTCCTGAGGTCATATAAGGCGCTATAGTCTTTCTTTCCTCTTTCTTTCTCTGCTGTTTTGCAACTGGCTACTTGGAGCATTACGAGAAAGGACCCGGGTGAGTCACTCTTTCACCTTCTGTCCTTTTTCTTTCCTTCCTCTTCCCTCACCTCTTCCTCTCCTGAAGGGATCAACTTTTTGCTGAGGTGTTGTTCCACAAGTAGAGGCTGCCCTTCATGACCTTTCTCATGTGCCCATTCTTCACGTGTCAGCTTACACAGCAAGTGTAGAGCTTGACTTTGTGCGATAGTGTAAAGCGGGTGCGAGTGAGTCAGCAGTCTATCCTGACTTAGAAGTATATCAAAAATGAGAAGTCGCACAACACCAGGTTATAGTCCAACAGTTTTATTTGAAATCACAAGCTTTCGGAGCTGTTGCTCCTTCACCCGACGAAGGAGCAACAGCTCCGAAAGCTTGTGATTTCAAATAAAACTGTTGGACTATAACCTGGTGTTGTGCGACTTCTCATTTTTGTCCACCCCAGTCCAACACCGGCATCTCCGCATCATAGAAGTATATCGCCATCGTCACTGGGTCAAAATCCTGGAACTCCCTCCCTAACAGCACTGTGGGAGTACCTTCACCACACGGTTCAAGAAGGCGGCTCACCACCACCTTCTCAAGGGCAATTAGGGATGGGCAATAAATGCTGGCCTTGCCAGCGACGCCCACATCCCATGAACGAATAAAAAAAAAGCCCGTTTTACATCTCTCTCCATTTATATTTCTATCACCTGTTTTACACTGTCGCATAAAGTCAAGATCTACCCAGAGTGTCTGCAAACTATTTTATCATGGGGAGTATCACAGCTGGGCTCAATCCTGTACACACACGCACACACACACACGCACACATGGACACACATGCACAGACATGTACACATACACGTACACACACACGCACACACATTTCCTCTTGTCCAGCTTTGCAGTCAGCTAATTCATTAAAGATGGCTCAGTTCCGGAGCATTTACCCTGTGCCATCAGGTTACCCTTGCAGAGTGACTTCTTACTTTAATGCTTTTTCTAATTAACCAGCGACCACACGAACAGACAGACAACATAAACACAGCTGTTTAGTATTGATTTTTATGGTTCCTCTGTCAGGATCTGCACAATCCTGGTGTAGAATTCCCTTGTTTTGCAAGGAGTTTCCTCTCCCTCCATATCTCAGGCTTTTTACTTTGGCACAATAGTGGGCACTGACTGGGTCCATGATCTCATCCATTCCATATTCATACATGTGTTGCAGATTTGCATCTGTTGTGAATTTACCACAGAAACGACAGCAATTACTTCAGTATGAGGATTTAGGCATGTGGTCAGGCCAACATTTGGGAGCTCCATTTTGCCTTTGACCTACATGTATAGGCAACCTGGGATAGCTTGATGCTTGTGTTCAAATCCCTCCATGGCCTCACCCCTCCCTATCTCTGTAACCTCCTCTAACCCTCTGAGATCTCTGCGCTCCTCCAATTCTGGCCTCTTGCATATCCCCGATTTCCTTCGCCCCAGTATTGGCGGCCATACCTTCAGCTGCCTGGATCCTAAGCTCTGGAATCCCCTCCCTAAACCTCTCCACCTCTCTACCTCTTTCTCCTCCTTTAAGATGCTCCTTAAAACCTACCTCTTTAACCAAGCTTTTAGACACCTGTCCTAACATTTCTTTATGTGGCTCGGTGTCAAATTTATGTCTGATTACGTTCCTTGGGACATTTTACTACATTAAAGGCGCTATATAAATGTAAGTTGTTGTTAATCACCCTGCAATGGAAATAGGCCAGATGGAAGATTTCATAGCATTACTGCCTTGAGCTCCTTTGAGGAGCTGTGTACCATAAAGACAGTAAAAATGTTCACCCCTTTCAACCTCTGCCACAGATATTCAGATAGTATTCTGCTTTAACACAATAATGTCCACTGCTCAGGGCTCAAAACATCAACACTACAACAGCAGTTTATCTTCACACCTCTCACAATTATCTTATCTTAACTTCCCAATGTGATGCTGAGATCTAATCACAGACAAGGCTCTGAATTACTCAGTATCAAGCTGTAAGATAAGAGTGAGTGGTACACTAATGTGAGTCACATGACATCTTATTGCTTCAGACAGTAGGTTACGGCACAGTAACAACTGCTCTAACCTCACACTAGGGCCCTTATGTTGTGAGCGACTCACCGCGACAGCCTCAACATTTTTTTAAAGTCATGCTCATGCAAATCATGGAACACATGAGCTTGGATTTAAAAATGTGTCTAGAGCTTCAAGGCAATAATGCATCTCAGTGTTCAGATAACACCATCAGCAAAGGGCAACAAACAACTGATTTCTCATTATGTATCATTATCCTCTGAACTGTGAGACGTGTCATTGCCTCGGTACCATCGCCTATGTGTTATTCTATAGACAGCAGAACTACTTAAGGGGGTGAATTTCCTCGGATCTTCTCCCGCTCCGCCATCATAACTACGCTGGAAGAGTCTTGGTTCTTGCTGACCTGAATCTATCTTCTCTGGACATTAGGGAGGTGAGGTGTAGAGACAATGCAATTCATAGATTTAGGTATAATTAAATAGAATTTACAGCACAGAAACTTTTTTTGAGTTTTTTGATGAGGTAACAGAGGGTTGATGAGGGCAATGCGGTTGCTGTAGTGTACATGGACTTCCAAAAGGCGTTTGATAAAGTGCCACATAATAGGCTTGCCAGCAAAGTTAAAGCCCATGGAATAAAAGGGACAGTGGCAGCATGGATACGAAAATGGCTAAGTGACAGGAAGCAGAGAGTAGTGGTGAATGGTTGTTTTTCGGACTGGAGGAAGGTACACAGTGCACAGTGGTGTTCCCCAGAGGTCAGTACCAGGACCACTGCTTTTCTTGATATATATTAATGACTTGGACGTGGGTGTACAGGGCACAATTTCAAAATTTGAAGATGTCACAAAACTTGGAAGTACAGTGAACAGTGAGGAGGAGAGTGATAGACTTCAAGAGGACATAGACAGGCTGGTGGAATGGGCGGACACGTGGAGATGAAATTTAACGCAGAAAAGTGTGAAGTGATACATTTTGGTAGGAAGAACGAGGAGAGGCAATATAAACTAAAGGGTACAATACTAAAGGAGATGCAGGAACAGAGAGACTTGGGGGTATATGTGCACAAATCGTTGAAGGTGGCAGGGCAGGTTGAGAAAGCAGTTAAAAAGGCTTACGGGATCCTGGGCTTCATAAATAGAATTGAGAGGTCGCACAACACCAGGTTATAGTCCAACAGTTTTATTTTAAATCACAAGCTTTCGGAGTTACAACTCCTTCGTCAGGTGAAGTGAGGAGATACAGAATCGTCAAAGCATATATAGATAGAGAACAATGCATGTGTAACTTACAATTGCAGACAACTGAATTCAATCATCCTGACTGTTTATCTGCCGAGGTGTGATAAAGTTAATCAGGTCAGCCAGGAAGGTACCACATCAAAGACATAGCAAGATACAACTGAGACAATGAGGTGGAATCGCATGGGGTCTAACGTGTCAAAAGCTGCCGTCTGTATGTAAAACGATTAACTTTAAAATTTTTACTTTTTTACTGGGAATCACATCTGTGAACAAGCCAACGACGACTCGAGTCCGGATCACGTCATGTATCGTGACATAAACCCAAGATCCCGATTGAGACCGTCTTCATGAGTGCGGAACTTGGCTATCAGTTTCTGCTCGATGATTTTGCGTTGTCGTGTTTTCCTAAGGCCGCCTTGGAGAACGCTTACCCGCAGATCCGAGGCTGAATGTCCTTGACTGCTGAAGTGTTCCCCGACTGGGAGGTAACAATCCTGCCTGGCGATTGTTGCGCGGTGCTCGTTCATACGTTGTCTCAGTGTCTGCATGGTCTCGCCGATGTACCATGCCTCGGTGCATTCTTTCCTGCAACGTATGAGGTAGACAACGTTGGCCGAGTCACATGAGTATGTACCATGTACCTGGTGGGTAGTGTCCTCACGTGTGATGATGGTATCTGTGTTGATGATCTGGCATGTCTTGCAGAGTTTGCCGTGGCAGGGTTGTGTGGTGTCGTGGTCGCTGTTATCCTGAAAGCTGGGTAATTTGCTGCGAACGATGGTACTTCTGAGGTTAGGCGGCTGTTTGAAGGCTTCATAATAGAGGCATAGAGTACAAAAGTGTGGAAATTCTGATGAACCTGTATAAAACACTGGTTTGGCCCCAACTGGAGTACTGTGTCCAATTCTGGGCACCACACTTTAGGAAGGATGTGAAGGCCTTAGAGAAGGTGCAGAAAAGATTTACGAGAATTATCCCAGGAATAAAGGACTTCAGTTACGTTGATAGACTGGAGAAGCTGGGGTTGTTCTCCTTGGAAAGAGAAGATTGAGAGGAGATTTGATAGAGGTGTTCAAAATCATGAGGGATCTGGACAGAGTAGATAGAGGGAAACTGTTCCCATTGGCAGAAGGGTCGAGAACCAGAGGACACAGATTTAAGGTGATTGGCAAAAGAACCAAAGGCGACGTAAGATACATTTTGGTAGGAAGAACGAGGAGAGGCAATATAAACTAAATGGTACAATTGTAAAGTGGGTGCATGAACAGAGAGACCTGGGGGTATATGTGCACAAATCATTGAAGGTGGCAGGGCAGGTTGAGAAAACAGTTAAAAAAGCATACGGGATCCTGGGCTTCATAAATAGAGGCATAGAGTACAAAAGCAAGGAAGTTATGATGAACCTTTATAAAACACTGGTTCGGCCTCAACTGGAGTATTGTGTCCAATTTTGAGCACCACACTTTAGGAAGAATGTGAAGGCCTTAGAGAGGGTGCAGAAAAGATTTACAAGAATGGTTCCAGGGATGAAGGACTTCAGTTACGTTGATAGACTGGAAAAGCTGGGATTGATCTCCTCAGAGCAGAGAAGGTTGAGAGGAGATTTGATAGAGGTGTTCAAAATCATGAGGGGTCTGGACAGAGTATATAGAGAGAAACTGTTCCCATTGGCGGAAGGGTCGAGAACCAGAGGGCACAAATTTAAGGTGATTGGCAGAAGAACCAAAGGCGACATGAGGAAAAACTTTTTTACGCAGCGAGTGGTTAGGATCTGGAATACACTGCCTGAAAGGATGGTGGAGGCGGTTTCAATCATGGCTTTCAAAAAGGAATTGGATAAGTACCTGAAGGAAAATAAATTGCAGGGCTACGGGGAAAGGGCGGGGGAGTGGGACTCGCTGAAGTGCTCTTGCAGAGAGCCGGCACGGGCTCGATGGGCCGAATGGCCTCTTCTGTGCTGTAACCATTCTATGATTCTATGAAACAGGCGGTTTGGCCCAACTGGTCTGTACCAGTGTTTATGCTCCACACAAGTCTCCTCCCACCTTACTTTATCTCACCCTATCAGCGCAATATTTTAGACAAACAGAAACTCTACTTATGTGCATTTCTGCATGTGTCGGACACCTGGCTGATCAATAAAACAATTTAACCAATAACAATTAATCGCTTTGTGCAAAAATCCCTTAACACAAAAGAGAGATGTTGACTTTTTGTTTCTATTACTTTGAAAGTAGTTGTCTCATTAATGACGCCAACAGTCACCCTGTGCTTGACAAGTCAACAATGAGTCCTTTTTAATTCCTGGGATTTACACTTTATAAGAGGTAGTTTCCAGAACAGGGGAGATTTGTTTTCATTTTTATTTTCTTCAAAGGAAAACCCCAATCATTCTTTCGCAAAATATTTGATTAGCTGCCATTCATTAACAGGTGTTACACCTCGCAACGTAGTGGCAATGTCATTCACTGGCCAACACTGCATCTCCTATCGTGATCAAACTGAGGGAAAAATATCCTAAAATCGGTGGGCCAGATTTGACTGTATTAATTTCCCAGCATGCTTGTCATTTGTGGCGGGTTGAAGTTGGTTACTCTCAAAATGGTTGCTTTCAGCCTGTAAGGCGCAGAGATCAATCAAATCAATTACTTAATTATTGTTGGACCTTTATCTGAAACTGGGAGAAGAACATGTTTTCATCTGTCATTCTTTAGTTATTTTCACCGCTCTTTAAAGTTGCCATATGCAAATGATTATTCTGCGGCTTGGAGGGTTTGTTTTGCCAGTACAGCACTGTGCCCAGCAACTAGGAAGCGCACAAGAGCACCCCGAGGTAGCATCCTGTCCAATTTTCACTCCCTCTGGGCATGTGACTTCCTTTCACTCGCACTTCTCCTGTTGGCCCATTCTGAAATCATCCCCTCACAGGCACCTACCTGCATCCTACGACACTCCAGTCCAATGAGCTTGTACACTAAACACCCATACTCCATTACAAACCGATTCCTGGAAGGCATTGGTGCTGACCATCCTCAATGATCAGGCTTTTGGCCAGTATTTTAATAACTGTAGAAGTACGGTTGAATCGTTACAACAGAGAAGCTGCTAAGAAAAGCCCTGGAGAGGTCAGGGTCAAAAAGTCACAATGCAGAGAAGTTTGTCTCTTTAACTCAAGCAAGACAACCCACTGAAGCGTATTCATTCTTTTTACGTTATTATGCAAAGACAAGTTGTGTCATTGTAAATAAGGACTATCGTTCTGTATATTCATCTTATTGTGGAGTAAAACAGCTTAATGATTTGAACAGGCCTTGCCTCATCTAGTGTTAACTCAGTCCACCTTCAGCGAGATTGAAGAAACACATATACGAAAGACACAGATCGCAATGGGCTGCTATTGTTTCATCCCTGAGTTTTGCTAACATATAAGTAGATATAAGACAGTGTGAGTTAACTTCCACAAAAGTAAGATGCTCAAACCACTAAAGGAAAATATTAACCGTACTGACTCCGATTTTGTAACGCTCCCTCAGCCAACACCAGCAAAGTAAACACAGATGAACTAATCATTCATTTGACGAAAGGTCATTGACCTGAAACGTTAACTCTGTTTCTCTCTCCACAGATGCTGCTGGACCTGCTGAGTATTTCCAGCAGTTTCTTTTTTTTCTTTTTATCATTTATTTGTTGTTTGTGGGACCTAGCTGTGTACAAATTCTCTGCTGTGTTTGTCTACAGGATAACAGTGACTGTAGTTCAAAAGTAATTTTGTGGTTGGGAAGCACTTTTGGGCATTCTGAGGATGCGGTAAGACATTATTGAGATAGATTTTCACTTTCAGCAGTGCCGGCATGGACTCGATGAGCCGAATGGCCTCCTTCTATGCTGTAATAACTCTATGGCCGTGATCTTACCCGAGGAGGTGCGTTGGGGGCGGGATTGCTGGTTTCAGGGTTCTAGTCCTGCCCCCAGCAACGTCTGATGACCTGACGCTATTTTCCCCTGATTGGCCTTGTTAAGAGGCAGGCTTGCCGGCCAATTGAGGAAAAGCCGGTGTCAGATGGCGTCAGTGCATGACGCTTCATCTGCCAGTTTTGTTAAAGTGACAGGCACCATAATTTTTTGACAGATGAATTGTCAGTGTTTGACAGCATTGAGATGCTGTCAAACACTGACAATCACTGTCCAAAGGTGAGCCCTTGCACCTAGACCCACCAATGACTCTCTCCTTAGGAGAAAACAGATGGCAGCTGCATGTGGGATTGCAGAAGCCATCTGTCAATTCTCCCGATCAGATGAGGCTTCACAGAAACATCAAATCTTGTCACCTGCAGATACATATAAACAGAATAAAAATATTTCTCACTACATTCTCTCACCTGTCATAATTACCTGTGCACCATTGCACCCATCACACTACCTCTGCAGCTGTCATTTGCACACTTACACTGCAGCAGACCCACAGCTCGCCTCGCTGACCCTGGCGGGGTTTCCCGGCATCGGGAAGCCCGCATCAGCAGGCGGAAAATGGGGAAAAGCCTCTTAACTGCCCGTTAACTATCTGTTAACAAGCAGTTAATTGGCTCTAATCCCCTTCCTGCCGCTAGGAGACGGGTCCCTGCGCGAGTTGGGGCCCCGCCTCCCAGGAAGATGGTTTGGAGGTGGGTTGGGAGCGGGGTCGGGACCCGCTCCCAATTTTTCCTATTTTCCCAGCAGTTCCGCCTCCAAACCTGCCTCCTCAGGGCTGGGAAAATCCAGCCCATAGACTCTAAAACAGCGGTAGCGGATCGACTGTCCGTTACACTCCGGGCAGGATGTATAACGGGCGGTCCATCCATTACTGCCGATTTTTTGCCACCTCCGAAAGTGAAAACCTACCCCTACTTAAATGCAAGTTCATTCCTTCTTTGTTAACAGCCAGGCAAGACCTGTATAGTTCTTTTGTAGAATTTTAGATTATCTAAAATCAAGATCGAATGACAAAGAAATAGATTTGTTAGGGTTTAATTGACCGCTCAGTCCCTGCTAACAAACTCTATCGTGCAGACTGCCTGGCTTTGGCAGTCGGGATCTAACCGACTGTTTGATTGCCACAGTGGTTTATGGAACCAAGACGGGTCGATGGAGTTAAGGTGCAGATCAGCCATGATCTAACTGAACGGCGGAACAGGCTCCAGGGGCTGAATGGCCTCCTCCTGTTCCTATTTTCCTTCCTATGCTTCTAACAATGGTGTCAAGGGAGTATCTCCAATGGTGAGTTTATACTGCACTTTAGATTTGCTGCAAAGTATTTTTTAGAGTTGGTTCAATGTTTAGAGAACTCCCACCAGTGCTCTCTGAGCATTTAAATTTTAACCATCGTGAGAGCAGCTAGGTGCATGTGTGTAAACACATGTTCACAGGGCTGCCTCCTGGTCAGGAGAATTGCAGTTGGAGCTGGGCAGTGTGAGCTGGATAGTGCCTGGCTGGAACTGGCCTGAGACTATTAGCTGCACAATAAATGTACCAAAAATTGCAGAACTCAAACTGATGTGAAATATTTAGGTGGACCTGTTGTGGAACAAGTGTCAGGTTGGCTCATTTGGTAGCACTCTCGCTTCTGAGTCACAAGGATGTGGGTTCAAACTGCATTCCAGGATTTGAGTGCATAATATAGACTCATGCTTCAGGGCAATACTGAAGGAGTACTGCATTGACAGAGGGGCTGCCTTTCAGGTGACACATGGCCCAGAAATTCGGGTCGGAGGCTTCCCGGGGGTGCAAGCATAGCGGGTGCACTTACCTAGCGCGCCTGCCGTTGTGCTGTGGGCCCGCGTGGGATTCCGATCCTGGGCCTCCTCCAGCTGCCGGTGTCAGTGCTCGCGTATCCCAGCGGCGCAACTAGTTCGCAGCGTCCCCTAGGATCACGTGGTCCATGGGGAGCCAATCGGAGCAGGGAATCTCCATTCATAGATTTGACAGGAAGACCTGTCAAATCTATGAATAGAGATCGGCCCCAAAACCTAAGTAAAACTTCAAATACATTTTTATTTTAATCACATTTTAAAATAACTATAAATTACATAAATTAACTATTTTAAACAAAAATTTAAATTTTTGGAAAAATTTATTAAAGTTTTTAACGGGGCTACAAGTAAACTTACCTTTCTTTAAAGTATTTAAAAATGATAAACCTGTGGAAAAAATGTTTCAATTTTACTTAATTCACCTCTTACCTTGTAAAAGCAGGCCTTGCGCCTGTTTTTTCCATGCGCAGCTGCTAGGGACTTACCCGCACGGAGAAACCTGTAAAAAAAGCGGAAGTTCGCTGCGTACATGCTGCCTCTCCCGCGCACGCGGTTGACCCACGAATCCCTTCCTTCAAGAGACCGGAAGTTCCGGTTTCCCGTGCATGCGCGAAACCGGCACTTCCGGTGGCTCTACGGGTGAGTACACAGCGCGTACACAGCGCGTACTCACCCGTGGAGACCCAAATTTCTGGGCCATTAAGCCAAGTCTATTTGATTAGGTGGCTGTGAAAGATTCCGTGGCACGACTGAAATATGTCATGTTTAAGAATCTTTTGATCATATTTCCACAGAAAGGTTTTGTTTTAATGCACACTATATTCGCACAAGTTTAAAAAATAGCTCTGAGACTATAGGTAGATAAGGTATTAATAAGCTAGCTTTGGTGTTAACCATGGCTTAGTTGGTAGCACTCTTGCCTCTGAATCAGAAGGTTGTGGGTTCAAGTCCCACTCCAGAGACTTGAGCGCAAAATCTAGGTTGACACTCAGTGCAGTACCGAGGGAGTGCTGCACTGTCAGAGGGGCCATCTTTCCGATGAGATGCTAAACCGAGGGTCTGTCTGCCCTTTCAGGTGGACATAAAAGATCCCAAGGCATTATTTCAAAGAAGAGATGGAGAGTTTGCCCTGGTGTCCTGGCTAATATTTATCCCTCAACCAACATCACCAAAACAGATTCTCTGGTCATTATCATGTTGCTGTTTGTGGGATCTTGCTGTGCAAAAATTGGCTACCGCGTTTCCTATATTACAACAGTGACTACACTTCAAAAGTAGTTCATTGGCTGTAAAGCGCTTTGGGATGTCCTGAGGTCATGAAAGGCGCTATATAAATGCAAGTCTTATTTTTTTATGTTGTTTCCCCATAGACGGTAAATAATAAACAACTTCACCAGCCTGTTTTGGTAATCGATAAATACCACATACAGTTAGATATTGAGCAGTACGGGCACATCCCTAAACGTATAACACTCTGACCATTTACGTCAGTGATTTGCACAACTATACCTGAAAGAATATCCAAGGCAAGACCCAAAACTTGTAACAAGCATTTAATCTAGGCCGGTGCTTCAGTGTAGTGCTGAGGGACTGCCGTATTCTTGGAGGTGCCGTCTTTTGGATGAGACATTAAACTGAGGCCCTGCTTGCCTGTTCCAGTGTATAGAACATTGAACTATGACATTATTATGAAAAAGATTAGGAAGTTTTCCCAATGTCTTGGCCCACAATCTTCCCTCAGGCAGATTAACTGGTCGCACAGTAAGGTCGCACACTCAACAATGAGATGCATGGCCAGTTAATCTGTTTGGAGTGGTATTGCCTGAGGGAGGAATGCTGGCTGGGACAGAGACTATGTACAAATATTCTAATTACAATTTTTTTTGTCTCTCTAGGGAATAAATTGAAAGTTTGTTGCATAGAATGAGAAGAAAATTTGGAACCATTTGAAACAGCATAAAGAGCATATTCTTTGATAGTGAAAAGGAGCGAGTCAAAATGACCATTGTAAATAACTGTACATTTTTCATTATACATGTGGGATGTGGGACTAATTGGACAGCTCTATCAAAGAACCTGCACAGGCACACTGGGCTGAATGGCCTCCTTCTGTGCCGCAAGAGTCTGATTCTAAGATGCATAAATTGCTTCACTTGTTTTAAATAGAGACTCTTAACCTTTATGCTTCTCCAGTGGGCCGCACATGTAAGGACGCTGCAGAGGTGCCGTCCTTGCCACCAGGAGGAACATCATGCTGTGCCTTGCAACTCTGATGGCAGAAGTGAGATCTGGGAATGGCTGAGGAGAATTCCTTCCTACCTTTTCCGACACTCCACAGGGAGCAAACAGGCCCTTTTTTTGGAGTCAAGTGATCCCCTCTAGGATCGATTAGCTTTTCCTGGTGCAGTCTTGGGGCCTTGGTAAGGCCCTCAACCAAACTCATGCCAGCTCTGAGCTGCCGAAAGTTCCAATGGGCCTTATTAGGGCCTAATTGGTGGAATTCCCTCGGAACTCCCCAGACATGCTCCATTGATGTAGGGGGGATTGGGTAGAGGAGTCACCCTTTCACTTAGGACTGGAAAATTGTGCACTGGGAATCCCAAATTCCGGCCCCCGGCAGTCAATGACTCAGCTCTTCATCCTCTCTAGCTCCTGGTATCTCAAGACCAAAGTAATGTTACAGAGTTTAATTTATTACTAATTGTATTGGTCTATTCACTGACTTGTATATATTACTGTTACAGTTTTGGGAGTCCGAGACTCCCAAAACAAGCGCTCTACTCGGAGCTCCGACACGGCAAGAGAGCCCCAGGTGGGCAGAGGAAACTCTTCAAGGACACCCTCAAAGCCTCCTTGAAAAAGTGCAACATCCCCACCGACACCTGGGAATCCCTGGCCCAAGACCGCACAAAGTGAAGGAGAAGCATCCGGGAAGGCGCCGAACACCTCGAGTCTCTTCGCCGGGAGCAAGCGGAAGCCAAGCGCAAGGAGCGCACGTCAACCCAAGCACCCCACCCACCCGCCCTTTCAACCACCGTCTGCCCCACCTGTGACAGAGACTGTAGGTCCCGCATTGGACTCATCAGTCACCTGAGAACTCATTTTAAATGTGGAAGCAAGTCATCCCTGGTCCCGAGGGACTGCCTAAGAAGAAGAGAAGACTATTACAGTTATCCCAGTGATCTCAGAGTTAATACACATTCTTCTCTGCCCTCTGGTCATGGTGTGACGTTCCGCCTTGCCTCTGAGTTGGCTCAGATGGTGACTCTTCTGTGTTGGATCATATGGTTATGGGTTTAAGCTCCACCTGACTGCATGTCCACAACTGAGTATCCAGCACAGTGTGAAGGTGATAATCGTGGTGAAACTCGCCAAGGCTGCTTCGGCAGCACCTCCCAAACCCGCGACCTCTTACACCTAGAAGGACAAGGGCAGCAGGCGCATGGAAACACCACCACCTCCAAGTTCCCCTCCAAGTTGCACACCATCCTGACTTGGAAATATATCGCCGTTCCTTCATCGTCACTGGGTCAAAATCCTGGAACTCCCTCCCTAACAGCACTGTGGGAGCACCTTCACCACACGGACTGCAACGGTTCAAGAAGGCGGCTCACCACCATCTTCTCAAGGGCAATTAGGGATGGGCAATAAATGCTGGCCTTGCCAGCGACGCCCACATCCCATAAACAAATTTAAAAAAAATCAATGTTGACATTAGCTTTTCAGTACAAGACCCGGTACTACAATTACAGATTTTGTTCTTCCAAATTCAGATTTGTATCTGGAGTGAGCATTTTGAGCTGTGTAACACTAGGGTGAAGTACTGATGACAACAGGTCTGTCACTGCTGGTGCCAATGGCGAGAGCAGTCTGAAGCTTGGCTTGAATACCACAGAACATTAAAACATATGCATTTAAGTAACGCTTTTCCTGTATAAAAAGACCTAACTTGCATTTATATAACACCTTATCACATCCTCAGGATGTCCTAAAACACTTTACAACCAATGGATTACTTTCGAAGTGCAGACACTGTTGTAATGTAGGAAAATATGGCAGCCAATTTGCGCACAGCAAGTTCCCACAAACAGCAAATGAGTAAATGACCAGATAATCTGTTTCTGGTGAAATTGGTTGAGTCAGGAATGATAGCCAGGATACTAGGAGAACTCCCTGGTCTTCTTTGAATTGTGTCATGGCATCACTTACATCCCCCTTACAAGCAGACGGGGCCTCAGATTAATGTGTCATCTGAAAGATGGCATCTCCAACAATGCAGGACTCCCTCAGTGCTGCACTGAAGCATCAGCTTAGATTATGTGTGCAAGTCTTTGGAGTGAGACTTGAATCCACAACCCTCTGACTCAATGGCATATTGGCACCAATATGCTAAAAAAAAGCCAAGCGATGACTCTGGGACCAATCTTTCAAGTTAGAAGTGGTGCCGAAGTTTCCTCATCCTAGTAAAGAATGGGCTCTTTGTATTGCTGTAAGAAATCTCCCATTATGAAAATTATAAGCACGGGGCAAAATCAGCAGTGAACAGAACTCGAGAAGCCCAGGGGATTACAGCAGGGTGAGTTAGTAAGAGCTTTTCTTTTTCATCGAAATTGCTCTCAGAGTGTGAGCGACACTGGCAAAGCTGTATCTGTTGCCCATCCTAGTTACCCTGAGAAGGTTGCGGTGGGCTATTTCAGAGGGCATTAAGGGGGAGATTTTCAACTTGATGCCCAGGCATAATGATAGCATTGCAGTTTGGCCACCTGTTATAAAAACTGGCCAATTTTAATTTCTATTGATTTCAGTGAGAATGAAAATCTGGCGGTTTCTATAACGGTCAAATCCGCAATGCCAGTTTTATACCCGGGTGTTAAGTTGAATATCTGCGAGGATCGCATCATATGTAGGACGTTAGTGAGCTTTTATAACAATCTGGTTATTCTTCCAGCCCACAAATGACCAGATTTATTAAATTCAATTATCATGACTTTCCACAGTGTGATTTGAACTCCTGACCTCTAGGCTACTGGCCAAGTGCCATAACCTTGACACTACCTGGAGGGGACAGGTCCTTTTCTTGGCAAGCAATGGGAGGTCCCATTCTAAAGTGCCAGGGTTAGTGTTGAAAATTATCAGCCATCCTGGATTTTCACAGGACATAACCTTGTGCAAGAAGTCGCCTCTTGTACAGCTTCATTAGTTACTTGTGTTTCTTGCTCAATAAACTACTTAATCGGGATTGGTTTTCTCTGTGTGCTCTGTGTAACAAAATCATGAATGGGTTCTTGAGCTTATCGTGGATGACTGCATCGATATCATGGCCCTGACGGAAACTTGGTTGAGGGGTGATGACACCTTACCCTTAAATGAAGCCTCCCCGCCTGGCTATACCTTCCACCACTTGCCCCACTCAGACCGCCGTGGTGGCGGTGTGGCTCTCCTCACCAAATCACACCTTGGTCTGTCCCCCTACTCCTCCGGCAGTTTCTCCTCCTTTGAGCATCTCACCTTATTCCACCCCTCTCACCTCTCATTTAAAATTCTTGGGGGGAAAAATTCAGTTGCTTTGCACCTCCCGTTAGCGCCCGAAGAGGGCACAAAGCAACTCGAGCCCGGGCGTGGCGCTGCCAACGCCTCCTGCGAAATTCAGCGGGAGGTTAGTGGCGGCGCTGCGCCACCGGCGATGACGTCATCGCCATGTGCAGCGCCCCGCTCGCGCCCCGGCCGCGATCTTTGGTAGCGCCCCCTGACTTACCTCTGGATGCTATGTCCGACGGGGTCAGGGGGGCCTACCTGCGGCCGGGCGGCGCTATTTAAAGGCGAGGTGCCGGGCGGCCATTTTTGTTGCTGGCTGCCTGCCAGCACCTGCCTCCGCTGCCGTCCCCGGCCTCCTTACCCGCCCCCCCGCGGAGTGCCGGCTGCACTCACATTCTCAGGATGTGGGCATCACTGGCAAGGCCGATGTTTATTGCCTATCCTTAACAACTAAGTGGCGTGCTCGGCCATGTCAGAGGGCAGTTAAGAGTCAACCACATTGGTGTGGGACTGGAGTCACATTTATGCCAGATCGGGTAAGAACGGCAGGTTTCCTTCCCAAAAGGACATTAGTGAACCAGTTGGGTTTTTAAAACACTCCGACATCTTCATGGTCACTTCTACTGATACCAGCTTTTTATTTCTTGTTTATTTTTACACTGAATTCAAATTCTCAAACTGCCATGGTGGGATTTGAACTCTTGCTCTCGGGATCATTAGTCCAGGGCAGTGGTTCTCAAACTGGGGTCTGCGGACCCCTGGGGGTCTGTAGAGACTTTCCAGGGGGTCGGTGAAATGTGAACGTGCTTACCGAGCAGAGGATTTATCCAAACGGCAATTTTTAATCGGGCTGGTCCATAGGATTGGCAGCTTGGATCTCCTACAGCAGGTCAACAAACTCCTGCAGCCAATGTGAAACAAAGATTTCACCCATTCCCACTCGTGTACTGATCCCAGCCTAAATACTCAGAGGATCGAAATACTCAGAGTTCTGGTTGTACTTTAAACAAAGTGGCTCTGCGCAAATATATATTAGGGACTCGGGAATGGTTGTTGATAGCAAATTACGTGCTCAGGTTGCTTCAGATGCCTGATGTCAAACTACTTCATGCAATTGGTAATCTGATCCGAACACTTAGACTCAATCAGAAAATCCCTGACTCCCGTGAAGCGAAAGGTGAGAAATAACGATCTCTAAAACCTCACAAATTCATTGAAACGTGCAATATAACAATGAGCATGCATCACTTCCAAAGGCAGCGAAACAAAGGGCACCAGTTAGTCGCCATCTCCTTTCAGCATTGATCCAAACTTTTATTGTGAAATCGAAGCAAATAAGCACACTCCAGAATTTGTGTAGCCAGTACCGTTTTGAAATAAAATACATTTTTGGAAGTTTATTAATTTTACCAAATGCAACTTGTAAAGTAGGTATCCTTGCAGAGTTTGTGCTTACATAATAAGAACATAAGAAATGGGAGCAGGATTAGGCCATTCGGCCCCTCGAGCCTGCTCTGCCATTCAATAAGATCACGGCTGATCTGATCTTGGCCTCAACTCCATTTTCCCGCCCGTTCCCCATAACCCTTGACTCCCCTGTAGCTCAAATATATGTCTGTCTCCGCCTTGAATATATTCAATGACTCCGCCTCCACAGCTCTCTGGGGTAGAGAATTCCAAAGATTCACGACCCTCTGAGAGAAGAAATTCCTCCTCAGCTCCGTTTTAAATGGGCGACCCCTTATCCTGAAACTATGCCCCCTGGTTCTAGATTCCCCCACGAATCATCCTCCCTGCATCTACCCTGTCGAGCCCCCTCAGAATCTTATGTGTTTCAATAAGATCACCTCTCATTCTTCTAAACGCCAATGAGTATAGGCTCAACCTTTCTTCATAAGACAACCCCTTCTTTTAATCTCTCTTGTTTCTGTATTTCTTTCTTTCTGCGGCTCGGTTATACGTATTTGTAGCTCTCAGTTTCTCCTTTCTTAGCCCAGTGCCACTCCATACACAAGCGAATCTGAGCTGAGGATTGCGTTAAGTTCTGGGCACCCCATTATAGGAAATATATTAGAGCCATAGGAATGCTGTAGCTCAGAGTAACTAGCATGATTCTAGTTATGAAGAAAGGCTTAAAATATTAGGAGATGTTTTACTGGAACAGAGAAGATTAGCGGGGGGGAGGGGGGAGAATCTATCAGCGGTTTTGAGTATTATGTAGTATTATAATTTAGATGGGGGTCCGTGATTACTAATCCATTTGAAAAGGGGTCCTTCAACCAAAAAAGTTTGAGAACCACTGGTCTAAGGCTCTGGTTTACTCGCCCAGCAATGTAACCATCCCCCTAAAAATGTCTTCCTTTCCATTCCTCATGTTCCTCCACCCCCCTGTTTCAGTTCTCCTTTAAGATAACTCTTGCCAGTTTATATAATCCCTGGCCGTTCCCTTTCATTTTATGCCCGCTGGCACTCATTCTTCAGACAGTGGATTCCCAGCGGGAGCAGCAAAAACAATGCTGCGATAATATGCACAAAATAGGCAACGGCTCAAATGTCAGGCCCGCGTCTGATCCACCGCGGTTTGCAAGACCGCTCGCCGAGAGTGCGAGAGGAGCACATTTTCCCCCTCTGGGGTAAACACACACGGCGATGCTGGCAACTGTATCGATGTCACATTTGCACATCAGATGGTCTTTGATATCGGCAGGCATGTGTGATGCATGTGCTTCACGGCAAATGGCCAGAAATCACACGCAACTGGGGCGGGGAGGGGGGAGGAGAAGGGGGGAAGAACATCTCTGGCAGTCAATTGCATAAGTGAGAGTGCAACGAATGCCACATGTTTGCAAATCTGATAGACGCTGTCCAATTTTGAAAGCCATTTATTTTTCAGTGGGTTAGCGCACAGGCATTTCAGCTCTCGAACTGAGTTTGACTGATAGAACAAAAATAAAAACAGAAAATGCTGGAGATACTCAGCAGGTCAGGCAGCATCTGTGAAGAGAGAAACAGAGTTAACGTTTCAGGTCGATGACCTTTCGTTGGAACAAATAGAACTGATAGAACAAAAGCCTGTCTGCGGGTTGTAAGAGCTCTATGGGTATTGCAGGCAGTTCTTAGTGAGTGAGCTGTTAACTTGACACTGTCGGGGTCATTTCAGAGGTTTGCGCTGTACGGCCTAGAAATTCGATTGTACAGCACAAGAACGGGCGCTCCAGGGCCCAATATGACATGTGGCATGCGCGGCTCAGTCAAGGCCAGAAGTGTGCTGCACGCTATATTGGATAGGGTGCCCTATAGTCCCCGAGGGGGACAAGGTGCCCATCTGGAACTGGTGTTAGGCCCACTGCTTGTACAAAATGGGGGACTAAAGCCTGTTTCAGGCCTCTTTTTGTGAATTTAGTTTGCAACTGACTGAAGCACCCTTCCTCCCTCCTGGACTCACCTGATGACCTTGGCCAGGGTCACAGCTGATCGAATTCGCTCCCCCCCCACCCCCCCCGCCTTGAACAGTGAGCTGCCTCTGGGGCCGCCCACGACTGGCGCCGGCAGCTCCTTAGGACAGCAGACAAATTCTCCGTGGTCCTGCAGCCCACCTCCTTCGGTGCGTGCAGCGTACGCTACACCGGGATCACAGCGTGATGTGGGCGTGCTCCACTTTCTAGGCCTACGTGTCATCCTGGGGATCTTTTGTATCTACTTGAGCAGGTAGTTGGGGCTTCGTTTTAATGTATTACTTGAAAGACTCTCTGTACTGTGCTGAAGTATCAAACTAGATTCTGTCTATATTTTATGAAGATAGAAATTCCTATTTTTGTCACAAGAAGCACTCCATTATATTTATGAGGTACCGAAGGCTAAGCAAAAGTCAATGAGAGACCGTGCCTGAAGTTCAGACCACATTGTAGAGAAGTAAAGACATCAATTGGTGAAACCATCAAACACAAGGCACTGCTCAGTCTGATGATAGGAACTGTTTTGTTTTAGGAAATGTTTGTCTGTATTTCAAGCTGTGTGGAGCAAATTACTTGTACGAGAATGTTGGCAATTTGAGATCAAATCCCATGCATCAGACATTGCTCTATCCTCTGGAGGTTTGAAAGAAGTGCAGGTTGGTCTCCATTTGTACAAAAAAATGTGTGTCCCCTCTTGTACTGAAGATGCTGCGGAGGTCCAGTTCCACATGTAATTGCATCCACCAGTACCTTGGCCAAGTGGTCATTCTTCACATGGGAGCCTAGTCAATGAGTGCAGCCAGGCCTTCCAAATATATCTTAACTATACCTGTGCATATCAGCCACTGCACTTCAAAAAAGTCATTAATTGTATAAAGCACTTTAAGACATTTCAACATGTAGGAACTACATCAATGCAACCCTGTCTTTACCCAATGACCATTCTTCATGTACGAACCTAGTTAATGTCAATGGGCTGTGCAATGAGGTGATTTAGAATGGGACTTTAGAATGGGACCTCCCGTTGCTTGCCAAAAGAAAAGACGTCATGGTTATGGTACTGGACCAATAACCTAGAGGTCACGAGTATAAATCACACCGTGGCGAGTCACGATAATTGTACAAAGTAGAAATGGACTATTCAACAGCCAAGACTGAATTTCATCCTCATCCAACACCTGTGAATATGCACTTTTAGCAATGGTTACTGGATAACGATCAGGAGTGGAAGTACTGGGGCCAATTACAGCACTCTGACTGTTACCCCAGCTGAGATTGACCAACTTGGCACAGAAGGGATTGAATTTGAGATCACCCTGGTCTATACCTCTGGGTTTATTGCCGAATTTTGCGATAAGTGGCATTTTTAGCTTATTCCTGACTTTTATTGCGTTCACCCAGCGAGTGGTATTTTTTTTTTACTGGGGACATTGCTGAATAAACAGGAACTCCATGTGGTTAGCACAGCAAACACTGTGATTTGTGGCTCGAGGGGATTCTGACGACAAAGAACATTCCAGGATGATTTATGTTGGAATAGGGCAACTGGAAGCTGATTAAAACATGAAGCACAGCCAAGTGTTTTAATCAGCTCAAGTTCCCCTGTCCCGTCATAAAACACATTGGAACATCTATTACAATTATTACTTGATCGTAGTGGAGTGAACACAGGCTGATAGTGGCAGTTCAAGAATTCGAGCTGAATCACTTCTGTGGGTTTTTTTTTGAAGTTCGGTCCAAAAATGAAAGCTTTTATGATCCAATGATTAGAATATTTAAAAAAATGGAAAGACAGATAGAGTTGGCATTTATATAGCTCCTTTCACATATTCAGATTGTCCCAGAATGCTTTGCAACCAATGAACTGTTTTGCAATGCAGTCACTGTTGTTAAATAGTTAAACACGGCAGGCAAACTGCACACAGCAAAGCCCCGCAAACAGCAAGTTAATGAATAGCCTGATAATCTGTTTATGTTAGTGTTCGTTGAGTGAGAAATGTTGGCCAGGATAGTGGGAGAACTCCCCGCTTTTCTTCAAATATTGCCATGGAATCTTTTGCCTCCCATCTGAACAGGTAGATGTTTTTTTTTGGGGGGTTAACGTCTCGTTTGAAAGACGGCACCTCTGGCAATGCAGCACTCCCTCAGTGCTGCACCGAAGTGTCAGCCTAGGTTATGTGCTCAAGTCCACAGTGGGGCTTGAACCAACCACCTTCTGAGTATCCAGCAATGAACTTATAAATTAGTTAGCGTGAGCGCGAGGCAGCTTCTCAATTGTGCCAGTCCACTTTCTCCTTCAATGCACAAGTTTGGTGTCACCTAAGCACTTTCTTGATTTATATGGACTAGAAATTCGTCTTGGGCGGTGGTGCAAAACAGGTGGTATCGGATCGGCCGCCCGTTAAACGCAGCACCGATATTCCGTTCCATTGACTGCATCGTCGCTGGGTCAAAATCCTGGAACTCCCTCCCTAACAGCACTGTTGGAGTACCTCACCACACGACTGCAGCGGTTCAAGAAGGCAGCTCACCACCACCTTCTCAAGGGCAACTAGGGATGGGCAATAAATGCTGGCCTTGAAAAAAAGTATAACGGGCGGCCGATCCTATTTTTGCAGCTCCGCTCGAGATGAATTTCTGGGCCTATCTTCTATCCTATTCTCTTCAGCCTCAGTGGCATCCAGCACTCTAGGCTTTGGCCCATCACTGAGTTATCTCAATATCTGCAATATATTTTTAAAAATCCTGCATATAACACATACTGTACTTCTCTGTCACTTACTTCCTGTTACACTTTCTCTGTCACGCTTTTCTCATCACACCTTGTTGACTGGCACAAAATAACTAGGAGCAAATCAAAAGTGAAGAGAGCGGGAATGTAGCACTCAAAAACAATTAAATTGGGTAGAAAACTGCCGATGAAAAGCTACTTCTGAAAACAACCAGTCCTGAATGACCAGTCAGGAGAATGTATTCCCAAAAAAATGTCAAATCACTCGAAATCGTTTTTGAAAAACTTTTCGCCAATATATATTTTTTCAGTAACTGAAATTTCTGTCCAAAATAAGGTGTGAGACAAAATAAAACCATGACAAATTTATATTTCACAGAAAACATGATAAAATTTACCCACGAAAGTCTTTTAGTGTCTGTTAAACTTTTCACTTCAAGGCCTCAGCGTTCCTCAAAAGCCTAGGCTTCAAGTGGGTATTTTTCCCTCGAAGGGTTGAATGAACCACATCTGTGCATTCTTAGCATTTGCAATTGTAGAATTTCACAGCATGCGTCAACAGGCTTCCTGGAATTGAAGTAGAAGGGGCTCCTCCTGAGTGGGTTTGCGAATTTCTTTGCTTTTTCAAAAGATTTTGAAATAAACTGGAGAATAAATTCTCAAATATGTATTTCAGGCAGATTTCACACTTAAACTAATAACAACTCTATTTCTATCATGAACTGCTCAATTTTTACCACTCGCCTAGTTACACAACACCTGTGATTAACAGCAATTCTGGTTTCTTTTGATGACAACACAAAGATTCTTTATCGAGACTATATCTCTTTTTCTCAATGGAAAAGACAAATGATATTTATTTTTATTTTCCTGGTAATTTTAATCTAGTTGGAAGAAGAAATGAAATTATTTGGCTCCAGCTGATTGGCCGCTCTCCATGCCACTCATGACTAGCCCCTCCCTCTTCATTTTGGCTCCAAATTCACTGAAATAAATTCAATTTGAAGAAAGACAGTTTTGCAGATTTAAGACAATTTTATATATAAATCATTAACCTTTGAGCATTTTATGAAGTAATTTTAGTTTGTGGGATGTTATGTTTATTAAAGACTGTGTAAGTTGACAAATCCACTCTTGGTGCACTCATTCGAGGCAGGAATTCAAAAGCAGGAACCAGCTGATGACCTGTAAAGCTGTGGAGGTGGCAAGGGGAGGATGAGGTACATGACAGCCCAAAAAGGGGCTGTGGAATGGCTGTGGGAGGAGGCTGACAGGTGGGGACTTGGTAGGGAGGGCGTCTGATGGTCTGAAAGGTGACTTGGGCAGTCCAGGCCTCATTCTCCTAGCCTTCCACCACCCTAAAAGCTGCAAGACCCTGCTCGCCCCAATACTACCAGACCCTGGCAATCCCCAATACTGGTAGACCCTAGTTCCACAGTCCTCCTTGAGCCCAACACTGCCCTCCCCAGGACTTCCCCAGATTCTGGTCTGTCCCTCCTAGTTTCACAAACTCTAGATCACCAGGCCAGTGCTTACAGATTCCAGGACCCTCCCCCAGACCTTGAGACCTCTCTCCCAGAGCCCCTGATCACAGGACTGACCCCAGACCTTGAGACCTCTCTCCTAGAGCTCCTGATCACAGGACCGCCCCCAGACCTTGAGACCTCTCTCCCAGAGCCCCTGATCACAGGACTGACCCCAGACCTTGAGACCTCTCTCCCAGTGCCCCCAATCACAGGATCCTCCCCCAGACCTTGAGACCTCTCTCCCACAGCTCCTGATCACAGGACCCTCCTCCAGACCTTGAGACCTCTCTCCCAGAGCCCCTGATCACAGGACCCTCCCCCAGACCTTGAGACCTCTCTCCCAGAGCCCCTGATCACAGGACCCTCCCCCAGACCTTGAGACCTCTCTCCCACAGCTCCTGATCACAGGACCACCCCCAGACCTTGAGACCTCTCTCCCAGAGCCCCTGATCACAGGACCACCCCCAGACCTTGAGACCTCTCTCCCAGAGCCCCTGATCACAGGACCACCCCCAGACCTTGAGACCTCTCTCCCAGAGCCCCTGATCACAGGACTGACCCCAGACCTTGAGACCTCTCTCCCAGAGCCCCTGATCACAGGACCCCCCCCCCCCAGACCTTGAGACCTCTCTCCCAGAGCCATGGATCACAGGACTGCCCCCAGACCTTGAGACCTCTCTCCCAGAGCCCCTGATCACAGGACCACCCCCAGACCTTGAGACCTCTCTCCCAGAGCCCCTGATCACAGGACTGCCCCCAGACCTTGAGACCTCTCTCCCAGAGCCCCCGATCACAGGACCCTCCCCCAGACCTTGAGACCTCTCTCCCAGAGCCCCCGATCACAGGACCCTCCCCCAGACCTTGAGACCTCTCTCCCAGAGCCCCTGATCACAGGACTGCCCCCAGACCTTGAGACCTCTCTCCCAGAGCCCCTGATCACAGGACCACCCTTAGAACTTGAGACCTCTCTCCCAGAGCCCCCGATCACAGGACCCTCCCCCAGACCTTGAGACCTCTCTCCCAGAGCCCCTGATCACAGGACCACCCTTAGAACTTGAGACCTCTCTCCCAGAGCCCCCAATCACAGGACCCTCCCCCAGCCCTTGAGACCTCTCTCCCAGAGCCCCTGATCACAGGACTGCCCCCAGACCTTGAGACCTCTCTCCCAGAGCCCCTGATCACAGGACCCTCCCCCAGACCTTGAGACCTCTCTCCCAGAGCCCCTGATCACAGGACCCCCCCCAGACCTTGAGACCTCTCTCCCAGAGCCATGGATCACAGGACTGCCCCCAGACCTTGAGACCTCTCTCCCAGAGCCCCTGATCACAGGACCCTCCCCCAGACCTTGAGACCTCTCTCCCAGAGCCCCTGATCACAGGACCCTCCCCCAGACCTTGAGACCTCTCTCCCAGAGCCCCTGATCACAGGACCCTCCCCCAGACCTTGAGACCTCTCTCCCAGAGCCCCTGATCACAGGACCCTCCCCCAGACCTTGAGACCTCTCTCCCATAGCCCCTGATCACAGGACTCTCCCCCAGACCTCTCTCCCAGAGCTCCTGATCACAGGACCCTCCCCCAGACCTTGAGACCTCTCTCCCAGAGCCATGGATCACAGGACTGCCCCCAGACCTTGAGACCTCTCTCCCAGAGCCCCTGATCACAGGACCCTCCCCAGACCTTGAGACCTCTCTCCCAGAGCCCCTGATCACAGGATCCTCCCCAGACCTTGAGACCTCTCTCCCAGAGCCCCTGATCACAGGATCCTCCCCCAGACCTTGAGACCTCTCTCCCAGAGCCCCTGATCACAGGATCCTCCCCCAGACCTTGAGACCTCTCTCCCAGAGCCCCTGATCACAGGACCCTCCCCCAGACCTTGAGACCTCTCTCCCAGAGCCCCTGATCACAGGACTGCCCCCAGACCTTGAGACCTGTCTCCCAGAGCCTCTGATCACAGGACCACCCCCAGATCTTGAGACCTCTCTCCCAGAGCCCCTGATCACAGGACCACCCTTAGAACTTGAGACCTCTCTCCCAGAGCCCCCGATCACAGGACCCTCCCCTAGACCTTGAGACCTCTCTCCCAGAGCCCCTGATCACAGGACCACCCCTAGACCTTGAGACCTCTCTCCCAGTGCCCCCAATCACAGGACCCTCCCCCAGACCTTGAGACCTCTCTCCCAGAGCCCCTGATCACAGGACCCTCCCCCAGCCCTTGAGACCTCTCTCCCAGAGCCCCTGATCACAGGACCCTCCTCCAGACCTTGAGACCTCTCTCCCAGAGCCCCTGATCACAGGACTGCCCCCAGACCTTGAGACCTCTCTCCCAGAGCCCCTGATCACAGGACCCTCCCCCAGACCTTGAGACCTCTCTCCCAGAGCCCCTGATCACAGGACTGCCCCCAGACCTTGAGACCTCTCTCCCAGAGCCCCTGATCACAGGACTGCCCCCAGACCTTGAGACCTCTCTCCCACATGTCCTGATCACAGGACCCTCCTCCAGACCTTGAGACCTCTCTCCCAGAGCCCCTGATCACAGGACCCTCCCCCAGACCTTGAGACCTCTCTCCCAGAGCCCCTGATCACAGGGCCCTCCCCCAGACCTTGAGACCTCTCTCCCAGAGCCCCTGATCACAGGACCCTCCCCCAGACCTTGAGACCTCTCTCCCATAGCCCCTGATCACAGGACTCTCCCCCAGACCTCTCTCCCAGAGCTCCTGATCACAGGACCCTCCCCCAGACCTTGAGACCTCTCTCCCAGAGCCCCTGATCACAGGACTGCCCCCAGACCTTGAGACCTCTCTCCCAGAGCCCCTGATCACAGGACACTCCCCCAGACCTTGAGACCTCTCTCCCAGAGCCCCTGATCACAGGATCCTCCCCCAGACCTTGAGACCTCTCTCCCAGAGCCCCTGATCACAGGACCACCCCCAGACCTTGAGACCTCTCTCCCAGAGCCCCTGATCACAGGATCCTCCCCCAGACCTTGAGACCTCTCTCCCAGAGCCCCTGATCACAGGACCACCCCCAGATCTTGAGACCTCTCTCCCAGAGCCCCTGATCACAGGACCACCCTTAGACCTTGAGACCTCTCTCCCAGAGCCCCCGATCACAGGACCCTCCCCTAGACCTTGAGACCTCTCTCCCAGAGCCCCTGATCACAGGACCACCCCTAGACCTTGAGACCTCTCTCCCAGAGCCCCTGATCACAGGACTGCCCGAATACTCTCTCCGAAACTCCCAGATCCTCAAACCTCCCCATGCTCCTAGAATCCTTACTGCAGTGATGCTGGACCCTGGGGAGCCCCTTCCAGGTCTCACAGACCGTGGAACTCTCCTCCAAGTACTCCTAAACTCTGAAACCCCATCCCAGTACTACTGGACCCAGACACTTTCCCAGTGCTCCCAGATCCCAAAGGTAATAAATCAGCGTTCCTGCCTATTAGAACCTCTGGCTCACGAGCAAGGCCACTGGGCATCAACTAGTAATAAAAAAAAACTTTTCCTCTATCCGACTTTAGTCTTGAAATGCATTCATTCTAAATGTCATCTTTCAAGTGGGACTGAAAACCTCGAGACAGACAGTTTCTTTTCACTTCTTTTCTTCCCCCGCCACTCCAAAACCAGCCTGTTGAGAAAGGGTTAACCTGCGGAGTGTGATTAATCACCTTTAATTGCGAAAATAGCTCTGGAAATATGTAACAGCCAATCCATTAAAACCCCGTCTGTTCATTGTTACCACAGGTTTCGATCATTTTAAAAGCTGCGGGCAAAAGCTGACACCTTTTATTAAGTGTCTCCCAAACTGACAAGAGTGTGCAGTGCAGGTTCTGAAGAGGGAGCTACAAGGAGGCCTCGACTCTGTTCATACATCACCAGATTCACACAGACCCCGCTATTTGGCACTTCTGGGCTCCAGCGTTGATTGCAGTCCCCTGTGAACCGTATAACAACGGCATGAAATTATTTTTAAAGGGGCAACTCCTTCAAGGGAGTATCGAGCGTGCTACATGTTTGCCAGTAGTACAGCGCGGGGGGATTTCAAGGCAGCAAAACTCCGTCAGCTGTTTAAAATTAAAATCTGATGCCTGCTTCTTCGATTTGCCTCAGGTTCTTTCATACCATTTCCGACCTTGGTCAGATCGGCCGCCATAACTCAGTGCCCGAGCTCTCACATGGCGACGTGGGTTAAATGCTGTTGGGCCACCATTAACCGGGCACCGTAGGCCTTGGTTTCGCAGTTATAAACGAGCCTGCGGACCTATATACTGAGTTATTATGTCACAGGTGTTGCTAACCTGCGTTGGCAGGAATGGAGGGGACACATTCAATGCCGACAGGACAGAATTTTCTTCCCCTCAAATGTTTCACTTCAATTTTTAACCTCTAGCCCCCATCTCTCCTGGAGGTAGTTACTGCTACTGAAGTGCCCTTTTTTCCCATGTGTGAGTCCAGACTGCGTTCTGACAGGCTATTCGACCACATGGGGCATCACAGTGAAGCCTGATGCTGTCCTGACCTAATGTGCACACATGCTCGTTCCAGTGGAGTGAGGTGGGGTGGGGGGGGACGGGGGCCCGGTCACTGGATAGCGATCGGGAGCAGTGACCCTGGCTGATTTTTTTCGCCATCCTCTTCCTCGCCTGGGATACGGAGGCCAGCTGTGGTCTCACTCCACAGACCTGTGTTGGGTGAGGTGTTGGGTGAGGATAGAATTGGGTTTCCCTCTGGACAGCCGGCCAACACTCATAGTCTGGGTTCCTGCACGGAGAGTGGCTGCTTGGCCAAGGAGGCCTGGGAGATTCAGGTAAGGCGGAGGGGGGGGCAAAGAAAGACAGACTTGCATTTCTATAGCACCTTTCACGACCTCAGGACGCCCCAAAGTGCTTTACAGCCAATGAAGTACTTTTGAAGTCTAGTCACTGTTGCAATGTAGGAAACACGGCAGCCAATTTGCGCACAGCAAGCTCCCACATACAGCAATGTGATAATGACCAGATAATCTGTTTTTCGAGTGACGCTTGCTGAGGGAGGAATATTGGCCAGAACACTGGGGAGAACGCCCCCTCTTCAAATAGTGCCATGGGATCTTTTACATCCACCTGAGAGGGCAGACGGGGCCTCGGTTTAACGTCTCAGCGAAAAGACGGCACCTCCGACAGTGCAGCACTCCCTCAGTACTGCAGTGGAGTGCCAGTATAGATTTTCCGGAGGGGGACTTGAACCCATGACTTTCTGGCTCAGAGGCGAGCGTGCCGCCAACTGAGCCCGGCTGTCACTAAAAGTTGGGTTAAAAAGGGCGAAGTTTTCCAAATGAAGTTGAATCCAATTTATTTTTAATTTTGGTGCTGCACTGTGTGCTGGTGTTGTCAATCGTGGGATCACCGTCCGAACATCGCTGATTAGGGCCCAGCTACGGATTCGTTCCGTGTTTGACAACTCCGATCACTTCTGTGATCTCCGTGGGTGGGACCTTCAGTGTATTTGTAAACAGAGGAGGTTACGATGACCTGAGGGAAGATTTCCTCTTACGTAACCAAATCACAATCCTGTTTATAAAAAAACAGATCGGCTGTTTAGTCACACACACACACACAGAGGAACTCTTCCCCCCAGAGCTGATGGTACTACAGATTTGTCCATTTTATCTGAATCTGATTTTTTTTTAAATGAAGACAAAAAGCGGGAAAAAAGTGCCTCCACTGAGCTTTGGCTTGGATTTGAATCCAGCCCAGACTGCGGAAACATTAAAGCCAAGCTGGCCGCAGAATATTTCCTCTCAATTTAAAGGGCATAACTTTAAGATCATCACTGAAAGAATGAAGGAAGAGGTTGAGAGAATTTTTTTTTACGCAGAGTTTTGTCACGATATGACATTCCTTCCCAGAAACAGTGATGAAAATAGAATCCATGAGAGAAGGGAAGTGGCTAAGTATTTGAAAAAGGAAAGTGTAAAAAGGCACGGGGAATGGGACGAAGTGGAAAGGGCTGTAAAAGTCTAGGGGCTGGATTTTGATACTGGGGCGGGTTGGGGTCGTGTTATCCACCCGCCTGCAATTGGATGTGGGAGATTGATGTAATTTTCACTTAATTGGGCAATTGAGTTGCAGCATGTGGGAACCCATGACCCAATTAGTGTTTTCAGTCTGAAAGTCGCCTCTGATGATGTCATCATTGCTGCTGCATTGAAGGCTTTCAGACACTGCCTGGTCTTTGCTGTGAGTGGACCTGGATGCAAAATGAGCAGCATCTCAGAGAGAGAGAGAGAGAGAGAGAAAGAGAGAGAGAGAGAGAGAGAGAGAATTTTTTTTGCAACCAAGTCCTCCCAGGCAGTCTCTGAAGACATTCAATGCAGCAACATCAGAGGCGACTTTCAGACCTAATACTACTACTACCTTCATCACATCTCCGTTGTAATAGTGGACCTGCAGCTGATAGTCAGCTATCCACTTGTGCTCCCGCCAGGTTTCACTGGAGTGTTTCACATCGGAAAAGGGTTAAACTAGCTAAAACGTTTCAAAATGGCATTACAGAGCCAATTTAGGGCTTGTTAAGGGCTTTAATGGCCTCTCCCGCCTCTTGGAGGCGGAATGGAGTCGGGATCAGGTCCGCCCGCCACTTTTTGCTATTTTAACCCCCCACACGCCTCCAAATCTGACTCCACGGGTCATTGAAAATCCAGCCCTATGTATCGTCTCTCTCCCTGTCCTGACGGCACTGACTCTTGCTGGGCTCCAGATCCACGGACACCAGCAGCTCTCCAGCACCTCACCCATAGTCCGATCCTCAAACGTGAGTGTCAGCAGTCCGCCAGATTGTGGAGGCCCAGGCCTGTTCTCGCCCCAGGTCCACACATACGAGACATACAAAACATATGAATTGGTGGAGGTAATTTTGACTTTGGGAGATAGTTTAAAACGGGCAATATCGATTCATCAGGGTAGATCTTGACTTTGTGCAATATACAAAATGGCTGCTAGCGAGTTTACAACCTGATTTATGTCTTTCCCCATTTATATTTCTATTGACTTCAATGGGAGAAGTGTAAAGCGGGCAGCCGATCCGACATCACACGTTTCACACTATCGCACAAAGTCAAAATGACCCCCATTAGGGCCATCGACCTGTTCCATCCCACAAGATACAACTTGCTCATATCATTAAACCCATCTCACCACCACTCACCCCTCCCCTCACCCCACCCTCAGCCCCTCACCTTACCCTCTACCCTCACCCATCCCCTCAACCACTCCCCTCACCCCACTGCTTACCTTACACTCATCCCCTCCTTTCACCCCTCACCTCACCATCTCCCCTCACCCCCGTTCCCTCAACCCCTCCCCTCACACCCTCCCCTCACACCCTCCCCTCACCCATCCTCTCACCATCTCCTCTCCCCTCACCTATCCCCTCACCCTCTCCCCTCACACCCTCCCCTCACCCATCCTCTCACACCCTCCCCTCACCCATCCTCTCACCATCTCCTCTCCCCTCACCCATCCCCTCACCCTCTCCCCTCACACCCTCCCCTCACCCATCCTCTCACCATCTCCTCTCCCCTCACCCTATCCCCATACCCGACCCTCACCCATCCTCTCACCATCTCCTCTCCCCTCACCCCCGTCCCCTCACCCCCGTCCCCTCACCCTCTCCCCACACCCCTTCCTCTCACCACGTCACCTCACCACCTCCCCTCACCCCCGTTCCCTCAACCCCTCCCTTCACACCCTCCCCTCACCATCTCCCCTCACCCCCGTTCCCTCAACCCCTCCCTTCACACCCTCCCCTCACACCCTCCCCTCACCCTCTCCCCACACCCGTCCCCTCACCCTCTCCCCACACCCGTCCCCTCACCCTCTCCCCACACCCGTCCCCTCACCCTCTCCCCACACCCGTCCCCTCACCCTCTCCCCACACCCGTCCCCTCACCCTCTCCCCACACCCGTCCCCTCACCCTCTCCCCACACCCGTCCCCTCACCCTCTCCCCACACCCGTCCCCTCACCCTCTCCCCACACCCGTCCCCTCACCCTCTCCCCACACCCGTCCCCTCACCCTCTCCCCACACCCGTCCCCTCACCCTCTCCCCACACCCGTCCCCTCACCCTCTCCCCACACCCGTCCCCTCACCCTCTCCCCACACCCGTCCCCTCACCCTCTCCCCACACCCGTCCCCTCACCCTCTCCCCACACCCGTCCCCTCACCCTCTCCCTTCACCCTCTCCCCACACCCCTTCCTTTCACCCCTCCTCTCACCCGCTCCCCACACCACCTCCTCTCACCACCTCCCCTCACCCATCCCCTCACCATCTCCCGCTCCCCTCACCGCCCATGCAGCCACACAATCTTCTGGGAGTTGTAAAAAGAGGAGGAAAAAAACTTAGGTCGGTTTAGGAAAACAAACTCTGGGAAATTCCTCTCCTGGCCCAGTAGAGGATCAAGCCTGTGACAGGAAGCTGTGGTGACTGGGATCACCATCACTGCCAGCCCACCTAACCTCCTCTACCTCAAGAGCTCTTCCACTCACAGGAGCTCGTCCAGCTCCCTTTGGAATGCTTGCAGTGAGTCCATGCTCATTGCAGGAGCCTGTTCCAGAAGTCAATGACCCTCTGTGAAAAGGAGCGCTGCCTGGCGTCTAACCTAACTCTTACATAACTTGTACTGATGCCTGGGGTGATTGGATAGTAGTCATAGGTGGCTAGACTCTGGCAGAACATTCTCCTCCCTAACTCAGAGGTGCCAAGGCTGACTGTAACATCCTTTCTGCCACCACAACTCAGCAGAGACTGTGGGAATTGTACCTGGGTGTGGTTTCGTGTTATACTGATCAGTGCCTGTATCCACCCATCCATCAGTGGAGAGTTTCCAGGTTGCATTTAACTCTTGTGATTGAAGCCAATACTTGATCCGAAACGTCCCGTTCCTCAGCCCTGACATACCTTACACCTGATAATTCACCTCAAAATAATAAAAAGGATGGAAATACAAGCGCTGTGTTGCTAATAATTGTGCAGCCGCACATAGAGTTTCTAATCAAACAACAACAACCTGAATTTATATAGCGCCTTTAACGTGGTAAAACATCCCAAATAACTTCACAGAAGCGTACCGAACAAAATTTGACACCGAGCCACATAAGGAGCTATTTGGGCAGATAAGGAAGGTTTTAAGGAGCATCTTAAAGGAGGAGAGTGAGGTAGAGAGGTGGAGAGGTTTAGGGAGGGAATTCCAGAGCCTCGGGCCTGGGCGGCTGAAGGCACGGCCACCAATGGCGGAGCGATTAAAATCGGGGATGTGCAAGAGGCCAGAATTGGAGGAACTCAAAGATCTTGGAGTGTTGTAGGGCTGGAGGAGATTACAGAGATAGGGAGGGGCGAGGCCATGGAGGGATTTGAAAACAAGGACGAGCATTTTAAAATCACGGTGTTGCTGGACCGGGAGCCAATGTAGGTTAGTGAGCACAGGGGTGATGGGTGAATGGGGCTTGGTGCGAGCTAGGATACGGGTAGCAGAGTTTTGGATGAGTGGAAGATGGGAGGCCGGCCAGGAGAGCATTGGAATGGTCAAGTCTAGAGGTAACAAAAGCATAGATGAGGATTTCAGCAGCAGATGAGCTGAGGTAGGAGAGGAGACGGCCCATGTTACGGAGGTGGAAGGAGGCACCGAGGCGGTCTTGGTGATGGAGTGGATTTGTAGTCAGAAGCTCATCTCGGGGTCAAGTAGGACGCCAATGTTGGGAACGACCTGGTTCAGCCTCAGACAGTGACCAGGAAGAGGGCTGGAGTTGGTGAATAGGGAATGGAGTTTGTGGCGGGGACTGAAGACAATGGCTTCGGGCTTCCCAGTATTTAATTGGAGGAAATTTCTGCTCGTGCAGTACTGGATGTTGGACAAGCAGCCTGACAACTTCGAGAAGTTGGAAGGGTTGAGAGAGGTGGTGGGGTGGAGCTGGGTGTCGCCAGTGTACATGTGGAAACTGACGCTGTGTTTTCAGATGATGTCGCTGAGGGGCAGAATGTAGATAAGAGAAATAGGAGGGGGCCAAGGATAGATCCTTGGGGGACACTAAAGGTAACGGTGCGGGAGTGAAGAGAAGCCGTTGCAGGTGATTCTCTGGCTACGACTAGGTAGATAAGAATGGAACCAGGCGAGTGCAGTCCCACCCAGCTGGACGACGGTGGAGAGGTGTTGGAGGAGGATGGTGTCGTCAACCGTGCCAAAGGCTGCAGACAGGTCGAGGAGGATGAGGAGGGATGTTTACCTTTGTCACAGTCACAAAGGGTGTCATTTGTGACTTTGATGAGAGCCATTTCGGTACTGTGGCGAGGGCAGAAACCTGATTGGAGGGATTCAAACATGGAGTTCCGGGAAAGATGGGCACGGATTTGGGAGGCGACAACACGTTCAAGGACTTTGGAGAGGAAAGGGAGGTTGGAGATGGGGCGGTAGTTTGCAAGGACAGAGGGGTGAAAGGTATTTTATTTAAGGAAGGGGGTGATGATGGCAGATTTGAAGGGGAGGGGGTCAGTACCTGAGGAGAGGGAACCGTTAACAATATCAGCTAACTTGGGGGTCAGGAAGGGAAGTTGGGTGGTCAGCAGTTTGGTGGGAATTGGGTCGAGGGAGCAGGAGGTAGGTCTCATGGACAGGATGAGCACGGAGAGGGCATGAGGCGAGATAGGAAACTAGAGAAAGATGCGAGTTCAGGGCTAGGACAGGGGGAACCTTAGGGAATGTTTGGGTTGGTGGGCTCGAGGAAGGGAGGGAAGCAGCAGAGGAAGCTGAGCTCAATCTTAGTGACAAAGAAGTCCATGAATTCCTCTTTTTGTTGGAGGTGAGGGTGGAGGAGGCAGGGGAGAGGGGCTTAAGAAGACAGTTTCTAGTGGAGAAGAGAAGATGATCCTGGAATAGTGAGCAGTTTTGGAGGAGGAGAGTACGACCCCGATGGTGCTTTATGTGATCCAGCCAGATCTGGCGGTGAATGGCTGAACCAGTTGTCCGCCATAAACATTCAAGTTTGTGACCTTTAGACTTAAGGGAGCAGGGATGAGGGCCGTACTGGGGGATTGTCCAGGGTGAGAGAGAGTAATGGTTTTAATGGGGACAAGGGCATCAAAGGTAGATGTGATTGAGCAGGTCGGTAGCTGCAGAAATGCTGTGGTGAATGGAGGGCCAAAAGCTAGACAGTTGGGATTGTGAAAGTGCAGTTGTAAGTGACATGGGCAGAGTTTTTTCTGGGGCGGACACAGAAGGAAGTAGGGTTGTTTGTGGGTGGGGAGCGATACAAGGAAGTGAACAGAGATGGCCTTATCTGTGATTGACACGATGGGAGTAACGAGGCCACGTGAGATTGAAAGGCCAAGGGGGTGGCTGTGAATATGGTTAGGGGAGTTTATATGGCGGGAGAGATGAAGGGAGGACAGGAGGGCAGTGAACTCAAAGGAGCGAGGGTGTGATGAGTTGAGATGGAGGTTGAAATCACCGAGGATGAGAAGTCGCTTGGTGGAGAGGCTGAGTAAGGTAGTGAAGATATCTTGGTGAGAAACTTGGCATGGTACTTGGGTGGGTGGCAGAGAACTAACAAATCAGATAATTGCCTTGGAATGAAACCTCATCTCTCCAATCCACATTGTTATTTGACTGTTACACTCACCGTGCCCACCAGAGGGAGCTGTTACGCCCCAGAATAAACTTCCTGCCACATTCGCTCTCCCTGTTGCCTCAGTTTACTACGGTGAATGGGAATTGGATTCTTTCGCTCCCAGGTTTCCTTTTCTCTGTATGTATCTGAAACAGGACATAAAGGTTTTAATTAATTCCTTTTTTTAATTTGAAGCAAATCACCAAATAAAATGACATGACAATAGCACGGCTGCACTGTGTAAACGAGGTGATAGGATCTGACCCAGAAAGGCCTTTGACCCATTTCCACAGAAATTACAAGACGGAAACAGCATGTTCGGTCCAACCAGTCCTTGTTGGTGTTTACCCTCCACACGGGCATTCGGGGGCAGATTTTCAACTTGCCAACTGGGTGTAAAACTAGCGTTGCTGATCGGCCGCCCGTTATAGAATGGCCGACTCCTGTTCCTAATGTTCCACCGATGTAAGTGTCCATTTAAAATGGCCACTCGGAGGTCAGCAAGCTGTTTGCTGAAGAACTCCACCTGTTAAAGGTAGGTTGTCATATTTGTGAGACTTGTGATCGGATGATTGTTTCTGATGGCACAGACTGACCTCTGTGCATTGTACTTAGTGCGTTGTTCCCCTGCTGCTTGCTGTCATTTCCCTCTAATTCAGCCTCCCTCGGAGCACAGCAGCGTTCCCTGCTGCCACCGTTTTCCCTCCCCGGAGCCGCTGGCACAGTGCTGGACGTGGCATTCCACCGGGGCTCCCAATGGCTCACCTGGATTTGGAGGAGGAAGGAGGGAATGGTCGAGAATGGCCAGGAGTCATTGACAGGACTTACAGTTGAGCCCCTACATACACAGTCCTAGAGTGTCTGTATTCCACTCGCCCCACACCAACAAGTTCCATCTAACCCCTTCTGCCATCACTGCCATCTCTACGCTTACAATCATATAATTCATAGAATGATACCGCACAGGAGGAGGCCATTCAGCCCATCGTGCCTGTGCCGGCTCTTTGGTAGACCTATCCAATTAGTCCCACTCCCCTGCCCATTCCCCTTACCCCTGCAAATCTTTCCGCTTCAAGCATTTATCCATCTCACTTTTGAAAGTTACTATTGAATCTGCTTCCACCACCCTTTCAGGCCGTGCATTCCAGATCATAACAACTCGCTGCGTAAAAATGTTTTTCCTCATGTCGCCTCTGGTTCTTTTGACAATCACCTTAAATCTGTGTCCTCCGGTTACTGACCCTCCTGCCACTGGAAACAGTTTCTCTTTATTTACTCTATGAAAACCCCTCATGATTTTGAACGCCTCTATCAAATCTCCCCTTAACCTTCTTACAGTCCCCCCTCCAGGATGCCCTGGAGTTTGCCATTCACTCCATGGTGCTCTGCAGGTTTCCTCGCACCCTCCTGCATCCCTGCACAGATGTCAGAGCAGCACAGCTGCATGTTCATGTGTCAGCTGTGGCTCAGTGGGCAGCACACTCGCCTCTGAGTCAGAAGGTTGTGGGTTCAAAGTCCCACTCCAGGGACTTGAGCACAAAAATCTAGTCTGACACTCCAGTGCAGTGCTGAGGGAGTGCTGCACTGTCGGAGGTGCTGTCTTTCGGATGAGACATTAAACCAAAGCCCCGTCTGCTCTCTCAGGTGGATGCAAAAGATCCCAACGCACTATTTTGAAGAAGAGCAGGGGAGTTATCCCTGGTGTCCTGGCCAATATTTATCCCTCAATCAACATAACAAAAACAGATTATCTGGTCATTATCACATTGCTGTTTGTGGGAGCTTGCTGTGCGCAAATTGGCTGCTGCGTTTCCTACATTACAACAGTGACTACACTCCAAAAGTACTTCATTGGCTGTAATGCACTTTGAGATGTCTGGTGGTTGTGAAAGGTGCTATATCAATGCAGGTCTTTCTTTCCCCGCCATCCCATGTAGGGAGCTCTGAGAATTCTCAAGGAGGCTGCATCGATCAGTTCAACTGGCCCCTTTAGGGTGGCTCCCGGTCTGGCCCAAACCCTCCATTCCTTGTCTGATGCCACCTCCATGGCGTTCTCCTCCCGGTGGGCCTTTGCTCCCTCTATCTGATTCTCCCACAGTGTATGTTCCTGGACTGGTGTTTGCAGGGGTCTAGACAAAGAGTGCTTGACAGGCACTGATGTGACAGGACTGCTTCATCTTCTACCTCTTTGTTGGTAAAACGTCCCAAGGCGCTGCACAGGAGTATTTTAAGACAAAAAATTGACACCGAGCCACATAAGGAGAAATTAGGGCAGGTGGCCAAAGAGGTAGGTTTTAAGGAGCGTCTTAAAGGAGGAAGGAGAGGTAGAGAGGCGGAGAGGTTTAGGAGGGAATTCCAGAGCTTAGGGCCTAGGCAACAGAAGGCACAGCCACCAAAGGTTCAGCGATTATAATCAGGGATGCTCAAGAGGGCAGAATTCGAGGAGCGCAGAGATCTCGGGGGGGTTGTGGGGCTGAAGGAGATTACAGAGATAGGGAGGGGCGAGGCCATGGAGAGATTTGAAAACAAGGATGAGCATTTTAAAATCGAGTTGTTGCTTAACCAGGAGCCAATGTAGGTCAGCGAGCACAGGGGTGATGGGTGAACGGGACTTGGTGCGAGTTAGGACATGGACAGCAGAGTTTTGGATGACCTCAAGTTTACGTAGGGTAGAACGTGGGAGGCCAGCCAGGAGTGCATTGGAATAGTCAAGTCTAGAGGTAACAAAGGCATGGATGAGGGTTTCAGTAGCGGATGAGCTGAAGCAAGGGCGGAGACAGGCGATATAATAGAGGTGGAAATAGGCGGTCTTAGTTATGCCGCGGATATGTGGTCAGAAACTAATTTCAGGGTCAAATATGACGCCAAGGTTGCAAACAGTTTGGTTCAGCCTCAGACAGATGCTAGGGAGAGGGATGGAGTCAGTGGCTAAGGAACGGAGTTTGTGGCAGAGACTGAAGACAATGGCTTCGGTCTTCCCAATATTTAATTGGAGAAAAATTCTGCTCATCCAGAACTGGATGTCGGACAAGCAGTCCTTTTTTTGGTGGGAATGCGCCACCTTCTCATTAGAAAAGAGAGCAAGCGGACCTTTTGAGTATTAGGAGGTACAACAGGGAGCCCGAATGAGCAGCCTGGATTCCACCTTGTCTGAAAGGACGAGCGGAGAGCTTACAGGTGGTTCTAGGAGCCATGCAGTGAGTTGGTGAGAAAATACACTGGAGATGTGTGAGTGAAAGGAAGCCAATCCCTTTAACAGCCAGCAAGTTGGAGGGGCAGCTTCTGATTATTGAGAAAGGAGAGAGGTATGTAAATAGAGAAAGAGAGGGAAATAGATAGATAGATGGATAGAGAGAGAGAGAGAGATAGATAGATAGATAGAGAGAGAGAGAGAGAGAGAGATAGATAGATAGAGAGAGGGAGATAGAGAGAGAGAGAGCAAGGAGATAAAGTGGGAAGGAGAGAGAAAGATAGAGAGATAGATAGAGGGGAGAGAGAGAGGTAGGTAAATAGAGAAAGAGGGAACGAGAGATATAGATAGATAGAAAGAAAGAGAGAGAGGAAGCGAGAGAGATAGATAGAGAGAGAGAGGAAGAGAGAGAGATAGATAGAGAGAGAGAGGAAGAGAGAGAGAGAGAGATAGAGAGGAAGAGAGAGAGAGAGAGAGAGAAAGAGAGAGAGATAGATAGAGAGAGAGGAAGAGAGAGAGATAGACAGAGAGAGGAAGAGAGAGAGATAGAGAGAGAGGAAGAGAGAGAGATAGATAGAGAGAGAGGAAAAGAAAGAGATAGACAGAGAGACGAAGAGAGAGAGAGATAGATAGAGAGAGAGAGGAAGAGAGAGAGCTAGATAGAGAGGAAGAGAGAGAGATAGACAGAGAGAGGAAGAGAGAGCGAGAGATAGAGAGAGAGGAAGAGAGAGAGACAGATAGAGAGAGGAAGAGCGAGAGAGAGAGAGGAAGAGAGAGAGATAGAGAGAGAGGAAAAGAGAGAGATAGACAGAAAGAGGAAGAGAGAGATAGATAGAGAGAGAAGAAGAGAGAGAGATAGACAGAGAGAGGAAGAGAGAGAGATAGACAGAGAGAGAGGAAGAGAGAGAGAGATAGATAGAGAGAGAGGAAGAGAGAGAGCTAGATAGAGAGGAAGAGAGAGAGATAGACAGAGAGAGAGAGGGGGGAGAGAGCTAGATAGATAGAGAGAGAGAGAGGGGGGAGAGAGTGATCATGAGAAGGCAGGCCTTCCTGCCAGTGAAGGGGCTCAGTGCTCACACACTGTGCGGTCTGTGCTCTCAGGTTTGTGGGAATGGGAGGCCCCTGAGGAGAAAAACCTGGAACAAAAAAGAAACAACAATTATCCTCCATTGTTAGATGACTTTTACAGTAAAACCAGAGTCAGTGAGGAGCTGCTGATTGTGATTGACGTTATAACGGAGTATGCTAGTAATGTTACTGGTACTAATTACTACTAACTGTACAATGAAACTGGCGATGCCAATCCTTCTGAGTGTGAGCAATCTGAGTGACGGGAGGTGTTGAGTTGTGTTGAAGACCATTCTGTCTCTGTGGCAGCGAGTCTGCCCATTAAAAATACAATTCAGAATATAGACAAAAACCCATAAGCACAATGCAAATCTGGTTATTGCACTTCCTCTGAATAAATAGATTACCCTTTAGATTTCATTGCGATATGCTGATGTGCTATTTGATTTGTTCACTCAAATAAATATTTTATTTCACTGCCGCTTACTAGCCATTTCCAATTAAATTATGAATATGAAAAGAACTGAATGATATAACTATTCATATAGTTACTTCAAGTTTATTGCTGACGAAACCTCAACCTACTGTGGTGTGATAAATACTGTAACGCCACACAGCCAAACTCTGCCTTGTTGTACTGTAATTGTCTTCTTCCTATTTTGCCACAAGGTGGCAGTATAATGCCAGGAATGTGTCGGGCAATCTCCACAGCCCTTTAAGTCTATTATGTTAATAAGAAATAATTTGCATTTGTTTAGCACCTTTCACGACCTCAGTTCGTCCCAAAGTGCTTCATAATCAATGAGGTACTTTCGAAGTGTAGTCACTGTTGTAATATAGGGAAACGTGACAGCCAATTTGCGCACAGCAGGATCCCACAAACAGCAATGAGAAGATCACCTGTTTTAGTGATGTTGGTTGAGGGATTAAATATTGGCCACAACACCAGTTGCCAAAAAAAAAGAAAGCCAGAGTTCCCACTCCTGGTCGCCATCTGGAGAGTCCTGCAGGGAAACAGACCGAATTGGGTGTCTCTACGATGCCCCTCTTGGTGAAATAGCCTGCCGACGCTGGGGATCTGGGCCCACGTGGCTGAGGTACCATGGGGTGCCCATGGAAAACTGCCCTATTAGGGGCCACTGCCTTCAAGAGAGGACCAGGAGAGAGAAAGGGACGAGACTAGGCCAAAAATAAAAAAGGTAAATGAATCTGACAGGGCAGCACACACACTTCACCCCACACCTGTGTCAAGATGCAGTATAGGAAATGGGAGGGAATTCTAAAAGTGACTCAAACATGATGTAGAACCGACTGAGATCACAGTCAAATAACATTCGGACTTAATGCAGAGAAACCCAACCCATGAAAGCGTACTTAACGACAACTTTTGTTACAAGTGCACTATTTAGACTGGATGGAGAGCAGAGTTTTGACTGCAAATAGTTTTGTGAAAATGCATTGCACCCAGTCCTGGGGATTTTCGTCTTTGTTGGTATCGGTGTAATAATATTTTACTTTAAAATGGTAGCATAGTGGTAATGTCACTGGGCTAGTAATCCAGAGGCCTGGACTAATGATCCAGAGACAAGAGTTCAAATCCCACCATGGCAGCTGGGGAATTTAAATTCAATTAATTAAATAAATCTGGAATAAAAAGTAGTATCAGTAATGGTGACCATGAAACTATCGGATTGTCGTAAAAACCCATCTGGTTCACTAATGTCCGTTAGGGAAGGAAATCTGCCGTCCTTACCAGGTCTGGCCTATATGTGACTCCAGACCCACAGCAATGTGGTTGACTCTTAACTGCCCTCTGAAATAGCCCAGCAAGCCACTCAGTTGTAACAAACTGCTACGAAAAGCAATAAGAATAAAACCGGACGGACCACCCGGCATCGGCCTCGGCACCGGCTACGGACTCGACAACGGCACACCCAGCCCAGTCAACCCTGCAAAGTCCTCCTCACCGACATCTGGGGTCTTGTGCCTAAATTGGGAGAGCTGTCCCACAGACTAGTCAAGCAACAGCCTGACATAGTCATACTCACAGAATCATTCCTTTCAGCCAATGTCCCAAACTCCTCCATCACCATCCCTGGATATGTCCTGTCCCACCGTCAGGAAGGAGTGGCCCTGGGAGTCCTCAACATTGACTCCGGACCCCATGAAGTCTCATGGCTTCAGGTCAAGCATGGGCAAGAAAACCTCCTGCTGATTACCACTTACCGCCCTCCCTCAGCTGATGAATCAGTACTCCTCCATGTTGAACACCACTTGGAAGAAGCACTGAGAGTAGCAAGGGCACAGAATGTACTCTGGGTGGGGGACTTCAATGTCCATCACCAAGAGTGGCTCGGTAGCACCACTACTGACTGAGCTGGCCGAGTCCTGAAGGACATAGCTGCCAGTCTGGGCCTGCGACAGGTGGTGAGAGAACCAACACAAGGGAAAAACCTACTTGACCTCGTCCTCACCAATCTACCTGTCACAGATGCATCTGTCCATGAGAGCGTTGGTAGCAGTGACCACCGCACAGTCATTGTGGAGACGAAGACCCATCTTCACACTGAGGACATCCTCCATCGTGTTGTGTGGCACTACCACTGTGCTAAATGGGATAGATTCAGAACAGATCTAGCAGCTCAAAACTGGGCATCCATGAGGCTCTGTGGGCCATCAGCAGCAGCAGAATTGTATTCCACTACAATCTGTAACCTCATGGCCTGGCATATCCCTCACTCTACCATTACCATCAAGCCTGAGGACTAACCCTGGCTCAATAAGGAGTGTAGAAGAGCATGCCAGGAGCAGCACCAGGCGTACCTAAAAATGAGGTGCCAACCTGGTGAAGCTGCAACACAGGACTACATGCATGCTAAAAAGCGGAAGCAGTATGCTATAGACAGAGCTAAGCGATCCCACAATCAACGGATCAGATCAAAACTCTGCAGTCCTGCCACATCGAATCGTGAATGGTGGGGGACCATTAAACAACTAACGGGAGGAGGAGGCTCCATGAATATCCCCATCCTCAATGATGGTGGAGCCCAGCACGTGAGTGCAAAAGACAAGGCTGAAGCGTTTGCAACCATCTTCAGCCAGAAGTGCCGATTGGATGATCCATATCGGTCTCCTCCTGAGGTCCCCACCACCACAGAAGCCGGTCTTCAGCCAATTCGATTCACTCCATGTGATATCAAGAAACGGCTGAGCGCACTGGATACAGCAAAGGCTGTGGGCCCCGACAATATCCTGGGTGTCATGCTGAAGACATGTGTTCCAGAACTAGCCACGCCTCTAGCCAAGCTGTTCCAGTACAGCTACAACACTGGCATCTATCCGACAAAGTGGAAAATTGCCCAGGTATGTCCTGTTCACAAAAAGCAGGACAAATCCAACCCGGCCAATTACCGCCCCATCAGTCTACTCTCGATCATCAGCAAAGTGATGGAAGATGTCGTCGACAGTGCTATCAAGCGGCACTTACTCACCAATAACCTGCTCACTGATGCCCAGTTTGGGTTCTGCCAAGACCACTCAGCTCCAGACCTCATTACAGCCTTGGTCCAAACATGGACAAAGGAGCTGAATTTCAGAGGTGAGGTGAGAGTGACTGCCCTTGATATCAAGGCAGCATTTGACCGAGTGTGGCATCAAGGAGCCCTAGTAAAACTGAAGTCAATGGGAATCGGGGGAAAACTCTCCACTGGCTGGAGTCATACCTCAGCACAAAGGAAGATGGTTGTGGTGGTTGGAGGTCAATCATCACAGCCCCAGGACATCGCTGTAGGAGTTGCTCAGGGCAGTGTCCTAGGCCCAACCATCTTCAGCTGCTTCATCAATGACCTTCCCTCCAACATAAGGTCAGAACTGGAGATGTTCGCTGATGACTGCACAGTGTTCAGTGTCATTCACAACTCCTCAGTCCATGCCCGCATGCAGCAAGACCTGGACGATATTCAGGCTTGGGCTTGGGCTGATAAGTGGCAGGTAACATTCGCGTCACACAAGTGCCAGGCAATGACTATCTCCAACAAGCGAGCGTCTAACCACCGCCCCTTGACATTCAAGGGCATTACCATCGTCGAATCCCCCACCATCAACATCCTGGGGGGTCACCATTGACCAGAAACTTAACTGGAGCAGCCACATAAATAATGTGGCTGCAAGAGCAGGTCAGAGGCTGGGCATTCTGCGGCGAGTGTCTCACCTCCTGACTCCCCAAAGCCTTTCCACCATCTACAAGGCACAAGTCAGGAGTGTGATGGAATACTCTCCACTTGCCTGGATGAGTGCAGCTCCAACAACACTCAAAAAGCTCGACACCATCCAGGACAAAGCAGCCCGCTTGATTGGCACACCATCCACCACCTTAAACATTCACTCCCTCCACCACCGGCGTACCGTGGCTGCAGTGTGTACCATCTACAAGATGCACTGCAGCAACTCGCCAAGGTTTCTTCGGCAGCACCTCCCAAACCCGCGACCTCTTCCACCTAGAAGGACAAGGGCAGCAGGCGCATGGGAACACCACCACCTCCAAGTTCCCCTCCAAGTCACACACCATCCTGACTTGGAAGTATATCATCAATCCTTCATCGTCGCTGGGTCAAAATCCTGGAACTCCCTCCCTAACAGCACTGTGGGAGTACCTTCATCACACGGACTGCAGCGGTTCAAGAAGGCGGCTCACCACCACCTTCTCAGGGGCAATTAGGGATGGGCAATAAATGCTGGCCTTGCCAGCGACGCCCACATCCCATAAATGAATAAAAAAAAAGTGACAATCTCAGGGACTGTGCAGAGTGTTGAATTAGCACATGCCCTCTTTTCTCCTCAAGGGTTTAATCCACCCCAGATGGAAATCTCCTGAAGTAAAAACTGAAAATGCTGGAAATATGAAGAGGACAGTTGGCACCCGAACGAAGAAGATGAGTTGGTGTTGTTTGTGAGTGGAATCCGTTATCTCCCGACTGTAACATCAGATGACTTCGGTCAGTCTCTGCCGCGTTCCTTATGGGCTGCGAGTAAGAAAGACTTGCATTTATATAGCGCCTTTCACAACCTCAGGATGACCCAAAAGCACTTTATAGTCACGGAAGTACTTTTGAAATGTAGTCACTGTTGTAATGTAGGAAACACGGCAGCCAATTCACACACAGCAAGCTCCTATAAATAATCACCAGATAATCTGCTTTTTGCGAAATTCTGAGTCAGAAGGTTGTGGGTTCACGTCCCACTCCAGAGACTTCAGCTCACAATCTAGGCTGATGCTTCAGTGCAGTACTGAGGGAAGTCCTGCATGTTTGGAGGTGACGTCTTTCAGATGACAAGTTAAATCAATCTGATCAGGAAAATGTAAGTGATCCCATGACACAGTTCAAAGAAGAGCAGGGGTGTTCTCCCTAGTGTCCTGGCCAATATTTATCTCTCAACCAACCTTTGATTATCTAGTTATTTATCTTAATGCTGTTTGTGGGACCTTGCTGTGCGCAAATTAGCTGCCGCATTTCCTACATTGGGCCTTGGTGAGACCACACCTGGAGTACTGTGTGCAGTTTTGGTCTCCTTACCTAAGAAAGGATATACTTGCCATAGAGGGAGTGCAACGAAGGTTCACCAGACTGATTCCTGGGATGGCAGGACTGTCGTATGAGGAGAGATTGGGTCGACTAGGCCTGTATTCACTAGAGTTTAGAAGAATGAGAGGGGATCTCATTGAAACGTATAAAATTCTGACAGGGCTAGACAGACTGGATGCAGGGAGGATGTTTCCCCTGGCTGGGGGGGTCTAGAACGAGGGGTCACAGTCTTAGGATACGGGGGAAGGACATTTAGGACTGAGATGAGGAGAAATGTCTTCACTCAGAGGGTGGTGAACCTGTAGAATTCTCTACCCCAGAAGGCTGTGGAGGCCAAGTCACTGAATATATTTAAGAAGGAGATAGATAGATTTCTAGACACAAAAGGCATCAAGGGGTATGGGGAGAGAGCGGGAATATGGTATTGAGATATAGGATCAGCCATGATCATATTGAATGGTGGAGCAGGCTCGAAGGGCCGAATGGCCTACTCCTAATCCTATTTTTCTATGTTTCTACAACTGTTGTAATGTGGGAAACGCGGCAGCCAATTTGCGCAGAGCAAGGTCCCACAATCAGCAATGTGATAATGACCAGATCATCTGTTTTTGTTATGCTGGTTGAGGGATAAATATTGGTCAGGACACCGGGGATAACTCCCCTGCTCTTCTTTGAAATAGTGCTGTGGGATCTTTTGCGTCCACCTGAGAGAGCAGACAGGGCCTCTGTTTAACGTCTCATCCAAAAGACGGCACCTCCGACGGTGCAGCAATCCCTCAGTACTGCACTGTGAGTGTCAGCCTGGATTTTTGTGCTCAAGTTTCTCGGGTGGGGTGTGAACCCACAACCTTCTGACTCAGAGTGAGGGCGCTGCCCACTGAGCCACAGCTGACACGAGGATGTTACCAAGGCTGAGGGGCTACAGTTAGAAAGAAAGATTTGAAGACCTAATGAGCTCGCCCCTGAGGACCTTCTCATTGGAGCTGAGAAGGTGAAGCGTTGACCTGATAGAGACCTTCAAGTCTATGTAGGGTAAGTTGGTGATTGGTTGTTTCCAGGGTTTGGTGAGACAGAAGTGGGAAGGCACCAGTTTAAGATGAAGAATGAAAGGGATGTTAGAAACATTTCTTCATACAGAGGCAGGTGAGAGAGCGGGATTCTCTGTCACAAAGCAGAGTCCATAAAAGGGAATGAACCGAAGGGGCGTTAAAGGGGAGAGAGCAGGAGAGTACAGCCGGTGGTTTATGTGAAGAAAACATCAGAACAGATGGGCTGAATGGCCTGTTTCTGCATAGCATCGTGAGGTGACTCTAATCAAACTTGTCGCGTGAATGGGAAATCCATTGAATTTATTTGACTTTTACTTTCTTTCTTTGCCCAGCAGGTGGCACTCTCGCAGCGTCGTGTCTTCCAGTGTCCATCGTTTAGGAAATTCAAATTTAAACCCACAATAAAGATTATTCTGGAGTGACTAAAGCCTGTTTTTTTTATCAGCGTTTACCAACTGTAGTTTAAAACTAGCAGTTCGCATTGTAACGGAAGTTGTCGTCTGTGAACGGGCAGTCTGACTCTCCTTGACAGTTCAAAACCTGACACTCTGCTGATGCTGAGTCCATTTGAGAAGCAGTGCCCGTGAACTTTCATTCCATCGCCAGTTGAACTGATCATTAACCCACTGACTTCGAGACCCGGACTGCTTCGGGAGATTAGGCACTGCTTTGCATTTATGTTACAAGATACATGAATATTGCGTCACAATCAACATGTTACATTTTTAGTCACAGTCCTGTTACACTGTCCCTGTTGAAATGTCAAACCCTAACACTGCAATACGGTTCTTACGCCATTTAATAATACTTCCGATCAGGTTAGATTACAGGAGATTCATTACTATAGTGGTGTACCCTAGTGCCTGCTTTGCTCAAAGTCCAGCTCCTATCTTGTCAAGGTCCAGCTCCCTTCCTGCTGATAACCGCCTATTTATACGAGATTACAGTCATCCAGCCTCCAATCGTCCCTGCACTTACCCTGCAGCTCTCTGTGCTCTGTACTTGCCCCATGGCCTATCTTTGGTGCTTGCTTGACACCAGATTGTACCTCAGGGTCCCAGTCACTCCTGCACTCTCCTGAAAGCTTCAAATAAATTAACTTGGCTAATTCTGTTTCATTATTTTGTTTGTTAAAGTAACCCTTGGTTAATTAAAGCAGTAATTTCCTTCACCCAATCTTGTTTTCTCAGTTCATTATCCTTCTCCTTCTCCTTGACAGGGGATTGACAGGGTAGATGCTGAGAGGTTGTTTCCCCCTGGCTGGAGTGTCTAGAACTAGGAGTCATAGGCCCAGAAATTGGAGTTCGATGGTTGCCGCGGGGGTAAGGATCCCCTGCGATATCGCACTCCGCGCCTACCTTTATGGTTTTGGCCCACACGAACTTCTGGTCCTGGGCCTCTCCCTGGTGCCGGCGCGCAGTGTGTGCGTGTCCCAGAGACGCAGTTAATTCGATGCGACCTCTGGGATCACGTGGGCCAGTTAGAGCCAATGGCAGCACACCATCTTTCATTCATAGTTTTGACAGCAAGTGCTGTCAAAACTATGAATACAACAAGCCCCCAAAAGAACAGCTAAACCTCAATTAAATTTAAAAAAAAGCCATCACATTAATAAAATAACTATAGTTAAATAAATTAACCACTTTAAACAAAAATTTAAATTTTTGAAAAAATTTAAATTCTTTTTAAAAGTTATAAAAATAAACTTACCTTTCTTTAAAGTCTCTAAAAAAGATAAACCTGTTGAAAATTTTTTTAAATATTTAATTAACTACTTACCTTGTTAAAAGGGGGTCTTACGCCTGCTTTCTTTATGTGTAAAATCTTCAACACTTAACTGCGCGTTCAAACCTGAAAAAAAAACTAAGTGCGCTGCGTGCGCACAACCTGTAGCGTGCACGCGGTTCACTTAGGAACCGCCCCCTTCGCAATACCCGAAGTGCCGGTTTCCCGCGCATGCGCAATGCATGCAGGAAACCGGCACTTCGGGACCTAATACGCGAGAGTACACAGTGCGTAATCTCCCGCATTAGGTCTAATTTTCGGGCCTGTCTCAGGATAAGGGGTCGCCCATTTAAGACTGAGATGAGGAGAAATTTCTTCACTCAGAGGGTCGTGAATCTTTGGAATTCTCTGCCCCAGAGGGCTGTGGATGCTGAGTCTTTGAGTATATTAAAGGCTGAGATATAGATTTTTGGACTCGAGAGGAATCAAGGGATATGGGGATCGGGCAGGAAAGTGGAGTTGAGGTCGAAGATCAGCCATGATCTTATTGAATGGTGGAGCAGGCTCGAGGGGCCATATGGCCTACTCCTGCTCCTATTTCTTATGTTCTTATGTTCCTCCTCGTCCTCTCATTTCCAGACAGACCTGGCGGTCTTAGATTACTGCAACAACAGCAACTTGCATTTATATAGCACCTTTAACCCTGTAAAACATCCCAAGGCGCTTCACAGGAGCGTTATCAGACAAAAATTGATACCAAGCCACAAAAGGGGATATTAGGACAAGTGACCAAAAGCTTGGTCAAAGCATAGGTTCTAAGGAGCGATTTAAAGGAGGAGAGAGGTAGAGAGAAGGAGAGATTTATGGAGGGAATTCCAGAGCTTAGGGCCTTGGCAGATGAAGGCATGGCCGCCAATGGTGGGGAGAAGGGAGTGGTGGATGGACAAGAGGCCAGAATTCGAGGAATGCGGAGTTCTTGGAGGGTTCTAGGACTGGAGGAAGTTACAGAGATACTGGAGTAAAATAATAGGGGAATTAAAAAAAAATCTTTTTTTTTCATAATGTCTTTGACCATTTTGGTTTATTAGTTATATTATTATAAAATATTGGAAATGGGTAAAAAGGCAGTTTGACCGGGTGGGGCGGCTGGAGGTGGGAGGTGATGTGATGAATCCCCCCAGGGATACGATGGTGACCCTGCTCGGGAGCCACTACTCATTCACACTGCAGGGCTGTGTTTTAATACCTTAGAGTCAGGCAACATCCCAAAAGTATGTCTTCGCCACCCCCCCCCCCCCATCTAAACATCGCGATGCCTCTCCCTACCCTGCTATCTGCCCCCTGCCTCCCCTTCTCAGTCAGGCACCTTGCGTCTGGCAAACATTTATTCCGTGTTGGTTCAATGAGCTGGGTTTCAACACGATCCTCCCCCGCCCAGCACCTGGATCACTTCAGGTGTGGTTTCAATCAGCCCGCCCGCCTGGAGGTGACATCGATATCCAGATGTCATTCATTCAGAAATCCCCAGTCAGTATCGGGGACGCGACTGATCCAGGTGCCGAGGCCCGGGGACTGCTGCTGTTTAATCGGGTGCTGGGTAGTGAACAGGTGCGGGCGGAATCCGGGGCTTCCGATGATGCCGCAGGTAGCCCAGCTTTGCCTGTAGAAGAAATGGAACCGGTGTGGGGGGTTTGCAGATACCAATGTCCTGGGTCTGGAAGTGGGGCTCGACTGTGCTGTTTTAACGATTTAATCATTTACAAATTTAGAGCCCCCCCCACCGCCCCCCCCCCCCAGCCATGTACAAAAGCCAGTCAACAGTTCACACGCCCAATCCTCTGGAAGGTGTCTTGGGTTGATGGTTCATTCCTACAACCAGTGGTAAATGTTACCATCCAAGGCCTTGGTGAGTGAACCGTGATAACACCAACACTGTGAGTGGTGGGACTGGACCAGCACATCTGCCTGATTCTCACCGTGGGTATGAATTCCCCTTTCAATCCACTAGAGATGTTAGGGCCCCTCTCTTACTATCCTGATCCACATGTGTGCTGCACAAAGCCAAATTTCTGCAAGGACGAGATGGGATATTTTGGGCTGGATTTTCATTGACCCACGGAGGCGGGTTTGGAGGCGTGTGGGGGGTTAAAGTTGCTGATTCGGGGGTCCCGAACCCATCCCGCCTCCATGCCAGTTTCGCTGGAGGCGGGTACCCGGCCTGTGCTGGGACCCGCCTCCCCGAGGCGGGAAGGGGATTAGTGGCAATAAACTGCCTGTTAACAGGTAGTTAACAGGCAGTTTTTTGCCTAATCCCTATTTTGATTCGTGAAATGTGGGCTTCCTGACAGGTCCCAACCACGCCAAGTTAACGAGGCGGACCGTGGGTCTGCAGGGGTTGGAGGGGTCGATATGTCCGGTGGGCAGGTGAGTGATGGGTGCATGTGTGCAGAGGTAAGTGTGTAAGGTAAGTGTAAAGTGTGAGAAAAAGTTTTACTTACCTTAACTTCCTCTTGCAGGTGTCAGTCCTTCAGGTCTCGGGAGTCAGAAATCTCACCGGCACAGAAAGCACAATGGCCGTTGAGCTGTCAAAATCTGCAGCCTCTGTTTTCTGTGCTGGAATGATTTCGAACTCAGCCTGAGAGGAAGGACTCAAGTTAGAAGACAGATTGTCAGTGTTTGACAGCTTCACAGAGCTGTCAAACGCTGATATTTCATCTGTCAAAAGCTCTTGACAGATGAAATGTCAATCTGTGATGTCACCTGTTGCCGGGTGGCCCTTAATTGGCCTGCTGAGCCCACTGGGCGGGCTCAACAAGGTCAATCAAGTGAAAATACAGTGGGTTGGCCACAAGTTGATGGAGGCGGGTCTACAACCCAAAAAGTGGGAGTCCCGCCTCCATCACGTCCCCAGTATCAAAATCTAGCCCAATTTACACCACAGTCTGATCAGAGTAAACACTCTCTACTGCCAATAACTGCCGGCACACACTGCTGTCACTAGCCATGTGAGGGAGGAGGAATGGGTCAGAATGCTACCTAACTGATGGGATAAATTTTCTCACGACTCCATGTGGCTAGGAAGGAGGTGGCGTGCACTGGGGCTCTTTCCCTCGTTCAAATCCACGCAGCTTAGAAATCTTTCAGGGACTTTCAATGTCGTGCTGTAGCTGCAGATTAAAAAAAGAAAAACTTGCAGTTCTATAGCGCCTTTCACCACCTCAGGACGTCACAAAGCGCTTTACAGCCAATGAAGTACTTTTGAAGCATAGGCCCCAATATTGACGGGGGTGGGGTGCATGGGGGAGGGGGCGGAGTTTCAGATGGGAAACCCGGGTGCATGGTGGGTCAAAAACCACAGCCTACATTTTTTTTTGGACAGGATCCCCGCCCGGAGGTCAGCCTGATTGACAGGCTTGGCTTCCAGTCGGGCGGGGAGCACTCCAGAGCAGGCCGAAGCCCTAGGTAGGAAGCCTGCAGCTGCTACTGGGAGCGTGGGCGGGGCGGGGGATCCCCGACCCCAGGGTGGGGTCTTTGTATGGGTAGGGGGTCTGATGGGGGGGTCCGACTTAAAGAAAGAGGGTAAGCTTGGGGGGACGGGGGTTGCGGGGAAGAAGCACTCCTGCTTCCCCAGGCCCACAAGCAGTGCTGTAAAGTCACTTACCTTCTCACCGAAGCTGTCCTCGCCTCGGGCTAAACCTGAGGCTGCCATACCTAATTGGCCAACCCGTCTCCCGGGAGCAGGTTGGCTACCCGCCCCTTGCCCCGCCTCCGTTAAACCCGGAAATGGGCGGGTTGGAGGCGGGTTGGGGGAGGGTTTGAGATTTTTAAAGTTTTAACATCTCCGCCGACCCCAACCCCAACCCACCCGTTTTTGGGGGTTAATAGTCACTGTTGTCATGTAAGAAATGCGGCAACCAATTTGCGCACAGCAAGCTCCCACAAACAGCAATATAATAATGACCAGGCAATCTGTATTTTAGAGATACTGGTTGAGGGATAAATATTGGCCAGGACACCGGGGAGAACTCGCCTGCTCTTCTTCAAATAGAAATGAGAAGTCGCACAACACCAGGTTATAGTCCAACAGTTTTATTTAAAATTACGAGCTTTCGGAGCGCTGCTCCTTAGTCAGGTAAAGGTACAATCCTTTACCTGATGAAGGGGCAACAGCTCCGAAAGCTCGTAATTTTAAATAAAACTGTTGGACTATAACCTGGTGTTGTGCGACTTCTCATTTTTGTCCACCCCAGTCCAACACCGGCATCTCCGCATCATGACCACTTCTTCAAATAGTGCCATGGCTTCTTTTAAACCCACCTGAGAGGACCTCGGTGTAACGTCTCATCTGAAAGATGGCACTTCTGACAGTGCAGCACTCCTTCAGGGCTGCACTGCAGTGTCAGCCCAGACTTTGTGCTCAGGTCTGCTGGAGTGGGACTTGAACCCACAACCTTCTGACTCAGAGGCGAGAGTGCTACCACCTTGGCTTTGGCTGCTTTTGTTTACAGTTAAATGCACTAATGAGATAAACCTCTTGCCCTTGGGCAGATAGGGTCACTTCGGAACAAATTCCAGCCAGTGTCAGCAGTTCTCTGAGCACAACAGAGGGGTTTGTCTGTGCGGCAGTGTTTGTTGTATGTGAAGGTAACAGGGCAGCGCATTCCCCGATAAGCAGGCCTTTGGGAAGCAGGTATCAGGGCCAGGTGCTAGCAATAGCTTGTGTGTAAAATTCCACCTGGCTTCATCCAGACAGGATGCTTGCATTTACTTCACAACTGACCTTCATGGCCCCAAGAGTTTATGAAAAACAATTCCTAACTCACACCTGAATTAAAGGGATGGTGTTTCCATTGGTAAATATCTAAGAATGTTTGGGGGTGAAATCGGTTTGGGCGGTAGTGTAAACCTGCCGATGGTGAATCGGCAGCCTGTTTTACAGCCCGCCCAAAGTTACATAGAAACAGGAATAGGTCATTCAGCCCCTCGAGCCTGTCCTGCCATTCAATTAGATCATGGCTGATCTGTACCTCAACCCCATTTACCCGCCTTTGACCCATATCCCCTGATACCATTACCTAACAGAAATCAGTCGATCTCGGTGCTGAAAGCTTCAGTTGACCCCCGGGAATCCACATTGAAGTCAATGGAGAAGATAATCGGGGCAAGGGTGTAAAACGGGGCTGCCAATTGGCTGTCGCCCATTTTGCGCTATCGCCCGAAGACCAATCTCACCCCTTTGTGTTTGATTGACGCTCTCGCACGGCTGTGCAAATTATTACTCAGGTGAAACTTGCATCGACAAAGTTTTAAGTGGCAGCCTCCCTGAAATGCGTTGCCCAGTACGGAACTGAACTGTACAGAGATGGACGTTCCCAGCGATGACAGCAATGGACGCTTGGGGTAGGAAGAGGCAAAGTCAGCTGGGGCTCCTGACCCTGGTCTCTATGCAGCAACCCCGACTGGGAAGAGCACATTGGGCTGGATTTTCAATGACCCGTGGAGTCGGGTCTGGAGGCGGGGGGGGGGGGCGGGGGGGGGGGCGGGGGGGGGGTTAAAGTTGCAGATTCAGGGGTCCCGACCCCATCCCGACTCCAACCCGCCTCCATGCCAGTTTCTCTGGCGGCGGGTACCCGACCTGTGCTGAGACCCGACTCCCCGAGGCGGGAAGGGATTAGTGACAATTAACTGCCTGTTAACATGTAGTTAACAGGCAGTTTTTTGCATAATCCCTATTTTAAAAAGAAAAGTGTGGGCTTCCCGACAGGTGGCAACCACGCCAAGTTATCGGGGCGGGCCGTGGGTCTGCAGGGGTTGGAGGGGTCGATATGTCTGGTGGGCAGGTGAGTGATGGGTGCATGTGTGCAGAGGTAAGTGTGTAAGGTAAGTGCTAAGTGTTGGAAAATGTTTTACTTACCTTAACTTCCTCCTGCAGGTGTCAGCCCTTCAGTTCTCGGGAGTCAGAAAACTCACCGGCACAGAAAGCAGGAAAGCCGTGGTTCTGTCAAAAACTTCAGCCTTCTGTTTTCTGTGGTGGAATGATTTCTAACTCAGCCTGAGAGGAAGGACTGAAGTTAGAAATCATATTGTGAGTGTTTGACAGCTTCACAGAGCTGTCAAACGCTGATATTTCCTCTGTCAAAAGCTCTTGACAGATGAAATGTCAATCTGTGATGTCACCTGTTGCCGGGTGGCCCTTAATTGGCCTGCTGAGCCCACTGGGCGGGCTCAACAAGGTCAATCAAGGGAAAATACAGTGGGTTGGCCACATCTCAATGGAGGCGGGTTCACAAGCCAGAATGTGTGATTCACGACACCAACCCGACCCCAGCTTCAAAATCCAGCCCAATGGTGCCACACAGACGCAGGAAATGGCCTTGACTTTGATGCCCCAATGGTGGAATAGCCACTGTTCACATGACGAATGATCACCCGGGCGAGTTACCGGAGGTTGCCCTGTGCCAGCGCACCCCAGTAAGAGTCAGTGCCTTGAGGAGAGGATGGGGAGGGGGCGGGGGAACGACAAGTAGAAGTTCACGTCCTGCAGGTGTATAAAGGTAGATTTTATGATGTCGTGATCCCAATGTGGAGCTTCTTGCACCCAGATTACATCCCAGGAATTCAGATGGAAAATCACACTGGGCTTGCTGACCTCAGAGCCCATATTCCCAGTATGGGCAAAACTTGGGCACCCTGCGGGAATTTCACCGATCTTGGTTGGAATATTCGACGCAACGCACGTGATCCCTGGCGACCAACATGGCAACATGTGAATGGAGTTTCTAGTCAGCGGACGGTTGGCAGGATGAACTCACCACTGCGTGACAAATCCCCTTTAAAATAACTGCCTGTTACTCATCTCGCCGTGCTTGGTGCTGAGGTGCTGCAGCAGCATAAGCACATCCAGTGCCCACCGTTTAGAAACATAGAAAAATAGGAGCAGGAGTAGGCCATTCAGCCCCTCGAGCCTGCTCCGCCATTCAACACAATCATGGCTGATCCTCTATCTCAATACCATATTCCCGTTCTCTCCCCATACCCCTTGACGCCTTTTGTGTCTAGAAATCTATCTATCTCCTTCTTAAATATATTCAGTGACTTGGCCTCCACAGCCTTCTGTGGTAGAGAATTCCACAGGTTCACCAGTCTCTGAGTGAAGAAATTTCTCCTCATCTCAGTCCTAAATGTCCTACGCCGTATCCTGAGACTGTGACCCCTCGTTCTAGAGCCCCCAGCCAGAGGAAACATCCTCCCTGCATCCAGTCTGTCTAGCCCTGTCAGCACTTTATACGTTTCAAAGAGACCCCCTCTCATTCTTCGAAACTCTAGTGAATACAGGCCTAGTTGACCCAATCTCTCCTCATACGACAGTCCTGCCATCCCAGGAATCATTCTGGTGAACCTTCGCTGCACTCCCTCTCTGGCAAGTATATCCTTTCTTAGGTAAGGAGACCAAAACTGCAGGAGACCCAATCTATCACCATTTAAATAATACTCTGTCTTTCTGTTTTTTCTACCGAAGTGGATAACTTCACATATATCCACGTTATACTGCATCTGCCATGTATTTGCCCTCTCACTCAACGTGTCTAAATCGCCTTGAAGCCTGTTTGCATCCTCCTCACAACTCACAATCCCACCTAGTTTTGTGTCGTCAGCAAACTTGGAAATATTATATTTAGTTCCCTCATCCAAATCATTGATATATATTGTGAATAGCTTTTCGTGGGAGCGTTGGTGTTAACACGATTCGCTTGTTATACGCGGAGGAAGGTAAAACCAAAACGGTAAATAACCAACATATTTAAAGAAAACAGGAGCTCTCACTGCGCCACTGCCTCTAATTGTTAGCAGCTGCATCCAAACCTCATCACTAAGGTAATCCCGCTTTAACAAGGTGCAAGCAGCTGATTGGAACTGTTTGAAGACCTGATTTGGGCTGAAATCAGCAGAGCCTTTTAAATTGCTAAGTACAGGGTAAGTTCTTATTCAAGTCACCCAAAATATCCGTCACACTTAATACATTATAAGTGGCACCTTTGTAATTGACGCCTATGGTAATCAAATAACAACAACGATTTGCATGTATATAGCGCCTTTAACATAGTAAAACATCCCAAGGAACTTCACAGAAGCGTTATCAAACAAAATTTGACACCGAGCCACATAAGGAGAAATTAGGGCAGATGACCAAAAGCTTGGCCAAAGAGGTAGGTTTTAAGGAGCATCTTAAAGGAGGAAAGAGAGGTAGCGAGGCAGAGAGGTTTAGGCAGGGAATTCCAGAGCTTAGGGCCTAGGTAACAGAAGGCACGGCCACCAATGGTTGAGTGATTATAATCAGGGATGCTCAAGAGGGCAGAATTAGAGGAGCGCAGATATCTCGGGGGGTTGTGGGGCTGGTGGAGATTACAGAGATAGGGAGGGGCGAGGCCATGGAGGGATTTGAAAAAAAGAATGAGCATTTTAAAATCGAGGCGTTGCCAGACCGAGAGCCAATGTAGCTCAGCGAGCACAGGGGTGATAGGCGAAAAGGGCTTGGTGCGAGTTAGCACACGGGCATAAGAACATAAGAACATAAGAAATAGGAGCAGGAGTAGGCCAATCGGCCCCTCGAGCCTGCTCCGCCATTCAATAAGATCATGGCTGATCTGATCCTAACCGCCAATCTACTATCTACTATCACAGAACCATCTCCTGCATCTAACAGAATTGCACACACGAAATAGGAGCAGAATCAGGCTACACGGTCCCTGGGCCCGCTCCACTACCCACAGGGCTATGACCGATCCGAACCTAGACTCATGTCCAAATTCCTGCCCGCTCCCCGTAACCCTTAATGCCCTTTACTTCTAGGAAACTGTCTATTTCTGTTTTAAATTTATTTAATGATGTAGCTTCTACAGCTTTTTGTGGCAGCATATTCCATGGACCTACCACCCTCTGAGTGGAGTAGTTCCTCCTCATCTCAGTTTTGAAAGAGCAGCCCCTTATTCTAAGACTATATCCCCTAGTTCTCGTCTCACCCGTCATCGGGAACATCCTCCCCGCATCCACCCGATCCAACCCCTTCACAATCTTATATGTTTCAATAAGATCGCCTCTCATTCTTCTGAACTCCAATGAGTAGAGTCCCAATCTACACAACCTCTCCTCATATGACCACCCCCTCATCCCCGGGATTAACTGAGTGAACCTTTTTTGCACTGCCTCGAGAGCAAGGATGTCTTTCCTTAAGTAAGGACACCAAAACTGTATGCAGTATTCCAGGTGCGGTCTCACCAATACCTTGTACAACTGAAGCAATACCTCCCTATTTTTATATTCTATCCCCCTAGCAATGAAAGCCAACATTCCATTTGCCTTCTTAATCACTTGCTGCACCTGCATACTAACCTTTTGAGTTTCGTTCACCAGGACCCCCAGATCCCTTTGCACTTCAGTACTCTCCAGTTTCTTGCCATTAAGATAATAAATTGCTCTAGGATTTTTCCTGCCAAAGTGCATCACCTCACACTTTCCAGTGTTGTATTCCATCTGCCAAATCTCTGCCCACTTACTTAGCCTGTCTATGTCCCCTTGCAGGTTTTTTATGTCCTCCTCACTCACTACTTTCCCTCCCATCTTTGTATCATCTGCAAATTTTGATATGTTACACTTGGTCCCTTCCTCCAAATCGTTAATATAGATTGTAAAGAGTTGGGGACCCAGCACTGACCCCTGTGGAACACCACTAGTTACTGATTGCCAGTCTGAGAATGAACCATTTATCCCAACTCTTTGCTTTCTGTTAGATAGCCAATCCTCTATCCATGCCAGAATATTACCCCCAATCCCGTGATTTTTTACCTTAAGCAATAATCTTTTGTGTGGCACCTTGTCAAATGCCTTTTGGAAGTCTAAATACACTACGTCCACTGGTTCCCCTTTATCCACTCTATATGTTACTTCCTCAAAGAACTCCAGCAAATTTGTCAAACATGACTTCCCCTTCGTAAAACCATGCTGACTTTGTCCTATTAAATTATGATTATCCAAATGTCCTGTTACTGTTTCCTTAATAATGGACTCCAAAATTTTACCTACCACAGATGTTAGGCTAACCGGTCTATAGTTACCAGCCTTCTGTCTACTGCCCTTTTTAAATAAGGGTGTTACATTAGCAGTTTTCCAGTCTGCCGGGACCTTAGCGGAATCCAGGGAGTTTTGAAAAATTATTACCAATGCATCTACAATCCCTACCGCCACTTCCTTCAAGACTCTAGGATGTAAGCCATCAGGTCCAGGTGATTTATCCGCCTTGAGTCCCATTATTTTACCGAGTACCACTTCCTTAGTGATTTTGATCGTGTTTAGCTCCTCTCCCCCTATAGCCCCCTGTTTGTCCAGTGTTGGGATATTCTTAGTGTCCTCTACTGTAAAGACTGATACAAAATATTCATTCAGTGTTTTTGCCATCTCCATATTTCCCACCATTAATTTCCCGGTCTCATCCTCTAAGGGACCAACATTTACTTTAGCCACCCTTTTTCTTTTTATATAACTATAAAAACTCTTACTATCTGTTTTTATATTTTTTGCTAATTTACTTTCATAATCTATCTTCCCTTTCTTAATCAATCTTTTTGTTATTTTTTTGCTGCCTTTTAAAGTTTTCCCAATCCTCTGTCCTCCCACTAGATTTCGCTACCGAGTTTTGGATGAGCTCAGGTTTACGGAGGCAAATGGTTAGCGCCATTTGCTCGATATAGGTGGCTGCTCATGATAAGCATGGGCAGTGCAAGTGGTGGGGACTGTAATGGGTTGGCTAAAGGATATTACATCCGAGAGAAAAAACGATGAACTTGCTCACAACCGTTGCGCATCAAGTTATTGGGCCTGAAGTTCCATGGAGGTTCTCCTGCCGTTTGTCGGGGTTTTCCACTGATCTCGTGCGGAACTTACGGCGGTAGATTGGGATAACTCCTGTGGGAATTCAGGGCCAACACTCCTGGTCCATTGTTAGGTCCCCTCATATTGTACTTCATTGGAAGGATACAATTCATGGAAAAGGTGGATTTAAAGATCTATCTCGATCTGGAAAGAGCAAAAGGATGAGACAAGGTTAGATTCTTTAAAGCAGGGGTTCTCAACCTTTTTGCTTCTGAGGCCCCCCTCCCGCATTATAAAAATTCCACGGAACCCCTGTAACCCAACACATGTATTTTTTCTGTATAAAAGTTACTGAGTAGGGGGCTTTCCCCTGAGTTTGAGGAAGACAAGAGGGCTTATTGCAATACAATGTCTAACTAGAGAGTGTCCAATAGGTCATTTCCCCAGTTTCCCCAGTAAGACAAGACTGAAGTGTTTGCAACCCTCTTCAGCCAGAAGTGCCGAGTGGATGATCCATCTCGGCCTCCTCCTGAGGTCGCCACCACCACAGAAGCCAGTCTTCAGCCAATTCGATTCACTCCACGTGATATCAAGAAACAGCTGAGCACACTGGATACAGCAAAGGCTATGGGCCCCGACAACATCCTGGCTGTTGTGCTGAAGACTTGCGCTCCAGAACTAGCCGCGCCTCTAGCTAAGCTGTTCCAGTTCAGCTACAACACTGGCATCTACCCAACAATGTGGAAAACTGCACAGGTACGTCCGGTCCACAAAAAGCAGGACAAATCCAATCCGGCCAATTACCGCCCCATCAGTCTACTCTCAGTCATCAGCAAAGTGATGGAAGGTGTCATTGACAGTGCTATCAAGCGGCACTTAAATAACCTGCTCGCTAATGCTCAGTTTGGGTTCTGCCAGGACCATTCGACTCCCGACCTCATTACAGCCTTGGTCCAAACATGGACAGAAGAGCTGAATTCCAGAGGTGAGGTGAGAGTGACTGCCCTTGACATCAAGGCAGCATTTGACTGAGTGTGGCATCAAGGAGCCCTTGTAAAACCAATGGGAATTAGGGGGAAAACTCTCCACTGCCTGGAGTCATACCTAGCACAAAGGAAGATGGTTGTGGTTGTTGGAGGTCAATCATCTCAGCCCCAGGACATCGCTGCAGGAGTTCCTCAGGACAGTGTTCTAGGCCCAACCATCTTCAGCTGCTTCATCAATGACCTTCCCTCCATCATAAGGTCAGAAGTGAAGATGTTTGCTGATGACTGCATAGTGTTCAGTTCCATTTGCAATTCCTCAGATAATGAAGCAGTCTATGCCCGCATGCAACAAGACCTGGATGGCATTCAGGCTTGGGCTGATAAGTGGCAAATAACATTCGCGCCACACAAGTACCAGGCAATGACTATCTCCAACAAGCGAGCGTCTAACCACCTCCCCTTGACATTCAAGGGCATTACCATCGCTGAATCCCCCAACATCAACATTCTGGGGGGTCATCATTGACCAGAAACCTAACTGGACCAGCCACATACTGTGGCAACAAGAGCAGATCAGAGGCTGGGTATTCTGCGGCGAGTGTCTCACCTCCTGACTCTTCAAAGCCTTTCCACCATCCACAAGGCACAAGTCAGGAGTGCGATGGAATACTCTCCACTTGCCTGGATGAGTACAGCTTTTTAAAATTCATTTTTATGGGATGAGGGCGTTGCTGGCAAGGCCAGCATTTATTGCCCATCCCTAATTGCCCTGGAGAAGGTGGTGGTGAGCCGCCTTCTTGAACCGCTGCAGTCCGTGTGGTGAAGGTACTCACACAGTGCTGTTAGGGAGGGAGTTCCAGGATTTTGACCCAGCGACGATGAAGGATCGGCGATATACTTCTAAGTCAGGATGGTGCGTGACTTGGAGGGGAACTTGGAGGTGGTGGTGTTCCCATGCGCCTGCTGCCCTTGTCCTTCTAGGTGGTAGAGATCACGGGTTTGGGAGATGTTGCCGAAGAAGCCTTGGCGAGTTGCTGCAGTGCATCTTGTAGATGGTACACACTGCAGCCATGGTACACTGGTGGTGGAGGGAGTGAATGTTTAAGGTGGTGGATGGGCTGCCAAACAAGTGGGCTGCTTTGTCCTGGATGGCTCCAACAACACTCAAGATGCTCGACACCAGCATGATTAATATGCAGAATCAATATGCCAACCCCCAGGAGCTGTACTGCATTGTCACCCCGCCCGGGAGAGGGGCGGGTGGCCCACAACAGCAAAATAAATGAACTGACAACAGGTGTGACATTCCAGTTAACACTCCCATTAATTTCATTCAAACTCAACCAACCAGAGATCTTATTGAGTTCGGACCGTATCCGCAAACAAGCTCCCCGCAATAAAACTCCCGCTGGTTGATTTCAGTGCATGAAACTGATGAGAATTCGTGTTTGAAAAGAGGTTTTAAAGGAGATGTATATGCAAGAGCTTGACTGGGTGTCAGTGCTTTGTCCGTGCCTCGCTCATAACCGTTTTACAATAACTTCCCTCTGCTTTGCCGCTAGGAGCCTGGACGACTCATGGATTCAATGTCCTGCAAATCCACCCCAAAAAAGCTGGCAGTCTCAGCCATCCAGAAGAACCGTTATGTCCCAAACTTATCGCTGACCCTGTCCTTCCAAAGTTCAATCCAAACTTTGCTCGTGTGAACCATTCCTGTTTCCGACATCAGTTTAACATCAGTGGTGGTTAAAGTTTTAGAAACAATGATCAAAGAAAATATTAACGGGCACTTGGAGAGGTTTAAGCTAATTAAGGAGAGCCAACACGGATTTGTAAAAGGCAGATCATGTTTGACTAATCTGATTGAATTTTTGGATGAAGTAACAGGGAGGATTGATGAAGGGAATGCAATGGATGTTGTCCACATGGATTTTAGGAAGGCGTTTGACAAAGTACCACAGAGAAGGCTGGTTAACAAAATTGAGGCTCATGGAATAGGTGGGTCAGTGGCAGCTTGGATAAGGAATTGGCTTCAGGGTAGAAAACAGCGAGTTGTGGTAAATGGCTGTTTTTTGACTGGAGGATGGTAGACAGTGGTGTTCCCCAAGGGTCAGTGCTGGGGCCACTGCTTTTTGTGATATATATAAATGACCTGGATATTGGAATACAGAGTAGAATTTCTAATTTTGCCGATGACACCAAACTTAGGGGTGTGGCAAACAGTGAGGATGATAACAATTGACTGCAGCAGGACATAGAAAGGCTAGCAGAATGGACAGACAAGTGGCAGATGGAATTTAATAGAGAAATGTGAGGTGATGCATTTTGGCAGAAGGAGGCAATGTACACTTAATGGCACAGTTTTAAAGAGTGTGCAGGGACAGAGGGACCTGGGAGTTAATGTGCATAGGTCCCTAAAGGTGGCAGGACATATTGAGAGAGTGGTTAGCAAAGCATATGGGATCTTGGGCTTCAGAAATAGAGGTATTGAGTACAAAAGTAGAGAAGTTATGCTGAACCTTTATAAAGCGCTGGTTAGGCCACAACTGGAGTATTGCGTCCAGTTCTGGTCACCACACTTTAGGAAGGATGTGAAGGCCCTTGAAAGGGTGCAGAGGAGATTTACCAGAATGGTTCCAGGGATGGGGGATCTTAGCTAAAAGGACAGGTTGGACAAGTTGGATTTGTTTTCATTAGAGCAAAGGAGGTTGAGGGGTGATTCGATAGAGGTGTACAAGATTATGAAGAGTTTGGATAGGCTAGACGGGGAAAGGCTGTTCCCACTAGTTGATGGTACAAGGACCAGGGGACACAGATTTAAGGTACTGGGCAAGAGATACAGGGGGGATGTGAGGAAAAACTTTTTTATGCAGCGAGTGGTGAGGAACTGGAACTTGCTGCTGACGGAAGTAGTGGAAGCGGAGACACTCAGGGCTGGATTTTGATACTGGGGACGTGATGGAGGTGGGACTCCCACTTTTTGGGTTGTAGTCCCACCTCCATCGACTTGTGGCCAACCCACTGCATTTTCACTTGATTGATCTTGTTGAGCCCACCCAGTGAGCTCAGCAGGCCAATTAAGGGCCACTCGGCAACAGCTAACGTCACAGATTGACATTTCATCTGTCAAGAGCTTTTGACAGATGAAATATCAGCGATTGACAGCTCTGTGAAGCTGTCAAACACTGACAATCCATCTTCTAACTTGAGTCCTTCCTCTCAGGCTGAGTTCGAAATCATTCCATCACAGAAAACAGAACTGCAGGTTTTGACAGGTCAACGGCCATTCTGTTTTCTGTGCCGGTGAGATTTCTGACTCCCGAGACCTGAAGGGCTGACACCTGCAGGAGGAAGTTAAGGTAAGTAAAACTTTTTCCCACACTTTACACTTACCTTACACACTTACCTCTGCACACATGCACTCATCACTCACCTGCCCACCGGACATATCGACCCCTCCAACCCCTGCAGACCCACGGTCCGCCTCGCTAACTTGGCGTGGTTGGGACCTGTCGGGAAGCCCACATTTCACGCATCAAAATAGGGATTAGGCAAAAAACTGCCTGTCAACTACCTGTTAACAGGCAGTTTATTGCCACTAATCCCCTTCCCGCCTCGGGGAGGCGGGTCCCAGCACAGGTCGGGTACCCGCCTCCAGCGAAACTGGCATGGAGGCGAGTTGGGGGCGGGATGGGTTCGGGACCCCCGAATCTGCAACTTTAACCCCCCACACGCCTCCAAACCCGCCTCCACAGGTCAATGAAAATCCAGCCCATAATGTTTTCAAGGGGAGACTGGATAGGCACTTGAGGGAAATAAACTTGCAGGGCTACAGGGATAGAGCGGGGGAATTGGACTGACTGGATTGCTCTACAGAGAGCCAGCACGGACTCGATGGGCCGAATGGCCTCCTTCTGTGCCATTATGACTCTATGACTCTACTGGGGAAAGTATTGCTCTGTGCTTGTTTCTGCCGGATCACTTAAAACCTTCTCGCGGACCCCCGGTTGAGAAGCCCTGCTTTAAAGGTTTCCAGTGACCTGCTTCGCTTGTGGTGTAACTGATTCTCAAAACGCTCCTGTTATAATGAAATTATTACTCACTTATAATAAAAATCCAAGAGCTTATTTATTGTTAGATAGCAAACAGTGCGAAGCTTCACGGATCAATGAAAACCATTATCGTCAGCGAATGGTACTGCACTTTTACACTTTTTAACAGCATCCTTTTCACTTCAGCTACAGGAAGTGGTGAACTTCACGTTTCTGATGGTGTTGAAGGAGAATATATCAAATACTGCCCAATTCAGATCATTTTGGGTTGCCTTGACCTGCATAGATGGACGTACGAACATATGATAATGGCAGACAGGAAAGGACCCTCTGGCCCATCCAGCCTGTCCCACACAATTTGTGGTGCCTTGTACATCACAATATAGACCCTCTCCATGCCATGTGATCTCCTGGGAGTGGCGAAACACCAGATAAAAACCCAGGCCAATTAGGGAAATAAAATCTGGAAAATTCCTCTCCGACCACTTCAGGCAATCAAAACTAGGCCAGGAGACCACTCTGGTCCTGATTAATGCCATACAGCACCTCCCCTTTGTACGAGGTGATCTCCGCCCCATCCAGAAACAGGTCCAGCTCTCGCTTGAAGGAGTTCAGTGAATCAGCATTCACCGCATAAACCAAATGATATCCTTCTGCTCCTGTCTGCCACCATTTCGAACATGTTAAAGAAAGAAAAAGAAAGACTTGCATTTCTATAGCGCCTTTCATGACCACCGGACGTCTCAAAGCGCTTTACAGCCAATGAAGTACTTTTGAAGTGTAGTCACTGTCGTAATGTGGGAAACACGGCAGTCAATTTGTGCACAGCAAGCTCCCACAAACAGCAATGTGATAATGACCAGATAATCTGTTTTTGTTATGTTGGTTGAGGGATAAATATTGGCCAGGACAATTTGTTAGAATCTGTTTTCAGTATTGTTAGAAAGCCTGCGGTTGGATTCACAATAGTAACAGTGAACGTTTTATTTTAATGTTTGTTTGTGATTTTATTAAACTTTCAATTATAAAAATTCTAATTCCTGGAGTTCTATTGTGGGTGGCAATAAAAATGGTTGGCGATGAATCCATTTATTCCGATTGTCTAATGGTACAGGAATTCTGGGATGTGTTCTTAAATGAGGATTGGAAATCAGGAAAATATGACAAGTGGTGCGACAGATGATTTTTAATGAATGTTCAAACATCTCCGCCTCTCCGCCTCTCTCTCCTCCTTTACGACTCCCCCTTAAAACCTACCTCTTTGACCAAGTTTTTAGTCACCTGTCCTAATGTCTCCGGCGGTTATTTAGGCCCAAGGGTGAAAACAGGTACGAAATGGGTGCAGTGCTAATAAGACACGCCTGTTTGAAAGACTGGATTTAGCATACAATTTTGGTCCTAATTGCTGATTACCATAATTTGAACTTGCCTGGAGGCGCTAAACCAGAAACCTGCAGGTTTAGCACTCAAGCGCTGATTAGACACAATTTTCATGGAGCAGTACATGCGGGCCCCTCGCACCCACTTCCACTGAAGGTGTGGAGTGCGCTGGCTGGCACACAGTTGCAGTATGGCTCAGGGACCAAGGGAGAGAGCGCGCATAAGGTTCCCAGATGTGGCACTGGAGGTCCTGGTGGAGGAGGCCCAGAGGAGGAGGGATGTCCTGTACCTGCAGGAGGGAAGGACGTCTCCTCGGCCTCCTGTCCCTCTCTCCTGCAGCAATTGGTGCTGCTCTGCCTGGCCTCATGTCCTCCTTCCATTCCTCGTCCAGACCAAGGGGAACCCCTAGCAAGATGCCCATGACCAAGCACTCCCTTTCTCCTGGTGACTCCTATAAGGTGGAGTAGCACAGCACTCACTCTTTTTAGGTGAAGTCCCGGAATTTCCGGAATAAGTGTTGCTTGAGTGTTGAAGTCTAGACAAAGTGTCCCAGAAAGTCTCCTGATGAGTTTCAGAGGTCCTCTTCACAACTCCAGCAGCAAGTGAACATGAAATGTTGAGTATCCCTTTAAGTAGCGCTTGAAATCGACATGAACGTCGTGTTTACTCCCAAACCGCTGGTCACTGTTGGGATAGGATGTTAGGACAAGCGCTAGCCACCAAAGTGCCGAGCAGTCTCGTTAATGAGCGCAAACAAGCATTTTAAGTAGCAATCAGCCCCTTAACGAGCCTCCGGGCGGCCAGTCCTAGCGCAGGCTTCAACTCCTTTACCAAGATGGCGTCTTGCGGGCTAAACTGGCGTTTCAGCTCAAGATCCCATCTTGGACACCTCGGAGAATCGGTAACGCCCGAATGTGCTGCCGAAAATCGCCGCCTCCTTCTTTGGCTCAGTGTCAATTTTTGTCTGATAAAGGTCCGGTGAAGCACCTTGGGACGTTTAACTACATTAAAAGAGCTATATCAATGCAAGTGGTTGTTTATGAAAAGGGAAAGTTTGTTTGCTACTGGGATCTAAATTGTTAAAACTCTAGATTCGAAAGGTGCTGCAGGCAAACTCAGTCTCCAAACAGGACATTCTGGTGTTTGAAACCTTGGCACTCGGTGTGTTCCAGGAAGTGAGATTAAGCAATCGAATCCCAAATCCACAATGAGAAGAATGCTGCCAATGGGTTAGCGTGTTTGTTAACACTGTGCGGTTCTGTCATCACTTCCAGCAAGCAGCCCTGCATTCTTAGAAGATAATCTGGCAGAGGTTCATAGTACTGAAAACATTGAGAGATTTTACTGGAAACAACATCCTGTTTAACTCTTTCTAGTCAGACCTTGTCTTGCAGCACTCCTGGGTTAGGAAGGGAAAACCAGTAGGGTTCTCTCTCCTGTACAGAGGCCACTATTAGACGTGTGTGGACCTGGTTGGCCTCAGCTACAAAGTCTTCTGCTGTCAGGTAGCCTGCTGACACTTTCTGTCAAGGTTCACACATGAATAATAGCCCAGTTGGGAAAGGAACCGGAGGGTGACTGCACTGGCGGGTGTCCTGTGGAACTGTATCCGTGTGAGGGAGACAACACCTTCAGGAGAGGAGGGGGAGGGTGAAAATGGGATCAGAAAGAAATGAGAACAAAACCTGCGTTCACACAGATTCAGTGCAAGCAATGATTTCACACAGAGGCCTTGATATTTAGGGGAGGAGGGAGGGAGTGGGGGGTGAATTCTGGATGGGAAACCAGGAAGTACGGTGGGTAGAACAAATGAAGGACAGAGACAGCAGTTGCTCGTCCTCCTGCTTGCTTTACTAGGCCAGAGCAAACTGAGCATGCTCATACTAAACCATGTGACAAACCATGTGATAATACATTACACTGCTTTCCCCTTAAAAAAAGCACATATTCTCCTCTCAGATACAACAAAACTATGGTCCCACCTTTCCCAGCATTACATGTACCACATTACAAAATCTCCTGGCTTTTTTTTCTTTTAAGTCAACTACAAATGCTACAAATGAACCACAAATCCAGTTTAATAACAGGTTTGCGGAGCCTTCCTGATCTTACAAAAGGTTTTGGTGTTGAACCAATTTTCGGGCTGTTTCATTCTGGTTTCGAACTCAAAGATGATCCTATTTCTATCTCAGATTTGTTTGAACCTGGCACTTCAGTTACTGAAATCTGAACAGAGTCAAACTCATGTTTGTGTTCATGATCAAGTGGTTCAAGATCACGTCTTGGTTCAGCTCTAGCAGAGATCATTTGATCTACATGAACACTTGTCACCAATTTCAACCAAATATCTCTTGGTTCCACAAACCTCGACTACGGTTCCTATATCCCATTTGTGTGAACTCGACTTGCCGGGGGACTGAGATCACGAACACACTCTTTTTGTCTGAAACTGCGTTCTTTCTGATTTGTGTCATAATAACGTTTCTGACTCAACTGTTTCTGTTCAACTCTTGAGGCCAAATTCGGTTGAACAAGACTCAATCGTGTTCTCAATCTCCTCTTCATCAAGAGTTCTGCTGGGATATGTCCAGTTGTAGTGTGCAGAATAGTTCTGTACTTCAGCAAGAAATTTGGCAAACATTGTTTCATGCTGAGTCCTGAACAACCCTGCAACACTTGCTTTTTGAGAGCTTCTTTCACTATTCTGACTGACCTTTCGGCTGCTCCGTTTGAAGCTGGATGATATGGTGGAACGAAAGTGTGTTTGATACCGTTCCATTTCATGATCTCTTGGAATAGAGCAGAATGGAACTGAGGGCCATTGTCAGAAACAAGCTCTTCAGGTAAACCATAACTCATCTACGGTACGTCCAGTCGTAGTATTTGAACCCATGTGTTTCACTTCAATCCACTTTGAGTGACTATCTACAAGTACCAGGAAATAATCATTTGCTTTCTCACAGAAGTCTACATGTACTCTCTGAAAAGTTCTACTTGGCCATGACCAGGGTTGTAGTGGAGTCTTGGGTGGTTTGTTTCTGCAATTTTGGCAAACACTGCATTTGCTGACAAGTGATTCAAGATCACTGTCCAATCCAGGCCAGTAAACAAAGCTTCTTGCAGTTGATTTCATACTGACGATCCCTGGATGTTCAATATGAAGTTCAGCCAGAATTCTATCTCTCAAAGAAGTAGGTACCACCACTCTGGTTCCCCACTTGATACAACCTTGCTCACAGGACAATTCAGTAAGATTGTTATAGAATGGTTTCAACTCTGTGTCCAGACACTGATCAGTCCATCCATTCAAGGTGTTTTCATACACTCTTTTTAGTACTGAGTCCTTTTGAGTCTCATTTGCAATCTCAGTTGCATTCACGGGAAAGTCTTTGTCAACTGCACCTGGCGTGAAAATCTCACCTTCACTCCCAACACATGAGTCTTCATGTGGCAACTTGGACAAGGCATCTGCGATTGCATTTTGCTTTGAAGTGCGATATTCAATCGTGCAGTCATATTGTGACAACAACACTGCCCAACGTTGCATTCTTGATGTGGCCATTACAGGGATGGCAGATTTGGGCCCCAATATTGCTAGGAGCGGTTTGTGATTGGTTATCACGGTAAACTTTCTGCCGATCAGGAACTGTTGGTATTTCTTGATTCCAAACCCTATGGCAAGTGCTTCCTTTTCAATTTGTGCGTAATTTCTTTCGCTCTTAGTGAGAGTTTGTGATGCGAATGCGATTGGTTTCTCTTGGCCGTCATCCGTTACATGGCTTATCACAGCTCCCACACCACAGCTAGAAGCATCACACGCTAACTTAAGCTCATGCTTTGTGTCATAGTGTACAAGTAGAGCATCACTAGAGAGACTTCTCTTACAAGCGTCGTAAGCTTCCTGTTGCGCTTTTGTCCACTTCCACTGGACATCCTTCTTGAGGAGCTCGTGCAATGGAGCTAACATGGTCGCTAACTCAGGTAAGAAACGTGCGTAGTACTGGACCATTCCAAGGAATGATCTTAGCTCAGACACATTCTGTGGCTTTGGAGCATTGAGGACAGCATCAACCTTTTCCTTAACTGGTTGCAAGCCATTTGCATCAACTTTCAGACCAAGGTACACAACCTCGGGCTGCACAAAAGCACATTTGCTCCTTTTCAATTTGACATTGTGGGAATTCAACCTTTGAAGCACTAAATCTAACACTTCTAGATTTTCTTCCTCGCTGCTTGTTGCGATCAGCACATCGTCTTGATTGCATAAGCAATTTGGAATTCCTTGCAAGATCTTATCCATCGTAGCCTGGAAGATTTTGGGGAGGACTTTACACCATACGGCAGCTTAGTGTATGAGTACAGTCCCTTGTGTGTGTTGATAGTGAGATACTGTTGACTCTCTTTGTCAACATTCAGCTAAGTGTAAACGTGCGACAGGTCAAGCTTGGAGAAAACCTTTGACCCAGAGACTGCTGCATACAAATCTTGTTCATCGTCAACTGCTTGGTACAATCAGGGTAGCTCATTCATTTTTGTCAGTTTTTACTAGCACTCCGTTCTCTCTCAGGTTCTCTAGCTCTTCCTCCACCTGACTTTTCAATGCATAGGGGACCGGCCTTGCCTTACAATAGACAGGCTTCGCGTTGGACTTGATGCGTATATGCGCATCATACCCAGTGATGCCCTCATAACTGTCTGAGAACATGCTTTTATATTTGTTCAGCATTATGTCGAGTCGCTTCTTTGAAGCATCTACACTGAAGATGTTTTTCCAGTCTAGTTTCAACTTTCTCAACCAGTCTTTGCCCATGAGGGTTGTCCTGTTGTTGTAGCTCGCTACAATAATAGGCAGCTTTACTGACTGGCCATTGTGCTGAACTGTATATTCCATTTGTCCACATGTCTCTAGGATTTCTCCGGAGTAGGTTTTTAACTCTACGGTACTCTTTGTAAGTGGTATTTGATTAAACTTACTCTCATATGTGTCCTTACTCATGATAGAGCAGTCCGCCACCGTGTCGATACACATATCAATATATTAGTCATTGATCAAAGGTTTTGTACAGAAGTCTTTCTCATGACTGCTAGCGTTGCCACTAGTGGCATAGATACTGTAGATGCCTATTCCTTCAACATCAGGTGTGTTCACTTCAATATTGTGAATTCCTCCTTTTTGTTGTCGCTGCTTTGCATTGCCATTAGAATGGTTCTTTCGATCTAGCTCTGCAAGCTGTTGAAATATGGCCTTGCTTCTGGCAGTGAAAACACTTCACATTTCTGTATTGGCAGGACTGTGGTGAGTGATTTCCATTGCAGCGATAACAATTCACTGAACTGCTATCACCGACAATCTCTTGTAAGGGGTGACGTGTGGCTCTGTGCTTAGCCTGAGTGCTAGTGCGGGGTTAGGCCTTGTTGCCTGTTCTGGTCTCCAGCCAGCCTGGTAACACTAGACACCTGTGAGTGGTTCGACCCACTCGCCCTTACGGTTCTGACACTGGACTTAGGTGCGAGAGCAATAATGCAGAGAAAACTCAGGTAGACCCGGTTGAATAGTGCGAAATGGAAAATCTTTATTGCATATTATTCAAGATTACGAGATACATGTCATAAGCACAGATTAATGACAGTACAATCTTACACACAGTTATGAAACTAATTTTAGGGAAACGAGGAGCGCACGACACATCGTAAAAGGGGACACACATTATAATTATCCTTAAAACTTAAACCCTCCCCTATCAATACCTGTCCTAATCTAGATTTGTAGGATCGAGACTCATGCTCACCACTCGTGATAACTCGGAGGATTCTAAATCGATGTTCGGATGCTTTCGCCACCGCACCTGACCACTCAAGGGTCAAGGGTCTCTGCGCCTCACTTGTTTACTCGTTTCTGCTCCGGCTAGTAGGCTGGACCGCCTGCGGCCATGAAGATCTGTGTTGGTTTTCAGAGTTCGGACACCCCTCAAAGAAGAGTCTTCCTGTGCCCTCACACCGGTTGCCTGTAAAATTCGAAGAATAGTCTTCTCGGGCCAGTTGTGGAGTAGCCGATAGAATTCGAAAATGGTCCTTATATTTTTAGGCGCGGTTGGGGCTTACTGACTGTGGCGACACGTGTAGTCTTCTTCTCATCTCATCTCATCTCATCTCATCTCCTCTCGGGCCTTCGGTTCCAACACCGTTTACCGACTCCTCGGGATGGTGCGCCCGCCTCCAGGCCTCACAGCCCAGTTCTCCACAGATCTTCACGGCAAGCCACGAGGTTGATCCTAGCGGATCAGAGTCTAGAGTCGTCAGGCAAGAGAGTAAGAGTTCAGCAGCCTTCCAGTGAGTCAAAGCAGCAAGAGAAAGATGGACGGTTGTACCTTACAGTTATAGTGCTGTAATTCCTCTTTTCCCGCCCAATCTTAATGTCTATCTTTTGTCAGGGTTTTGGCGCTCAAACTTCTTGTATGGGGTGATCTCAGTCTTTAATGGGTTTCGGTGACACTTGTAACTGTCTGAGTACCCGTTAATACTTCTCCCATTGTGGAACCGGCTAGTAGTCTCCCTGGAGGGGTTTTGGGGCTTCCAAATGCTTGCTGTGAGTACCCGCGAACGGCTCTCTCATCGTAGAGCCGTGGGGATTTTGCATATTAATGTCTTTGGATGGGTCCTTGATCGCTCAGTACAATAGCCCTTGTTTGCACCTGGGAGACCGATTTCAGTATTTATGTTTAAAATGCAAACCCATCATGTCTCGTCATTAACTCAAATGTGCTGAGTCCAGTTCGATCTTGCTGAAATGTTTATTGAAACGCCATCTTGTCTGCCTACTGAAAGTCTAGAACTTTCTGCCACGAGGCGTGGCGGCCATTTTACAGGCTGTTTGTGTCCGTTTTGAAACCTGACAGCATTCTGCTGAAATAAAGCTGTTTATACGAAACTTTATGTCTCCTTCTTATTTTTATAAAATCGCGATAATTTTGCGAATTCTACACTCTTGACTCAGTCTCACAGCTTTAGGTTCGGCGGTGGCTTTGTGACTGTAGACCTCAGCTGCACTAGTTGGATGGAGCTCCCTAGCATTCTTAGATGCCATCTCCATAGATAGGGAAATTTTGCATGCTATGTCAAACGTTAGGTTTGGAGTATTCAGTAATTTAGACTGTGTGCGCTCATCAACCAGTCCACACACAAACTTATCTCGCAACGTACGATCCAAAAATGTGTTGAAGTTACAATGCAAAGACAGGTTTTTAAGAGCTACAAAGTACTCACTGATGGTTTAACTTTGTTTTTGGTTTCTGGTACCAAACTTATAGCTCTCTGCTATTTCTAATGGCTTTGGGTCGAAATGGTCCTCGAGTTTCTCGACAATGTCTTCAAACGACACATCCTTCGCTTTCCCTGGCACAAGCAAATTTGTCAATGTTCCAGAGACATCTGGCCCGATCTCCGTTAGAAAAATTGCTTTTTTACGTTCACGAATTACTTTATTTTGAGCTTGAACAGTCTCATCTGCACCTTCGGTCTCAATAATGTTATTGGCCTTAAAAAACATCTCCATCCGTTCAATGTAAGAACTGAATGGTTCACGAGCTCGGTCATACATGCCGAGGCTTCTGATGAATCCCGTAGGCGCGGCCATGATTGTCCCGATCCCGTCGAACGGTGACTCAGCACGCTACCTGTGTACCTGTGAGAATTGACACCGCTGTTGCTCTGTATACATACACACGAAGGCGAAGCACAGAGGATTCTGCATCAGCATTAACAGTAAAACATAGCAAAAATTCAGTTTAGGTGTCACAAATTCACCTTAAACTTTTCCACTGTTGAACACTGTGTCCTTTCATGATCATTAAAAATAGCTTTGGGATCCCATCCTCGTCGCCAAAATGTAATATACTTGGGTAGAACAAATGAAGGACAGAGACAGCAGTTGCGAGTTCATGAGCTTGCTTTACTAGGCCAGAGCGAACTGAGCATGCTCAGACTAAACCATGTGACAAACCATGTGATAATACATGACATACGGGGCTTCCAGATGTGCTGCTAATATTAACTTAATGACATCTTTTAAACTTTTTCTGCAGATTTCCCAGACAACAGCCAGCCTGATTGACAGGCTGCGTGCCTGTTGGGCGGAAAAGCCCGTGGCACAAGGCTGCAGCCGGGGAGCACAGAGCAGGTAGGGAAGGAGGGAGAGATCATGGCTCGGGGTGTGAGGGGGGGTCTCGTGGCCCAGGGTGTGAGGGGGGGGTCTCGTGGCCCGGGGTGGGGGGAGATCATGGTCGTGGGGGAGAGATTGCGGGGAGCAGATTGGGGGAGCCAGCAGTCATGGAGCTGGAAACAGGTAAGCTAGTTGGGCCCGGGGGGAAACACTCCCGCTCCTCAAGCAGGGCTATAAAGGCACTATCTTTATGGAACCAGCCCATCTCGCCTCCTTTTACCAGCTGGGTTTGCCGAAGCCCAGGAAACCCGGCTGAAATGGGTTCAAAATAAAAAGCTTGTAAAAATGGAGGCACGCAGCCTCCTTAAAAGCGGTTACCGACCGACCCACCTCCTGAGAGCGGATTGGTCGCCTCACCCCTGTCACACCTCCACTAAATGCGGAAGTGGGAGGGTTCGAGGCGGATTGGGGTCAGGTTTGAAATTTTTCAAATAATTACTTCTCAGCCGAGCGAACAGCAACCATTCTTGCTGGTTAAAATTATCCCCAAAATAGCAACTGTGCCTGCACTCTAAAGCTAGACGTTATGTTCATCAGCAGTCCATTACATTGAAGGAAAGAGATCAGAGTGTGCAATGTGTTCAGAGTGTGCAGTGTGTTCAGTGTGTGCAGTGTGTTCAGTGTGTGCAATGTGTTCAGTGTGTGCAGTGTGTTCAGTGTGTGCAATGTGTTCAGTGTGTGCAATGTGTGCAGTGTGTGCAATGTGTTCAGTGTGTGCAGTGTGTTCAGTGTGTGCAATGTGTTCAGTGTGTGCAATGTGTGCAGTGTGTGCAATGTGTTCAGTGTGTTCAGTGTGTGCAGTGTGTTCAGTGTGTTCAGTGTGTTCAGTGTGTGCAATGTGTTCAGTGTGTGCAGTGTGTTCAGTGTGTGCAATGTGTTCAGTGTGTGCAATGTGTGCAGTGTGTGCAATGTGTTCAGTGTGTGCAATGTGTTCAGTGTGTGCAATGTGTTCAGTGTGTGCAGTGTGTTCAGTGTGTTCAGTGTGTGCAGTGTGTTCAGTGTGTTCAGTGTGTGCAATGTGTTCAGAGTGTGCAGTGTGTTCAGTGTGTGCAGTGTGTTCAGTGTGTGCAATGTGTTCAGTGTGTTCAGTGTGTGCAATGTGTTCAGAGTGTGCAGTGTGTTCAGTGTGTGCAATGTGTTCAGTGTGTGCAATGTGTTCAGTGTGTGCGATGTGTTCAGTGTGTGCAATGTGTTCAGTGTCTCCAATGTGTTCAGTGTGTGCAGTGTGTTCAGTGTGTGCAATGTGTTCAGTGTCTCCAATGTGTTCAGTGTGTGCAGTGTGTTCAGTCTGTGCGGTGGGTTCAGTGTGTGCGATGTGTTCAGTGTGTGCAATGTGTTCAGTGTGTTTAGTGTGTTCAGTGTGTGCAATGTGTTCAGTGTGTGCGATGTGTTCAGTGTGTGCAATGTGTTCAGTGTGTGCGATGTGTTCAGTGTGTGCAATGTGTTCAGTGTGTGCAATGTGTTCAGTGTGTGCAATGTGTTCAGTGTGTGCAACCTGTTCAGTGTGTGCAATGTGTTCAGTGTGTGCGATGTGTTCAGTGTGTGCGGTGGGTTCAGTGTGTGCAATGTGTTCAGTGTGTGCGATGTGTTCAGTGTGTGCAACCTGTTCAGTGTGTGCAGTGTGTTCAGTGTGTGCGGTGGGTTCAGTGTGTGCAACGTGTTCAGTGTGTGCAATGTGTTCAGTGTGTGCAACGTGTTCAGTGTGTGCGATGTGTTCAGTGTGTGCAGTGTGTTCAGTGTGTGCAACCTGTTCAGTGTGTGCAACGTGTTCAGTGTCTCCAATGTGTTCAGTGTGTGCAATGTGTTCAGTGTGTGCGATGTGTTCAGTGTGTGCAATGTGTTCAGTGTCTCCAATGTGTTCAGTGTGTTCAGTGTGTTCAGTGTGTGCAATGTGTTCAGTGTGTGCAGTGTGTTCAGTGTGTGCGATGTGTTCAGTGTGTGCAATGTGTTCAGTGTGTGCAGTGTGTACAATGTGTGCAATGTGTTCAGTGTGTTCACTGTGTTCAGTGTGTGCAATGTGTTCAGTGTCTCCAATGTGTTCAGTGTGTTCAGTGTGTTCAGTGTGTGCAATGTGTTCAGTGTGTGCAATGTGTTCAGTGTGTGCAATGTGTTCAGTGTGTTCAGTGTGTGCAATGTGTTCAGTGTGTTCAGTGTGTGCAATGTGTTCAGTGTGTGCAATGTGTTCAGTGTGTGCAATGTGTTCAGTGTGTTCAGTGTGTGCAATGTGTTCAGTGTGTTCAGTGTGTGCAATGTGTTCAGTGTGTGCAATGTGTTCAGTGTGTGCAATGTGTTCAGTGTGTTCAGTGTGTGCAATGTGTTCAGTGTGTTCAGTGTGTGCAATGTGTTCAGTGTGTGCAATGTGTTCAGTGTGTGCAGTGTGTTCAGTGTGTGCAATGTGTTCAGTGTGTGCAATGTGTTCAGTGTGTGCAATGTGTTCAGTGTGTGCAATGTGTTCAGTGTGTGCAATGTGTTCAGTGTGTGCAATGTGTTCAGTGTGTGCAGTGTGTTCAGTGTGTGCAATGTGTTCAGTGTGTTCACTGTGTTCAGTGTGTGCAATGTGTTCAGTGTGTGCAATGTGTTCAGTGTGTGCGATGTGTTCAGTGTGTTCACTGTGTTCAGTGTGTGCAATGTGTTCAGTGTGTGCAATGTGTTCAGTGTGTGCACTGTGTTCAGTGTGTGCAATGTGTTCAGTGTGTGCAATGTGTTCAGTGTGTGCAATGTGTTCAGTGTGTGCATGTGGTCAGTGTGTCAATGTGTTCAGGTGTGCAATGTGTTCAGTGTGTGCAATGTGTTCAGTGTGTGCAATGTGTTCAGTGTGTGCAATGTGTTCAGTGTGTGCAATGTGTTCAGTGTGTTCAGTGTGTGCAATGTGTTCAGTGTGTGCAATGTGTTCAGTGTGTGCAATGTGTTCAGTGTGTGCAGTGTGTTCAGTGTGTTCAGTGTGTTCAGTGTGTGCAATGTGTTCAGTGTGTGCAATGTGTCAGTGTGTGCAATGTGTTCAGTGTGTTCATGTGTTCAGTGTGTTCAATGTGTTCAGTGTGTGCAATGTGTGCAGTGTGTGCAATTGTGTTCAGTGTGTGCACTGTGTTCAGTGTGTGCAATGTGTTCAGTGTGTGCAATGTGTTCAGTGTGTGCAAGTGTGTTCAGTGTGTGCAATGTGTTCAGTGTGTGCAATGTGTTCAGTGTGTGCAGTGTGTTCAGTGTGTGCGATGTGTTCAGTGTGTGCGATGTGTTCAGTGTGTGCAGTGTGTTCAGTGTGTGCGATGTGTTCAGTGTGTGCAATGTGTTCAGTGTGTGCGATGTGTTCAGTGTGTGCAACCTGTTCAGTGTGTGCAGTGTATTCAGTGTGTGCGGTGGGTTCAGTGTGTGCAGTGTGTTCAGTGTGTGCTATGTGTTCAGTGTGTGCAACCTGTTCAGTGTGTGCAGTGTGTTCAGTGTGTGCAATGTGTTCAGTGTGTGCAGTGTGTTCAGTGTGTGCGGTGGGTTCAGTGTGTCCAATGTGTTCAGTGTGTGCAATGTGTTCAGTGTGTGCAGTGTGTTCAGTGTGTGCGATGTGTTCAGTGTGTGCAATGTGTTCAGTGTGTGCGATGTGTTCAGTGTGTGCAACCTGTTCAGTGTGTGCAATGTGTTCAGTGTGTGCGGTGGGTTCAGTGTGTCCAATGTGTTCAGTGTGTGCAATGTGTTCAGTGTGTGCAATGTGTTCAGTGTGTCCAATGTGTTCAGTGTGTGCAACATGTTCAGTGTGTGCAATGTGTTCAGTGTGTGCAACGTGTTCAGTGTGTGCAACGTGTTCAGTGTGTGCAACGTGTTCAGTGTGTGCAATGTGTTCAGTGTGTGCAACGTGTTCAGTGTGTGCAATGTGTTCAGTGTGTGCAACGTGTTCAGTGTGTGCAATGTGTTCAGTGTGTGCAACGTGTTCAGTGTGTGCGATGTGTTCAGTGTGTGCAGTGTGTTCAGTGTGTGCGATGTGTTCAGTGTGTGCAACGTGTTCAGTGTGTGCAGTGTGTTCAGTGTGTCCAATGTGTTCAGTGTGTGCAACATGTTCAGTGTGTGCAATGTGTTCAGTGTGTGCAACGTGTTCAGTGTGTGCAACGTGTTCAGTGTGTCCAATGTGTTCAGTGTGTGCAACGTGTTCAGTGTGTACAACGTGTTCAGTGTGTTCAATGTGTTCAGTATGTTCAGTGTGTGCAGTGTATGCAACGTGTTCAGTGTGTGCAGTGTGTTCAGTGTGTTCAGTGTGTGCAATGTGTTCAGTGTGTTCAGTGTGTGCAATGTGTTCAGTGTGTGCGGTGGGTTCAGTGTGTGCGGTGTGTTCAGTGTGTGCGATGTGTTCAGTGTGTGCAATGGGTTCAGTGTGTGCAATGTGTTTAGTGTGTGCGGTGGGTTGAGTGTGTGCAATGTGTTCAGTGTGTGCAATGTGTTCAGTGTGTGCAATCTGTTCAGTGTGTGCAATGGGTTCAGTGTGTGCAGTGGGTTCAGTGTGTGCAATGTGTTCAGTGTGTGCAATGTGTTCAGTGTGTGCAGTGTGTTCAGTGTGTGCAATGTGTTCAGTGTGTGCAATGGGTTCAGTGTGTGCAATGTGTTCAGTGTTTGCAATGTGTTCAGTGTGTGCAATGTGTTCAGTGTGTTTAATGGGTTCAGTGTGTGCAGTGGGTTCAGTGTGTGCAATGGGTTCAGTGTGTGCAGTGGGTTCAGTGTGTGCAGTGGGTTCAGTGTGTGCATTGGGTTATCTACAAGTACCACTGGTGAGCTGGCCCAGTGACACTGAGATCTGATGTTGATAATCTTGTCTCCGGATATGGAAATGATGAGGCTGGATTATTGGATTGGCATCAACTGGCAAATTACTCCAATTGGGAGTTCTGAGGGTTTAATTTTCACCTTCCTCGCCTGGGCAGTAATCGGGATCTCCCGCCTTCTTCTAGAAACCCCAGAATTTTTATTCTGTTGATTACAATGGGATGTACAACCAGGTGGGTTTTACAATGGGCGGATGTTTCTTTCAGGGAGATTATCAGCCAGGAGGTGAAGGTAAAAATGTCCTCCTGAGAGAATTTGTTGAACTCTTGTGTTCATTAAGATGAGGGATCAGCACCAGGGAATGGAATGGTTTCCACTCAAGCGCTCCCAGGTCAGGGAGCAGATTTAATAGTAACTCTCTCGCCTTTTCTCAATATTTTTTCTTTAGATTACGGACGAGTTATATTTCCCTGAATCTACAGGAAGTTCGCTGGGTATGTGATGATAGGTTTCCACCATCTTTTCTCATTCTCAGGTCTTATGTTTTGAAACTGCTGGACAGAGGCAACCTCGGAGCAACTGCTTTCTACAGAATGTCCTAACCAGAGACTTGACGAATGGGGATTGCCACCCAGAGACCCCTATCCTCCCCCACCCCCATAGATCTCACTGGAGACACGATTTTACATGAAGATTCTCTTACTTTACTTCAGTGGCATTGAATCCGAGGGACAGGTCTCACGCAGTATGACTCTGAAAGAAAGAACGTGCCTTTATATAGCGCCTTTCACAGCCTCAGGACATCCCAAAGCCCTTCACAGCCAATGAAGTGTAGTCACTGTTATAATGATGGGAAATGGCAACCAATCTGCGCACAGCAAGGTGCCACAAACAGCATTGAGATAAGTGACCAGATAACCTGTTTTTCGTGATGTGGGTTGAGGGATAAATGTTAACCAGACACCCCAACTCTTCTTTGAAATACTGCCATGGGATCTTTTATGTCCACCTCAGAGGACGGATGGAGCCTCGGTTTAACATCTCATCTGAAAGACGGCACCTCCGACAGTGCAGCACTCCCCCAGTACTGCACTGGAGTGTCAGCCTAGATTATATACCTCTGGAGTGGGGCTTGAACCCACAAACTGAGAGGCAAGAGTACTACTTCTGAGCCAAGGCTGACACCTTGAAAGCAACAGCTGACTGAGAGGCAACAGCATGTGCATAGATATCCTCGACAACATTTCGGATTATGTGGCAATTCAGGTGCGTAGAGCTCCCACTTAGCTGTTTTGACGTCAGGCCTTGGAGGTATTTAACTGGGATTTCAGCTCTTTGCATCACCGTTTGTTTTCTTTTTGGAAAAAAATGTAAGTGCTAATCACCTCGTGAGGTGGAAGGTATCAGATGTGGCCTGTCGCACGGCACAGTCATTGCTGAGCCCTTGGGACCTGTCAGTATATTAACTGTGAATGCAATCATATGCAAAATGTGTAAAATTCTTTGTACCAACATATAAAATAAAAGTTTAAACACAGAGACCTCTATTTTTCTCTGCTTACTATACATAGAAGCCAATAATCGGTGTAAAGTTTTTGCGCAGGTTGGCCTGAATGAGGTCAGTGACCATTTTGTCAATTTTCCCTCCGGCGGAAGCCATTTTGATTTGCTGCTCATGGGAAGAATGGATGAAAACATTTGTGCTCATGATTCTAATTCTTCTGAACCATCCAAGAAGAGCCCCATATTGCGCCTCAGTCTCCCGCTCCCCTTTTTGATTCCTGGCCCACACAGATCTAAAGAGACAGCCCGGTGACCTTTTCTCTTTCTCTGATTGGCTGAGCCTGAGCTGAGCTGACCTTCTGGTGGTTGCTATTGATTGGGCATCTAAGGAATGGATGGCAACTGGATTGTGCATTGGGATTCGAGGCTTGGATTAGTGTTGGTTCTCTGTGGAACCAACTGTAATAAAATTGGTGCTTTACACCCTAGACCAGAAGCAGCAGCGCTTTGGGATTAAAGAGTTTGTGTATTGCAACAATTTTAGGCTTTAATAGCATTTGCCTTTGAATGCGGCAGCTGGTGGTTTTGGCAGTTCCACCCCTGATTTACATCAAACTAGTATTGAAAACCCATTTCGAATCGCCTGTGAATCCATTCTACACTATGCCAGTACACATGGTATTAACAGGTCAGTTAGTTGGATACCTCTCTGCACCTGCCTCGGTGCGTGAACTGTGTCAGGGCAGCTCTCATTTTAAACCCAGGGGACTTGGAGGTGCGGGGGAGTGGGGTAGAGGGCCGGGGAGGGGGACAGAGGGAAAGAGAGTCTCAGTTTGGTACCCTGACCTTAACTAGTGCACCCTTGAGTGATTTGAGAATATAAATATGGTTACTTAGTAATCAGGGGGTAACCCCTAGTCACCAGTCTTGTTTATTTATGTCAACACTTGTGAAACATCACAAAGTGCTTATGCAAAGTCGTCTGCAGTTTCAGTGGTGTCCGTAATTGGTGGCTGTTTGATCATTTCCTACATTACAACAGTGACTGCTCTTCAAAAGAACTTGACAGTAAAGTGCTGTGGGACAGCCTGAGATCATGAAAGGCCCTATATAAATGCAAGTCTTTCTTTCATTTGGAAATTGCTGGGAAGGGGAGGGAATCAAGTGCCATCTGTAGACTGTACATTTCATCTACACCCTGCTCCACAATTGAAAGCGGTTACTGATTACCACTGGGATCGGGGAGCTAGCCTGCATTGGGTTAGCTAATCTCACCCGGCGGGGTGCAGGGAAAGACCCGCCGCGATTGGATTGCTCCTGATTGCTGTCCCCTGTCCCTTTTGCTGAAAGTCTGCGTGCCGTCTACGCGGGATGAGGCACTGCTAGGCCACCGTCATCCAAGGAGCTGCTCCCAGCACGAGTCATCGCATCCAGGTCAAAGTTTAAAAAGAACATTTTCAAGCCGCCCTTTTTTCTTGATTAATATTTGTGTGTGATTCACTACAATTAATAAGACTATGAGGTCAGTGATAGAGGAAAGGTAAGAAGTGTAGGACTGTTGGTGAATGGGGAAGTTACTAGAATCGCTCATGAATTATTTGATCGCGTAGAGCCTGGGCAGAAAGGGACTGTCTATGTTGCAGCCTCCCTTCCTCTTCCTCTTCCTCCACTTCCTGTTGCACTTCCTCTTTCTCCACTTCCTGTTGCACTTCCTCTTCCTCCACTTCGTCCTCCTCCTTCCTCGTGCTCCTGCTCCAGCTGTACATTGATGGAGTGAAATCCCTTTTGGTTCATGAGAATGGCCAAGTTCATATGAGGTACATGAAAGGCAATGTACGTGCAGTTAATGGCACCCTGTACCATGGGGGAGCCTGCAATCCATGCAAACCCTTGAGCTCGCACCGCCTGCTTGTCTTAGGCAAGAAGGAATGAGATGAAAGTATTTCTCTGTGTACAGAGAGCCTCAGTGACCTCCATTATGCAGCAGTGTACTGCAAACTGCGAGATGTTGATCATATCTCCAGCAGCAGCCTGGAAGGAACCAGGCGCATAAAAGTTAAGAGCCACAGTCACCTTGACAGCCCCAGGCAATATTGTCCTCGCGCTGCTTTGAGGTTGCATTGGTCCTTGCTGATGTTGAGGTTAGAGAATTGCTTCCTAAAGACTCTCGGCAGATATGGCCTCCTGCTAAGAGCCCTTCTCCCCCTCCCTCCTCCTCCCTCTTCTCGTAGCTTGTCCTGCTCTGCGCGGTCTCTATTCATTTTCCCAGTCATGCTCAAGTCCCAGAGGAAGCCCTATGTCCAGAACCCATGTCTAGAACCAATTTGTTTCTGCACAAGATTTTAAATGACCATAAAACTGCTTCAACGCCAGCCAGACCACTCCCTGTAGAGTATTCAAACTTTAGCCAAGTATCGTAAAGCTCCAAAAACAAATACAATTGCACCAGCAGCCAGCAGAAATAATCTAGCAACTAGCGTGTAAGTAGTTTATGGTCCCTTTAAATATCGTTGGTGGGGGGTCCTTCATTCCGTTTAACATCCTGTTCAGATGTGTGAGGTTAAGACAGGGCATAGGCTGGAGTGTGGAGTTCGAAAATGGCAGTGCTGGCGTCAAATCAGCGTTGAACACTGATTGACACCATCTTCTCGCTGCTCTATATGCTGCCGCCGATTGTTAGGTGCGCGCACACAAACCCCTTTGCCAAGATGGCGTCCATCTTGTCGGAAGTGTGCGTACACATCTTGGACCCCATTCTCAATTCTTATGTGGCCGCATAAGTGCCTAAAAATTGGCGCTGCACGACCCAATTTAACCGCCTTTGCATTTTCAATCGTATTTATATCTGCTGCTGTGCTGGTAAAAAATTGTCAGCTATAAAGTCCGTTCCTTTAAGTCACCTGCATATCCACACTGAAGGGTGCCATTTGACCTCAGCACGCTATACTCAGCTCTTTCCACCCACACAACATTTGATGCCAAACCACATAAGGAGATATTAGGACAGGTGAACAAAATCTTGGTCAAAGAGCTAGGTTTGAAGGAGCAACTTAAAGGAGGATAGAGAGGTCGAGAAGCGTGGATGTTTAGGGAGGGAATTCCAGAGCTTAGGGCTTAGGCAGCTGAAGGCACGGCCGCCAATGGTGGGGCGATGAAAATAGGGGATGCTCAAGAGGCCAGAATTGGTGGAGCGCAGATATCTTGGGAGGTTACAGAGATAAGGAGGGGCAAGGCCATGGGGGCATTTGAACACAAGGATTGGAATTTTAAAATCGGGGCGTTGTCGGACCGATGGCCAATGTAGGTCAGCGAGCACAGGGGTAATAGGTGAACGGGACTCGGTGCGAGTTAGGATACGAGCAGCAGAGATTTGGACAGTTCCCTGGGTGCTTTGCCCTGCAGTGCCTCTTGCCCCCACTTCCACCCAGTTCATGGTGCTGACTGTTCTGTGCCTGCAATATTTTCCTTCTTTCCCCCTCTCATCTCTTGAAGGCACTGATTCTTGCCCGTGGGAGTAGGGCCAGCATGCTTACGGGTAGGCCAGCAGCTCTCTGCCAACCGAGCACCTGGGGCCCGATCTTCATGTATGAAGCTGGAAATTGAGGCTGACTCCAATCATGTCCACGCTCAACACATCTGCACGTGCATTTGCACTGGAAGTTGAGGTGATGCCTATTTCCACCTCTGTAACATCGCCTTTCTCCGCCCTTGTCTCAGCTCATCCGCTGCTGAAACCCTCATCCTTGCCTTTGTTACCTCTGGACTTGACTATTCCAACGCACTTATGGCCGGCCTCCCACATTCCACCCTACGTATACTTGAGGTCATCCAAAACTCGGCTGCCCGTGTCCTAACTCGCACCAAATCCCGTTCGCCCATCACCCCTGTGCTCACTGACCTATATTGGCTCCCGGCTAAGCAGCGCCTCAATTTCAAAATTCTCATCCTTGTTTTCAAATCCCTCCATGGCCTTGCCCCTTCCTATCTCTGCGATCTCCTTCAGCCCCACAACCCCCCGAGATAACTGCACTCCTTTAATTCTGCCCTATTGAGCATCTCTGATTATAATCGCTCAACCATTGGTGGCCGTGCCTTCTGTTGCCTAGGCCCTAAGCTCTGGAATTCCCTGCCTAAACCTCTCCGCCTCACTACCTCTCTTTCCTCTTTTAAGACGCTCCTTAAAACCTACCTCTTTGACCAAGCTTTTGGTCACCTGCCCTAATTTATCCTTATGTGGCTCGGTGTCAAATTTTTTGTCTTTTAATACTCCTGTGAAGCGCCTTGGGACGTTTTACTACGTTAAAGGCGCTATATAAATACAAATTGTTGTTGTTGTTGTGGGGGGAACACCTGACTCTAAGGACAAAATGCGGGCCTTTCCTGGTCTGTTTGCCTCAGTACCGCACCAGATACCAGGTGGTACATTAATTTAGTGAGTCCTCCTCAAGGAGGAGCTGGGCCTTTTTTTCTGAATAAAACATTTGCCATCATTGATCGAAAACCCTGAAAGTTTGCGAGAGGCTTTAAGCGCGGAATGAACAAGTCTGGCCAGGTAGTACTTTTCTCTTCCTAACTACTCATGATCCAAAGCAGGTCTCCAGGCAGCTTCCCATTAATATATTAAATAACTTACCTAACTCCTGCCACCTGATCTTTAACTTTTAAAGTATGACCCAAGCACTGGTATTTAACTTTTCAAAACTTTAATGGCAGGCCCTTCCATTTAAGAGAGGTACTTAACCTGTGTAAATGGCCTAAGTGCTGGCGATTAACTTTTCAAAATCTTACTGAGAATGCTGGCTCCAGGCTGAGCCAAGATGTGTAACTGTGCGGAGGATAAGGCTGTACAGACCTCTGGGCATGAAGGTCCTTTTAAACCCTTCATGATCGGACCTAAATAAAGGTCCTGAAATTCCATGGGCAGCAAGCCCAGTGGTTGCGGGGGATACATAGACATATATAGATGTGGGATATTGCAAGGCCTGTATAGACAGCCAGACAAGTGGCGATGTTTCCACTAGCGGGGGAGTCCGAAACAAGAGGCCAGAAATATAACATTGTCGCTAATAAATCCAATAGGGAATTCAGGAGAAACTTCTTTACCCAGAGTGGTGAGAATGTGGAACTCGCTACCACAGGGAGTAGATGAGAGGAATACTACAGATACAACAACAACAACTTGTATTTATATAGTGCCTTTAACGTAATAAAATGTCCCAAGGCGCTTCACAGGAGTATTAAAAGACAAAAGATTTGACACCGATCCACATAAGAATAAATTAGGGCAGGTGACCAAAAGCTTGGTCAAAGAGGTAGGTTTTAAGGAGCGTCTTAAAGGAGGAAAGAGAGGTAGCGAGGCGGAGAGGTTTAGGGAGGGAATTCCAGAGCTTAGGGCCCAGGCAACAGAAGGCACGGCCACCAAAGGTTGAGCGATTATAATCAGTGATGCTCAAGAGGGCAGAATTAGAGGAGCGCAGATATCTCGGGGCGGGGAGGGGGGTTGTGGGGCTGAAGGAGATTACAGAGATAGGGAACGGCGAGGCCATGGAGGGATTTGAAAACAAAGACGGAAATTTTGAAATCGAGACGCTACTTAACCGGGAGCCAATGTAGGTCAGCGAGCACAGGGGTGATGGGCGAACAGGACTTGGTGCGAGTTAGGATATGGGCAGCCAAGTTTTGGATGACCTAAAGTTTATGTAGGGTTTAATGTGGAAGGCCAGCCAGGAGTGCATTGGAATAGTCAAGTCTAGAGGTAACAAGGGTAGCAAGATGCCTTTAAGGGGAAGCTCGATAAACACATGAAGGTGAAAGGAATAGAAGGATATGCTGCTAGGCTCAGATGATGTCGGGTGGCGGAGGCTCGTGTGGAGCGCGTACACTAGCACAGACCAGTTGGCCCGAATGGCCTGTTTCTGTGCTGCACAGTCTGTGTAATTCTGCCACGTCAGTGTGGAGGAGCACCATCTGTTCAGGAGCCCACGCTGGAGGAGTGAAGGAACGATACCTTTGGGTATAGGGGAGTCATGTACAGGCCTGCAGGCATCGGGAGGTTAGCCCGTGGGACGAGGCCCAGCTTGCTCACTGGTCCGCCAGGGCCTTCTGTATTCTTAGCAGCCGCCCGATTGAAGTTGAGGAGACATCTGCTCTCATGGTGTCACCTTGTTTTCATGCCCTTAATGCGCAAGAAAATAAAAACAACCTGGCACAGACAGGTGGAGTCTGATTTGTTGCAGAGCTCAGCTGAAGATTTCCTTTGAGTTCACGACCAAAGCCCACAGCTTTACTCTCATTGAGTCGGTACCTTCTATTAGTTTAGAAATGCAACACCCTCTCCTGGGTAAGGGGCTGGGGGAACACTTGAGACTTTAAAGCTTTTCCAAAACATGGTTAGAATAAAAAACATCGTTGGAACTCTATTACCTTGGGCCTTGTGCCGGGTCCCTGAAATAGCTGTGTGCAGCGTCTGTTTGGCACTGATTTTTTTTTTTTACACACAAGTTGATCCTATTAAAGTGTGGAATAATAACAGTTAGTTAAGTCGTTCGGTATTTCAGTTAAATGAGAACTGCGTTTCGTGGACTTGCGGTTTGTGGCTGGGGTTTTCCTGCCTCTGTGTTCGCTGGCCCATGTCTATCCTACTCATTAAAATGAATGGGGAGCAGGGGGTAAATGGCAGACTGGTGAGTAAAACAATCGGAAAGCCCCCTAAATCTAGATGTTGGCCACGGTTCAGTGCGTAGAACTCTTTGCCTTTGAGTCAGAAGGTTGTGAGTTCAAGCCCCCACTCCCAAGACGGGAGTATAAAGTCTAGGCTGACACTTCAGCGCAACAGTGAAGGAGTTGCCGTCTTTCAGATGAGACGTTAAACCCTCTCGGATGGATGTAAAATATTCCACGGCACTATTTGAAGAAGAGCAGTGGAGTTCTCCCTGCTGCCTCAACCAACATCATTAAAACAGATTATCTGGTCATTTATCTCATTGCTGTTTGTGGGAGCTTGCTGTGCACAAAATTGGCTGCTGCATTTCCTCTTCAAAAGTAAAGTAATTGGCTGTAAAATGCTTGGGGACATCCTGAGGTCATGGAAGACATCATATAAATTCAAGTTTTTGGGGGTGAAATGGGGTTTGGGGCGATAACTTCTAAAAGTTTGGAAAATTAGCGGCAGGCGCTATGTTGTTCTAACTTTTAGAAAATTCGGTTTTCTCGCTCCAAGAGGGAGGTGGAGCGTTAAATCAAGGGCTCCACTTTCCTCTTGGAGCACCATCAGCAGCAGGCGGGGCGGTGAGTTCAGCAGCGCCGCCACGTTCAAAGGCTCCTTCCCTCCCTTAAAGGGAAGGGCCATCGCTGCAGGTTCTGCAATAGAAAAAGTACCTACCTGGAGCACCAAGGCAGCCGCAATCCAACGTGATCAGCCCGGCACTCAAGACGAGTTCGCACGCGAAAAAAATCAGTTCAAAAAAGGTACTTTTTTTTTACTTACCTCGGCCACCTCGCCTGTAAGCATCACCCCCGAAGCGGCTGGTCACCCGAAGCTGCCGTTGTTTTCGCTCGGTTATGCTTCAGGGGGCAGAAATGATTTTCGGGTCCGGGGCGCTACCGGGGGGATGCGCGGCCGGATGACGTCACGATCTCTGGCCGCAGGCAGGCGTGGCGATAGGGGTTACTGCCGCCGCAAACCGGCAGGTGAATTTTGCGGTCGGCGGTAAGACCTTAGCACCCTGTTATCGCCCCCTGGAGGCAATGACGGGAGGCGCTAAGGCACCGGATTTCTAGCCCTTTCTTTCTAAACGGGGTCAGACTCAGTGGACAGCTCACCTAGCTGGAGAAAGAAACCATCCGCAGAAAATGTAATCGTTCAGAGTCGGCCTAACCTTTAACTCTCTGATAGGCGCTGGCACTGAGTTAACCCATGGCGGGTTACCTGCTTGCGTGTGCTTGATATATTTTCTCGTCAGCTGTTTCGTCTTTCCTGCGCCAACCTGAAAAAACCGTCAATAACTTGCCCTCACTACTCTAATCATCTGACCTGGTCAAGCGTCAATGATCCGTCTCCACATTGGCTGTAAAGTGCAACCGATTTTCCTGCCCCTTCCTTCTGCTGGGGCATTGGTTCCTTTACCGCTGCAAGCCATCTGAGTATGGAGGACGTCAGGGCCTCGTTCTTACCCGAAATACACACTTCCAGCAGGGGACGCTGGAGAGTGATCCGGAGCCGGAACCATGGCCGATTTTCCGTGCGCTATTCCAAAGGCACTGAAACCCATTGTATTGACTCTACCCCAACGAACACCTACAAACATACAAACAATGACGGACAGGTAAAGACCCTTTGGTCCATCCAGCCTGTCCCACACAATTGTGATACCTTGGGCTGGATTTTGAAGCTGGGGTCGGGTTGGGGTCGGGAATCACACATTCTGGCTTGTGAACCCGCCTCCAACGAGATGTGGCCAACCCACTGTATTTTCCCTTGATTGACCTTGTTGAACCCACCCAGTGGGCTCAGCAGGCCAATTAAGGGCCACCCGGCAACAGGTGACGTCACAGATTGACATTTCATCTGTCAAGAGCTTTTGACAGATGAAATATCAGCGTTTGACAGCTCTGTGAAGCTGTCAAACACTGACAATATGATTTCTAACTTCAGTCCTTCCTCTCAGGCTGAGTTAGAAATCATTCCACCACAGAAAACAGAAGTCTGCAGTTTTTGACAGAACCACGGCTTTCCTGCTTTCTGTGCCAGTGAGATTTCTGACTCCCGAGAACTGAAGGGCTGACACCTGCAGGAGGAAGTTAAGGTAAGTAAAACTTTTTCCAACACTTAGCACTTACCTTACACACTTACCTCTGCACACATGCACTCATCACTCACCTGCCCACCGGACATATCGACCCCTCCAACCCCTGCAGACCCACGGCCCGCCCCGATAACTTGGCGTGGTTGCCACCTGTCGGGAAGCCCACACTTTTCTTTTTAAAATAGGGATTATGCAAAAAAACTGCCTGTTAACTACCTGTTAACAGGCAGTTAATTGTCACTAATCCCTTCCCGCCTCGGGGAGTCGGGTCTCAGACCAGGTCGGGTACCCGCAGCCAGAGAAACTGGCATGGAGGCGGGTTGGAGGCGGGATGGGGTCGGGACCCCCGAATCTGCAACTTTAACCCCCACCCCCCACCCCCGCCTCCAAACCCGACTCCACGGGGCATTGAAAATCCAGCCCCTTGTGTTTTTTTTCATTTGTTTACGGGATCAGGGCGTCGCTGGCAATGCCAGCATTTATTGCCCATCCCTAGTTGCCCTTGAGAAGGTGGTGGTGAGCTGCCTTCTTGAACCGCTGCAGTCCGTGTGGTGAAGGTACTCCCACAGTGCTGTTAGGTTGGGAGTTCCAGAATTTTGATCCAGCGATGATGAAGGATCGGCGATATATTTCCACGTCAGGATGGTGTGTGACTTGGAGGGGAACTTGGAGGTGGTGGTGTTCCCATGCGCCTGCTGCCCTTGTCCTTCTAGGTGGAAGAGGTCGCGGGTTTGGGAGGTGCTGCCGAAGAAGCTTTGGCGAGTTGCTGCAGTGCATCTTGTAGATGGTACACACTGCAGCCACGGTGCGCCGGTGGTGGAGGGAGTGAATGTTTAAGGTGGTGGATGGGGTGCCAATCAAGCGGGCTGCTTTGTCCTGGATGGTGTCGAGCTTCTTGAGTGTTGTTGGAGCTGCACTCATCCAGGCAAGTGGAGAGTATTCCATCACACTCTTGACTTGTGCCTTGTAGATGCTGGAAAGGCTTTGGGGAGTCAGGAGGTGAGACACTCGCCGCAGAATACCCAGCCTCTGACCTGCTCTTGTTGCCACAGTATTTATGTGGCTGGTCCAGTTAAGTTTCTGGTTAATGGTGACCCCCAGGATGTTGATAGTGGGGGATCACAATATACACTCTCCACCCCACCCGAAACCATCTGATTGCCTGGGAGAGGTGAAAAACCAGATAAAAACCCAGGCCAATTTGGGGAAAAAAATCTGGGAAATCTCTTTCCGACCCATCTCAGTGATCGAAACTAGTCCAGGAGATCCCTCTGGCCCTGAATTCCCTGAAGTACCTACCTTTTGAAAGTGATGATGTACACTCCAGCCATACACAAGTCCAGCTCTCGCTTGAAGGAATTCAACGAATCGGTGTCCACCACACGAGACGGCAGCCTGTTCCAGTGGACCACAATGCTCTGGGAAAAGAACCACCACCTGACTTCTAACCTAGTTGACATCAGCCAACTCCTCACAACACGGGCAATCAAACCCGGCTTTTTCCTGATCTATGCGGCTCAGAGATGGTCATTTTATCTCCAACTCTTCGAGGAAGCATTAGAGATTGAGTTTGAGTGATATGGGTCCCAGCTAAGAAATATACAATGGGTGGTGCGTGTGGGGAGCGTAAGCGGGGGTGGGGCGGGGGGGGGGCGCGGGGGGAGAGGGTGAGTAAGTCAACTCACTATTTAAAAGGAAAGTAAGTAAGAAGTAATGTAAAATAAAAAGTAGAACACAGAATATAGATAGTAGAAACAGTAAAATAAAGATTAAGGAAAGATAAGAGGAGTCAAGCAAAGCAAAGTAGCCATTTTATTTTTTTTATAGGTATTTTAGACATGAATGCTTTATTACGATCTAGGGTTGCCAACTCTTGTTGGACATATTCCTGGAGGTTTCATCATATGACCTCCCACCTCAAGCTGCCCCGCTCCACCCGGTCAAACAGTTTCTTTCCCCAGCTCCAATATTTTTATAACTTATCAATGAAAGTGTTCAAAGAAAATGAGAAAAATGCAGCTATGATTCTTCTCTTGGATTTGGGAACAAACACAAAAAAACCCACAAAAAAACCCAACTGCAGACAGCAGGATTTGACACGTTGGACCCCCTGTGACACATCTCATTGTCTTGGCTGTGCTCTTGGTGTGTCTTTGATGTAAGGACACCTTCCCTGAAAGATTGTATCTCTGCAGTTTCTGTGTTTATATACTGTGAAATATTGTAGATTCACTCATTGTAACTTTACCTGAGGAAGGGGCGACAGCTCCGAAAGCTTGTAATTTTAAATAAATCTGTTGGACTATAACCTGGTGTTGTGCGACTTCTCATTTTTGTCCACCCCAGTCCAACGCCGGCATCTCCGCATCATGGATTTGTTGTAGCAGTGTCCAGAATACTAATGTTTAATTCCTGGAACTTCGAGGACATTGCTGGTGGGTTGGCAACCCTGTTATCACACTGCTGTTGTTGTTGTTGATAAAATGACTCTTGACCTCCCAGCAGCAGTGTTGTTGTTGCAATAATGTGTGTGACCTGTAATCTTCAAAATAGGCTCGCCCTGGAGTGCTGAATTTCCTGGCAATGCTGTCAGTGCAAGAGTTAGAAATATCCAGGAGTGAAGCTGAATTCAATTAATTCTGGGTTGAAATAGTTGACTTCAATTCACACTGGCACCTTACTGTGTACTTCAGTGACAGGAATATCAAGGAATTGAATCCGCACACACACCGTGCAGGTGTCACTTTCCCTGGGCTGAATCGATTGTTTAAAGTTCAAGGGTGCATTTACACTACAGGCTAAACCTAAGGGTACGGTAGCATAGTGGTTATGTTACTGGACTAGTAATCCAATAGCCCGTAAGTTCAAATCCCACCACGACAGCTGGGGGATTTAAATACAGTTAATTTTAAAAAAATCTGGAATTAAAAAGCTAGCATCAGTAATGGTGACCATGAAACTACCAGATTGTTGTAAAAACCCATTTGGTTCACTAACGTCCTTTAGGGAAGGTAATCTGCTGTCTGGCCTATATGTGACTCCAGACCCACAGCAATGTGGTTGACTCTTAACTATCACTGACTCTTAACAAGCCACTCAGTTGTAACAAACCACTATGATCAAAGTCAGCACTGTGTGAGTAACTTCACCACAAAGACTGCAGCGGTTCAAGAAGGTGGCTCACCACCACCTTCTCAAGGGCAATTAGGAATGGGCAATAAATGCTGGCCTTGCCAGTGACACCCACATCCTGTAAATGAATAAATTAAAAGAAGTGTGGAATTAAGGCCTGATCTGACTCCAGAGCAAAGTGGGGAGAGACTTCTCCCTGCTCTGGGGGGTCTCATTCCTCTTCAGTCTTCACTACAGCATCAGGCCAGGCTCCTGCATCTGGAAACGGGGCCAGAAATTCACCCTCAGGTTGAAAGGCCTGTGCTACTGTTTGAAAGCGGCTTCTCTGACTCTTAGAGTGTTCCATGAGTGAGCTCAGTGCAGCCTTGCGTCTCTGTCAGGTTCTAATATATAAACCATCTAGACTCTATCCTTTTATTAAGGTTACAGTGAATGATCCAGCAGGTTGTGTGCTAGAGTAAAGGACACAGAGTTAATTAAAGCCCAAGATGAAAGCCAAGTGCCTTAATTAACTGGAGGTCCTTTGCTGCAGCTCAGAAGCTGCTGCGCCATTCTCTACAGCGATTAGCTTCCAGATGAAATAGTTTACGTTTACTTTAGGTGAATGTTACTGGTCTTTCTAGCCTGTCTTTTAAGAATTTTGAGCTTGCAGTTTGAAAGCAATTTTGTTTAATGCTGTGTCTTTTCTGAGATCAAAGAATGCTACAGTACCGCAATAGGCCATTTGCCTCAGCAAGTTTGTGCCAATGTTATTGTCCACATGAGCCACCTAGACTGACCCCACTCTTCTCCTTGCTCCTCATACCCTTTAATATTCCTCTTTTTCAACCAACAATCTAATTTCCGTTTAAAAGAATTTATGGGCTTTTCTTCAACAAAGAATTGTGGCAGAGAATTCCGCATTCTAACCAGCCTCTGTGGAAAGAATTTTTTCAACCTCCCCACTAATTCTTTTTGTGATTGTCTCAATAGGAACATAGGAACAGGAGAAGGCCAGTCAGCCCCTCGAGCCTGTTCCGCCATTCCGTTAGATCACGGCTGATCTGCATCTTAACTCCATCTACCCGCCTTGCTTCCGTAACCCTTAATACCCTAAACATGTGCTCTCTCCATACCGTCTTGCTAATGGGAGGAAGCAATCCGCGCATGGGTTAGGAATTAAGACTATTATTTTAGGATGACAACATAAGAGTTTGCAGAATTTGCCTTAAATTTAATTTCTTTACACGGAATTAATGTATGGAACGTGGTGGTTCCTGAGCTGCTGAGATGCTGGAAGAGTCATACTCAGGAAGGCAACTGCTCAAGGTTGTGTAGATGTACGGTTGGATGGTGCTATGCCTGTATATCACAGAATCACAGAATCCCCACAATGCAGATAGAGGCCATTTCGGCCCATCGAGCCTGCACCGACACATATCCCACCCTATTCCCGTAACCCCACGTATTTAATCCCCCTAACACTAAGGGTCAATTTATCATAGCCAAATCAACCTAACCCACACATCTTTGGACTGTGGGAGGAAACCGGAGCACCCGGAGGAAACCCACGCAGACACGGGGAGAATGTGCAAACTCCACACAGACAGTCCCCCGAGGCCGGATTCGAACCCGGGTCCCTGGCGCTGTGAGGCAACAGTGCTAACCACTATGCCACCGTGTTGCCCACAGGTGCGAAGCGGGCGCCGAAGCCTCCAATATGGCGGGTAAGAGGTTACAGGGCATACCATGGATTTCATATATATTTTAATAATATATACAGGACCATTATAACCCAGTAATAGAGTGCGTTATATAATATCCCCTGTGGCCACCTGCCTTTCACAGCCCTTGTACACAAGGTTCTATTGTGATAAGATTGCATTAATTAGGTTCAGGCTAACCTTTGAGGGACCACTGCTAGATGTTATCAGACAGCTGATGCAATAGATCTGTTGGTAGCACCCTATTACAGTGGAAGAAGGGGTTGGAAGGTTCTGTGTGCAAGTCATTTCTGTAAGGGAAGTTGGCAACAGATAATGACAACATTCCTGCATTACAACAGTGACTACACTTCAAAAGTACTTTGTTGGCAGAGAAGATGGACTTTCAGAGGATTAAGCAGAGAAATCTGGGGTGCGGGCGGGGGTGGGGGTGAGTATCTTTTTCACGTTCACGGTCAAACAAGGCCATTGAACACAGTCCCCATTTTCACTGAAACTTCAGATCAGAATGAAAATGTTACACATACCAGACAGGACGTTTACTGCAAGTGGGGGGTGAAGCACATTGTTAGAGTAAAGTAGAAGGCCCTTTACTAGTATCTAGCCCTCTCCATACTTGAAGTAAGAACATTTAAACATTTGCAAGTCCCATGATTTGTGGAGGCTTTGAATGTCCATGTTTCACACAAGAAATCTAAAGGTGGTTTGTGACATGCTTAAATATCACACATGAAGCGTGAGCTTTTTGAAAAAACGTCCACAAATCACGATGAGTTTTTGTAACTCGGTTGCGCTCAATGATGCCACTGGGTGTAAAAAGTGAAAACTTACTCTATTTCCCAGCACTGACATCCCTGATCTTGATAAGCACAAAAACTCACACAACAAAATAATATTTCCACAGCCAACTTCTCTTCTAATTGAAATACTTATCCATTTCACGCACTTTCGCACCACAGAGGGAAGGTAGCATTTCTTTCTATCAAGGCCTGGAACGTGCTCCTCTCCCCTGCCGTAACTTCGACCCAGAAGTGCGGCGCAAACGCACTTTACGCTCGTAAACGGGGTTTTCCGCCTCTCTTCCGGCAAAGTTGCGGCGGCGGAACGGGAGCAGCACCGAGATAATTCCCGGATATTCGCAGCTTTCTCCACATTCAATTCCTAAACCTTGTCACTCAGCAAAAGAGAAAACTGTTGAGGCTGCCGCGAAACACGAATTAAGGCTGAATCCATGTGTGGAAAACAAGAGACTTTTTTAATACAACTGCATGGTACAAAATGGCTGAACAGACTGCTCCCAGAATTCTCTGGAAAAACTCTGAGGCCCCACCCACTCCTGCCTTAAAGGTAAGGTGCCTTAAAGGGAAGGTGCTCGATATATTGTCCACGGACGGAAAAGTGGATAATGCCCGTTTAGGTGGCGATCCGCCACACAGCTCCCCCCAGAATCCGCTTAGGAGGTGTGGACGAGACGGTGTGGCGGTCTGATGGGCCGGCCGGAGCAGCTCTTGTAGGATGCCGGTGGACGTGGAACGGCCGGGCGTGGAGCAGCCGGGTGAACCGGCTTGAGGGCAGGTCAGCCGCGTGGAGGTGGACGAGCTACAGGGACCTGCTCACCGGGCTCCGAGTGTGCTGGCTTGAGTCGGTCAACCGACACTTTTTCGGTCTTGTCGCCCACTTGCAGGGTGAAAAATTTGTCCCCAGCCTGTAGCACCTTGTAGGGCCCGTCGTACGGGGGTTGAAGGGGTCCGCGGTGGGCATCGTGCCGGATGAAAACGAACCATGCCTGGTGCAGGCTTAGTGGGACGTGTGAGGTGGATTCGCCGTGTCGGGCAATGGGCACCGGGGCGAACTGCAGCGCCGGTGAGGCGAAGTTGTGGCGTTGCTGGTCAGCTGACCAGGATGTCGTGGCGGTGGCCAGGAACTCGCCGGGTACGCGCAGCGGCTGACCGTACACGAGCTCTGCTGCCGATGCGTGGAGGTCTTCTTTAACCGCGGTGCGCAGGCCGAGGAGGACCCACGGAAGTCGGTCGGTCCAGGCGCCATCCTGGAGGCTGGCTCGAAGAGATGCCTTCAAGGATCTGTGGAACCGCTCACGCAGTCCGTTGGCTTGGGGGTGGTACGCTGTGGTGCGGTGAATGGTCACCCCGAGATTGCGTGCGACGGCGGTCCAGCGTTCAGAGGTAAATTGCGGACCTCTGTCCGACGTCATGTCGGAGGGGACGCCGAACCGTGCGACCCAGGTGCTGACGAAGGCTCTGGCGATGTCAGCGGTGGTGGTAGAGGTCAGTGAAATTGCCTCGGGCCAGCGTGTGGTGTGGTCAACGATGGTCAGCAAGTGCGTGTGGCCTTGCGACGGCGGCAGGGGCCCGATGATGTCCACGTGGATGTGGTCGAATCTCCGCGAGGGGACGGTAAACTCCTTGAGGGGTGCTTTCGTGTGTTGCTGTACCTTGGCCCGTTGGCAGGCTAGGCAGGAGTTGGCCCAAGTACGCATATCCTTGCGAAGGCCGTGCCAGACGAAGCGGTTGGCTACCAATTTGATGGATGCGCGGGCGCCGGGGTGGGAGAGGTTGTGGAGAATGTCGAATACCCGGCGGCGCCAGGACACTGGGACGACGGGCCGAGGTTGACATAGGGATATGTCGCACTTGACCGTGACTGCGGTCGGGCCACAGGCGACGTCGGCCAGGCGTAGCCCTGGTAGGTTGGTGGGTGCGGAGAGCAGATCAGGGTCGGTGATCTGGTCTGCTGCGAGTTGAGCGTAGTCGACTGCCAGGTGTGCGGCGTGGATGGCGGGGCGGGAGAGGCAGTCGGCTACCACATTGTCTTGGCTGGAGACGTGTTGGATGTCCGTGGTGAACTCGGACACTGCCGCGAGTTGGCGCTGCTGCCTGGTGGACCAGGGGTCGGTTGTCTTGAGATGTGCGTACTTGCCTTCCTCTGGTGGGTTCTGCAGCGCTGTCCAAACCTTCAAAACTGTGGCGCTACTGAGTGATGTGACGAGGTAGTCGTACTACGTCCCATCTGTGGTGATGTTTCGCAGCCGGAAGCGAGATTCAGCTTGGAGAAACCAGGCTTCAGGCTGGTTTTCCCAAAACTCCGGCAGTTTCACGGAAACTGCGTTCGTGTCCGCCATTGCAGTGCTCGGAATACGTTCTGAGCGTCGGGGTCACCAATGTTGAGGCTGCCGCGAAACACTAATTAAGGCTGAATCCATGTGTGGAAAACAAGAGACTTTTTTAATACAACTGCATGGTACAAAATGGCTGAACAGACTGCTCCCAGAATTCTCTGGAAAACCCTGAGGCCCCGCCCACCCCTGCCTTAAAGGTAAGGTGCCTTAAAGGGAAGGTGCTCGATATATTGTCCACGAACGGAAAAGTGGATAATGCCCGTTTAGGTGGCGATCTGCCACAAAACCCACCAACAACAGGAAATTCTGTAAATGCACAGCGGGTGTTGGGAAGCTGATCATTTGGCTTGCCAACTCTGGTTGGCCGTATTCCCGGAGGTTTAATCACATGGCCTCCCACCCCATTTCCAGTATTTTTTATAACAAATAGAGAAAAGTTTTAAAAGAAAATTTAAAAATACAAAATTTTCTTTCATGCCCTCTCATGTTTCTCCCTGGTTTCTCACAGCAGTGTCCAGGAGATTAACCTTTAATTGCCTAGAGACTCCAGGACAATCCTCGCAACCCTACTGATAAATCCCATTTGGATTTGAAGGGTGAATAATGCTTTACTCCACCCTTTACTACATCCTGCTCTGTGCCCGTGTGCTCTTAAACAATATGCGTTCTTGTAACTGCAGCCAAGCTAACACTGTGTAGATAGGGTGGCGGAGAGAGTGCAGCAGGTTATGTAAATAATCTCGATTCTCACGGAATTTTATTAGAACCGGACACTCCTCTCCCCACAAGCAACAGGTGTCTTTTCCCATGTCCTCACATTCAGTGAGCTAAGTTAATATCGCCACCCTTGTCAAATTAACTTTACAGATAGAGTAGTTTGCTTTAGGCTCTCTACAAATAATAGCTCACTGGAGCCAAATAGTCATCTTCTGCTGGGTCAAATGGTCAAACACTCCTCCCAGAAGAAAAATACAGCACACTGAAACTGCTGATGCTATCAGTAAGTGGCGCGGGGCCGGCTGCCCCAGTCACTGGCTGGCGTTTCCTGTTTTGCGGATTCTGAGGGGTTCGCCCCACACACTGGTATGTTGTGCGGGTGCAAAGACGTTATTTTAGACAGCAACGTGATTTTTCCAATGTGGAAATAGTCACGGAGAGTCTAAGATTTGGGTTACTTCAATAACCAGTGCCTTGATACGCATCTAGGAACAACGTTCATGCAATTTTGTTCTTCTCTATATTTACAGCCGATCCATTAATGCCTCGCAAACGTTTTTTTTCCCTAATCCCTCCAGTTAACTCCCCTCCTTTCCTCAAGGTGCAGACTCCTGCTGGGGTCCGGTTCTCTCGGAGCCGGCCGCCCTGTAATACCTCGTCCGAGTGATCATTCTTTATCTGCAATCCTGGACGGTAAGTGTCAGCTGGCTATTTGATCTTGTGCGGGGGGGGAGGGACATCACAGCCAAGACCAACCCTGACCTCACCCAATGTACTCACATGTGCACATTCCAGCAAATATCCCTGAATTGTGATCAGAAGTGGCAATCTTGGTTGATTAGTCTTTTGACAGGGAGTTCAATTTTAGCATTCCTTGGCTGAGATCAGCTTACTGAGCGCAGACCAGGGCTCCAACCTAGGACCTTCATGTTGGCTTATAACAAATATATACATCAGGAACTGGGCTTACCTTCTTCTGAGTTACACTCCTCCCAGTACTGAAGCCTTATATTACAAGGGTGCATCAAAGTGTATGTAGACACCAACTTCTATGTTGTAACAGCTACATTCATGAACATGTCACTGTGCCGTTTGCATTCTACTATTACAACAACTTGTATTTGTATAGCATCTTTAACATAGAAAAACATCCCTAGGCGCTTCACAGAGGCGTAATCGAAAGATGAAAGAAAGACTTGCATTTATATAGCGCCTTTCACGACCACCGGAATTCTCAAAGCGCTTTACAGCAAATTAAGTACTTTTGAAGTGTAGTCACTGTTGTAATGTGGGAAACGCAGCAGCCAATTTGCACACAGCAAGCTCCCACAAACAGCAATGTGATAATGACCAGATAATCTGTTTTTGTTATGTTGATTGAGGGATAAAGATTGGCTCGGACACCGGGGATAACTCCCCTGCTCTTCTTCAAAATAGTGCCTTGGGATCTTTTACATCCACCTGAGAGAGCAGACGGGGCCTCGGTTTAACGTCTTATCCAAGAGACGGCACCTCCAACAGTGCAACGCTCCCTCAGCACTGCACTGGACTGTCAGCCTAGATTGATGTGCTCAAGCCTCTGGAGTGGGACCTGAACCCACAACCTTCTGACTCAGAGGTGAGTGTGCTACCCACTGAGCCACAGCTGACACCACTGCGGCCTCCTGCCCTTTGGTGAATATGATATCGGGCTTCTACAGTCTCCTGTCCCATGTCGTGAACCTCGTTTCGATGTGTGACATCCATCCGTACTTTGACACTGGCTCTTTCAGTTTGTCCAGGACTTTACTCATAGAGTCATAGAGTTATACAGCACAGAAAGATGCCCTTCGGCCCATCGTGTCTGCGCCAGCCATCAAGCCCTGTCTATTCTAATCCCATTTTCCAGCACTTGGTCCGTAGCCTTGTATGCTATGGCGTTTCAAGTGCTCATCTAAATGCTTCTTGAATGTTGTGAGGGTTCCTGCCTCTACCACCCTTTCAGGCAGTGAGTTCCAGATTCCAACCACCCTCTGGGTGAAAAAGTTTTTCCTCAAATCCCCTCTAAACCCCCTGCCCCTTACCTTGAAACTATTCCCCCTGGTTATTGACCCCTCTACTAAGGGGAAAAGTTCCTTTCTATCTACCCTATCTATGCCCCTCATAATTTTGTACATCTCAATCAGGTCCCCCCTCAGCCTTCTCTGCTCTAAGGAAAACAACCCCAGCCTGTCCAGTCTCTCTTCATAGCTGAAGCGCTCCAGCACAGGTAACATCCTGGTGAATCTCCTCTGCACCCTCTCCAATGCAATCACATCCCTCCTATAGTGTGGCGACCAGAACTGCACACAGTATTCCAGCTGTGGCCTAACTAGCATTTTGTACAGCTCCATCATAACCTCCCTGCTCTTATATTCGATGCCTTGGCTAATGAAGGCAAGTATCCCATATGCCTTTTTAACCACCTTATCTACCTGTCCTGCTGCCTTCAGGGATCTATGTACATGCACACCAAGGTCCCTCTGATCCTCTGTCCTTCCTAGGGTCCTACCATTCATTGTGTATTCCCTTGCCTTGTTAGTCCTCCCAAAATGCACCACCTCACACTTTTCAGGGTTAAATTTCATTTGCCACTGTTCTGCCCATCTAACCAACCCATCTATATCGTCCTGTAGCCTGAGGCTTCCCTCCTCGTTATTTACCACTCCACCAATTTTCGTGTCATCTGCGAACTCACTGATCATACCTCCTACATTCATATCTAAATCATTAATGTACACTACAAACAGCAAAGGACCCAGCACCGATCCCTGCGGTACACCACTGGACACAGGCTTCCAGTCACAAAAACAACCTTTGACCATCGCCCTTTGCCTCCTGCCACTAAGCCAATTTTGGATCCAATGTGCCAAATTGCCCTGGATCCCATGGGCTCTTACCTTCTTGACCAGTCTCCCATGTGGGACTTTGTCAAAAGTCCATGTAGACTACATCAACTGCACTACCCTCATCCACACACCTAGTCACCCCCTTGAAAAATTCAGTCAAATTGGTTAGACATGATCTCCCCCTGACAAAGCCATGCTGACTATTCTTGATTAATCCTTGCCTCTCCAAGTGGAGACTAATTCTGTCCCTCAGAATTTTTTCCAATAATTTCCCTACCACTGATGTTAGGGTCACTGGCCTGTAATTCCCTGGTTTATCCCTACTACCCTTCTTGAATAATGGTACTACGTTAGCTGTTCTCCAGTCCTCTGGCATCTCCCCTGTGGTCATGATGCGGAGATGCCGGTGTTGGACTGGGGTGGACAAAATTGAGAGGTCGCACAACACCAGGTTATAGTCCAACAGTTTTATTTGAAATCACAAGCTTTCGGAGCTATCGATTGCCCCTTCCTCAGGTGAAGGGGCAATCGATAGCTCCGAAAGCTTGTGATTTCAAATAAAACTGTTGGACTATAACCTGGTGTTGTGCGACCTCTCAATTATCTCCCCTGTGGCCAGAGAGGTTCTGAAAATTTGTGTCAAAGCCCCTGCAATCTCCTCCCTTGCCTCACACAGAAGCCTGGGATATATCTCGTCTGGGCCTGGGGATTTATCCACTTTTAAGCCCGCTAAAACCGCTAGTACCTCCTCCCTCTCAATACTAATTTGTTCAAGTATATCACAATCCCCCTGCCTGATTTCTATGCCTACATCGTCCTTCTCCATAGTGAACACAGATGCAAAATATTCATTTAAAACCCCACCTACATCTTCTGGCTCTACACACAGATTGCCACTTTGGTCCCTAGTGGGCCCTACTCTTTCCCTGGTTATCCTCTTGCCCTTAATATACTTATAAAACACCTTGGGATTTTCCTTTATTTTGCCCGCCAGTGTTTTTTCATGCCCCCTCTTCGCTCTCCTAATTTCTTTTTAAGTACCCCCCCTGCACTTTCTATACTCCTCTAGGGCTTCCACTGTTTTTAGTCCTTTGTATCTGCCAAAAGCCTCCCTTTTTTTCCTAATCCATTCTTGTATATCTCTTGACATCCAGGGTTCCCTGGGCTTGTTGGTCCCACCCTTGACCTTTACGGGAACATGTTGGCGTTGTACTCTCTCTATTTCCTTTCTGAAAGACTCCCACTGCTCTGATGTGGATTTTCCTACAAGTAGCTGATCCCAGTCCACTTTGGCCAGATCCTGCCTTATCATATTAAAATCGGCCTTCCCCCAATTTAGAACCTTTATTTCCAGTCCATCTTTGTCCTTTTCCATGACTACCTTAAATCTCACCGAATTATGGTCACTGTCACCAAAATGCTCTCCTACTGACACTTCTACCACTTGCCCGGCTACATTCCCTAGAATTAGATCCAGTACCACCCCCTCTCTTGTAGGACTTTCTACATGCTGGCTCAAAAAGCTCTCCTGGATGCACTTTAAGAATTCTGCACCCTCTAAGCCTTTCACACTCTGACTATCCCAGTTAATATTGGGGAAGTTGAAATTCCCTACTATTATTACCCTATTATTTCTACACTTCTCTGAGATTTGCTTACATATCTGTTCCTCTATCTCCCCCTGACTGTTTGGGGGCCTATAGTACACTCCCAGCAAAGTGCTTGCCCCCTTTTCGTTTTTAAGTTCTACCCATATGGCCTCATTAGAGGAACCTGCAAAGATATCATCCCTCCTTACAGCAGTAATTGACTCCTTGATTAATATTGTGACACCCCCTCTTTTACACCCCCCTCTGTCTCGCCTGAAGATTCTATACCCCGGAATATTGAGCTGCCAGTCCTGCCCCTCCCTCAACCATGTCTCTGTGATAGCAACAACATCATACTCCCATGTGTTCATCAACACCTTCAATTCATCTGCCTTACTCGCAAGACTTCTTGCATTAAAATAAATGCCATCCAGCCTTGCCATACTCCCTTGTGCCGTTACATATTTGCTCTCCCTTCCAGGCTGACTTGTTTTTTCCTCTATATTTGGCTCTGCATCACCCCCTACTATAGCTCCACTCCATATACCATCCTCCTGCCAAGTTAGTTTAAACCCCCCCCCCCCCCAACAGTACTAGCAAACCTCCCCGCAAGGATGTTGGTCCCGTTCCGGTTCAGGTGCAACCCGTCCAACTTGTACAGGTCCCACCTTCCCCAAAAGCGGACCTACTGTAGCGCTTTATTCGAGCATTCTTGACCGCTGGCATCAGACAGAAGTGGATGCTGAGCCAAAGAAGGAGATTTTAAGAAGAGTGACCAAAGGCTTGGCCAAAGAAGGTGGCTTTAAAGCGGGCTTAGGGAGTGAATTTCAGAGCATGTGGCTTAGATGACTGAAGACAATGGTCGAGTGAAGGGAGGGAGGACGTCACAAGAGGCCAGATTCAGATGAAGGGAGAGTTCGGTGGCGGTTGGAGAGCTGGGAGAGAGTAAGGAGATAGGAAGGGGGCGAGGTGATGAGGGGATTTAAACCCAAGGATGAGAATTTTAAATTGGAGGCATTGGGGAACTAGAGCCAATGTAAATTACCAAGGATATGGGTGATGGGTGAGCAGGACTGAAGCAAATTTATGTTTATGACTAAAGCACATCTACAGCAAATATGTGTTCCTGCCTGTATCTGTGAATCACTTTCACCCTTATTGTGCATGGATATTAAATCTAAATGAAATGGAACAAATGTTCCTGTTTCCGTGCCTGAGGCTATTGAATCACCTGGGTAAGCAAGTACAGGAGTATTAGTCACATGTGTAAGGAAGCCTGCCCGATTTTCCAGCCATTTAAATGAATGGTCGGAAAATTTGATGGGCTCTGTTTGGGGCACTCCTCTCCGGCTGGTTTTCCTGTATTCACAGTTCCCAGCTGATCCTGTAGTCCCAGGTTCAGGAGTAGGGACAAATGCTCCAATACGTTTTAAACAGTGAGTGAAAAATTTGATTTACTACCCCCGCCCCTCCACCCACCCACCCACAAAAAAAGCCAAAAAACACGACCTAGTACACTGAAGTTAAATATACATCCATTTCTCCTTTGTAAAGTGCCGTAGGACATTGACTACATGAAAGGCCCTACATAAATGTAACTTGTACTGTTTGAGCATGACAGTGACTTTTGAAAATTGGAAATGTTTAGAGGAACAAGGCAGTGGTGTTCACCATGTCACCTGGATTTTCAATGACCCATGGAGTCGGGTTTGGAGGCATGTGGGGGGTTAAAGTTGCAGATTCGGGGGTCCCGACCCCATCCCGTCCCCAACCCGCCTCCATGCCAGTTTCGCTGGTACCCGACCTGTGCTGAGACCCGACTCCCCGAGGCGGGAAGGAATTAGTGACAATTAACTGCCTGTTAGCAGGTAGTTAACAGGCAGTTTTTTGCCTAATCCCTATTTTGATGCGTGAAATGTGGGCTTCCCGACAGGTGGCAACCACGCCAAGTTATCGGGGCGGACCGTGGGTCTGCAGGGGTTGGAGGGGTCGATATGTCCAGTGGGCAGGTGAGTGATGGGTGCATGTGTGCAGAGGTAAGTGTGTAAGGTAAGTGCTAAGTGTGGGAAAAAGTTTTACTTACCTTAACTTCCTCCTGCAGGTGTCAGCCCTTCAGTTCTCGGGAGTCAGAAATCTCACCGGCACAGAAAGCAGAAAAGCCGTGGTTCTGTCAAAAAGTGCAGCCTTCTGTTTTCTGTGGAGGAATGATTTCTAACTCAGCCTGAGAGGAAGGACTCAAGTTAGAAATCATATTGTGAGTGTTTGACAGCTTCACAGAGCTGTCAAATGCTGATATTTCATCTGTCAAAAGCTCTTGACAGATGAAATGTCAATCTGTGATGTCACCTGTTGCCGGGTGGCCCTTAATTGGCCTGCTGAGCCCACTGGGCGGGCTCAACAAGTTCAATCAAGGGAAAATACAGTGGGTTTGCCACATCTCGATGGAGGCGGGTCTACAAGCCAAAATGTGGGATTCACGACACCAACCCGACCCCAGTATCAAAATCCAGCCCTAAACTTGCATTGCGGAGCGACCGCCCGTTAGAGAAATCGCCCGATTTTCATCTCTATTGAAGATCTACCCTAGTGTTACGAGCATCAGCCGACATTATCAGTGACCAGCAACAATTGACTCTGCGTGGAGTGGGCTGCAGAACTGAGGATATCAAACTGACTGAAGGACTGATGGTAGATGTGTGCACTGGAGTCTGACCCTGGTCACTGGAGCAGGTATACCTGCTGATCTGAGGGAGAAGGGAGTGAGGTTGATCTCTGGTGATCCAGTGTGAGTCATGTCTGGAAATGTCCACTTGGCAATCCCTCTGGAGATTGTGAACACACTGGTTTTGTACCAGTTGAAGCCAGAGCCCTAAAAGCCCAACTCTCAACTCTGAAGTGTAAGGAGCATATCCAGCAGTTGGTGACTATTCTGTAACATGCTCAGTTCACTTTTGTTTGAATGACCAGTCCTACATTTGCAGCCAAGAGTAAGTTTACAAATCTGTCAACATTTTTGGATGAATCTCTCATTATTCCCCTTACCCACTCTGAGGCCTTTTGTCATATATGAATCTGTACAGTGAGTGCTGATGGGCTATTTAATCACGACAGTCGCCACAGCGGAGCGCAAGCTGGTTTTCACCTAACATTCACACATTCAGTAACGAGGATTGTTTAGTGATTAGTGGTAACAATCCTGGGCATTCATCTTCTTCTTTAGTCTGGAGATACTGAGGTCAATTGCAGCCTCATCATTACTGAAAGAGATGGCCTACACCTGATCTTATATTGGTTTCATGGCATACTGGTGCCCATTGTTGGACTGGGCCTTCCCAGTCGACCTTAGTGACTCCACCATATAATTAGATCATGGCTGATTTGTACCTCAAACTCCATTAATCCGCCTGTGATCCATATTCCTTGATACCCTTACATAATAAAAATCTGTCGATCTCAGTCAAATTTCAATTGTCCCAGCATACACCGCCTTTTGGGGGGAGAGAATTCAACATTTGCACTACCCTTTGTGTGAAGAAATGCTTCCTGATTTCACTCCTGAATGGCCTAGCTCTAATTTTAAGATTGTGCCCATTTGTTCTGGATTCCCCACCAGATGAAATAGCTTTTCTGTATCTACCCTATTGAAACCTTTTATCATTTTAAGCACAGCAGCGAGATCACCCCTCAACCTTCTAAACTCAAGGCAATACAACTCAAGCTTATGCAACCCGTCCTCATAACTTAACCCTTTAAGTCCCAGTATCATTCTGGTGAATCTGCGCTGTATCTTTGGCCAATCTAAGGCCAATGTAATCTTCTTGTGGTACGGTGCCCAGAACTGAACTCAATGCTCCAGAGAGGGTCTGAGCAAGGCTCTGTACTAGCCTTTGAATTACCAGTCCAGTAAGATAATCACTACACTACTGTCACCTGAAATCAACTGGAGCCCAGAACTCTGATATTATAACCCAGTCACCATCAAAGTGATTCAGCCACATTTTTACCAACATAATACCCCACATTGAGCTGTAGCTTGCATCCTAACTCGCAGTCCTCTTTTCAAACTATAAATTAAGAGTAGACTTAAACCCTGCTTCTGATTTTTTTCCCCCCAGCTTTCAATTACATTCTGAGACCTGTCATTAACATTCCTGTGATAAATTTATTCTATAGTTCAGCTTCTTGAGCTTGGAGCGGTTTAAAAAAAATAATATGCAACTGAGCTGCTGAGACGATGCCAACAGGAACTGAATTTACGTAAAACCAGTATTCAGAAGCAATGACTCAGAAAAGCTGCAGGAACAGATTGTGTAACATTAAAGGTTAGCCAGAAACACCCACCAGTTACTAAAGGCACACAATCTGGGATGAGAAACATGGCAAAACTGGTTTCTACATATTTCATATTCCAGTTCCTTTTTCCCCCCTCTAACTGCTAATTTAACCATAATGTAAAACCACAGGGTTAATTAAAATGCAACACGCAGAGTCGGTGAAAACAACTGGCCAACAGGCCGAAAGGGAATGTTTAGTACATAGCTGACTGGGGGACTGGAATTGAGCTTAAAGGGGCACATTCTTCACGGAAAAATGTTTAGGAAGCCTTTAGTTTGAGCCAGGGAGCCGTGCACCATCTTGGCGTGTTGATGCCACACCACAAGTGGAGCATTTCTGCAATATTTGTGTCAGCTGTGGCTCAGTGGGTAGCACACTTGCCTCTGAGTCAGAAGGTTGTGGGTTCAAGTCCCGCTCCAGGGACTTGAGCACATAAAGCTAGGCTGACACACCAGTACAGTACTGAGGGAGTGCTGCACTGTCAGAGGTGCCGTCTTTCGGATGAGATGTTAAACCGAGGCCCCGTCTGCTCTCTCAGGCGGGCGTAAAAAGATCCCATGGCACTATTTCAAAGAAGAGCAGGGGAGTTATCCCGGTGTCCTGGCCATTATTTATCCCTCAACCAACATAACAAAAACAGATTATCTGGTCATTATCACATTGCTGTTTGTGGGAGCTTGCTGTGCGCAAATTGGCTGTTGCGTTTCCCACATTACAACAGTGACAGTGCTTCATTGGCTGTAAAGCGCTTTGAGACATCCGGTGGTCATGAAAGGTGCTATATAAATGCAAGTCTTTCTTTTCTTTCATTGTGATTGTAAACTTAACAAAAAAATAAGGTTTGTCAGAAAAGGTTTTTTTTTCTGAAGGCACTGCCTTTAGAAAGGCAATAGGATAAATGTTGGGAGGTTCATGGGATGAAAAACCGGGCACTGGACCTCGTGGCCCTGAGTCCTACCATGCCCGATTTTATGAGGTTTAGTGGCCCGCACGACTGGCACGAGCGGGCCACCTTTACATATTTAAATTAGCAGCTGCACGTCTAAGGCCGAGCCTTATAAGTTCAGGTGAGGCTCTGCCCACAGCTCAAACCTTGTCTATAAAACGTGGCTGTGTAGATGTCCCGGGAAGCTGGCCTGATGAAGCAGGCCTCTTAAAGCAAGAAGATAAGTTTGTCGTTTTTTGTGTGTGTGTGTGTGTGTGGCTTCAGCTTCATTTGTTCCATGCATTAGTCGGTTTTGTTGATAAGGCCTGAATGTTTGCTCTTTTTGGTCTCTTCCCCCGCCAGTACTTTTCTGCATTATCATTGGCTTTGAAGTGTCATACTTGCAGAGAGGTGAGGACGGGTTTTAAGGGTTACAAATATGTTTCATTGTTGGCACGAAGAAGAGGGGTTTGTGACGGATAAACAAATCCATGTGCAACGACCCCTGTGGCACAGGCCACACCCATCACTATACGTCAGGGCCTGTACTTGAACATACAACAGCAACAACTTGCATTTATATAGTGCCTTTAATGTAGGAAAACGTCCCAAGGTGCCTCACAGGAGAGTAATCAGACAAAAATTGACACCGAGCCCAAGAAGGAGATATTAGGATTG